>JAJHSJ010000011.1:21684859-21825901 GCA_021015155.1 Magnolia officinalis
TCATGTCAGAAACCTGCACAAAGATTTATTCAAGTTTGGTTCTCAAACTCTATATTTAATCCTAAATAAAGAAAAAGTATATGGACTCTAAATTAATAACCTTACTTATCAAATTTAGCTCCATTAATGCGTATTACTTGAGATGCGTCTTAACTTCTTGAATCTATTTCTATTGTGCTCCCCTGATCTTTGAAGTCGATCTTCTTCTGTTTTCTTGAATTGGCTACCTAGAATGATCTTCCTATGAGATGCCAAGTTAATGGGAGGATGGTGAAATTTTCTACGACTAATGGATACTTGGTTCCAACAACGGGATTCACCTATAAGGGTATTATAGAGAATTTAGACAACGATTTACCTATAGATTTGTATTTAATCTCTAAAAAATGGAAGAGAATATGAACACCTTCATAATGGAGCTGGAATACTCATTAGAGTGACTAATCATAAGAAGAGTGTCATTATTCTCTTTGGTTTAGAGTCTAAGAGAGGGATAATGAGTGGAGAATCACTTAGGCTCTAATTACCCAAAAACTCATCAAAATGCTTAAAGATCGAATGCCCTTTTATAATAAGTTGAGTTGCAATAGCTATAAAATGGATAAATAACGGCACTGTTGATTCAATCGATTGAGCCTTCAATTCGATCGAAGGTTCTTCAATAGGATCGAACTGGCCTTCGATCCAATCGAGAAAATCCATATATATGCAATTTGGTCGCTGGATTGTTTTGCGCTTCTTCATTCGAATTGAGCTGAGTCTTCGATTCGATCGAGTCCTATCGACGGGCCGTCGATAGAATCGAGATCCAATCAAAACCACTGATTTGGGCGGTTTGTTTATCAGTAGCTGTTCACCTCTAAAGCTTAACTAGCCATAATCAAATAAAGGTTCCTAAGGCTACACATGATCAAACAAAAGTTTACATATTATGGAATAGATCATCTAAAGGCTAAGATTGTTTTGTACCTAAAGGGATCTAAGGTTAGGGTCACCAAGGCACCTCAATTCACCTGTTTCTTCACTCATTGATGCTATAAGTCTTCATATGTCTTTGGTCTTCAGCTTTTAAGGGCGTAACCGACTTACTGACACACTGACACACATGATTAATAAGTTGTCGATCAACCGGAGACAGACGAGACCTCGCCAACCCTATCAATGTGGATGATTCGCCGAATAAGTACCCATAAAAAAAAACCACTAACACCATGGTCCATTGGTTAAACTTCAACAGAAACAAGGTTTTCAAACCTTTGACTGGTAACATTCAAATTGATAGTAAGAGTCAGAAAGAGTAATGGTTCCTATTAAAGGGAAAGGTAAGAATGGATGGTTAGGATGGTCATATTAGTATGGTTTTTTAATGATGGGCCATTTCATTAATTAGCTCGTTGCAAGCAATCCTACACTATAGAGAAAAGATGTTATGAGGTGAACTGTGCAAAACATACTATACGTTGAGGGTCAAATAATGCATATTATCCCCCATTTATTACTTGGTTTTATGAACATGATAATGCTTAATGTTCTATTTTAATCATGTTTGTGTTGCAAGGTGAATTTAAGAGCTCAGATTGAAAAGATGCTAAAAGCATGGATTTAACACTTAAGAATCACCAAAGCCAAGGATGGATCTTATGAGACCAAGAATGAAGATTTCACATGCCAAAGATCCAAGAAAACCAACTGAGGAATGAAGAGCATTGAAGACTTGAAGTGAAGAAAATGAACCCTAAAAATCTACATCCTTTGACTAGTCTAAGCCCATCTTCGACCAATCAAAGGCTCCTACTCAACTAGTCGAAGATTCCTTGACTCGAACTTTAGTGACAAAATCCTTTAAATTCTCGTCATCCTTGACCAGTCGAAGGAGACCCTCGACCAGTTGAAGGTGACCCTCAACCAGTCGAAGGTTATGCAGATTTTGCACGAACTGCGTGAATTTGAGGCGGTTTTTGAAATTTTCCAAGTCGGTGCGAAAGGAGGTGATGCAAAACTATAAATAGAGAAAGTACCCTGGTTTGTCAATTAGCGTGAGTGTTGAGTCAGTTGGACTGCAGAGCCTCATAGGAAGATCAACTCAAGCGTCTACCTCAACCGGGATGTGTGCAAGCTCGCCACAAGTAAATCTAAGCCTCACATCCCTTGTCCCAAAACACCAGGTATATAAAACCCTTAAAACAAGTTAGAATATCATAGGATTTTTAAGTTAAGAAAACTTTTTCAAAATAGAAAAATTCTCTAAGTTTTCTTGCTTTGTCGATTTTATCGATACACATCTCGATATGATCGACCTGCACTGTCGATGTCCTCGATACCTAAACGATATCATCGATATGAGGACATACGTCCAACAACCACATACTCATCTGGACGGAATTATCGATGCAGCGATATACTATAGATATCATCGATATTCAAATCTCGAGTCCATCGAAGGTGACTCGATAATATCGATAGGCAGATCTCCGGTGTCCTTATTTTTTCTTAAGAATATCATGTGCATCGATATATCGATGCACATACGATATTCAAATCTCGATGATATCGGAAGGCTCTCGATGTATTGGTCTTGGGATCCAAGTTTTTCCAACAAAATATTTCAGGATAGTTTATCTATGATCGAGGGTAACTTGATAGAATCGATATTCAAATATCGATGATATCGGTACCGTTTCGATGGCATCGAACAAGGATATAGACTGTCTAGCAAGCTTAATGAGAAATCCGTTAGATTTATCGATGCCTCTACACAATATCGATATCATCGACATTCAAATTCCGATGATCTCGAAGGTCCTCGATCATTCTTGTAAACCTGAAATATTTCAAGTCAAGTCTCTCTCTCATTTTCAAATGTCGATGAATCGACACTAGTATTGATTGAATCGAAGTTCGAAATTCGATGACATCGACACTTGTTTCGATTCCATCGACCAGCTGGCAAGAGGTTTCAAAAGCGTATGACATTTGAGTTTGTGTCATTGAGCGGACCATAGATGCTATCGAGAGTGTAACCTCGATGGTATCGAACCTGCTCGATAATATCGAACTCTGTCATAAATGTGACTGTTTTATATCCGTTGGAACCTTTTGCCTATATAAAGAGGACTTGTCTATTGTTGTTGGTAGAGAAAAGAGAGAGTACTTTTCGTGTTTTACCTTAGATCATATACCTAAAGCTCTTTCTTTCAGGGAAGTTCATCCTCCAATCCACCCTCATCATGATATTTAATAGAGTAGATTGGGGAATGAACTTTCGCATTCAAGGATCCTCCAGCTACTACCTTAATGTCAAATCATTAAGCTGGGATGCCTTAAATGCATAATCGGAATCACTCTATCTTCCTTATAGGAAAACTTTTTATAGAGTAGGATTCCGTTTTAACCTTGACCCAACCCGAAGCCTCGCATTGGTACATCATCGGGTTGCGGATCAAGGAAGCCGAAGATTCTTCATCAACAAGGAGGAGATCTTCGTCAATGTGCTGAATGAGACTCATCCACTTATTTGTAAGTTATTAAAGTCCAGAGGACACTTGTGATCATTCCTTTTTAGGATTGGGTCTTAGGTGTTTCTCACCCTTGCAAGCCCTCGTAGGAGGCCTCCGACGGGAGTGTACATGGTGGGTACGTAGTGTTGACCCTTGATCTATGGAGAGCATAAACTTCCGGTTGACGGTGAACCTGTCTAAAATCTTAGGTTCGAGGTGAACCATGTGAAACCTCAGTTAGGGTCTTATGGAAGATCCTTTGCCAATGTGCCTAAAAGTGGGTGCGTTGTGTTGACCCTTACTCGTGAGAGCATAAACAATCAACCTCAATATAGGTTGTAAAGGTTAAAGGTGAACCTGATTTAAAACCTTAGGTTTGAGGTGAACCGCTGTGAAACCTCCTTAGTGAAATCCGGTACACTCAAGGGTTGAGTGCGGTTACCGGGAGTGGAGTAGACAAGTAGTTGAACCACTATAAAATTGACTGTGTTTGAGATTGCTATTTTTTTATTTGTGTGATTCACTTTAATATTTTGATATCTGAATATCTGAGATCACACCTCACAGACATACACAGTCATATCCATCATAAACTAGTTTGCATATTGTTCACTTCTTAAATAGTTTGTGATTGGATCCTCTACCAGGCTTGGAAGCTAGTAAAGTTACTTTTGAGTAATCCTAATATGTGCTTGTTGTTAGGATTAGTGTAATAGGATTTTAAATAAACCATAAAACTTTAAAAAGTCCTATTCACCCCCCTTAGGACATATTGACATATTCCTACTTCGACTAAAGCGGTCTCCATCGCTATTTCAAATAGGAGTGCCTAGGACATTCCTAGGTATCTTCTAGGGTTTGAGGAGTAGACCAAAAGCGTGGAGAAGTCGTCGCCAAGAGTTTTTCTTCTTTTTTCTTAGTTGTTTTTATGTTTTTCTTAAGAGATTTTAGTTCAATCATGTCTATAGTTGGCTCAACCTCTTAGCTAGGACTAAGAGGTGAAGCTTATAGCATGATGGGATATTTTTATTGCTTTGATTCATGTTTATGTTGAACTCTCTTTGATTCTAGTTTGATTATAAGGAATATTTTCAGTTTTTAATGGTTAGTTGTGAGAAATTACAATAGATCTGCGATAACTTTGAATATCATCCTTTCCTATTTTGAGATTGATGGATTGGTAAATCCTGTTGTTTGCCATCGTCCCATGGGCATGGTTAGGTGACGAAATCCCTTTCAATTTTCCCAATTCTCCTTCTTTGATGACTAGATTCATGAGAAGTTTAGAGATTTGACCGTCTCTTCTTCCAACTGGATAAGATAGGACTCCGATTCCAGTTGTATCCTTAAATCAAGCATAGTATTACCTTGATTGCTACGAGTGGATCTTTGTAAACCCTAGTTGCTACCTTTGAATTTGTTAGTTTTAATAACTTTAATCATAATTACTCTCTCAATTAATTCAGATTTAGATTCACATCTTCTTCTAGTTCTAGTTACTTTCAGAATACACACGAGATTATCCCTGTGGATTTGAACTCGGTTTCACCGAGATTATTACTACATCGCGACCCTACACTTACGATTGTGAACAAGTTTTTGGAGCCGTTGCCGGGGATTAACAGTTGTGTTTTTCTAAGATTGATTAGTTTTAGAAATAGGTTAAGATTAGGATTTATTTACTTTTTATTTTTAGAATTAAGGTTTCTCTAGATTTTTTAAAAAACTAACTTAACTTTTCTGTTTCGTAGGATCCTAATATAAAAACTTTTAATCTTGTAATCTCTTTCTAATTTATCTTTCTTTCTATTTCTAGATTAGGGTTTGCTTTTTGCTTTTAGAAACTTTCTAATTCTAGAATTTTCTGTTCTTTTTTTCTTTTTTTAAATAGAAACTAACTCATCTTTGAGAAAATTACCATTGTACGACCCATTTATGGCCCATTTACCTGTTTAAGCCAACATCTTTTTACCTCACTAGAATAAGCCCCATACGTACGGACGTCTCCCCAAAGGTCAAAAATGCCCCTCCCATAGCCAACACACCTTATTCACGCTGCCAGCCGCATCTCCACCCAAAAAACCTGGTTTTTTCTTCTTTCCTCTCCCTAATCTTTCATCCTAGCCGTAGATTATCATTTTCTAATTACTTCTCCCCCTCTGTGACTATCCACCCTAGCAGTAAAACTCTCCTTTTACCGCTTTCTTCTTTCCCCTTTATATGGTCGAGAATAACACCCCACACGTGTCCTTTTCGACTTTTTTGAGCTCAAGATAGGACGAAAAATGGTCCCCCCATCTAAGATGCTTTGAATGGCAGGTATATTCAAATCCCTACTTTCTTTTTGTGGACCCCATTATATATTATACTATATATGCGTATGGTCCACAATCCATTTTCATTTAAAAAAAATATTGAGCTTTCTTTTTGTGTACCCCACTGTATATTGTACTATATATGTGCATGGTCCCCAATCCATTTTCATTTTTTAAAAATACTAAATGGCATGGCGTGTCCTGATAAATGAGCAAAATCAGGACTCAAATGGCTCACATCAAGGGTTTTTTAAACAAAGAATGAAATGAGATGTGAAGCTAAATGAAGACCATGAAAGAGACTGAGCACTGACTGAGTTAACAGACCGAGGACCCACTGAGATATTGATGAGGACTGTGAACTGAGCTAAAATGACTGTGAACTGAGCTAAAATGACCGTGAACTGAGCTAAAATGACCGTGAACTGAGCTAAAATCACCGTGAACTAAGTTAAATTGACCGTGAACTGAGTTAATTCCGGTCATTCCCCGTCATTTCACTGTCAATTCCCTTCACTTCATGGTCATTTCCAATCATTTCATGGTCATTTCCGGCCATTCCCCTTCACTCCACAATCAATTCCATGCATTTCATGGTCAATTCGCTTCACTTCACGATCAATTCCATGCATTTCACGGTCAATTCGCTTCACTTCACGGTCATTTCCATGCATTTCATGGTCAATTCCCTTCACTTCATGGTCATTTCCAATCATTTCACGGTCATTGCCAGTCATTCCCCTTCACTTCACGGTCATTTCCATGCATTTCACGGTCAATTCGCTTCACTTCATGGTCAATTCCATGCATTTCACGGTCAATTCGCTTCACTTCACTCACAGTCATTTCCATGCATTTCACAGTCAATTCCCTTCACTTCACGGTCATTTCCAATTATTTCACACGGTCATGAAATTCACTAATAAGTCTTGTACTTTCATTTGGAATACGCCAAATACTGACCGCCGACTCGGTAGACTCACACCATACTTTATGAATTTTCACCACAACAAGTCAACTTTCACATTATGTTTCGTTAAATATTGAATGTTATCGTTGATATAATTTTCAATTCATCCTTGCAGATGACAAACCCTTGTGTAAGGGATTTGGTGAGTCGGCCCCCACCATCTCATGCAGATGTTCTTTGACATGGTGGTTTGATAGTGTGAAGAGTGGGTTGGAGAAGAATAACACTAGATTAAATATATATTTAAGCATAACCCATTCTCATTTTTCATTACACATTCCATCATTTAGGTTTATAGGAGCCTTTTTTACTCACTTATTGAGAGATATATAGGCAATCTTGTATTCAAGATATAGGGGAACCATGTAAAATTAAAACATTTTAATTTTAACTATATTATAATTTTTATTTTTTTTTTTTCTTATTTTTATATAAAACTAGACTTATCAAGTTTCAATCTGGCTTTTGAATCACCTAAATCGGAGTTGTAACGAAGGAGATATAAAATTTTGAAGTCGACACAAAATTGTAGAAAATTCCGGCGGGGGCAACGCCGAAAACTAGCCCCCCGGGTGGGGGCCACGCAGGCCTCTGGCTCCCCGGGCGGGGGCCATGCCGGCTGGGCGGGGGGCCCTCCGAATTTGGCTATCTGGACTGTCGGACCTTATAACCAGAATGAGTTACACGACGTGCCATATATGAATTTGGGGTAGGAGAAGCTACTCTATCCAAATAACCCATTTATTTCATAATATTACATTAGGTTAATGGTCAAAAATCTATTTTATTTACATTTTTACTATTTATAATAAATTTTCATTTAATTATAGCTTTTCATTCTTTAAGCTTTGTAGTTGTGTCCAATTTGAAAATACTTAGAGAAATTAGAAGGATAAAGTGGTGGAAAGTGAGATTTTTTTGAAAGAAATGGGTTGGAAGGAGGAGTTGAGACTTAAGGATTAAGTTTTGAGAGCTTGACAAGAAAATGGGGTGATGATTGAGGGTGAAGGGGTAGGATTGACTAGAAATGACCATAGGGAGAAGCCCCTAGGGCCTTTAAGGAGCTTGAAGAGGCAAGGAGGGGGTCCCCACGTGTGGGAGGGCCCCACCGATTCGTCGGGCCAAGATGCACTAGATGTTGGGATCGCACAAGCTACTTCAGCAGCTTGAACCTATCGCATTTAGGTCGGGTCGACTCAAGTCATCCAACCTTCCAATTAGAAGTGATTTGGATCACTTTGCGCAGTCTAAGTCTTTCTATTCGTAAACTTTAATGTTTTAGTCTTCGGACTTGCCAAATGGCATGATCCCGGGATCCTATAAATGTCTCTAAGTTTGATCGCTCCCTTCTAAGTCAGCGAATGCGTTATGACAAGTTCATAATCCACAGTTCAATTTAATCCAAACCATTGCTCCGATACCATCTGTAACACCTCGGGTTTTAAGGGGCCGTGTAGGAACTCAGCCTCCAAATTTCCAGGTGTCGCTTATATCCTAATTATGGTGATTTGTATATAAATCAGTTTAAATGAGAAATAAAGGAATTGGCTGAAACATAAACCACAACCACAACGAATCTACTGAAATAAATGCGACAAAGAAATACAAGTCTATAGGAATATCAAATTGGTCGCACAAGGCGTCGCCCGACAAAATTTATATAAGAAATGCCCAAAAGAAATGGTGCGTTAGATCCCTACTCAACAACCCATAAACAACCCGCATAGTCTAAGGTGATCCATCTATAACCTGGAAGTAGGAAAGCTCCTCTTCCCTATCCATGCTCACCTCGCTCGGCTCGTCGAGCTCCGCCTCACCTGCATCTAGTAAAGAGTTTAGTTAGTGTTTTAAAACACCGTCCTAGAGTGGGAGTGAGTAGCTAACTCAGTGGGTGCCATTAACCATAAGTTACATCAAATAACAATTCCATGATGAATTTAATGACAAGCATAAATTCATAAATCACTAACTAGCCTTTGTTAATGCGTATGCATGAGTTATGTATGATGCATGACCTCACCCACAACACTCCCTCGAGCGACTTCGCCTCATGATAGCGCATGACCAACACTCCCTCATTACGACCTCAACTGCTGAGTCGCCAAATCATAGCTAATGCGATGCATGAATAATGTTAACCGAGTACTTAGTTAATTTTGTTCATCCAGCAGGTTGGGAAAACTGGTGCACCCCGACGATATCAATGCCCTTATCCCTTTTTGCGAGACCGTGACCCCTCAACGTGTGAGGCCAAGGTCCTACGATCCTTGATCCCATCAGGTTCCTCACCCCCGAATGCAAGCACGTAAGGAGTGCTGAAAAGTAGGATCGCTCGCGGACTACTACGGGGAGGCTCGTCACCCTAGCATAGGCCGATAGATCGGACAAAGTATCCCATTCCACTATGCCCGACTCACGAGGCTGTGGATCAAATTACTAGCCATTATCAGTAGGCGCTAGTGGGCGAGGGGTGTTCCAGGTTCCAAATAGCGTAAGCAAGCATGTTAACAAACACGGTTGGTCAGTCGGTGGACTAGATCACCCCAGTTCAGGCGAGCACAAAACGCACGACATCGGGTGCAAGCAACCCTTGTAGTCCTACTACTGTCGCCCATTCGCGTCCGCCCGCACCATTTAGTCTAGTCACAGGGTGGCTCAACTAATGGGACTACCCTTACAAATCTCAGATTCCTGACCAACCTAGAGGGTGGGCTATATTTAATAATATTCTAAGCAGTCAAGAGTTTATCTTCAAGTGCAGAAAGAATAAAACGTATAACACATCCAAGCATAAGATTTTATGATATTAACATGCATGTGACTACTCTTAATAGCATAAATTAGATATGTGTACGGGTGGTGTTGAACTATCTAAGAAGTAAGATCACACATTATCCATAGTACGGGAAATTACAATCAAGCAACAACATAGAAGAACGTGCAAAGATGTTAGATGTAAGAAGGTACATACAACACGAATCTCATGCCCAAACAATTTGAGAATAACGATCAAACAATCCATTTATCATTTCATGCATGTTAGGTGTACTCATCATATGGATTCCTAATTTAGGATTTTTTTTCTTAGATTTCATATGTTCATCAATCTAGCATCCAAAATCATTAAATTTAGCCTAAAATTGGTACTTGGCCACTTAAGGATAATGGTTCGCACCTTGTGACGAACCGCTCGATTCACGGCGCCCATAGGGTTAGGGTGTTAGGAAATCATCGTTGAAATGCCTAAATAAGCATACAAGCTTGTAAGAATTGGAAGGAATTAAACACAAGACCTAAACGTACAAACATAACTCAATACTTACCTTCAATCATCGCTGAATCGACACCAATGAAGGTCAATGTTGCTATATAGGAGATGAGAGGGTGAAGGTACACAAACCCTCATGCTTCCAAGCTCTCCCTCTCTCTTTCTCCTCTTTTCTCCTCTTTCTCTTCTCCCTTTCTCCCTTTTTTTCTCGTTGAAATTCGTATGGGAGGAGGGGATGCCCAAAAGAAGCCCTTATATAGTGTCAGATTTGGCGTAAATGGTCACAAGGGCTAGGTTTTTACTATACTAGCCCTATAGGAGGGTCTTTCTAACCTCTAGGGTCCACTATGGGGCATACATATTGATATACACCGTAGGATAGTTAACCCTAATGATGATCTACATATGGATATGATCGGCCCACCATTTGGATGTGCCGATCGACAGATATGATTAGAAGTCTATTCAACTGTCACCAATGGTCGATCGGGGCCGCGGCTATATGATATGAGCAGAAAAATATCTATACTCCACGTGTGAAGTTTAGTAATAAACCGATAGTCCGAAATCCTCAACTTTGCATAAGAGTGGACAACCTAATTCACTTAAGTTTCTGATTCTTCCTTCAGGGTATTTGCACTTCTCATGCACTCGTCCTTTGGCTCAAGTTGAGTGGTTCTGGACAATACCCAGGTCCGACTACCGCGATGGACGTCGAGCCCAGAAAGACGGACATTATCCTACTGTTTTGGAACTAGTGGCCCAACAACGAGTAGTTTAGAGCATATTCGGAAAATCGGGGCATTTCTGGAATGGGTTAGGTATTGAGATTTCTTATGGGAAATGATTAAGGTTTGGATTAACTATGTTCATAATGTGGCCTATTTATAGCTAGTAAAAGTGGAGATTTGGTCATGATTACTCTAAATCGTCAGTTTTAGGCTAAAAGAGTAATTGAGTTGATTTGGTCTATTTGTCAAGATCCGGGCCTTATCTGACTCAACTTCGGTTAGATCTTTAATTTAGTATGATTATCTTGATTAGTTAGCAATGGGTTGGTTAGATTTGGGTCCTATGTGAGTAAATCATGGGCTAAACTTGATGTTTAAGTGGTCGGGCGGATTCGTTGGCTTCCTACGGTTGATTAATCGGACTTGTGCGGTTCTTTACTGGTACCACCCATGTATAAACTAACACTGAGTATTAATGGTCAGTAAGTGATAACAAAAGTTAATTACATAAAAAAATTTTAAGAATTTTTGGAAATCCAAAATAGTGAAAATCCAAGACATTACAGAGGCTAGGGAGGAGCTGGAGGCACAGAGGCTTCAGTTGGAGAGAGACAGGAAAGAGTTAAAGCTTCTTGAATGCATGCTAAAAGAGAGAAGAATCGATGGATAGGGAGAGAGAAGTAGTACTAAAGGAGGTTGAACTAATGCTAAAACTGAAAGAAGCCTTGAAGTTAAAGAAAGAAGAGTTGAATGAGAGAGCGGTTTTGAAGAAGTAGAGGAAAATGCTAATGAGGGAGAAGGAAGAACTGAAGAAGCAGATGGAGGCATTTCGTATAGAGAAGATTCTGTTTTGAAAGGAGAAGGAGTTAGAGAATCAGAAGGAAGAGTTTGAGAAGGAGGATAAGGATGCGTTAGGCGTTGATATATGCGAGAAATCACTGCATTCCATTCCAGTATATAAGAGGAGACCTAAGAGGGTGGTGAAGCCATTTGTCTACAAGCGTTCTCCATTCACTTCCATCTCTGCCATGCAAACCACTCCAAGCAACACCGCCGACAATGAGAAATAGAGAGAATTTTCTACTTCTCCGATACCCTTTGAGGCCAAGATCGATCCATTTAGGGTAATATCAGAGGACGAACTCCATGAATTGGAAGGTTGGGCCAATGCAAACAAAGAATCACAAGAATTTGTTTGGTTCAAGACCATATGGGAGAAAAATGCATGAGTTTAATAGCATGGTAAGTAAATCACACACATACATACATGGTTTTATTCAGAACACTTATATTAAAGTAGAGCTTAATTTTCCATATGTATTAATTAGGCTATCGACAAGTATGTCGATTTCTTGGAGAGAAGGCACCGATCATTTCCTACTTTATATACAAAGGACTGCAAGTTCTATCCCACATTTTTTCAGGTAACTGTATGAATTGGATAATGGTTATTATGTTATTTCATTATATGATATATGTTCTAATTTGGTATGTTGTCTGTAATAGCGATGTATCGGCATGCAAATGTCGACATTGAGAATGTATCGGGATGTTGGCAATGATGAAGCGCATTTATTATTCGAAGGGTTAAAAAAACTCACTGTGATTAGCATTGTTAAGCCTTGTAACGGGCAGAAGGCCATTTGGCAGCATGAAGAGGTAATGATGTCATTACAAGTTATCAACGCTAGGTATACCCATTTCTATAATTTTTGGATATTGATATCTTATCTTGCCAAACGTGGACAGGCATACGTACTAGTCAATCACGCTAATAGTCATTGGTACCTGATGGTCATCCACCCTCGAGACCGAGAAATCATTATACTTGACAGTTTATACTCGAGGGCACTCTGTCGATACAGGGAACATATCGAGCTGATGAAGGAGGCCTTGCCTATAATATTATATGCCGCAGGAGATATGTCTGCATTAAAAGGAAATGCTTGGACAGTCAGAGAAGATACTTCTATACCAAAGCAGACGAACGGATATGATTGTGGCATTTTTGTCATGAAATATATCGACATTTTGTGCAGCGATCAATTTTTGTCAGGGAGAGACTTGCAGCAATTCACTCCCAGCTTTAGGAAGTCAATAGCCTATGATTGCCTGAGTGACCTCAAAATATGATATATTTGTCTTAGCCATGAGCGGAATTGAAAAATTTTGTGAAATGTTGTAAATTGTTATAAATGATGTCTTGTAAAACATTCATGGTGAAATGATGTGAATGATGTGTTGTATATTTTGTCAAAATTTTGTAGTAAATGATGTCTTCCTAATATTGATTTCATTATGAATGGTGAAGACATCATTTTGCAGTAAATTATGTCTTCGCTTCATGATCAATTCCATGCATTTCACGGTCATTTCCATTCACTTCATGATAAATTCCATGCATTTTGCGGTCAATTCTGGATATTCCGCTTCACTTCACGGTCATTTCCATGCATTTCATGGTCAATTCTCTTCACTTCACGGTCAATTTCGTGCATTTCACGGTCAATTCCATTCACTTCACGGTCATTTCCATGCATTTCACGGTCAATTACGGCAATTCCGCTTCACTTCACAGTCATTTCCATGCATTTCACGGTCAATTCCCTTCACTTCGCAGTTAATTCCATGCATTTCACGGTCAATTCCTTTCACTTCACGGTTAATTCCATGCATTTCACGGTCAATTTCGGCGATTCCGATTCACTTCACTGTCATTTCCATGCATTTCACGGTCAATTCCCTTCACTTCACGGTCAATTTCGTGCATTTCACGGTCAATTCCCTTCACTTCACGGTCATTTCTATGCATTTCACGGTCAATTACGGCAATTTCGCTTCAATGTGAAAGAATTTCATTGCTTTAATGTTGTAATTGTGTGAGAGAGAGAGAGAGAGAGAGAGATTACCGAGCGTAAGCATTCAAGTTTGCTATCATAGATGGCAATTTGGCTTTCGTGGACCACTAACAGATGTGCTTGATCATTATGGAACTGAACTTTAGTTTCCCCAACTAGTGGAGTTGAGCGACCAGGCGGTGCTTGTATGAACCTTGATTTCTTCTTCTCCCACCCATCAATACTCCACACACATAGTTGTAATGTAGACCATTGAGAAATATATAAGTCAGGCATAGATAACAGAAATCACAATTGGCCAAAGGTAAACATGGTGAATAAAATATCAATATTTAATTTTAGTGAGTCCTTTTATTATGAAGAGACCCAATTTTCTACCTGTCAAATATTCCATCATTTTTTTCATTCCACTACAATTGCTTTTACAGTTTAAATGGACGGTAATGCTAAAAATAACATTATAACGAAAAGTAGGATAGTCTTTCAAAGTTGAAACCCTTATGGTCCTCGTCATACTGCCAGTTATTTCAGATTTTGTTTCCACATGTCTACGAGAAAACAAAGTTACAAAAGCATTCATTTTGGTTAATCGTTTGCAATGAGTGGGGTGTTTGTACATGTATGCCATGCTTTAATGAAAATCGGTTAATAGTTTTCAATAATTATGATGTGGGGCCCACCAAAATCATGACAGGTTGATGTGGGGCCCACCAAAATCATCGTAGGTGGATGTGGGGCCCACCAAAACCATGAACATGGAATGTGGGGTCCATTCAAAATTATGTGGGGCCCATGATGGGGCCCACTCAAAATTTTTTTAAAAAATCCCGAGCGGCACTGCCGCACCCGGGAGGAATTACTGCCCAACAGGGCGACACTAACGCCCCACCTTCCAGTGCCGCCGGCCTCTGGATGGTGGGGCAGTAGTGCTGCCCGGGTTTTTTTTATAAATTTTGGGTGGGTACCATCGTGGGCGCCTCATAATGTTGGTATAAAACCTATCCACACGCCCAAACCCTCATTCATAACCCTAGCTTCACCTCCCTTCCTAAAACCCTCATCTCTTTTCCTAAACCTTCTACCATCTTCTTCCCTTCCAAACCCTCTCTTCATTTTCCACAAACTTTTCTCTTCATTATCTAAACACCCCACTCTTCATCGTCCAAACAACCATCTTTTCATCTTTCAAACACCTCTCTCTTCATATCCCAAATCTTATTTACACAACCATCTTCACATCTTCTAAACCCATCATCCTCATGGGTATCATTGCATTCTTTACCTCGATATTTTCCATCCCCATGATTATCTCGCTAATGGGGAAGATGAGAGGGGTTGAAGCAGGTCCATCGTCTCCACCGGTTGAAAGAAGGATGATGCGGGCCGCTGTGTATGACGTGTGTCCATCATCACCACCCGTTAGTGGAACGAGTTCTTCACCACTACCTCATGAGAGGATGTCGAAGAGGGCCCACGATCAGAATGCACGACATTCGATGCGGGTCGATATCGCGATTGGGAAGTGGTTTTCGAAGTCACGATGGGGGACCAACTATTCACCGAAAACAACGTGCTAGATTGAGTCGTGCACGGCGGTTAGAGACCTATTTTTAAAGGTAATTCTCGAGCCAATGAGAATGATGTACGGTTTTTTTACTCTTGAATTATTAATGCAAGACTCAACCCACTCGGATTTGACATTTCATATGGAGACATGGTGTGTCCCATCGGTTTACAACACATCACGAACATACTTGGCGTGTCACTGGGAACGGTCCATATCCCCCTAAACACAAAGAACTTGAACACATCGTAGCATAGGAGTAAGTTGCGCAGGAGTTTGCGCAGCCACCTCGTTAAGTGGAGGAGAGATAGTAGTTTCAGAAACAAATAAATAATTCCAATTTACAGACTGCTACACTACATCTTCACACGTAATTTATATCTAAGAGCAGGAAACAGCATGGAGGTTTATGTATACCATGCAGAGATAATGTAGCAAATAGTGCGTGGGGAGAATGTGTGCCTTCCCTCCATTATCCTTTACCATATAGTGAAGGTCACGAGGACAACAAGAGGTAATATTTCCCTCCCATTTGGCTTCCTAAGTTGCAAGATAGCCCAAGATAATGGGTTTAGAGCATCCAGCGGCCCCTCACATCCAAAAAGAGTGATAACTAAAGACACCTTGTATCGCATGTAATGTGGCCCTAGACAATAAGCAAGGCGGTTGGAAGAAATTGGAGACGAGATACATGAAGAAGAAGATGAGGAAGAAGGCGACGAAGAGGATAAAGCTGAAGAAGAGGAAGAGGGTGATGATGCAGTTGAGGTGCCTTTTGCACATTCGGGTTTAGATGAGCGTTTAGGGCGATCGAGGCCAGTATATCCGAGCTTAAGAAGGACCAACACTACTTGAAGCGTAAGATGCAGAGTATGCATCGAACGATAAAGGCGGTGTTGTGTTGTGAACAGAAGGAGGGAGCGCCCCCTCCCTCACCGGACTCGGAATCACCGTAGGGAGTTGTGATGGATATGGACTCCCTATTGAATTGAAACGCAGTATTAGCTCAATACAGAGGACATAACTCAATTGTGGTTACCACCCTCAGCACTCATAAAAAATTGCATCTCAAAGACATAATAGGGTTAGATCACTGACTTTCAACATTATCAACGAAGATAATCCAAAATAATGGATTTTTCATCATGGTATTGTACTAGGATTTTGCCAACTCCCTTGTTTCCTTCCATAACTGATCATATGACATATGGATGACTGTTACATAACTGTTTTTTAATACCATTTGAATGTGGACCATATGTAACTCCGGCGAATTCCATGACAATTCCATTCACTCCCTTATTGAGAAGTGAAGGGAAGTGATTGTGAAATGCATGGGAATGACCATGAAGCGTTACCCAAACTCTGGAAGGATAGCTCTATCATAGATAAGCTCAGGTTCAGCAATCCCATTGCTTCCACTGGCTGAGACTGTGTTTGGATGCACAAGTATACTAAACTGTAGACATTCAGTTTCATAAAGCAGAAAGTACCAGTTCTAGTGAGGTTTCCTGGCATTCACAATATGGAAGTTGTCCTCAAACCATAGGAAGTCTGAAATTTCAATTTGGATCTTGGCCCCTCGATATGAATTCTAAGAATGGAAACCAAAAATGGGTTATTTCCATTTTATTAGACTAATAGTAGAAATTAAAGTCGATTACACATGCAAAAGCACCCTCAGTTCTAGCATGGCCTAAAATTCAGTGCACCCTCATAGCAAGTTTGATCCACGTAAAAAATCAAAACATGGACAAAGTTTTGCTTTCCCTTCCCAACCTTAAACGAGCAGTTCATCATCATTGTCATTTTAGCCTTTGTCCTAGAAATTTTGGGGGTTGGCTTTTGAATGGTAAATTGGCCGGGTTTATGATTGCTACCCACCAGACATTAACCTTCATCTTCTACCTATGTTCTTGAAACCGAGTATGGACGAACTCACATTGACACCACTTGCATGCAACACAATCCGGCCCAATATCAACCCCTAGTCTGACTGTTGCATGCATGTCCCATAGCGTGAGCAAGCAAAGTAGGGTCATCAAGGACCAACAACCATGAAATCTGCTCTGTACAAAGGCCATCAGATGTTCCACCATCGGAATAGAGTGGATAGGACATGTTCAAGTAGTTGGTTACATGGAGTAACGGAGACTACCTCACCCACTAATCCATTCATCAAGGACCAGCAACCAAGAAAACTAATAATCCTAGACTCCTGGGCTGTGTTTGGATGCACAAGTGTATTGAATCAAGAACATTTAGATTCATCAAGAGGAAATGACAAATATTAATGACATTTCATGGTCAACGAGGAAATAGCCCTCAGATTGATGCTACCTTCTTTACTTCAACTTGAAAGTAACACATTTGCAAGAGACAACAAGTCACCTCCAAACACATAAACGATATAATTATGATCAAATGGAAAGAAAAATGTAATGTCCCGAAAAAATCAGTACAAAGACCCAAGTACCACCTCAGGCAGAAATCACTTAGGACCAAATCCTTTAGAAATTAGACGAAATGAACTAAGTGTTAAACTAGATTAGCTGTGAAATTAGCTTGAACCGCTTTAAATACGAACTGCAAGACCCAAAACTTGTAGGATCATTAACGCTACAGTATCCTATAATCTAGGATCAATCTCAAAACCCAGTTGCTCTCGAGAGCACCTTGAAACTTCATATTTAACCTGGACCACGCGTCGAAAGTCCGATAACCGTGAAACTATACGGTTAGGACCGCCTTACTGGGCTTGACAACCATCTCAGAATTCAAATCCAGATAATACCAAAAAATGCACGACTTGAGCTCGGATCGAAGTGTGTGAGAAACGCGAATATCTTTAGAAATTGAACTCAGATTTAAGTGATTTGGGCCGTTCGCTTGCGGGCCAAATCTAAACTTTTAGACTATTAGAATCTGACCCAAATACACTCTCGGATCAGGGAAAATTTCATACACATGTCAGTGTACTTGTGACCTTGATCGAATACCGGTGACCGTTGAACTGAAACTGGTCTGCCATAGTCGATCCACAAATCCGATCGAACCAAAAACTTAACTCGACTTATATCCAATGCGAGGGAGCTTAAGTCCGACCGTACTAGTCTCACCACATTGGATGAGTTTGGTGAATCCGAGTTGTATGATGATTGTCGACAGTGGTACCATGTTGCTTATTTAGCGTACGCTCGTACCAATCAAACTTGTCAAGTAACCCGATTGGCTTATTGTGTGTTTACCATGTATGGACACTACTGCTTGAATCTAAGGTACCAACTTACTAGTACAAAGTCCGTTTAACCTTGGTGCCTCTATCCTCTAAGCCTCATGAGCCGGACATGGTGGTATGGGACACTTTAGTCGAACTGTCGGCTTACGCTGGGGCAACGAGCCTCCCCGTAGTGTCCAATGAGCAACCCAAACTCGTGAGCCGAATACGGTGGTATGAGACACTATATTCGACCTGTCGGCATACACTGATCAGGTGACGAGCGACCTCGAGGATGAAATAGGCCTACCCCGGGGCAACCTGACTGTGGTCCCCAGTCGGGTTGGCGACGAGCCTTCGAAAATAGACTATCTGTTGGTAGGGCGTTGGTGGTAGTGACCTATAACTTGCTTATCGTATGTGATTAACTAGGATTGACGACCCTAGATGGATCATTGTTTGGGTTAATGATAAAAAGGGAGGTACCTTAGTTTCTCAATCCTGCTATATGAAAAGGACTAATAAGAACTTGAAAATCACGCTCATGCACCGCATTGCATGTGTAGTTTGGTGTTGGGTAGAGCACTGAGGAAGTGACTGACATGCCGCGACTGTGAGATGAAGATCGCAGAGGGAGTGCAGGCGAGGGCATGCATCATTACTACATACCATTCTTACATTAATCAGAGTACTTAGGGATATTTGATTGTATTGTTTTATCATTACTGCTTGACTGAATTGATAACATGTTAACCTTTGCTTTATAGTTCTATTGAGTTGATCACTCACTCCCACGTTACGGGATGGTGTTGTACACACCAACCAGACCCTGTCTTAGTTGCAGGTGGTGGCGATGCCTACGAGGCGGAGCCGAACTTCGAGGATGACGAGGAGGCATTCTGGTACATGCAGTTTTCAGGCGGGTTCATGTGAGCCGTGTCCTGATCGACGGGGATTTCTGGGATGTTGACTAGATGACATTACACCTTTTGTATATTTTGGAATTGTACATGTAATTATTTAACCTGATAATATGTTCACACTCTGGTGACCTACGACAGCTTATATATTTTATATATCTATCACAGTCTTCCGCTTGCATAATTTAATTGTCTCTAGAGTATGATATGCTATTTTAGTATAATCCCACTCATGTTTAATGCACTAATACGGACAACATTTAATCATCATTATCTATATTGCATAAGTGACGCGTTGGAACTCGGGAGCTGAGCTTCTGCTCGACCCCTGATTTTCAGGGCGTTATAAGTTAGTATCAGAGCATGATTTGGATTAAACTGGACCTGGGTTATGGTCACACGACGTACGCTGATGCATTTTAACCTAGGAGGGTTCGATAGAACATAGAAACAAGCATAAAATTCTCAGTTTTGCCAATCGGCAAAACTCACTAAAATCGGCTGCCGAGATTGGGCCCATACACACCCGTGATCACATGAAGTGATCCCAGATCACTTCTAGGCCATCAATCGACGGGTCTAGAAGAAGATTTAACACATTCCAACCTCAAACGACCTAGAAAATGTGAATGTACCTGAGATAGGACCCGAAACGACTCGAGACGGAGTCAGGGAGTCAAACCGTACAAATCGGGGGGACCCAAAGTGGGCCCCGCATGTTTCCGGCACCCCCGGGGGGGGGGGGGGGGGGGGGGGGAGGCCATTGCCCCACCGGCGACCCCTCGTCGGAAGCTCCAGAGGTCAGCGAGGACCTCGCTGGTTCCACGAGGCCTCACCGATTGGGCGGTCGGGTCTATCGGGCCGACGCGGGCCGACGCTGTGGGGTGTTGTGGGGCCACAAAATCACGTGGGGACCCCCTTTTCTTGTCCATTTGCTCCACACTCCCCTCTTACACACGCCCAAGCTCTCCCTTTTCTTCAAAAACCCTTTTTCCCTTCCCAAATCTCCCCTCCATTCGCAAAAATTTTCCCTTTCCTTCATTTCATACACCCCTCCACCATTTTTATCAAAACCCCTCTCCTATCTCATTCTTTTCCCTTCATTTGAGTGCTCAAACCTTCCTTTGAGTCTCAAAAATCTTAAAGTCCAACAATCCAACCTATTTCTCCACCTCATTTCACCTCCAATGGCTCTTTTCGAGCTTGTGACGGCCTTTTTCTCCATCTCCACGCTTCTTTCTCTCATGGGAAAAAGATGACTCCGATGGATGAGGCCGGGCCTAGCCGCCCTACCCGTTCAAGAAAGCCAAGAGGCGCCACCGCAGGTTCAAGCGTTGATTGAGAGATACAGATGAAGCGGAACCTTGATCCCTAGGCTCCTCTCCCAAGAACTTTGCTGGCTGATTTGTCCTATGGAAGATATGAGGGCTGTAGGGTCCTCTTTGAAGCACACGTGGACGAGAGGCTCTTTAGAGAATACCTGGATGGATCACCTGGTGAAAGCCTGGTGGGGTCCCGTATTTAAGGGAAAGTCTCGAGCAAATGTGGGCACTATCCGAGCCTTCTACGCAAATATTCGAGAGCCTACGCTGGAGATTCCCGTGGGAAGAGATCGGGAGGCCACAATTGATGTTGGCTTGATAGCTCGACTCATGGGAATGCTGCTTGGCTCGACTCGGGGAGGGCCAGGTCACCCTGCAATAGGAGGTCAGAGAGACCTGGACCAAGCTTGAAGAAAGCCAAGGCCTCCATGACACAGAAATTCAAGAAGGTGACTCGTAACTTGAAGGCTCTCCTGTGCTGCATGCAAAACAAGGGTGCCCCTCCTCCATCACGAGATTCGGACGACAAGTCATGTGTGTGGTCGTCTTTCAGTTTGCTTGTTGTTAGTCTTCTTTTGTACTGGCCTTAGTAGGCATGTTGGGTGGTTAGTATGTTTAGTGTTCAAGAGCTTTGTTAGATGAGCTCACATGCATCTTCTGTCATGCATCATGTATGACTACATCCCATGTATGATGACAAATTTTGGTTCAATGAAATGCATGCAGCTCCTTTCACTATGAAGTGTGTAGAGTACCTGAGAAATTGAGTGATGTCATGCTAATCTTACACATGTTGCACCCGATGTTGTGTATAGGGAATGCCACCTAAGGCTACTCGGAGTACGGCACGTCTCACACTTGGCGATTCGATTGACGGGGCTCCTCCCCTAAGCAATAGCCAGACGGACCCCCGTTTGGGCCCGACTCACGACATTGTAACGGATTCCCAGCCGGCCACTAGCCCAACTAATGGGCCGACACCTGTTGCACCACCAGTTCTTGAGAAGAACCACGCGCCTACCTTGACGCCACACGTACCTCAATCGTCTCCTCCTGCTGATAAGTTGGAGCAGATGATGCTCTTTATGTAGCAGCAGCAACAACAACAACAACAACTGTAGCAACAGCAGCAGCAACAGTTTTTTGCCACCATAGCAGGGGCCCTTGCCCAGAATATGAGTGTGGTTCCGGCTGCATCACCTATGCACCCTGCTGGGAACATGAATACCAGCGGTCTTTTTTAGCGCTTACAGCGTTTCCATCCTCTCACTTTTACGGGTACTCACAGACCCGAGGAAGTTGATTACTGGCTAGTCGCATCTCTAAGATGTTAAAACCGCTACACTGCACTGAGGAATAACAAGTTGAGCTAGCCACCTATATGTTCGAGAAGGAGGCTAGTTTATAGTGGGATAGCATCCTACGAATAGTTCCCACAGGACACGTGTGGACCTGAGATGCCTTTGAGACACACTTCCATGCGAAGTACTTCTCTCTCATTTACCGTGATGAAAAGGATGGTAAGTTTCTCCACCTCCGTAAGGGAGGAATGACTGTGTCAGAGTACGAGGATAAATTTACGGAGCTAGCCAGACATGCTCCTTGATCCTAGCTGACAAGCCGATGAAAATAAGGCATTTTTCAGATGGGTTACGGCCCGATATCTGCGCTAAGATGAGTTGTGCTAGCATTCCCACTTACGCTGAGCTAGTCAACGTGTCTCTACGAGCTGAACAAGATGGAGATAGAGTTTCTCAGACACGTATCCCGATAGGCCCAAGGCCTCAGCCCGAATCACGGCACTGGCCAGTCCTAGGTAAGAGGCCACATGTAGACTCGCCTCCCAGGCCTATGGCTCCGCCGACCCAGCAGAGGCGAGTGAAACGTTGGTGTACATACTGCAACAAAGGGGGACACATTGACCCCTTCTGTTTCATCAAGATGAAAGACAACGGTATCACGCCACCTCAGAAGATCGACCGTCAGCCACCACGTGGTATAATGACTCCACCCCTACGATCTGTACCACCAATGCAACCATATTACCGACCGCCTGTACCTCAGAATAGGCCACCTCGATGACCTATGACAGCGTAACCAAACCATCCTCAACAGGCCCATGTGCATGCACTTGCAACTGAAGCACCTGAGTCAACAACTGCAGCGCTTTTGACCTTTGAGGTCACTGTCCACGTTCAAGGTACACCTGTATTCCTATTGGTAGACACTGGGTCTATTAAACCAATTCGTATCAAATAATAGGCCTAACAATGGATTACTATACACATTATAAAAATAATATGGTAACTAGATGTGGTAAATATGATGTAAATAATATAAGGGTTGAAGCGAAAAATTTCTACAACTTTGAGTTGCCAATAGGCTAGTTATATCTTTTCATATGTGGTGTCTATTTAGGAATTATTTATAATCATACTAGGAATTATCCTGTGATTAATTTTGATTATACGTAAAGAGATATATATATATATAGTTGTTTTTGTACAATTAAATTAGAACCCTCGGGTAGGATTGAGTTTCATAGTTTAATACTCTGTAAGCTCATGTTAGAGGCGGATTACAGTAAAATGTTATAAGTTTCTTATTTCCCTTGTAAACTCAAGGTTCATACCGCGTCAAGGAGATGTCCCTCTTCTTTCCTTTCCCGCGGCCTTATGTTGCTAACACCCCAAAAGTTCTGAAATATTTTAGAACTCTTGACTCTTCCTTCCCTCCCAAAGTTAATGTAATCAAAGTGCAAACTGTCCATAACCCCCTAGCCGTATGATCGAAATGGTGACATACAAATATAATTTTAGGAGATTGAAAACCCTTCTAGTATAGCCTTTTGACTATGTGCACCATGAAAGAACTTATTATCCACCAGGTTAAACATAGGTTAAATAAGAACTCTCGTTGAACAAGACCCAAGGGACAACCTTATAAACATGAGGCTTGAACCTCCTAGGGAATTATAATACTCCTTAATACTTAGGATGATTAGATTTCAGAATTTCAGAACCATATCCCTACGAGGCATTCATGGCTTAACTCAATTCTCAATTCTGAGTGATTACCAAAGGACTCACTGCTTTGACCGAGCAAAAGACCAGGATCCATCAGGATTAGGAAGGGATACAACATGTTGTCTGCCCTGGTCAGGCGGGCAATCGACATATCGGATTTGAGCCCACCACAACTGTCTTTCTGTATTAGCCCGATCATAAAGAGTAGATTATATCACCCTTAGGTAAACTTTAACATTAAACACTTAGCACGATAATAATGATTTGGACATTTGTTTTCAAACTTCAAAGGTAGAAACTTTTAAGGGGGGTAGACCAATATGAACTAGGATGATGTAGTTATTATATACCCTAACACATATAGAACCTGAAACCAACAGAACTAACCTGAAAACCTTTACTTATGACCCTTAGGCAATTTCGGGGACGAAATTTTTCTTTAAGGGGGGTAGATAGTAACGTCCCCAAAAAATCAATACAAAGACCCGAGTACCACCTCAGGCAGAAATCACTTAGGACCAAATCCTTTAGAAATTAGATGAAATGAACTAAGTGTTAAACTAGATTAGCTGCGAAATTAGCTTGAACCACTTTAAATACGAACTGCGCCAAAACTTATAGGATCATTAACGCTATAGTGTCCTATAATCTAGGATCAATCTCAAAACCCAGTTGCTCTCGGGAGCACCTTGAAACTTCGTATCTAACCTGGACCGCGCGTCGAAAGTCCAATAACCGTGAAACTATATGGTTAGGACCGCCTTACTGGGCTTGACAACCATCTCAGAATTCAAATCCAGATAGTATCCAGAAGCACACAACTTGAGCCCGGAGCGAAGTGTGTGAGAAACACGAATATCTTTAGAAATTAAACTCAGATTTAAGTGATTTGGGCCGTTTGCTTGCGGGCCAAATCTAAGCTTTTAGATCGTCAAAATCTGACCCAAATATACTCTCGGATCAGAGAAAATTTCATACATATGTCAATGTACTTGTGACCTTGATCGAATACCGGTGACCGTTGAACTGAAACTGGTCTGCCACAGTCAATCCAAAAATCCGATCGAACCGAAAACTTAACTCGACCTAGATCCAATGCCAGGGAGCTTAATTCCGACCGTACATAGAAAATGGGCCTCCAGAAGTGCTCCGTTGGATCGAAACAACTCTCATTTGGCTATAACCTAAGTATACCATGGCCCTAGGGCCATTCTGGTCTGTTCTGGGCCTATATAAGGACCTAAAACCCTCACTCTCTCATGTCATACGAATTTACAACCCTAGAAAAGAGAAAAGAAGGAAAGAGAGAAGGAAAGAGAGAGAAGGTGAGAGAGAGAGTTGGAGTTGGTTCGTGGGATTCAATCCCGACGCTCCACGTGCTTAACCACTATTCTTGTATCGCTATACGGGCGATTCCGATGCCATTCTTGGGTAAGAAAACCTAACCCTAATCTATTTTGGGGTTTCAAATAGTGTAAGGGATGAAATAGCTAATTTATTTCATACTGTAGGTTGCCGTTGTGCCGTAGACAAAGGCTTAATGCTTAAACTGAGTTCGTTACGAGTCTACCAACGAATGGTGCGGACTATAAACGTTTATGTTATGGTTTTCAAGGCTTTCAATGTCAGTTAATGATTTATGACTGACTTGATTGCTATCACATGCTTAGATATGATGTTTCCCGCGCTTTACACTTATATATGAACTATGTTGAATATAGTGTATTCCATGTGTTTATTGATATGATTAAACGAGTATGGAATTTGGATTCGTACTTGCCATGATTATTCGTCGTGAATATATGGTTGTTATGCGTGTGACAATTCCTTGGTGAAAGGATTTGCCCTAACACCTGTTATAACCAACATACATCACGTATGTTGAAGTGTGTAGTCTAAGTGCTTATTAAAA
Source organism: Magnolia officinalis (assembly GCA_021015155.1). Classification (NCBI taxonomy): domain Eukaryota; kingdom Viridiplantae; phylum Streptophyta; class Magnoliopsida; order Magnoliales; family Magnoliaceae; genus Magnolia; species Magnolia officinalis. The sequence continues at coordinate 21,710,460 of JAJHSJ010000011.1, forward strand.
TGTCTGAATGAATATAGAATTTGGATCTGTGCTTGCCATGATTATTAACTATGAAGATATGCTTGTTATGTATGTGGCAACTCCTTTGTAAAAAGGGCTTGCCAGTATATATGTTATAACTAGTCTAGTACATGTATGTTGAAATATGTAGTCTAAGTGTTTGATAAAATGCATGAATGAAGAAATGCGTGTTAAGATGTATTTAATGAGGGTGTTGAGATAGGATTCTCAATTTCCTTATCTATAGTTACAATTTCTCTCATGTAACCTATCTCGCTATTTTGTGATTTATGGATGAAATACCTTTGTATATTAACTTGTGCCCTATGTGTTTGATAAAATGCTCAAATGAGTGTTGTACTTGGCTTGTTTGTTAAATGCCTAAATGATTATCACATGTCTCCATATGCTGCATTTGAATATGATTGGGACTACTACGTAGCCCAGGCAATCGGTAACAATTCCTGGTTAAGAGGTTGAGCTAGTCTCGCCGCATTGGATGAGTTCGGTGAATCTGAGTCGTACGATGATTGTCGACAGTGGTACTATGTCGCCTATTCAGCGTACGCTCTTACCAATCAAACTTGTCAAGTAACCCGATTGGCCTATTGTGAGTTTACCATGTATGGACACTACTGCTTGAATCTAAGGTACCAACTGACCAGTGCAAAGCCCGTTTAACCTTGGTACCTCGATCCGCTAAGACTCATAAGCCGGACATCGTGGTATGGGACACCGTGGTCGAGCTGTCGGCCTACATTGGGGCGACGAGCCTCCCCGTAGTGTCCAGTGAGCAACCCAAACTCGTGAGCCGAATACGGTGGTATGGGACACTGTATTCGAGCTATCGGCCTACACTGATCAGGTGACGAGCCCTTTGTAGTGACCTCGAGTATGAAATAGGCCTACCCCAGTGCAGCCTGGCTGTGGTCCCCAGTCGGGTTGGCGACGAGCCTTCGAAAATAAACTGCCAGTTAGTAGGGAGTTGGTGGTAGTGACCTATAACTTGTTTATCGTATGTGATTAACTAGGATTGACGACCTTAGATGGATCATTGTTTAGATTAATGATAAAAAGGGAGGTACCTTAGTTTCCCAATCCTGCTGTATGAAAAGGACTAATAAGAACTTGAAAATCACGCTTATGCACCACATTGCATGTGCTGTTTGGTGTTGGGTAGAGCACTGAGGAAGTGACTGACATGCCGCGACCGTGAGATGAAGATCGCAGAGGGAGTGCAGGCGAGGGCATGCATCATTACTACATATCATTCTTGCATTAATCAGAGTACTTAGGGATATTTGATTGTATTGCTTTATCATTACTGCTTGACTAAATTGATAACATGTTAACCTTTGCTTTATAGTTCTATTGAGTTGATCACTCACTCTCACATTACGGGACGGTGTTGTACACACCAACCAGACTCTGTCTTAGTTGCAGGTGGTGGCGATGCCTACGAGGCGGAGCTGGACTTCGAGGATGACGAGGAGGTATCCTCTTACATGCAGTTTTCAGGCGGGTTCATGTGAGTCGTGTCCTGATCGATGGGGATTTCTGGGATGTTGACTAGATGACATTAAACCTTTTGTATATTTTGAAATTGTACATATAATTATTTAACCTGGTAACATGTTCACACTCTGGAGACCTACGACAGCTTATATATTTTATATATCTATTACAGTCTTCCGCTTGCGTAATTTAATTGTCTCTGGAGTATGATATGTTGTTTTAGTATAATCTCACTCATGTTTAATGCGCTAATACCGACAACATTTAATCATCATTATCTATGTTGCATAAGTGATGCGTTGGAACTCGGGAGTTGAGCTTCTGCTCGACCCCCGATTTTCAGGGCGTTACAAAAAATCTCAAGAATCAGTCACAACTTACATTTCAAATGCATAATATGCTTCATGTTACGTTCATGGAAAAAAGGTCATTGGGATGAGGAATGACATAATCAGCTCTAATTGTGAAGGCCTCATAATCAACCTGAGATGCATGATGAAGGGGATTGAGAGTGATAAAATGAGAACATCCATACACTACTGCACATGGTAAACAAAAGTGGACACAATTTCATTTATAATCTGAGTTTGTACATTATTCCCATACATACCTAACCAAGTGAAAAACATAAATAACCCAGCTACTAACTATTAAACTACTAGGTGGAAATGATCCACTTCTTACAACACAATAAACACAAAGCACATAACCACAAACATGGCTTAACACGAAGTGAGGGAGTCCATAGCCATCACAACTCCCTAATGTGATACCGAGTCCGGTGAGGGAGGGGGCACTCCCTCCTTCTGTACACAACACAACACCGCCTTTATCGTTCGATGCATACTCATCTTACACTTCAGATAGTCTTGGTCCTTCTTAAGCTCAGATGTATTAGCCTCGATCGTGCCTAAACGATCATCTACAGTCAGACGTGCATCAGGCACCTCACCTGCATCATCACCCTCTTCTTCTTCTTTAGCTTTATCCTCTTTGTCGCCTTCTTCCTCTTCTTCTTCTTCTTCAGCTACCCTGTCTCCAAATTCTTCCAACCACCTTGCTTGTTGTCTAAGGCCACATTGCATGCGATTTAAGGTGTCTTCGGTTATCACTCTTTCTGGATGTGAGGGGCCGTTGAATGCCCTGAACCCATTATCTCGGGCTAGCTTGCAAATTAGGCGACCAAATGGGAGGGAGAGATTACCTCTTCTTGTCCTCACAACCTTCACTATATGGTAAAGGATAACGGAGGGCAGACACACATTCTCCCCACGCTCTATCTGGTACATTATCTATGCATGGTAGACAGAAACCTCCGTGCTATTTCCCGCTCTCGGATATAAATTATGTGTAAAGATGTAGTGCAATAGTCTATAAATTGGAATCATTTCTTTATTTCTGAAACTACTATCTCTCCTCCACTCAATGAGGTGGCCGTACAAACTCCTGCTCAGCTCATTCCTGTGTTGTGATGTGTTCAAGTTCTTTGTGTTTAGGGGGATATGGGTCGTTCCCAGTGACAAGCCAAGTATGTTCGCGATGTGTTGTACGCTGATGGGACGCACCTCTCTCCATATGAAATGTCAAATCCGAGTGGGTTGTGTCTTGCGTTAACAATTCGAGAGTAGAAAAACCGTACATCATGCTTATTGGTTCTAAAATTACCTTTAAAAATAGGTCCCCAACCGCCGTTCAAGAGTCGATCTAGCACGTCATTTTCGGCAAATAGTCGGTCCACCACCGTGACTTTGAAAACCACTTCCCGATCGCGATATCGACCCGCATCCAATGTCCATGCATTCTAATCGTGGGCCCTCTTTGACCTCCTCTCACAGGGTGGTAGTGAAGAACTCGTTACATCAACATTGACTGTGCTCACATTTCTTCGAACAGGTGGTGATGATGGACTCACGTCATTCGTAGCGGCCCGCCTCGTGCTTCATAAGATCCGCGGAGACGATGGACCCGCTTTAACCACTCTTTTCTTCCCCATTAGCAAGATAATCATGGGGATGAAAAATATCAAGGAAAAGAATGCAATAATACCCATGAGGATGATGGGTTTAGAAGATGGGAAGATGGTTGTGTGAGTAAGGTTTAGAATATGAAGAGAGAGGTGTTTGAATGATGAAAAGATGGTTGTAGAAGATGAAGAGAGATGGTTTGGAAGTTGAGAAGATGGTAGAAGGATTAGAAAAAGAGAGGGTTTTATGAAGGAAGATGAAGAAAGGGTTAGGAATGAGGGTTTGGGCATGTGGGGGAGGCTATATAAACTTGTTATGTGGGACCCACGATGGGACCCACCAAAATAAAGAAAAAACTTTGGGCGGCACTACCGCGCGGAAGTCCAGAGTGCAGCGGTAATACGGCCGGATCGGTAGTACTACCGCACAGATTCTTAACGAGTCCGGGCGGCAGTGCCGCCTATCCGGCACTAGTACCGCCGCACTCTGGACGTCTGGGCGGTAGTGCCGCCCGAGTGCTGTAGTGTCGCCCGTGTTTTTGTATTTTGGTATTCGGTGGGCCCCACACTCATTGTACTTCATTTTGGTGGGCCCCACACTCAATGTACATGGTTTTAGTGGGCCCCATGTCTATTGAATGGGCCCCACACTCAATGTACTTCATTTTGGTGGGCCCTGCATCTATCAAAAGGGTTTTATGGGTGTTTGAAGCATTTCCTGACATGCTGGTAGCAATCTGACAGATTTTCCAAGCCCTGATGATTAGTTGAGGGGCGACATACCAAGTTTATGCCCAGATGGGCTTGTTGGTTATAGGTAAATAGGTTACCTGTACTTGATAATTAGGAAGTCGTTCTTACTTTTTAACTGATAACGTAGTTTCATTAAGAAAAAACCAAAGCCAAAAACTGTTAACGGGCAAAAAAAAGAAGAAGCTGCAGATACTGTTTTGCTTAGATGAATTCGTTCATTTCTAGGTGTGGTCCAAGTCTGTCATCTGCAATGTAACCCAAGCCCAGTAAGCCCCATGACCTCCCACATTTGAGGACCAACAAGATAACCCAATATAGTTTTAATCAATCCTTTTGCAATCAACCCATCCCTCGGATCAACCTTCCCAAGGCTATCGTGATTAGAGAAAGAACTCGGACTGAAATGCACAGACTTGGAAATATTCTGCACTTTAAGATTACTGTAAACCTCGTACAATGTACTCCGACAGGGCTTGGGCAGCAATTCAGGGTCGACCGGGTCAACGGGACAGTGACTCGGGGTCGACTGGGATTAGGACATGAAGTGAAGGGAATTGACTATAAAATGCATGGAAATGACCGTGAAGTGATGGAATTGACCGTGAAGTGAAGGAAATTGTCCGTGAAATGAGTGGAATTGACCATGGCATAAAGGGGATTGTCCGTGAAATGCATGGAAATGACCGTGGAGTGAAGCAGAATCGTTGGAATTGACTGTGAAATGCATGAAAATGACAGTGAAGTGTAGCAGAATCGTTGGAATTGACCGTGAAATGCATGGAAATGACTGTGAACTAAAGCGAAATCACCGGAATTGATTGTGAAATGCATGGAATTGATAGTGAAGTGAAGGGAATTGACCGTGAAATGCATGGAAATGACCATGAAGTGAAGGGAATTGACCATGAAATGCATGAAAATGACCGTGAAGTGAAGCAGAATCGCCGGAATTGACCGTGAAATGCATAGAAATGACCGTGACGTGAAGGGAATTGACCGTGAGATGCATGGAAATGACCGTGAAGTAAAGGGAATTGACCGTGAAATGCATGAAAATGATCGTGAAGTGAAGCGGAATTGCCGGAATTGACTGTGAAATGCTTGGAATTGACAGTGAAGTGAAGGGAATTGACTGTGAAATGCATGGAAATGACCGTGAAGTGAAGGGATTTGCCGGAATTGACCGTGAAATGCATGGAAATGACCATGAAGTGAAGGGAATTGACTATGAAATGCATTGAAATGACCGTGAAGTGAAGGAAATTGACCGTGAAATGCATGAAAATGACCGTGAAGTGAAGCGGAATCACTGGAATTAACCGTGAAATGCATGGAATTGAACGTGAAGTGAAACGAATTGACCGTGAAATGGATGGAAATGACAGTGAAGTGAAGCGGAATTGTCGGAATTAACCGTGAAATGCATGGAATTGACTGTGAAGTGAAGGGAATTGACCATGAAATGCATGAAAATGACCGTGAAGTGAAGGGAATTGACCGTGAAATGCATGGAAATGACCGTGAAGTGAAGTGGAATCGCCGAAATTGACCGTGAAATATGAAAATGACCATGAAGTGAAGCGAAATTGCTGGAATTGACCGTGAAATGCATGGAATTGACCGTGAAGTGAAAGAAATTGACCATGAAATGCACGAAATTAACCGTGAAGTGAAAGGAATTGACCGTGAAATGCATGAAAATGATCGTGAAGTGAAGCAGAATCGCCGGAATTGACCGTGAAATGCATGGAAATGACCGTGAAGTGAAGCAGAATCGTTGGAATTAACTGTGAAATGCATGGAATTGACTGTGAAGTGAAGGGAATTGACCATGAAATGCATGGAAATGACCGTGAAGTGAAGCAGAATCGTTGGAATTGACCGTGAAATGCATGGAATTGACTGTGAAGTGAAGGGAATTGACTGTGAAGTGAAGGTAATTGACCATGAAATGCATAGAAATGACCGTGAAGTGAAGGGAATTGGCCGTGATTGACAGTGGAAATGACTGTGAAGTGAAGCGAAATCGCCGGAATTGACCGTGAAGTGTAGGGAATTGACTGTGAAGTGTAGGGAATTGACTGTGAAATGCATGGAAATGATTGTGAAGTGAAGGGAATTGACCATGAAATGCATGAAAATGACCATGAAGTGAAGCAGAATCGCCGGAATTGACTGTGAAATGCATGGAAATGACCATGAAGTGAAGCAGAATCGTCGGAATTGATCGTGAAATGCATGCAATTGACCGTGAAGTGAAGGGAATTGATCATGAAATGCATTGAAATGACCATGAAGTGAAGGAAATTGACCATGAAATGCATGGAATTGACTGTGAAGTGAAGGGAATTGATCGTGAAATGCATTGAAATGACTGTGAAGTGAAGGGAATTGACCGTGAAATGCATGGAATTGACCGTGAAGTGAAGGGAAATGACTGTGAAATGCATGAAAATGACCGTGAAGTGAAGTAAAATCGACGGAATTGACCGTGAAATGCATGGAAATGACCTTGAAGTGAAGGGAATTGACCATGAAATGCAAGGAAATGTCCATGAAGTGAAGGGAATTGACCGTGATTGACCATGGAAATGACCGTGAAGTGAAGCGAAATCGCCGAAATTGACCGCGAAATGCATGGAATTGACCGTGAAGTGAAGGGAATTGACTGCGGAGTGAATGTCTTATTGGAAATTTGAATAGTAGTGGTAAGAAATTCACAATTTCAAAAAAAGCAACAAATGTATTCAATATACAACATTCACAGTCGTATTACAAAAAATGCAATTCAAATTACATTATTCCGGAGGTATTGGAAATTTTCAACTCCGACGATTATGCCCTGTTTGTTTGGAACATCTACATATTTTTGTTGTTTGTTCCTCTTTACGGGAAAGGATCCGTGCCTTCTTCAGTCTTCCAGCTAACCTCGTCTCTAGCGGGGGCTTGATACTCGAAGAATACTCCATGAATCCAAAAGAAATTTCCCATTGACTCTTGTCCTGTACTGGGTACACGGAATCTTCATACGTGATCTGGTAATTCCTCGCCGTGTACAACGGGGAACAATACGAATAATGAGGAAGGATATAGTTTATACATGCTGAAAGAACATGAAAACAAGGCAATCCCTTTACTTCAAACTCGCGACATGTACATGAAAGCTCATTGAGCTTGATGGTATCATTGTAGTCTCCCACAATATAGTATTCAACCCGGGAAATTGCGTGGCAATGAACATTTCGTGCCTTCGGTATGAGATCCTTTAATTGTTTCTCGGCCCACAGTGTTAACGGTCCAACAAATAATGATGTTGATTCTCTTCTTTTATAAAACATCTCTTGAATTTTCATTCTGACCGTCTCTATTAGCATAGTCACCGGATATTCCCGTGCTTCTTTGAATAAAGCATTAACACACTCAACTATGTTTTTAATGACCAAATTGAATCTTTTTCCTGGGAAGTGCGAAGATGCCCACTTTTCATAACCTATTTCCCTCAGACATGCATGTTCCGGGGGTTGGCAAGTTCGATATCATCCATTAACTTTTCGAACTCAGCCCTCCTACAAGTCTTTACAGTTTGCCAGCAGTAGATTCTAACGACTTGTCTTTGAACGTGTCCACCAAGTTTCAGTATATATGGTACGCGCAGTAGCCATGGATTGCTGCTTGGAAGACCTGGGGAACTTCTTTCATTAAACCTTTATACCGGTCTGATATGATCATAAGACCAGGTAGATACCCTAACAAATCATTGAGGTATGTAAGGAACCAGTTCCAACTGTTGTTGTTCTCTGATTGTCCAATACCAAAAGTGACTGGAAAGATATGGTTGTCGTCATCCAAAGCCGTAGCAATGAATAGAACACCCTTATACTTACCTTTTAGATGCGTCCCGTCAACGGTCAAGACCCTTCACAGAGATGTTTGAAAACTTCTGACACACCGTCTAAGCGCAATAAAATATCTCTCGAACCTCATCGTCTATTGATTCACAAGCAAGGCAGTCACTGTCCCCGGGTTCGTCATCCTCAACTCATGCAAGTACATTGGGAGTTCTTTGTAAGAGTCTTCATAAGACACCATTACGCGATCAATTGCAATCTCTTTAGCTTTCCATGCCTTCCTATAGCTAATAAGAATATTATACTTCTCTTGCATTGCGAATATAATGTCCTTCGGCCTTAACCCCAGGTTCCGCTCAATGCGATTGACAACCAGTTCACTAGCCAGCTTACTGCTTGCTTGTCGATGATCGTTCTTCATCCATGACATTCCACATGTACGTATGGACCTGTAAGTCTTAATCTTAAATATTCCCGCATCGTTCACCCTAGATGTGTATACCCTACATTCACACTTATCTTCCATACACGCCACGGTGAATTTCTTGGATGTGGAATACAGGACCTTGTATTGAAAGTTGTTGCGAATGGCAAATTGGCTCACAACATACTTACACTGGCTCTTGTCCTTAAACGTTTGGCCAATGACTATATCAATCGGGTCATCAAGTGGATATGAATACAGTAACAGGTCTGCATTGGTGAAATCAGCATCCTTGAAAGGCACAATGAGAAGCCTGATGGTGAAGTCCGATGTTCTAGCCTGTTTAGGCAATGGAATGTCGCTTCCACTTACGTTTCTGGCATTGGATGTTGAGGGCAAGTCTACTATTATAAATGAAGGTGATGCCGTATATTCACTTCTGAGATTCATGTTAGCTGACACCCTCACTTGACTTGTCATGAAGTTTGATGTCTGAGCCGGCTCGGGTATTGGAGTGTTGCTTAGAGGAACCTGTGAAGGTGATGTCATATATTTATATTTCCATCTATGTTCCTCACCCAAATTTACAACAGCTGGGGCGTCATATTCGAACGCACTGTAAGCCATCAGGTCTTCGAGTACTGGCTCATTAACGAGTTGCGTTGTCTCGATGAATAGAGGGATGTAGTGATTCGGATACTTCAGCTGTGCTGCTAGGAACATTCTCACATCTTCATCGTCTTCAATTATAGTTGGAGGGGCTGATTCATTTGTGCAATGGTACAGTACTTTCAACCTTATATCGTAATGCTCAGGTCTAGTCTTCGTAACTCCGTACATTTTCGATACAAGCTGTTCATATTTGTGTCAACTCCCACGATAGTAGGTTTCGAGTAACCACCCTTGTACATGTATCGATTATTTTTGCTAACTAACTCCCCACCATATGAGCATATGATCATTACCGAAGCCATTTTTTGAAAACAAACACAATAATATAACTTGTTGAGTATTCACATGTATAAGCTGGATTTGACCGAGTAGTAGGAAATCCACCATTGTACTATCCCAAATATGATCGACTTAGCGGTCAGATTTTCAAAGTTCTCAAATATGTCACTCAGTTTGCGATGATTTTCACTGACTTCGCAGTCAATTTCACTCACTTCTAGGGCAGGTTCACTCACTTCTCGGTCCTAAAGTGATTGAAAATTAGTGCAAAGTGAGTGCATGTCTGATTTTTGGGCTCAACTGTAATTATCATGTAAATGGGTAACAATTATTCACCTAGGTAATTACCACATCTTTCCCAATGTAGATGTGACAATTTACTTTTTTAACACTTAAATCGAGAAATTTACAAAATCAATGTTGGGCCCACCGTGATGTATGTGACGTATTCACACCGTTCATTTGTTATGCTAGCTGAATTTAGGGCATGAGCAAAAAAATGGGGCAATTCCAAAGCTCAAATGGACCACACCATAGGAAACAGCGAGAATCGAACACCTACCATTAAAAACCTTTTGGGGCCTTTAAAAGTTTTGCATATAGCTAGTACTTGTGTTTTCCCCTTATCCATGTCTATGTGACCCTATGAACGGGTTGGATAATGAAAACACCTCAATGTGGGCCCAATTAAGGAAATAACTTTCAACGGTATAAGAATTAAGGTCATTGTTTCCTTTCGTGTGAGCCATTTGAGTGTTGGATCAACCTCATTTTTGGTCTAATGCCTCAAAATGTTATAATAAAATAGATGGACGGTGTGGATATATCATATACATTATAGTGGGGTCCACATAATCAATTTTATGCATTTTTTGTGAAGGGAATTGACCATGAAATGCATGGAAATGACTGCGAAGTGAAGGGAATTGATCGTGAAATGCATTGAAATGACCGTGAAGTGAAGGTAATTGACTGTGAAATGCATGGAATTAACCGTGAAGTGAAGGGGAATCACCGGAATTGATCGTGAAATGCATGGAATTGACTGTGAAATGAAGAGAATTGACCGTGAAATGCATAGAATTGACTGTGAAATGAAGTGAATTGACTGTGAAATGAATGTCTTTTTGGAAATTTGAATCGTAGTGGTAAGAAATTAGCAATTTCAAAGAAAGCAACAAATGTATTCAATATATAACATTCACAGTCGTATTACAAAAAAATGGACTACAAATTCACAGTCGTATTACAAAAATGCACTACAATTTGACTGGTAAAATGCGTGAAATTGACCAAGTAGTGCATGAAGTTGACCGATCAATTGAGTATATTGACCGAGAACTAAGTGAAATTGACCGCGAAACTTTGTCAAATTGACCGCGAACTTCTTCTAGTTTATTGGATAGCCACGTAAAATTGACTTAGCAATGCATGAAATTGACCACTGGAAATTGACCACAAACTTCTAGGTAAACACTTAAGAATTTATCTAGAATTTAAACTTCAAGGTAATTGACCGCGAACTCCAATCACTCCCTAACACTCAGTGAAATCCGTGTTCGAGAAAAGGAATAAGAGTGCGTTGATGTGAAACATTTTCTTCAAAGAAAGGTCTTTAAGATTTCACATTTATCAATGCATTGGTGTCCTCTCAGAAAAAAAACGCACTTAGGCTTGAGTAGAATGCAACATGGAAGATGTAATGTGATAGTATGATGGAGATTATATGAAGATTTAGTGAAGAAAATGGGTGAAAATAAGAAATAGGGATGATTCAGGTGAGTCCGGATGTGTATTTGGACGTAAAGGAGAGAATGGAGTGAAATTGATATAGCAGGGACAATGTCAACCTTTGGCAAGTCATCCGTACATCTGGGGCTTATTCTAGTGAGGTAAAAAGAAGTGGGCTTAAAAAGGTAAATGGGCCATAAGTGGTCATACAGTGGTAAATTTCTCCTCATCTTTCTATTTCTGTTTTTAGAAACTAATTTCTTTTGTTTTGTTTTGCAGGATCTTAAATTAGGAACTTCCAATTTGGTAACTTCTTTCTAATTCTTTTCCTTTCTTTTTTCAGAATTTTTATTCCCTCTTTCCTTTTTAGGTTTGGTTAGATTCTAAAATTGAGGGTTGAGAGTATTTCATGCCCAAGTGGGTCCGTGACAACACTCGACATCTATTAAGTGAAGGAGGATTAGTTGAGGAGTTATCTATCCATCACAGGATTAGACACTACCTGAGATCCTCAGAGTCAATTGAAGTGATGACTGCCAATCAACCAAGAAGACAACCTCAACCTCGGGTTGAGGAAGTCCAGGATGAGAATGAGGTGCATCAAGCACCCCCGCCTCGTACTCTACGAGATTATTTACAACCGGCAGTGGTGAGCACACCTTCTTGTATGTTTTTTTCCAGAAAATAGAGGAAACATGGATATCAAGCTAGTTGTGATCCAACTTCTTCCAAAGTTCCTTGGACTTAAATCTGAAAGTCCATACCTACACTTGAAAGAGTTTGACGAGATTATAGCCACTTTATATTTTTCTAATGTGTCTGAGGACACGGTCAGGCTAAAACTCTTTCCTTTCTTCTTAAAAGAAAAAGCTAAGACGTGGTTGTACTCACTACGTCTGCGATCTATTGGCACATGGAATGACATGATGAAGGAGTTCATAAAAAAATTCTTTCCATACCATAAGACGAACACCATCAGGAAATCGATCATGAACTTCTCCCAAAAGGAAGATGAAACATTCTTCCAATGTTGAGAGCGGTTCAGGGAACTCGTCAGTTCATGCCTACAACACGGTTTTGAAACGTGGTGCATAACAAGTTTCTTTCATGACAGACTGACATCTTCCATGTGCCAATTCGTTGAGACGATGTGCAATGGGGAATTCATGAATAAAAATGTTGATGAAGTGTGGGATTACTTTGATAAACTCGCTGAAACCGCACAATCATGGGCCATCTCCCTAAAATCGAGCACCACCTCTAAGCCCACTCAATCAAAGGAGAGGGGCAGAATATACCTTCTGAAAGAGGATGATGATATCAATGCTAAAGTGGCTAATCTCATAAGGAAAAATCGAGGCCATGCAACTCAAGAAGGATAAGGCTATGGAAACTGTTTGCAATATTTATACTTGCAATATTCACACAACTGAAAGTTGTCCAACAATACCTACTTTTCAAGAGGCATTGAATGCGCAATCTAATGTCGTGAATAATTACCAAATACCTTTCAATGCACTCACCTCCAATACATACAATCCTAGTTGGAGAAATCATCCAAACTTCAGTTGGAGGAATGGACAAACGACTACTCCTCAAGGATTCACTAATCAAATTCCAATTCAAGGGAAACCTTAAGAGGATCCGGTTCAACAACATATTCGAGACTAAGAGCTACTCAACCAGGATATCAGATCAGCATTGGGAATTCTTGCATCATCTATTCAAAGGATAGAGTCGCACTTAACAATTGGGGGAAAGCGGATACTTCCTACTCAACCTCTCCCCAATCCCAAACTGCAATATGAGATAAGTGATCCAAGCTCTTCGAATTAGATGGAGAAAGCTAAATCTATCACCAATCTTAGGAGTGGGAAGATCATTGACAAAATTATTTCGATTAGGGCTGAAAAGCCTAATGACCCAGAAGAGGACAATGATGATAGACCTAGTACTGCTCCACAAGAATTAGAACCGGAACTTCAAGGCAAGACGATTGCTTCATTTCCCCAACGGTTGATAGCACCAATACCTCTCTCTAACTCTCAGGACATTCTAGAGGTGCATAAGCAAGTGAAGGTCAATATTCCTCTATTAGATGTCGTTAAACAAATTCCTTCATACGCCAAATTTCTTAAAGACCTATGCACAACTAAGAGGCGGTAAAGTATCCAAAAGAAAATCTTTTTAACTGAAAAAGTGAGTGTCATCCTAAAGCAAGATGTGCCACAAAAGAACAAAGATCCCGGTAGCCCAACCATCGCTTGCGTAATTGGAAACTACCGGATTAAGCACGCACTTCTTGACTTAGGAGTGAGCGTAAATCTGATTCCTTACTCGGTCTACGAACAACTAGGTTTGGGTGAATTGAAATCCACTCGAACTACATTACAACTTGTCGATCGCTCAGTTCGTGTACCGAGAGGGATAATCGAGGATGTGTTGGTCCAGGTTGACAAATTCTATTACCCAGTAGATTTTATCGTCCTGAATACTCAACCCATCGTGGACATGAGCACTCAAATTCCCGTCATTTTTAGTCACCCAAATGCAATCATTAATTGCAGGAATGGAGTCATGAGTATGTCTTTCAGGAATATGACATTGGAGTTGAATATCTTTTTCAACACAGGCAAACAGTTAGAGGATAAAGACGATTCCCACGATATTAACTTGATTGATTCTTTCGTGGAAGATAGAACACTTTTGACATTATCCTCTGACCCTCTAGAGACGTGTCTGGCCCACTTCCATGATTTTGATGGAGACCATACTGGATACCGTGCCAGTACTTGACGTTAACCGTTGGAGGCCACAATTCGAAGAATTGCCCCAAACTGATGTAGTGTCTCTACTGTCTAACCTCAAGGCACCGAAGCTTGACCTAAAACCTTTGTCCTCTGATTTGAAATATGTCTATTTAGGTCAATATGAGACATACCCGGCAGTGATTTCTTCTCACCTTGAGCAATAACAAGAGAGTATGCTCATCTCTACTTTCATTGAGCACAAAGAAGCCCTTAGATCGTCGATTGCGGACCTCAAGGGAATTGACCCTTTGATTTGTACTCACCGCATTCATCTTGAGGATAATGCAAAGACCTCACGACAACCATAACGTAGACTAAATCCAAGCATGAAGGAAGTGGTTAAGGCCGAGGTTCTTAAGTTATTAGAAGTAGGTGTCATATACCCATTATCCGATAGCCGATGGGTGAGTCCACCTTAGGTGGTTCCCAAGAAGTCTGGAATCTTCATCGTAGCCAATGTCAATAATGAACTCGTGCCAACTAAGATCACTACTAGGTGGAGAATGTGCATTGACTATAGAAAGTTGAATACCGTCACGAGGAAGGACCACTTTCCTTTGCCCTTTATCGATCAAATTTTGGAAAGGCTAGCTGGTCACTCTTACTATTGCTTCTTTGACGGTTATTCAGGCTACAATAAGATTAAGATAACCCTTGAAGATTAGGAAAAGACCACATTTTGAAAAGGGTGAGCTCTCAGTCCTAGAGAGGGGGGGAGGGGGGGTGAATAGGACTATGCTAAAATTTTAAAAAAATGCTTAACATAAATTATAAATAACTGAATCAAACGCAGATCTCAATCGTAATAGAATTGAGAAATTGATTCAAACTTTTTTCAAAGGACAACCTTATACCAAAAACAAATGTTTATGGTAGGACAACCTGATTTCTTGAACTCAGTAAGGATCAAGGTCACAAACTAAAACAAGAGACAAATAATGAAAGCTATCTATTACAAGCATTCACCACATGTACATGGAAGAAAGGATTACAAACATTCAGCACACATCCATCACATATATCATCATCCACCTCAAACACTGTTGAGGGTCAAATATTGCATATTATCCCTCATCTATTTCTTGGTTTTACAAACATAATATGACTTAATGGTATATTTTACATGTGTTTGTGTTGCAAGGTGAATTTAAAAGCTTGGAATGAATAGAATGCTAAAAGCATGGATTTAGTGCTCAAAAGTCACCAAGGCAAAGAATGACCTGTGAAGACCAAGATTGAAGATTTCAAGCCCCCAAGATCCAAGAAAACCAAGTGGAGGAGGAAGGAAGTCGAAAGAACAAGTGCAGAAATCACAAAGACTGTGTCATCGAGAACCGTTCGATGACATCGAAGATCAGTTCGATGACATCGAACACTGGTCGATGACATCGAATTTATGAGGGAAAATCAAGTTGGTTGCTGGACATATTGGGTGCTTTTCTCGATCAATCGAAGACATGTTCAATAACTTCAAGGAAGGTGCTCGATGACATTGAAGACTGATTGATGACATCGACTTTATATACGAAATTGAAGCAACTCGCTGGACTGTTTTAGACACATTTTCAATGACTCGAAGACCCATTCGATGGATCGAAGCTTCGTTCGATGACACAGCGACTTACGTAGCACGAAAGAAGAAAAGGCGCGACTTTCGAATTCAAACCCCTTCGATGACATCAAAGGGTGTTCGATGACATCGAAGGCATTATGTAGTCTGCGTAAATTAGATCCGATTTTGTGATTTTGTGAAACTTTGCCAATAAATAGGGGTTTTCTAAGTCTTCTAGGATATCTAGGGTTTGGAGGAGCAGAGCAAAAGGGTGGATCTGCTTTCCAGGAGTTCTTCTTCTCTTCTCCTTAGTTTTTCATGCTTTCTTCTAGGGTTTTTAATACAATCATGTCTATGGTTGGCTAGATCCCTTAGCTAGGGCTAAGGGGTGAAGCTTGTAGCGTGGTTGGGATGTTTTTCTTGTTTGATTCATGTTATTGTTGAAGTCCTTTGATTCTAGTTTGATTTTTAAGGAATACTTTTAGTGTTTAATGGTTTGTTGTGACTTAAATTACAATGGATCAGCAATAGCTTGAAGTATCTTCTTTTTCTATTTGGAATTTGTGAAAATAGGAAATCCTGTTGTTCTCCATCGTCCCTTGGGCATGGCCGAGTGATTGAATCCCTTCTATTCTTCACAATTTTCCTATGTTGGTTGTTGGATTGCTATATCCTGTTGTCTACCATAGTCTCTTGGGCATGGTTAGGTGATGGAATCACTTCTAATCTTCACAACTTCCATCCGTTGAGAATTAGGTCAATGGAAGTTCAGATCTTATTTATTGAATATCTTCCAAGTGGATAGGATAAGACTCCAATTCCAATTGAGTGCCATGAATCGAATAAGGAAACATCTTAATAGCTGCAAGAGGATTCATGGAAACCCTAGTTTCCCACCTTTAAATTCTTAAGTTTCTAAATATATCATCTCACAATTACTTTCTACTTTCCTGATTTAGGTTAGATCTTTTCCTAGTTTTGATTCTAATTACTCTTAGAATAAATACATGAGATTAGTCCATGTGGATTCAACCTCGGTCTCACCGAGATTATTACTACATCACGACCCTACACTTGGGGTTGTGAACAAGTTTTTGGCACCGTTGTCGGGGACTAACGGTTGCATTTTTCTGAGAATAGCTAGTTTTGGAATTAGGTTTAGATTAGGGTTTTCTGTTTTTTATTTTTAGGATTAGGGTTTTTTGAATTATTTTAGAATCCAGGTTACTTTTTTAGAAACTTTCCTTTTTAGAAACTAGTTTACTTTCCTAATTTGTTTTTAAAAACTAACTCATCTTTCTATTTCTGTTTTTAGAAACCGACTTGTTTTGTTTTGTTCTGTAGGATCCTAACAAAGAACCTTCCAATCTAGTAACTTCCTTCTAACTTCTCCTCTATTTACGTTTCATATTGCTGTAGGGTTTTTCTTTTATTCTTTCTTTTTAGGATTAGATTCAGAGTTAGGGTTTCACCATGAAAGAGTGGGAACATCAGTACGCTGAGATAGCTAAGAGACATTGGGAAGGGATGTCAGATGATTGTGTTAGAAAACAACATATGTCTCAAAAATTTTCTAGAAACATCATCAAGAACCAACCAAAATACAATGTTCCACCGGTTAAGAAGTCCTTACGCGATCATATGTGTGAGAATAATTACACCCCACGGATTACGAAAATAATACATGAGTGTTGGGGTTATCATAACTATGGAAGTGAGAATTATTATCACCCATCAGACAAGAAGAAAACAATGAGAGATTATATTATGGGTGATAATATGTATCAACAACCATCAGATTCTCCCACCTATGACCCGTATAATTATAATCAGTGGAAACATCAATGTTGGGAAGATGAACCAGCAATACATCATAGTGACAATTCTCTTGGGTCCTCTACCTTTGAAATCCAACCAGAAAGTATCCAAGAGGAGTCACTTCAGGGTTACGCAAACAATTTTGCTGGCATTAGAAGAATGATAGAAGCGCTTGAATCGCGCCTTGAAAAGCTAATGGAGGCTAGTTCACCCCAGCCTCAACCCAATCCAATTCTCCATTCCCAACATTGGAGAGATGCACCGCCAATTGATTTTAATGACTACTCCCTTGGATTCCCTACTTATGAGATTCAATCGAAAATAATCCAAGAGGAGTCAATTCAGAAACACATAGATGCTCAAGAACAATTCAACAAACATATTGTACAAGCAATCACAAGTATGATGAGATCATTAGAGGCGATTGAACCCACCATGCAATAACATCCGTCACATCTTAATGAGGAGGAGGAGGCTACTTCATATCAGCTTCAACCCGATCCAGAAACACAATGTAAGGAAAGTGATCCTAACTCATTTGTGAAGAGTACTGAAATTGAGAATGTGAGGAAAGTGATCCTTGGAAACCCTAGTTTCCCACCTTTAAATTCTTAAGTTTCTAAATTCATCATCTCACAATTACTCTCTACTTTCCTGATTTAGGTTAGATCTTTTCCTAGTTTTGATTCTAATTACTCTCATAATAAATACATAAGATTAGTCCCTGTGGATTTGACCTCGGTCTCACTGAGATTATTACTACATCGCGACCCTACGCTTGGGGTTGTGAACAAACACAAAGAGTTATAGTGGTTCGATGTGTACACCAATTGTTCTTAAACAGCCACACCTACTCCACTCCCAATAATCACAACCCACATGATATTGGTGTTCACTATGAAACAAGATTTTCTCAGGTTCACCTTAAAACCTATACAGTTGTGTTTTCAATTGGGCTTACACAATCAAACCCCGCGTTGAGATTTTCTGGCTGATCTCAGTCAAAATCAATACCGAGATTTTTCTGGCTAATCTCAAACAAAACCAAAAAAAAAATAACAAAAGTACTTATCTTCTTCTTGAAGACGTTGCTTGATGTAGCCTGTAGAACCACTTCACTTGATGTAAATGTTCAACGCCCAACAAATATAATCAAGCGTTCTAGGTTCTAGGTTCTAAATAGATTTTAAATTAACTCAAACCTTGGGCTACTTGATTGAATTCTTTAGATCTCAAAGGTAGAGTGAAAACTCCCTTTAAAAAATAAATTAACAATACAGAGATCAAGGAATTACAAAACAAATAAGCTATTAAAATGATCTAAAATTACCAGACTATAGCTTGATAATGACGGGGACTTTTCTCTCAAAGTGGAAGCTTTCTGTGGCTAAATTGAATGATTTAGAATGAGAAAAGACCTTTATTTAGAGGCTGAAAAATGGTTCATTCGACTGGTCTTAGGTCTCCTTCGACTGGTCTTAGATTCAATAAAATTTCAAATTTCTGGCGCGATCAAATAAAACCGACCTACGACTGGTCGAGTGGCCTGCTCGACGGGTCGAGCACAACCCTCGATTGGTCGTGGGATGCAAAAAATGTTGCTGGAGTTCGAGTCGAGCTCCCCACGACTGGTCAAGCAGATCTCCACGACTGGTCGAGCAGGGTGATCGACTAGTCGAGGATCTACCAGAAAAACTCAAAATTTGAGTTTGAAACTAGGACTGGTCGAAACAATTCCTGGACTAGTGGAAGTAGCATCTGGACTAGTCGAACATAGGCTAGGACTAGTCGAATTTAAGCCTATACAAAGTATAATAACCCGAAGATAATATGCATAAGAAAGGTCTTAAACTTAGGGTCTTTCTAGGGTCACTTATACCTTAATCATTGGACATTGAACTCAGATCTTTAGTAGCTTCAGATCTTCTACTTGAAGTAGATTCGCATTAGAAGCTTGATCTTGTAGTAGACTTGCATTAGTAGCTATCTTCATGTCTTGTATTTCAAATCTTCATATGATGATGATCTTGAAGGTGAACTTTCCATCATTCTTCACTTGAAGGTGGACTTTCCATCATGCTAACAAGTCACACTCTAAATTGTTTTGTCTCACTAAAATTTGACAACAAAGGGTGCTTAATACATCATAGCACTTACACATTTACAATCGTAATGTAGGATGTTGTCGCCACCCACTTTTGTCTGTCACGAGAATGCACTCATGACCATCGGATGCTTTTGGGTTCACTATATTGATGATGTCAACACCCCACAATGAAAAAGGGCTAGGGTGTTGCCAGGTTATAAAGACTCAAAGCATGCACATGGATTTATTATGCAAGCTTCAGATACTTTAAGCACTTCAAAACATGTTGCAATAGTCTGTCTCCATCGTTCATCAGTAGCATCTTACTCGCAAGTTCTCCTTGAACCATGCATAAGACGCCTACTACATTATGGACTTCAGATATGATCTTGACAGCTTCTGCTTTATGGGTTTGACGTCGGGCTTCATAACAGATGGTGTATGATTGTCTCTTCATTGGATCTGGGTAAGGCTTCATAGGAGAATCCAAGGTTGGATAGCCTTGGCCTCAAGAATTCTGACATCATCTGCTTGTATTCAAGAGGCGAGGATCTCTAAATGCGTACTTTTCTAACGAGCTCGAGGGATCCCAAGTTCACAATTTTAAAATCATCTACAATGACATTGGCCTTTGTTTCGAAGTTTTTAAGGAAATACTCTAGTTCGAGAGTCGGATCATCATCTTCCCCATTATGGGCGTCATTCAAACACATGGGTGCAAAGTCCAATTATAGATCAAAAGTCATATGAGTCGACTTCAAACTTGAGTGTTTTAACGGACAAACTTGGTACATTATTACTTTTGATTTTTGAAAATTTTTCTAGTGTTTTATGAAAATTTTTGTGTTTTTGAATTTTTGGCAAATATCTAGATTTTTGGCAATTTTGAAATATCGAGATTTTTTGGTATTTTGGAAATATCTGGATTTTTTGGTATGTTGGAACTATCTAGTGCTTTTGGATTTTGGAACTTTTGATTTTGATTTTTTTTTTTTTTGGTGTTTTTTAAGGGACCTGAGCAAGACGACATGTGAATCAAGGATTGCCTGATTCAACTTAGGGAGCCAAGTACTATTTGCTTTTATTATGATATCATGGGGACCGCGAACCACCTACTACCCTGCACTCCTTCCTCTCAAGAGACAGGGCCAGAGAGATCAGTAGGTGGGCCCTCAACGTCGTGCACAAACATCATGATGAATTCAGGTTGGATTCTGAGTTGGTGTTGGATGTCATTTCTCTCAACTCATCCCTAATGCATTACGAGTCTTTGGATTTTTCAGCTCAAGTGAGACCCAAACTGTGGTTTGGTTAAACAGGGGTAATCCTTGCCCCTTACCCGAGTCCTCTTCAAACAACTCAGTTAGGCTCATTCCGCTCATTTAATCATCTACGGTGGATCCCGGCCTGCCAACCAGATAAATGATCCCTTCTTTGATGGATATGATTGATGCGTGGATGAACGGATCATCTTCCTCTTGCCGACTTTGCCCTCCTTTGATATATTTGTGCTTTAGTATCTCACCCATAAGAGGACGATATCCTAATATTCCCGTGCCTACATTCTCTTGATATTCGAGCTGATAAAAAAGTTGGCGCTCGACTTGAGGGAAGACATAGTTTGATCCTATAGCACATGCAAGATGAATGTAATTCACAGTCTCAAACTCAAGACTATGGTATGGAATATCTTCATTGGAGCATTGTACGTCTATTACCGAGATGTCTATCTCTTGATGGTTGACTGCTTTTATCAGGAAGATTTGTTCGGGATCATCTAGAATGGTCACGCATTGTCTTTGAAGATTTACTTGGCCTTTTAGTGAAGTGTCAAAGAGATAGCCTCAACTTTGTAGATCTAAGATTCACAAGGGAGGAAACAAAATGAAGATGTGATGTCGAAGACCTAAAAAGTGATGGTTGATGTTTGGGGATTAATCAGAATCTCGACTTCAATCTCTCCCTCGTCTTGTCTCCTAAAGGCGGGAACTACCCATCCTAAACTCTTCTCTCGAAGGATCGAAGACTGTTTAGAGCTATGCAATTCCCTTTAAGTAGCAAAATATCATTCCTAAAAAGTCACCACATGATTGAAGCTGGGCCCTAATTTTGTCAGGGCATGTGGCATATTGATCGGGGAAGGGGAATTTACTTAGAGCATGACGGTTGTAGTAGGGGTCGGATAGGCAGGTGGTGACCCCTTGCAAGATAGGGGATGTGTGGATTGGACTGATTGGGGGTGGCTCTTGTAGACTTGGGGGCATGAAGATTAGACTAACTGGATATAGCCATTGCATATTTAAGGGCGCGGAAATTGGATTGGATGGGTGTGCTCCTTGCAGAATTGGGAGTATTGGTGTTAGGATGGCGGTGATTGCATGAATGAATTAGACTAGATGGCAAGGAGATTCCCCCTGGATGATATTAGTGTCAGGGGTACCCGATGAGCTGGGGCCTACTTGATATGGTGGTAGGGTATTCTTGAGGATGTAGTTGAAAGTGCCCTGATTTGTCAATGTATGTGAGTGTTGAGTCAGTCTGTCAAGTAAGCCCCAAATTGAAGACCACAAAGATCAAGACTCATCAACTGAAGAAGTTTGAGCTCTCTACATAGGTAAACAAAGCCTCACTTCCCTAACCGAACCCTAGAGGTATATGACCCCACTCATAAGAACCTAATCTTACCCACAAATGTTTTTAAAAAATCCTTGGTAAGCTTAATTTAGGATATTTTTAAGTATGGGAGGAATTATGAACTACACGAGTAAATTTTATGTCATGTCGATTACATGGAAGTGCAATCGAGGACAGTTTCAATGGCATCGAACCTAGTTTGATTACATCGTTTGATGCCATCAAAAAAATGGCCAAATACTCCAGTAACAAACTGAATATATGTTGGAAATTGTCGATTATATCGAGCGATGTTCGATGGCATCAAAACATAAGTTTCGATGACATCGAACCCACTTCGATAGCATCGACCTTGGCCTCTTCCTACCACTACCTGAAATACTCTAAGTGTTTGTCGATGACATCGAAGATCATTCGATAGCATTGAAGTAAGTTATCGATGGCATCGAAGATCATTCGATTGCATCGATAAAAGGACTAGTTTGTTCAGCAAGCTTTCTAGGTAAATCATATATTTTCAATTACAACAATGGACGTTCGATGGCATCAAAATTCAAATTCTGATGGCATCAAAAGTCTTATCGATGGCATCGAGATAGGGGACAAACTGCCCAGAGAGCCTCATAGGAAAATCATTTTATTTTTGATAAAATTGATCTACAATTGATGAAATCTTCGATGGGATCGAAACAATGATCAATGACATCAAAATCAGGCTCATTTAGTCCAACAACCAAGTGTCATTTTTCAAAGGAAAATCTCGATGGCATCGAGCTATCTCTCGATGACATCGAAGACCCTTTGATGGCATCAAAGGATAATCGATGGCATCGACAGAATCTGTCCTACACTTATTTAAAAATCATAGTGCAGAGAGTTGATGCAATCGAAGAAAGGTTCTAGGACATAGAAGGAAACTTCGATTTCATCAAAGACCGCTCAATAGCATCGACAATGACATATTTTTGCCCATTTTTTTACCATTGGGATTTGACTCTATATAAACACTTGAATTGCTTCTTAGACTTTTGAGCTTAAACTGAAGAGAGCTTTGAGAGACTAATCGATATAGTTAATACCATCATCCTCAAGCTCTCTTTTCCATTGGAGTTCATCATTCGATCCATTCCTCAAGTATTTATTGATCTATTCAATAGCTTGGATTGAACTATGAACTCCAACATTCATTGATCTTCTAGCAACACTACTTATATGCAAATCATTGTGCTAGGATACTTGAATGCTAAGCTCATGGGTGTCTTCTCTAAAGTTTTCATGTATATCATTCATTAGAGAAGATCAAACTAAAACCTTAAATCCAACAACCTCTGAAGACTCTTCATCAACAAGAAATATCAACTTCACCATGTGTTAAAAAGGCGCTCACTCACTTATTTGTAAGTATAAAGAGTCCATTGAGTCTAAACCCCATTCCTCATGTAGGATAGGGTTTCAGAGTTTGAGTTAACAAACACGCAAAGTCCTGTTGTAGGCCTCCGACTGGAGAATACATTGTGTGTCCTTGTGTAGGATATTTTGCCTTGTGTAGGCAGATTGAGTTCCCTTGTGTAGGCACCTAAGGATGTCTTGTGTAGGCTCCTTAGTTAACCTTGTGTAGGTTGTGAAGGTTCGTGGTTAACCTGATTTAAAACCATTGGATAGTGAAATCTGGTACACTCTAGGAGAAACTACATCCGCCGAAAGTGGAGTAGGCAAGTAGTTGAACCACTATACATGCCTATGTTTGGGATTGTGATTTGCGCATCTGCTTGATTATGCTTGTTTTCTGAATGATCAATTATATGCTTGTATAACTAGATGAATGTTAGAATTGATAGGTAACATATCCCACACACATATGAGTACTATCTATAAGAAAATTACTCATCAGGTATATTTATCATAGCCTATGTGATTGGACCCTCTATTAGCTTGGAAGACATTAGAGTTACTTTGCCTTACTTAACTTAATTGATAAATTAATATAAGATAGGCATTGTCAGTTTTAACAGGTAAATAATTTTTAAAAGTCCTATTCAACCCCTCTAGGACACTTAGACATAATTTCATATTTCAATTAGCAATTCTACCACAATTTTAGTAGTTGGTGGCGGCAAAAACAAGAGAAGTAACCACAATCCTTTAGCTGTCAATTAAATCTTGGACTGCACAGTTCAGGGTGAAACAACAGACCATTGTGTGGCCTCGGGATTGGTGTTTTGCACAATACTCATTCTCATTATAGTTTGGCGGTAGAGGATTTGGTGAGGGCCTAGGTAGTAGCGGGATAAGTAGTTTCCTTTGGATTAGCGTGGTTAGTATCTAGCTATAAGTTTGGGATAACTGTGTGAATTGCCTAGGTTCCTGAAAAATCCCCATCTGCCAAACATGTTTGGGGTATTTTGCATTGCATCTTGTTTGTTGTGGTTGTTGTCCCTTTATTGAGGAGTAAATGGTGCACATTGGGTAGAGGCGACAAGATTATCTTCTTCAATTGGATGGAGGATAGGAATAGTTCCGTCAGCCTTCTCATATCTGGTAGGCCTTCCTTCCACTATCTGTTGTATTGGGGATGCCTTATGAGGCCGCCAAGAGGAGATCGTCCCAGCCCTTATTCTGGCTTCGACTTGTTCCTCGACGCGAATGAGTTGGGTAAAGTTGGCACATGGATACGAGAAGAGGTATCCAAAGATACTCGGGTTTACCGAGTGGACGATCATGGAGATTTACTCCTCGTCGTCGATAGGTGTTTTCATTCTGGCGGTCGTGGCCCGCCACCGTGCAACATATGTTGATAATGACTTAAGATAGCAAGATCCATCCTTCTAGGCATTACACTAAGATTGTACATGAAACGATTGATGAATGTTTGTGAAAGTTATTCCTGAGTTTTAATTTGATTGTAGTCTAACAACGTGTACCAATTTAACGCATCCCTTTTTAAGGACTTCTAAAATAGATGGATTAACGCTCCATCATTACCTTTCATGGTATTAAGCTTTCCATAGAATGCTCTTAAGTGGTCCATAAGACACCCTGTACCATCGTATCTTTTGAATTTTGGTACCTCAAAGTCTTGAGGTACCTTTGCATCAGGGAAGGGATAAAGATCCCTGAACTTGGTGGATGTGAGATCCACCCCTGCTACTTTTATCTTCCTTTGCATCTCTCGCAATTGCTTTCGAAGCTCTTTTATTTCGGAGGGACCAGATGAGAGGGGTTTTGCCCCTTGGAATTGACCAGATCTCCTACTAGGAAGAGGATGTTGGAATTGGCTGGGATTCCTAGTTACCAGAGGTTGATTTGGTAGCGATTCTCATTAATGAGAGGTTGCTGGAAAAGATTCTCGACTACGGAAAATTGGCCTTAAAGGTGACTCTCGTTATGGGGAGAACGTTGGAAAGTTGAGATGAGTGGGGCATTAAGCGATGATACCTATATAGTTTGGGCAGCCCCTCTCTGAATATATTAGACAAGAAGGTCATGCAAAACCTTGAGATTTTGGGCCACGTCCTCCATGGATGTAGTGTCTGCGATTTTACCAATCCTGAGCTCGGGTGATCTGAAGGTGCCTTTTAGGTGTAATGGTTTCTTCTTTTTGATTTGCCATGGCGGCTCTAGATCAGGTAAGCATGGGGGAAGCATGTGCAAGCCAAAGACTGGTGCTCAATTTTTTAATAGAAAGTATGAATGCAAATGTTTGTATGTAGAATATTCCCTAAGATTTGATTACCGCACTTTTTCGAGTCGGGTCTCAGGTAGCATCAACTAGCAATTCCTCAGCAGAGACGCCATTATGTGAACGCTGGAAATCGACGCCCACGCTTTTATCTTTGGTTTGAGGCTATATGGGCTGATTTTGATCGATGATTTCGTAGACAAAGTCACCACTAGCCAATTAGCTCAAAATCCCTCAGTCGGTTAGAACATGCAAAATCTATAAAAGCTAGAGAATCCGAAGACTCTCTTCTTTTAAGTTGACTCCTGATCTGCGACCTAGGATTTTGAATAAGGGACCTCAATTATAGAGAGGGAAGGTGTTAAGCACCCTCTCTGCCCGTATGGGTTCTACTTCGTCTGGTAAACTGATCTTAGAGGATAAAATAATATGACGTAAAGTATTATAATGAGATTAGGCAGACTCATATTTCTGATGTGGCAAGGTTCGGAATTCTGGTAAACCACGGAGCATACGTCCAAAGAATGTCTAGAAATGAGATTTAAGAAGAGTAATGATGCTAAAATGTTATGTGAGAGGACTAGGTTACTATGAGTTTCTGATGCGATAGGATCCGGAGTTTCGACAAGTCACAGAGCATATGTTCAATGAAAACCTAGAGGAGTAGTGGGGTTGAGAAGGGAAGTAATGATGTAATTGACGAAGTATGAATGCTAGTGATGACGGCACGCCCTTTGGCTTGCACTTGAAATGACTTGGATGCTTAGGTGCACCATGGTTGGACGGGTTAACTTAAGTGGGTGGAGGCTAAGAGATGGTTGGAGGAGGCTAAAGTGTTAGAGCTTAAAGACTCAAGCACTCTCTCTCTCTCTCTCTCTCTCTCTCTCTCTCTCTCTCTCTCTCTCTCCTCTCTCTCCACTCTCTCTCTCTCTCTCTCCTCTCTCTCTCTCTCTTCTCTCGGTGAGAGTTGGTTGGTTGGTGAAATGAAGAGAGGAGGAGGTATTTATTACCCTTTGGGATGAATTTTTTAGCAATTCTAGAGATTATGGAGAGTAAATGATAACGTGGTAGCTTATGATTGGTAGATGGAAGCGAGATGCCACATGGTGCTTTCTTATAGGTTAAATAGCTTGGTAAAATGGTAAATAATAAGAATTATGAAGTCAAGTAGATCCTAGCATAGTTGACTTTCATGGGATCAACAGTTGTAGCTCAGGGTACATTTTCCGAGATGAGATGGTAATCGAATTACTATCAACAATAATCCGATTACTGTCGTTTATTGTTCATTACTACAATTTATCCAACTAGCTCATTTGTGCCTAGAGAGTGTGGCTTAAGGCTTGGGTTTAAGACTTTGGCTTGGAAACGGCTTGGTATGGCTCGACTTAGGTAGTGGTTTAGGTATGGTTTAACTTAGGTAGTAGCTTGGGTTCAACTAAGGTTTGGCTTAGGCTTGGAAACGGCTAAAGTTTTAGGTGGGGCGTAGGGTTTAGGTTTAGTTCTTAAGGATCATCCATACTTTATCAAGTTGCTAGCCTAGGTGGGGTGGCTATAAAAGGACTGGAAGGACAGGTGGTTATTTGCTAGAGGAGAGTGGAGCACCCACGTCAGAGCTAGAAAGATTGCGAGACAAAGCCTCCCTACCTTCTTCATTTTCCCAAGTCAGAACCTGAGCCTATTAATATGATGACCCATTGAATTGATGGTCATGGTCATTGTGTACAAGTGCATGCACATGATGGTTACTCCAACAATTCACCGTAGGTACCTTTCATTATGTGTGTCTAATAATAGATGGGTTACTAAATGTGACTCCATGAAAGTTGCACCTTTGCTTTCACTGCTTTAGACTCGTATGCTACATAGCTCCACTTTCAATCCAACTTGCTTGTCGGTGAGATTCAAGTTGGGGTATATGCCAAAACATCAGAAAAACAACCGTCTAAAATCGTCGTTAATCGAACTTAGCGACAGTTTTCAACCGTCACATATTGCATCACATTTTGCCATGCCACCATGTTGATGGTTGTTAACTCTCTTAATAACGACTCTTAGGAAGAAGTTGCATGCCATCTCACTAAACAACGGTTAGGAAGTTGCATGCCATCCCACTAAACGATGGTTAGGAAGTTGCATGCCATCTCACTAAACAAGAGTTTGTAATATCGCTAATTTTCAATATTTTAGCCGTCGCTAATGTTCTTACAGGTATTAAAATAATAATAATAATAATAATAATAATAATAATCCAGCTTATATTACCACTTGGGTGTCTGATAATACATTTAGGTAGCATAATGACTAGCTTAAACATTTTGATTTTTATTTCTCATTTAAAATTTAATAAATAAAATTATTTAGTAAGATAATTAAAATTAAAAAACACATTTGAGTAAACTATTCACTGCTAGTCCCATAATTGCATATTGGATGCAACCTGCCAACCATGAGGGCATTAGAGAAAAATTAGTGTTAATTAAAAGGTATAAATTCGAAAGAACATGAAAGTTACTCTGATGAATTTGAATGACCACATGCGAAAAAATCTCCTAGATATCCTCTAGGATTGTTTATGCATGGGCCGTCCACAGTGGGGGCCAGTATATAAATGAGTAGTCTACTAGCACAAAGTGAATACAGGCATCATATAACCTCAGTAAGTATACATGTACAATATACCAAATAGCAGTACTTAAGCAACATCCGACCAACATAAACGAGCCACGCCGCATGCCATCCCACCGGATGTCCTCTTTTCATGAAATTTTTTGACAATTATGCACATGAGAAGTCCACATGCAATGGCTTTCCTTTATGGAGGTTAATGGTTAAAGCTCCAGCAACACAAAATGCTTTCAACAATTTTTACTCCTGCTTTCTAATTCCAATTTCTCTATTCTGAAATAGGCATGCAATAAGGTTTCAAAAAAACTTACTTGAAAATCTCTTACAATGTTGATGTGTTGATTTGGGTGTCAAAAAAACTCAAATGGATGCATTTGGAAGCAATGTCGAATTGGATTGCAGTATTAGTCTAGTAAAAAGGAAATGATTGAACTGTTATTACCTTAACATTGAAGTCATAGGAATGCACTCTGAATTGCAATTAGGTTTCCTTCCATGAAAAACTATGATCTTCGGAATACATAGTTTTCCATTTCCTACATATTCCATGTTTGTTTTGCGCCTTAAGGTTCAAAAAAATAAACAAATAAATAAATTTCGGATTGACCAGGAATTCAAACTGAGCCTGCAAAGCGACTTAGCCTTGAAATTCAACCTGACTCGGAGTTCTATAACTCTGCTTAGACCCCAAAAGAACATAGCAACAAGAATCTTACACAAACTAATAATGGTCACTATGGCATGTGTGTTCGACATTTCGCCACCAATTCAAGAGAGAGAGAGAGAGAGAGAGAGAGAGAGAGAGAGAGAGAGAGAGAGAGAGAGATTTAAACCCAATCTAAGATTTAAAAGTCCAATAGAGGAAGAAAAAAAACATTTATGGCCACACCGATACGATCTAGTACATTACGAATGGTTGCCTACATACCCAAAAAGGCGAATTGTGATAAAAACACTCTAATTATTTTCGATTAATGAAGTTACTAAAGGAACTAATTTTCATACTCAACAAAGTATCAGTGAACATTATCTCTAATCACAAATAGGTAGCGCTTTAGGAAATTTGAAATTATTTGCATTCAATGTATATTCCTTTTACGTATCTCCTACAGATTGTGATGGATATGGAAGAGGCGTGTACACTGATTACAGAGAATTTTCTAAATTGTTATCTACTGTAAAAGTAGCAACAGTGTTCTGGTGATACTTCATGCCTACGAAATTTGGGTCCTTCAGTGACTTGATTAATTGAAGACAAATGAAAACAAAAAAGCTTATGTTACCTTCCAAAATGACCCGATAAGTGTCTTTTTCTTTGGAAATCTTCTGAAAACAACATATAATGAGAATCCACACTGCAATAAGGTAAAAAAAAATAATAGATTTGTGGATGCACTGATATGGTATAATACTTTTAAAATGGCTGCCTATGTACCCACTATAGGAATTGAGATCAAGTAACTACATGGTTCTTTTAATATTCAAATCAAAACATTTTACACCCAAGCAGAGGAAAACTCGAACCAAATTACACCAGAAACCTATGTAGATTACTGCCATGCAAATATTTGATTAAGAAATAACAAACAATCCGCAATCAATGGAAAAAAGATGCTAAAGATTAAATGAAACAAAGAGGCACCACCTGCAATTAGAAAACACAACTTAATAATCTAAGGATCCTTAATCCTATAGCCTGGTCTAGAAGTTTAAAAAATAATAATAACAAAACAACTGAACAATCAAGTTTCCGTCAACACTTTAGGGCCAACCAAGAATTTCACGCAGCATCACATCTCCAAATGTTTTGTTATCACCAAACAACTCCGAAGTGGGAATCTCGATACCATCTATTACGACCCTGACATGCTCTGGAGAGATGCCCATATCGTCTCTCATCAATCACCCACTAGCAACAACCCGACCACGAATATCTGTCAAATGGCAAATTTCTTTTGTTTGTGGAGTTGGGACCGAGTCTTCTTAAAAACTCGAGGCATCACCGGATTGATGGTAGGCCTACAAATAAAATTATTGTTTTAATGAAGTAACTAAAGATGCTATTTTATCTTCTTTTTTTAATATTAATGATGTCACTTTATTGTGGCAAATGTGATACCTGAGATGCGATTGTGTCGGGGAGCAGTGTGCTTGTTGACCTTGACGAGCAATCTGCTGCCTAATGTCAGCCAACTGTTGCTCCACACTCATACGAAATGCCTTTTCCTCATCCAACCTCTTTAGCATTTTGGCCATCGCTGCTTCCATTCTGGACTCAACGGACATACGTGCTCTCCTCTCAGTTTGAGCTTCTTCCATGTAGGGAATGGAAGCCATAATAGTGGTCTTAGAAATACCCTCACCCATGCCCCTAATAATTCCCCGGCTATCACGACCACAAACCTATACAATATTTTTTTTGGGATTAGCAATGCATGTATATTACATGCAAAAAAAAACAAACAAAAAACTGTGTATGTAAAGTGAGGAGGATGAATGAAAAACCTGTGCAACTGGGTCATGGTCTAAATCCCTTTGTGTACTGGCAGGGTCACTAGCAATTATCGATTTTATTTTTTCCTATGAAAGAAATAGTTGTTTCAATAAATCCTTTGTTATACTTGGATGCAAAAACTGATTAAAAAATGAATAATTGTTCTCACCATTGTGGCGCTCAGCTCTTGTGTAGGGTAAGACCCATCGGATCTAGTATGGGTGGCCACATACAAGTCTGTTCTGGTGATGATAGTATTTGGATTTTCCTTTTGCTGTAATTGTATATGCAAATCAGCTGACACAATTCTTATTCTTCAATTGAATTGTAAAAAAAAATGAAGCTGGATACAAATTACCATTTTCTCTGCCGTCCTAGCAGCTCCTCGTCTACCAGTCGTGTGAGGGCGTTTCATCTCTTTTCTGGAAGCCTTTCCATTTTCACGACGACTGATTGACTGTTCCATAGACTCTACATCAACGAAACTGTCCCACTCTTCTTGCTTCACACCTTTAGGACAATTTCTTTTTCTCTCGGCATCTTGATCAAACCTATCATAATGTTTTCTCAATTCCCACTTCCAATTCCTCAACGATTTGTTTACTTTCTGAAGGACCTTCTCTCTGTACTTCACATCGATCTCATACGTATCCTATTTCATTATGGACAATCAGTCAAGTTTGTTGTTTTTTATAAATTATCAGGCAACATGAATTACTTTGTAAAAATTAGAAAGTAAACTACAAAGATTTCCATGCTCACCCTAATCATAGACCATATATTATCCTTAACTGCAGCAGGTATACTGCGCCAATCAACGTATCTAATTGGACAGTATGTCCTGGTCAGTTGCCCTAAAAATGTGGAGAATGAAGCTGCGTTTTCTCCAACTGGCTGCCCAACTTGATTGAATTCAACTTGCTTCCTTGTGTTGCTTCCTTGGGCAGAAGTCGAAGAAGCTCCTACATGCAACAAAATTCCTGAAATTTTTTTCAAACCATTAGTCATTTAATATGTTGCTATGGATTTTAAATAAATCTAATAGTTAGTAATAGGAGTTTTTACAAAACAGCATCTCATTATTATGTAATTGACATTCCAGTATGATTTTTAAAGGAAGAAGAGTATGCAATGTATGAATAGTAAAAGACCCAAATATCCGATCCATAGCTAAAGCACACATCTTGAGAAGCACCACTTCCAAAGCAACAATAACTTCACACTCAATAATTTTGAGAAAGCGAGGCTACATATCCTCATTTGGTTGATGTAGGACTCGCTGGCCCAAGAAAAAAGCTGACATAATGAGTGTTTTGATGAGTTTGGGTCAGCATGCATGAGGGAAGTTGCAAAGATCTTTTAGAAGTTGGCCTTCAAGATGAGGACAAAATTGTCAACAGATCTTATGTCAATAGGTATCAATATGACCAAGAGCAAAACCAACAAAGGATAAGCTCCATGTTCAGATCAAATCAAATCCAATAATGAGTGGGATGCTCTGAAACAATATGGTAATATTTAAAGATGAATTCATGCAGGCAGAGATATTCATTATAGATGACAAATATAGTGAGAGTAGTGCCAAAGTGTCCTTTCTGCAAGTGACCAAAATACCGTTGAGTGCGTAAAATGCCTCTAATCATTTACAGATGTCAAAATCCTATGATATTGATTTAAAATTGTGAACGAACCAGCTCATACTAACAGGGGGTGGTGTAAACTTAAACACCCATATAACGATTAAAAAAATGTGAATGGTAGTATGCCATCAACACAGCAAACAGAAGATAGGACATTTTATTTTTTTTTTATCTGCAAATAAATTTCACTAAGGATGTCCATTTTTATCATATTGTGGTCTTTCTAGAGTTCAAGGACAACAATTACCAACATCTACGTGTCACATCAGTATATTGCAATTGAATACTTTTCCATGTGAAGACATCACCACAATCATTATATATGCAGGTGATTACAAAGTATTATCAGAGTCCAATTTGTTGAGAATTCTTTGGAGTTGAGACTCCCAAGTACCCATGGAATACTTGAGGAAGCAGATTGATTCGACATAGTAAACACAAAAGGAAGCTTAAGAAGGAAAAAATAAAAATAAAGAAAAGGACCAACAAATATTTCATAACTCATGAAAACAAATAATAAAGCAACCTTCCAAACCCGATAAAGTTACCTTCACACGCGCCTTTGCTTTCACTCTCTTCACCATCAGTATCTTCCTCGTCGTCGTCGTCATCATCATCACCACCACCACCACCACCACCAACATCATTTTTTTCAATTGCCAACCTGGACTTTGGGGGAGAAGTAATGAAATTGGATGTGGACTTTTGGTGAGAACTTGAGACAATGTTACTCATGTCAATGCCCAGCTTTGCTCTTTTCTTCTGCTTTTTGACATCTTTGATTGCTGAAGATGGAAAACACAAGGCATGGACTTATTTCAAATTAACTCATGAAAACGATTAATAAAGCAACCTTACAAAACCCGATAAAGTTACCTTCACTCGCACCTTCGCTTTCACTTTCTTCATCATTAGTATCTTCCTCCTCATCACCACTACCACCACCACCATCATTTTTTTCCGCTGCCAACCTGGGCTTTGGGGGAGGAATAATGAAATTGGATGTGGACCTTCGGTGAGAACTTGAGACAATGTTACTCATGTCAATGTCCGCTAGCTCTTTTCCTCTTTCCTTTCGCTTCTTGGTCTCTTTGATTTCTGAAGATGGCAAACACAAGGCATGGACTTATTTCCATGTGAAGACATCACCACAATCATTATATATGCAGGTGATTACAAAGTATTATCAGAGTCCAATTTGTTGAGAATTCTTTGGAGAATACTTGAGGAAGCATATTGATTCGACATAGTAAACACAAAAGGAAGCTTATGAAGGAACAAATAAATAAAGAAAAGGACCAACAAATATTTTATAACTCATGAAAACAAATAATAAAGCAACCTTACAAACCCGATAAAGTTACCTTCACATGCACCTTCGCTTTCACTCTCTTCATCATCAGTATCTTCCTCGTCATCATCATCACCACCACCACCACCAACACCATCATTTTTTTCAATTGCCAACCTGGACTTGAGGGGAGGAATAATGAAATTGGATGTGGACTTTCGGTGAGAACTTGAGACAATGTTACTCATGTCAATGCCCAGCTTTGCTCTTTTCTTCTGCTTTTTGACATCTTTGATGTCTGAAGATGGAAAACACAAGGCATGGACTTATTTCAAATTAACTCATGAAAACGATTAATAAAGCAATCTTACAAAACCCGATAAAGTTACCTTCACTCGCACCTTCGCTTTCACTTTCTTCATCATTAGTATCTTCCTCCTCATCACCACTACCACCACCACCATCATTTTTTTCCGCTGCCAACCTGGGCTTTGGGGGAGGAATAACGAAATTGGATGTGGACCTTCGGTGAGAACTTGAGACAATGTTACTCATGTCAATGTCCACTAGCTCTTTTCCTCTTTCCTTTCGCTTCTTGGTCTCTTTGATTTCTGAAGATGGCAAACACAAGGCATGGACTTATTTCCATGTGAAGACATCACCACAATCATTATATATGCAGGTGATTACAAAGTATTATCAGAGTCCAATTTGTTGAGAATTCTTTGGAGAATACTTGAGGAAGCATATTGATTCGACATAGTAAACACAAAAGGAAGCTTATGAAGGAACAAATAAATAAAGAAAAGGACCAACAAATATTTTATAACTCATGAAAACAAATAATAAAGCAACCTTACAAACCCGATAAAGTTACCTTCACACGCGCCTTCGCTTTCACTCTCTTCATCATCAGTATCTTCCTCGTCATCATCATCACCACCACCACCACCAACACCATCATTTTTTTCACTTGCCAACCTGGACTTTAGGGGAGGAATAATGAAATTGGATGTGGACTTTCGGTGAGAACTTGAGACAATGTTACTCATGTCAATGTCCAGCTTTGCTCTTTTCTTCTGCTTTTTGACATCTTTGATGTCTGAAGATGGAAAACACAAGGCATGGACTTATTTCAAATTAACTCATGAAAACGATTAATAAAGCAACCTTACAAAACCCGATAAAGTTACCTTCACTCGCGCCTTCGCTTTCACTCTCCTCATCATCAGTATCTTCCTCCTCCTCATCACCACTACCACCACCACCATCATTTTTTTCCGCTGCCAACCTGGGCTTTGGGGGAGGAATAATGAAATTGGATGTGGACCTTCGGCGAGAACTTGAGACAATGTTACTTATGTCAATGTCCGCTGGCTCTTTTCCTCTTTCCTTTCGCTTCTTGGCCTCTTTGATTTCTAAAGATGGAAAACACAAGGCATGGACTTATTTCACATTAATGTGAAAAAATAAATAAATATAAGCTAGCTTCATTTACTAATGCTTACTGCTAAGAGCCAAGCCCACATCAAATCATCATCATCATCTAAGCCTATCCCAATTAATTGATGTCAGCTACATGAATCTTGTTCCCCTATTCCAATCTATCAAGGGCCAGACCTTCAGTTAGACCATACGTCATCAAATATTTTCTTACCACCTCCATCCACATTCTTTGGGCGTTCACCTTACCCTTTTAGAGCCTTCAAATTGTACCAACTCACTCCTTGGTCTATGTTGCACTCGTTGATTGTAATCGACCTATGTACTAGACTATTTGATAGCACATGATTGTAATCAACCTATGTAATAGTCTATTAGATCACGCCTGTGCGAGTTTTGCACTCTAATTGCCAGTCCCAAGCACGTAAAGGAGGGTTGCATTAGGTTGGCAGCCAACGTCAAACTTATGCCATAACTTCCATCATGAATCCAAACCCACATCAAAATATGACGAAATGGACAAAAAAGAATGAAGAAATTGGAAACCGATGGCATTGAAGTTTGATGAACAAGTTTTCAACTGAAACATTTAAAAGTAAGAATAGTTAAAATATCTGTTCTGAAAACCCAATTTGCTTGCCTGGACTAGTAGCATCAAAATATTATTGGTAATCAATGTTGTGATATCAAGCCAAAAAAATAGGATTGCTCATCACATATAAATTAACAATTGAAGCTTCCCAGATATGGTCTCCATCTAGCAGTATTTACCATGGAAACAGCAAAAATCATGCAAATGGACTTCCATAGTCCAGAATTATTAGTCATTTACCAGATTACTCTGGATGCAAGAAACCTATCCAGCACAAAATGCAGAACTTGGTGAATAAAACCACAAGCTACTATAGAAGAAACCAATTCAATGTTCCCAAACATGGTTTGCATAATCAGGAAGAGCAGTCAGTTGGGGGGAAAAAAGGTTGACAGATTGAAGCAAGGAGTCGAGTGGTTCAATGATATGAGATTGGTAGATTAAATAATGCAATGTAATTAAAAATACTTTTAAATTATGGAAATTTGAAAACAAGGAAAAGTAGTAGTAGGAAAAAGAAAGACAATAATAGAAGGGTAGTGGGACAACAAGCCTGTGTACAGAGTATTATCCCAATGCTAGAGTTCTAAGGGGGTGTTTGATTTTCATTTACCAGTATAATTCATGGTAAATGAATAATGATTATTTACCCATGTATTTGCAGCAGCAGTCCCAAGATTGACATTGACAAGGAGCTTGTTTGCAAAGTTTCCGACTTCATAGATTACATTGGTACAATTTCCACATGTAAAAGTTGTGGAGCCCACCGTGATGTATGTTATCTTATGCATGCCGTCCATCCATTCCGCCAGCTCATTTTAGGGTATGGGCCCAAAAATAAGGCAAATCTGAAGCTCAAGTGGACCACACCACAGGAAATGGTGGGAATTGAACACCTAACATTGAAAACTTCTTGGGAGCCACAGAAGTTTTGGATCAAAATGATATTTGTGTAGACCCTTCATATATGTCAGTGTGATCTTATGAACAGGTTGGATGATTAGATATGCATCCCAGTGGGCCCTAGGAAGGTTTCAATTTTGAATGGTGAACGTCATTAACCCCCCTGTTTCCTGTGATGTGGTCCACTTGAGCTTCCAATCTGCCTCATTTTTAGGTTCATGCCCCAAAATGAGATGGTAAAACAGATGGACAGCGTGGATCACACACACACATCACTGTGGGACCCACAGATTTTAACGGTACCCAATCCCCTTTGATTTCATGCATTTGATGCTATTTTCGAGGCGTAATTACGTAGTTATTTTCCTCTCAAACAAACACCTTTCAAAAGTCATTATTAGCTATGTAAGTGAAAAACAAACACCCCCTAAGGGCACACAAATTACAAAACCTTGAACGGTCAAGATGGTCAGCCCCCATTTTCTCACTTTCCCCTACAGCTAGGAGCACCCAGATTCCCCACGTCCATAGGTTTCCAATAGCAACACATACCTACAGAGTTTCACTTTTATTGAACAGCTTTGGGACTAACGTGAAAGAACATATCCATAAAAACCCAGTCACCCTTTGTCCTTCTAGATATTTTTCTTCAGTCAGGGGTAACCAGAATCCCAGATTCTATACATTTGCAACTGGAAGACACCATGCTTAAAAGTGGCACTTTTTAAAAAATATGTGGAAGCAAACATTCCAACACCATAAATTTCCGTTGGTTACCCAGCGTGGGCCACCGAAGCCTCTATCCTATCATTACCCAATTTTCCTAGAGGTGGATGAAGAAAATTGGGGCCCGAAATCTTTCAGGTTTGAAGTGATGTGGCTGGAGATGGAAGGTTTTTCAAACTTGATTAACGACTGGTGGGGGTCCTTTGAGTAACAGGATTTGCGGGCTTCATATTAAGCCAGAAATTGAAGCGTCAAAAAGGTAAAATCTTAGCTTGAAGGAGGGAAGTGTTTGGCAGGAGAGATGGAAAAAGAAAATATCCTAGCAAGATTCAGGAGCTCGACATCATGGCAGAAGAGA
The DNA here is from genome assembly GCA_021015155.1 of Magnolia officinalis. Classification (NCBI taxonomy): domain Eukaryota; kingdom Viridiplantae; phylum Streptophyta; class Magnoliopsida; order Magnoliales; family Magnoliaceae; genus Magnolia; species Magnolia officinalis. The sequence continues at coordinate 21,748,299 of JAJHSJ010000011.1, forward strand.
GAGCGGTCAGAAGAAGAAAAATCAACTCCCCAGAAGCTAGGGCAAGATTACTCTAAGACACCCAAGGGAGTAAGACATCAAGTGGAGGCAACGCTCATGTGCCACGTGGCTCAAGGAAAGTGATAAAAACACAAGCTTCAGCCACAAATTCGCAAGTGGCCAGGCTAGATGCAACAAGATTTTTAGCATTACAGTCGAGGATGAGAGGATTGAAGAAAAAGATAGTGTAGTGCAGTGGTCCAGTTCTACAAAAAGCTATTGACTGAAGAAGGTTAAATAAGGCCAAAACTAGAGAATTTTCCCTTTAGAAGCCTTTCTGGGGAAGAACCAGAGCTGCTTGAGAAGTTGTTCTCAGAAGAAGCCAAAAAGGTCGTGGATAGGGTTGTACATTGAGCCGAGTCGAGGTGGGCCAAAGCTTGGCTTGGCTCGTCCATCCTCTCCTCGAGATCGAGCTCAACCTCGAGATTACCATTGGAGCCTGGCTTGTTTGTCAAACCTTTCGAGTCAAACTCAAGATGAGCTAGTGGATCGAGTCGAGGCGAGCTTATCTCGAGTCGAGTCGAGCCTGCTCCTAACTCGACCCAACCCAACACGCAACCCGCACCTGTCTCAACCTAGCAACCCGACCCAACCTACACCCGACTCAACCCAGCCACCCGACCCAACCCAACCCAACCCCCAAATCAAATATTCAATTAATAATATGTATATAATATTAGATAGAGCCATAGAGGGTACCTTATTGTTGGTGCTCAGAAGAGAGAGAGAGAGAGAGAGAGAGAGAGAGAGAGAGAGAGAGAGGAGCTCGAGCGTGGTGGGTTAGGAAAGGAACGGAAATGGTAAGAAAGGGACGGACGGATAGGATAGAGTTTAAGTTTTTATTTATATATATATATATATATATATATATATATATATATATATATATATATATATATATATATATATATATATATTATATATATTCGAGCCGAGCCAGGTTCGAGTCGAGTCGAGTCGAGTCAAGCTCCTATGTTTGAACTCGGTGTTGAGTGTCAAATATTGCATATTTCCCCCTGTTTATATATTGGTTTTATGAACATGATAATGTTTAATGGTATATTTTATACATGTTTGAATTGCGAGGTGAATCTAAGAGCTTAGATTGAAAAGAATGCAGAAAGCATAGATTTGATGCTCAAGAATCACCAAGGCAAAGGATAGATCTTAGGAGACCAAGAATGAAGAATCCACATGCCAAAGATCCAAGGAAACCAAATACATAGGATGGAGAAATGACCTCAAAGACTTCAGAACCCGCAGCAGAAAAACAGACAGGTTCGGTCCGACTGAAATCGCACGAAACAGTCCAGTGGCCAATGATGAAATTCATAGCTAATTCGGTCCGACCGAAACCCAGTTCGGTCCGAACGAAGGGAGGATTCGGTGCGACCGAAAGTGTACAAAAAGCTTCAACGCTGAAAGGAGTTAATTCGGTTCGATCGATGACTAATTCGGTCCGACCGAAACTTAAGTTCGGTCCGACCGAAACTTAAGTTCGGTCCGACCGAAACTTAAGTTCGGTCCGACCGAACTCGGGCAACTGTTGAAACAAAATCATGTCTCGATTCGGAATTGACTTCGGTCCGACCGATGCGTAACGCACCTGCATAAATTGAGGTGGTTTCAAGATCGGATTGCGGAAATTCCAAGGCAATGCATAAGATGGAGCTTGACAACTATAAATAGGAGTCCCTAGGACGTTCTTAAGTATCTTCTAAGGTTCAAGGAGTGGAGCCGAAGGGTGGAGCAGCCTCCCAAGAGTTTTTCTTCTTCTTCCTTAGTTTATTTGCATGTTTTGTTTAAGATATTTTGGTTTAATCATGTCTATGGTTAACTAAACCTCTTAGCTAGGGCTAAGAGGTGAAGCTTGTAGCGTGTTGGGATGTTTATCTTGCTTTGATTCTTGTTTATGTTGAACTTCATTGATTTCTAGTTTGATTTTAAAGAATATTTTTCGTGTTCTATGGTTGATTGTGACTCAAATTACAGTAGACGCTGCGATAGCTTTGAATATTTTCTTTTCCTATTTGAGATTGTGGGATTGGTAAATCTTGTTGATCACCATCGTCTCTTGGGCATGGTAGGGTGATGGAATCCCATCCGATCATCACAATTCTCATCCATTGAGGGCTAGTTCAATGAAGAGTTCAGAGATTTGATTATCTCATCTTCCAACTAGATAAAATAGGACTTTGATTCCAGTTGTGTTTCTTGAATCAAGTAAGGTAGCATCTTGATAGCTACAAGTGGATCCTTGGCACCCTAGTTCCCACCTTTCAATTGATAGTTTAAACATTATTCATAATTACTCTCTTTTATTCAAAATTCAGATTTAGATCTTCTTTTAGTTCTACTTCTAGTTACTTTCAGAATATGCACAAGTTTAGTTCCTGTGGATTCGACCCCGGTCTCACCAAGTTATTACTACATCGCGACCCTACACTTGGGGTTGTGAACAAGTTTTTGGCGCCATTGCTGGGGACCACGGCTACGTTTTTCTGAGATTAATTGGTATTAGAATTAGTTTAGGATTAGGGTTAAGTTTTTGTTTTTAGGTTAGAATTTTCTGAATTATTTATAGAAACTAACATTGTTTTCTGTTTTGGACGATCCTAATCTAGCAACTTCAATCTAGTAACTTCTTTCCAATTCTCTCTCTTTCTTTTCTTTCCTAGATTTCTTATTTGCTTTAGTTTTCTTTTTCTTAGGTTTAGTTTTTAGTTATTTGAGGGCTGAGAGTGTTTCATGCCCAAGTGGGTCCGTGACAACACTCACCGTCTTTTTGAGTGAAGGAGGATTAGTCGAAGGGTTGCCTATCCATCACCGGATTAGACACCACTTGAGATCCTCAGAGTCAATTGAAGTGATGGCTGCAAATCAACCTCAACCTCCAGTTGAGGAAATCCAAGATGAAAATGAGGTGCATAATGCACCGCCCTCGCGTACTCTACGAGATTATTTACAACTAGCGGGGGTGAGTACACCTTCCTGCATGGTCTTTCCACTTAATGCAGGAAACGTGGATATCAAACCTAGAGTGATACAACTCCTTCCTAAATTCCATGGACTAGATTCTGAAAGTCCATACTTGCACATCAAAGATTTTGATAAGATAGTTGCGACACTACACTTTCCAAACGTGTCTGAGGACATAGTGCGGCTAAAATTATTTCCCTTCTCATTGAAGAAGGAAAAAGCTAAGACGTGGATACACTCCTTAAAGCCAAGATCCATCGGCACATAGGCTGAGACGACCCGGGAATTTCTCAAAAAGTTTTTCCCGTTTCATAAGACTAATACTTTAAGGAAGGCAATCATGAACTTCACCCAGAAAGAGGAAGAGACCTTCTTCAAAGATCTCACGAATTCTTGTCCACACCATGGCTATGAAATATGGCGAACAATTAGTTTCTTCTATAACGGATTAATTTCACCAATGTGCCAGTTCGTAAAGATGATGTGTAATGGTGAATTTATGAATAAGGAGGCCAATGATGCATGGGATTACCATGATCAATTGGCAGAAAACGCGCAATCATGTGACACCTCCCCAAGACCCACCGCTTCTAAGCCTACTCAATCAAAGAAAATGGGAGGAATTTATGCCTTAAAAGAAGATGATATGAGTGCAAGGGTGGCCAATCTCACAAGGAAAGTTGAGGCCATGGAACTTAAGAAGGCAGAATCTATCAAACCCAGAAAGGCTAAGGAAGTTGTTTGTGGTTTTTGTGCTTGCAACATACACACAACTGAAAATTGTCCTACTATTCCTGTTTTTCAAGAGAAATTGAATGAGCAGTCAAATGTCGTGAACAACTACCAAAGACCTTTCAAAGGACCCACCTCAAACACATACAACTCTAGCTGGAGGAACCATCCAAATTTTAGTTGGAGGAATGGACAAATGATTAATCCACAAGAGGTCTTTACGCAATTCCTAAATCAAAAGAAGCCTCAAGAGGATCCGGTTTTAAAACACATCCAAAACTAAGAGCTTTTCAATCAAGGCACATTACAAGCCTTTCAAGACCTTACTAAGGCCATTCAACAAATTGAGTCACGCTTAACAATTGGAGAGAAAGGGACTCTTCCAGCCCAACCTCTCCCCAATCCAAAGCCACGATATGAAATAAGTGACCCAAGCTCTTTAAATCAAATAGAGCAAGCTAAGTCTATCACCACTCTTAGGAGTGGAAAGACAATGGACAAATCCATCCCAATAAGGGCTGAAAAGCCTAAGGACCCGGAAGAAGATGAGAATGATATACCTATCATTGCCCAACATGGATTAGAATCGGAACCTCAAAGTAAGCCGATTACGCCATTCCCTCAACGGTTAATTACACCAAAACTTCTTTCTAACTCCCAGGATATTCTAGAAGTACTTAAACAAGTGAAGGTCAACATCCCTCTACTAGATGTCGTTAAACAAATCCCTTCATATGCCAAATTTCTGAAAGATTTATGTACGACCAAAAGACAGCAAAATATTCAAAAGAAAATCTTTTTGACAGAAAAAGTGAGTGTCATCCACTCATCCTCAAGCAAGATGTGCCACAAAAATACGAAGATCTCGGTAGCCCAACCATCGCTTGTGTAATTGGTAACTACCAGATTGAGCACGCACTTCTTGACTTGGGGGTAAGCGTAAATCTAATTCCTTACTCGGTCTACAAACAACTGGGTCTTGATGAATTAAAACTCACCTGGACCACGTTACAACTTGCGGATCGCTCAGTTCGTGTACCAAGAGGAATGATTGAAGATGTGTTGGTCCAGGTTGATAAATTCTATTATCCAATGGATTTTATTGTCTTAGATACTCAACCCATCGTGGATGTGAGCACTCAGATACCCGTCATTCTTGGTCGCCCATTCCTTGCTACGTCAAATGCTTTCATTAATTGTAGGAATGGAATTATAAATTTATCTTTCGAAAATATGAGATTGGAGCTCAACATCTTTTTCAATACGAGCAAACAGACAGGATGATGACGATACCCACAATATTAACATGATCGATTCTTTCATGGAAGATAGAGCACTCTTGACTCTATACTTTGATCCTCTAAAGACGTGCTTGGCTCGCTCCCCTGATTTAGATGATATGATTAGGGAGATGGATGCCTTGCTCGATATTGCGTCGATACTTGAAATTAGCCGGTGGAGCCCACAATTTGAAAAATTGCCCCAAACCGATGTAGTGTATCTACCGTCTAGTCTCCAGGCACCGAAGCTTGACCTAAAACCTTTGCCCGCCGATCTTAAATATGTCTACTTAGGTCAAGATGAGAATACCCGGTGGTGATTTCTTCCTACCTTGAGCAAGAACAGGAGAGTATGCTTATTTCTACTCTCATTAAGCATAAAGGGAGCCCTTGGATGGTCAATTGCGGACCTCAAGGGAATTGATCATTTGATTTGTACTCACCGCATTCATCTTGAGAATAATACGAAGACCTCCCGACAACCACAACGTCGATTAAATCCAAACATGAAGTGGTTAAAGGAGAGGTACTTAAGTTGTTAGATGTAAGTATCATATACCCTATATCCGACAGTCAATGGGTGAAACTCAGGTGGTTCCTAAGAAGTCCGGAATCACCATCGTATCCAATGCCGACAATGAACTCGTGCCAACTAGAGTCACTACTAGTTAGAGAATGTGCATTGACTACAGAAAGCTGAATACCGTCGCAAGGACCACTTTCCTTTGCCCTTCATTAATCAAATTTTGGAAGGCCTAGCTGGTCATTCTTACTACTGCTTCCTTGACGGATATTCGGGCTACAATCAGATAGAGATAGCCCTTGAAAATCAAGAAAAGACAACGTTCACATGTCCCTTTGGCACCTTTACTTACCGAAGGATACCATTTGGACTGTGTAATGCCCCCGCCACTTCTCAGCAATGCGTGTTAAGTATATTTTCTGACATAATGGGGCAATATTTAGAGGTCTTCATGGACGACTTCTCTATCTTTGGTCCATCCTTCAGCGAGTGTTTGAAAAATCTTAAAAATGTGCTGAAGTGATGTGAGGAAAAGAATCTGGTTCTGAATTAGGAAAAGTGTCATTTCATGGTCCCTAAGGGAATAGTTCTTGGACACATAATTTCGTCCAAGGGAATTGAGGTGAACAAGGCCAAAATCGATCTTATTTGTAACCTACCTCCACCCAAAAGCATACCCGACGTGCGATCCTTCTTAAGGACACGCTGGATTCTACGGGCGATTCATAAAAGACTTTAGTCATCTCTCTCGTCCTTTATGCAATCTACTTCAAAAGGATGTACCATACGAGTGGACTGAACAATGCCAAGAATCTTTCACTAATCTTAAGGGCATGTTGACTACCGCTCCTATCATGCAGCCACCCGACTGGAGCATCCCTTTTGAGATTATGTGCGATGCGTCTGAGTATGCAATTGGGGCGGTGTTAGGCCAGAGAAAAGAGAAGAAGCCCTATGTGATTTATTATGCGAGTAGAACTTTAAATTCTGCCCAAGTGAACTACTCTACTACGGAGAAGGAACTCTTAGTTGTAGTGTTCGCTTTGGACAAATCCAGGTCCTACTTGATCGGATCCAAGATCATCGTCTACACTGACCATGTGGCGCTAAAGTATCTTCTTTCTAAGACGGATGTCAAGCCTCGCCTGATAAGATGGATCCTCCTACTCTAAGAATTTGATATTGAAATACGAGACAAAATGAGTAGAAAACGTAGTGGCCGACCACCTTTCTCGACTTGACCTCCCTAATTCCCTTAAGAAGACACCGATAAATTATATGTTCCCCGATGAACAATTGTTTAGACTCTCCCAATTATCTTGGTTTGCTAACATTGCAAATTATCTTGCTATAGGTTTCACGCCGACACGTTGGACTGCGCAAGATAAGAAAAAATTCTTCGCCGAGGTACGTAAGTTCTTCTGGGACGATCTATATTTATTTAAATATTGCCCAAACCAAATTTTAAGGAGATGTGTGCCAGACAACAAACACCAAACTGTCATCTCCTTTTATCATTCTCAGGTCTGTGGTGGTCACTTTTCTGCTAAAAAGATCATGCCCAAAATGCTGCTGTGCGGCTTTTACTGGCCCACGATGTTCAGAGATACTCGTGAGTTTTGCAAAACTTGCGAGTGTTGTCAGAAATTGGGAGGATTGTCCCGTCGAAATATGATGCCTCTGAACCCCATTCTTATCATTGAAGCATTTGATTGTTGGGGCATCGATTTCATAGGACCATTCCCTCAATCCTTTGGGAATATTTACATTTTGTTAGTAATAAACTATGTCACTAAATGGGTCGAAGCGATCCCATGCCAGAACAATAATCATAGAACGGTCATTAGATTCTTAAAAGAAAACATCATTTCCCGGTTCGGAATGCCTCGGGCCATCATTAGTGATGGAGGTTCACATTTTTGTAATAGGCCATTAGCGAACGTAATGAAGAAATATGGCATCTCTCATAAAGTGAGCACTCCATACCACCCCCAGATAAGCAGGCAAGCTGAGATTTCCAACAGGGAAATTTAATAAATTCTGGAAAAAATGGTTAACCCTGACCGTAAGGATTGGTCAATCCGCTTAACCGATGCTTTATGGGCTTACCGTACAGCTTTTAAAACCCCAATTGGAATGTCTCCCTTAGACTCGTCTATGGGAAAGCTTGCTACTTGCCTATGGAACTGGAGCATAGAGCCTACTGGGCTATCAAAAATCTGAATTTTAACTTGGACAACGCTGGCTCGCTGCGCAAACTTCAATTGAATGAACTCAAGGAAATCCGGAACGACGCTTATGAGAACTCGAGAATTAACAAGGACAGAATGAAGGTATTCTATGACAGGAACATCCTTTGGAAATCATTCATAACTGGTCAAAAAATCCTTTTGTATAATTCTCGATTACTTCTTTTTTCGGGTAAACTTCGATCTCGTTGAACCGGCCCTTTCATTGTTACTAATGTCTATCCTCATGGGGCCGTCGAAATAAAGAATATAACGAATGACAATGTTTTTAAAGTGAACGGACATCTTCTTAAGCCATTTGTTGAGAAGTTCGATTTAGAGGACATGTCCATGCCTCTGATTGATCCCGTGTATCAGGATTGACCTCCTAGTCTAATGGAGGTGTACTTACGTTTATTGCTTTCATAGGATTAGGATAGTTTGTTTTTCCGTTAGTTTGGTCTTCATGCTAACCCATCTTCATGTTGAAAACTTTGGAAAAGCTGCAATTCGCCTTCATCTGGTACTAACTTTCTATCACTACTCCTTTCTTTTCGTTGTCTCATATGCATTGCATGCTTATATCTTTTACATTGAGGATAACGTAGATTCTGGGATAGGGTGTGAATTAGGTAAACTAATAAGTATTCTCTTAGTCTTCGAGCAAGCAAAAATTTTGGAAATTTTCAATTTTTCAAATTAAAAACCTATTTGGAAAGCGATAGTTTGTACACTTATGAATGTTTTGAGTATGATGATGAGACAGAGATTGAATTTTGAATTGTTGGAGTTTGATCAACTAAGTAAACTACCACCTAAGTTCTTTCACTCGATTGATTAAGAGGAAGTTTGAATATCATGTTGATCCAAATCACGAAGACACGTTCAATTTGCTTTGTTTTAAAAATGCTAGAATTTCTAATGGTTAGCATGTGCATCATTGAAAGATATTGAGAATTGAGTCTGGAGAATTTTATCCACCTTAAAAAGATGAAAAGAACCAGTTAAAAAATAGTGAGATCGACAAAAAGGTCATGTATGATGAAAAAGAATGAAAAATAATGAAGAATTCTGAAAAGAACAAATAACAACCGTCAATATAAAATGAAAACTGGAAAAAGAAGGAAAAAGGGATAAATTCGGAATCAGTACTTGAGTTTTCAACTAATTGCGAAATGATGAACACGACTAACATTATGAAATGATAGTATTCTTATGGAAAGTAAGTTGATATTCACTAAGCACATTGAAAAAACTTGATATATGAACTTATGCTCTTAGATGATTGATAAAGAACCTATTTGATTGATTGCTTATGTAATTCGGCTCTAGGTTTTCAAAATCCCACTTTCTCGTCTTAATTCTACTCATTCATACTTGATTGCACAAAAGATTGTTTTTTGAAAAGGGTTTTAAGCTTTGAGAATTGAAGATTATGTCACACATGTTTTGCTCGGGACTAGCAAAATGCTGGTTGGGGGGTGTGTTGAGTGTCGAATATTGCATATTTCCCCTTGTTTTTATCTTGGTTTTATAAACATGATAATGTTTAATGGTATATTTTATACATGTTTGTATTGCGAGGTGAATCTGAGAGCTTGGATTGAAAAGAATGCTAAAAGCATGAATTTGATGCTCAAGTTTATACATGATATACATGATAATGCGTAAGTTTAAATGTATATTCTTTTCTTGAGAAGACACAGGTTTCATCAAACCATCTCCGAGCGCCGATAGCATGTGCTGATGACGAAGACAGCGTGTGCTAATAACGTGTGCCGATGACGACGATGAATGAAGATGAGCGACTTCGGAAAGACCAATTGACAGTGAGCTCTAAGAAAGGCGAGACGATATACAGGGACCACAAATCACCAACAAATGGGGTGCTAGTGCTAGATGATGCAGGAACGAACATCGGAAAGGAAGACGAGTGGAAGCTTGTTGCTAGGAAAACAAAGGATCACACCTCCAATACGGTCGGAGGTCGCGATCCGGCAAGCTATCCAACATTATTTGTAAAAGGTTTCCTGGATGGATGGGTCCGGATAAACTTCTCCAGAGTTTTTGGTAGGGCAGGTTCTGTTATGGACGTGGTCCGACCAAGAAACAAAGTAAACGGACAATATAGAGATTTCGCCCTAGTCAGAATGAGGTCGAAAACAGAACTTGGTAAAGTAATACAACTTAATGGTGAAAGCTTTGGTGGAATCAAGATGCTTGTTCAGCACGTGAGATATGGTCCAGAAAGGAAACGCAAAATCATAAAGCCAGGAAATCAAAAGCCTACTAGCGGTCTACAACGGCAAGACAAGAGCTCCCGATTCCATCAGCAGGGATCTACATCGTATAAGGAAGTCCTTCTCAATCGGAAGAACTACACCTCTTCCTTAGTAGATACCAGCAAGAAGGCTGGTGTAAACAAATTGGAAGAAACCTCAAATGAAATAGATAACAATGTGATTCATATAAATCAAGACCTCATTGATCGCTCCTTAAAATTTCTTGAAGACTCAGTGTGGTGGCGATAACCAGAGACGGGGTAACGATTGAAGAGGTTAAATGTTGGATTGATGAAGTATGCAGAATCCCGGTTGTTAAGCTTTCCATCAAACCTATCGGTCTCAATGCACTTTGGATCCAGAAACCCCCATATTCTACTCTAGACCTTCTGATCATGGCGGGGGTGTTGTTCAAGGATGGGCCAAAATCCGAAATCCAGCACTAGAAATCCTTCTCGGCTTTGGGAACGAGGAAGTCCGGGTTCTGATATGGTTAGTCCCGTTGGAACTGTGGAATGAAGATTTCTTCCGCAAAGCGGCATCGATTCTAGGAAATCTTATCAAATTTGATCCCAAAACCATTAATGGCGAAGAAATGGGGGTCATTAGGGTGAGGGTTAGCAGAAGAAAGGGAGAGTCGTTGCCCGAGTTCATTCAGGTTAAGGCCTCAGGTAGAAATTTGTTCATGGCCATGCCTATCCAGCAGGAAGCGAAACATTTCCCCTCTGCTCGATGGGGGGATATCTGGAGAGCCAGATCCCCAAAGTCTCAGATTGCTACTCGCACCGAGTCCGGAGATGCAGCAAAAGGGGTATAGCCTCAGTGGTCCGTCGGAGCACCAATAGTGCACACCCACAAAACAGATGTCTCTGCAGTTCCGAACCTGACGCCCTCCACGTGTTGGACCCATATCAAAAGTAGAGCCTTGGAGGTCTCTTCGAGCCGTCTTTGGCAGGGACGTGTCACATCGCATCCCTCCAATGCCACGTGCCCCTTTCCTGAGAGACACCCTAGCCCAAATCTTGCCACTCGGACGGGGGAGATCCAACCCACCTCGATTGCCCAACCCATCCACTCTCCCCAAAATATCGTTCCTTCTCGCGATATTCTTTCCCCCTCGATTCAAGGGATTGAGGAGATTAATCGGATTCTCCCGGAGATATCGCACGAGGGTCCCCTCCTTTCTAACCCTCTACCTCTTTACCCTCTAGTTAATCCGAGCCAATACCACGCACCCCTCTTCAGCCCTGGTGTCGGGGACATCAAGTCAAGTCCCTCCAACAGCCCTTCCCCTCAGGCCGATCTCATCCCTTTCAGCTCAATCCATGCAAGTCGAGACTCTTTTGCTCCTCTTCAACTGGGTTTAGAGTCGTTTTTGAACTCAGATAGAGACCTCTCTCCTTCAGAGGATCCCTCCACCCCGTCCTGCTCCTCCCCTCTTTCTTTCCTCTATAAGGAGGACTTTCTAGATAGGGCTCTCGTCTCTTTATTTCAGGAAGAGAATGAAGCTGGCGTTATAGTAGCGGAACCTCTACAGTTTCGGGTGAGCGGTCTTTCAGCGATTACGGGGGCGAATTCTATAGACAGTCCAGATATGGAAGCTCAAAGAAAAAGGATGATCGATATCATCCAAAAGAAACGATGGATTAGGGTAGCCATGGGCCATGTTGGAAGATCAATAGGGTTATCTTTCGGTGATCATCCGGAAGATTTTGTGGCGTTATTCCAATGCATTGAATCGCGTGGTAGACCTCTGGTTGGGAACTCCCTTCCAAGAAAACAATCAAATAAGTCAGGCGGCATTAGGGGCTCTCGGATCCTCCACTCAAGTTCCTCTCCCTCCGGAGAGGTCAAATCGGGTGATGCCAAAGGAAGGTTGCGGGGTAGATCAGTTTCTTAAATGAAAGTCCTTTCCTGGAACATCAGAGGTTTGGGATCCAGGCAGAAGAGGATCCTTATCAGAGATACCTGCGATAGAAGCAAGGCAGATGTTATCTGTCTCCAAGAAACAAAGATTCCCAACTTTTCCGATAAATTGATGGGCTCTGAAAGCCAAAAGATGTGAAGTGGGTGGTCCTCAATGCCTCTAGCAGCGCTAGAGGCATCTTGATTGCTTGGAGATCGTCCAAATAGACCCTTCAGGACAACCGTCTTGGAGAATTTTCAGTTTCGATAATTCTTAAAGAGGTTATTTCTGATTTTTCTTGTCTCATTTCTTCAGTTTATGGCCCTAATAGAGAAGATAGAAGAAATGCGTTTTGGCAGGATCTTAAGGGGGCGACTTCAATATCACTCGCTGCGTGGAAGAAAGATAAAAAAGGGGCCCCGTCTCTGCAGCTATGAGGAAGTTTTCTTCTTGGATCGACGATCAGGCCCTCGTGGATCTGCCTCTGCTTGGCTTTAGATTTACCTGGTCCAACGAAAGATCCACCCCTTCGCTAGCAAGGCTCGACAGATTTCTGGTGTCCGCTGATTGGATTGAATCTTTCCCCTCGGTTTCTCAATCCACTCTTCCCAGACCCACTTCTGATCACTGCCCCCTTCTCCTTTCTATCGATGAAGATAATTGGGGCCCAAAACCTTTCAGGTTCGATATGGCGCGGTTGCAGATTGTAGGATTTAAGCAGCTAGTTCAAGACTGGTGGGCAGATCTTAAAGTCGAAGGTTATGCAGGCTTCGGAATTTGCAAAAAGTTGAGACTTCTGAAAATCAAGATTAAGGAATGGAAATCGATCGTGCTTCATCAGAGGGACTCGGAGACCAGAAACATCATTGCAGAAACTCAAGCCTTAGATCTCTTGGCTGAATCCAATCAGTTGTCTCTTGATCAGAAGGCTAGAAGATTTCAGCTATCTCACAATTCCTCAAAAAGGATTCTCGAGGAAGAAATAGTTTGGAGACAGAAGTCGAGATGCAAATGGGAAAAAGAAGGTGACAAGAATACAAGATATTTTCACGCTATAGCCTTGGCCCATGCTAGACAGAATAAAATCTCCAGTTTATCCGTCGACGGGGTTCGCACAGAGGACAAAGTCAAAATAGCAGAAGCTTCAATTCGATATTTCAGCAATTTGTACCAAAAGGAAGCCTGGAATAGACCCAAGCTCGATAACCTGCAGTTCGACCAAATCTCAGAAGAGGAAGCAGATTTTTCTTATGACGAAGCTAAAGGTGCGCTGGACTCTTTGGAAGGTGATAAGGCTCCTAGCCCATATGGTTTTCTGATCAGTTTCTTTCATTCTTTCTGGGATGTCCTTAAGGGAGATATTATAGATTTCCTTTCTGAATTCCATGATAGAAGGTGTTTATCCAAAGATTTAGGAGCTTCCTTCATCGCCTTAATTCCTAAAAGAGCGGGAGCAGATAAGATGTCCGACTTCAAACCCATCAGTCTCCTTGCTAGCCCCTACAAGTTATTGGCGAAAGTTCTCGCAATCTGCCTCAAAGCAATTATTGGCAAAATCATCTCCGACAATCAAAATGCTTTCATCCCTGGTAGGCAAATCACCGACAGTGCTTTCATAGCTCTTGAATGGTTGGATTCTTGTCACAAATCAAGTTCAAAGGGTCTCATTTGTAAGCTCGATATCGGAAAAGCTTACGATCATGTCAATTGGAGTTTTCTTTCTTATATGATGGGTCGTATGGGATTCGGTGACAAATGGATAGGTTGGATGGGGGAATGTGTCCGTTCTGCGTCCTTTTCCATTCTCTAAACGGCTCTCCTAAAGGATTTTTCAGTGGGTCCAGGGGTCTTCAACAGGGAGATCCTTTATCTCCCTTTCTCTTCCTAATCGTAGGCGAGGCACTTTCTAAAATGGTGATCAAGGGGCAGGAAGAAAACCTTTTCACTGGCTTCAAAGTGAAAGGTATGCATACGCCAATATCCCATATTCAGTTTGCAGACGATTCACTGATTTTCTGTCAAGCAGAAGAAGAAAATGTTAGCATCTCGAGAACTATCATTCGATGTTTTGAAGCTGTTTCGGGCCTTAAAATTAACTTAGCAAAATCCAAGATGTTTGGTGTCAATCTGACAAAAGAAGAAATTCAAATCCATGCCAATAGTCTTGATTGCCCGATAGGTAACCTTCCTACCACTTTTGTAGGCCTCCCTCTTTGCGTTGGAAATCCCCCTCTTCACTTTTGGGACAGAGTCATCAAAAGATTCAAGTTCTATCTTGCCATATGGAAGTGTCGATACCTATCTTTGGGCGGTCGTCTTACTTTAATCAAGTTAACTTTATCTAACCTCCCCATCTACTTCATGTCTTTATTTAAATGCCCGGGAGTTATCTTATCTTCCCTTGAAAAAATCAGAAGAGATTTTCTATGGCATGGAAAGGAGGATAGGAAATTTCACCTCGTCAAATGGGAGGTAGTTTGCAAGCAACAGCATCAACAAGGTACCGGGATCGAAGACCTGAAAATCATGAACAGGGCCCTGCTAGGTAAATGGATGTGGAGATTGGGTTCAGATCGAGCTAGTGTGGAATAGAATCATTAAAAGTAAATACGGGTCCTCAGTGGGAGGTTGGTGGACTAAAGTCTCTTCGGCGCATAGAGTTTCTGCAGTTTGGAGAGGTATCTTGTCCTCTAAAAGACACGTTCTAGCTGGGACTAGTATAGTGGTCGGAAAAGGCGATAAAACTCGTTTTCGGGAAGATCAATGGGCGGGAGGATCCCTTCTCAAGGAAGAATTTCCTAATCTGTATCATTTGGCCACAAACCGTTCTATTTTGGTGGCCGATGTTATCTCAAATATTGGGGAAGTTCAGTCCTGGAACATTAAATGTAGAAGAAATCTTAATGACTGGGAGATAGAGGAATTTGTGTCCCTTCAAAGTTGTCTTTCTAGCTGTAAACCTGACCAATCTCGTGAAAACTCTTTAGTCTAGAGGCGTGATCAGTCAGCTCCCTTTTCAGTTAAATCCCTATATGACTTTATTGCTTCTGATCCATCAGTAACGAATCAGGATATGTTATGCAAAATCTGGAAGCTCAAAGTTCCCCCCAAGATATCTGTGTTTGGCTGGCTAGTTGCTAAACAGAAAGTGCTGACAGTGGATAACATGAGGAAAAGGGGAATGATTATTCCTAACATATGCCTTTGTTGTATGAAATCTGAAGAATCAGTAAACCATTTATTCGTTCACTGCATATTTTTTTCTCAAATCTGGACTTCAGTTCTCAAGTTTTTTAATTTATCTTGGTGCGCCCCCTATTCTACAGAAGATTTCTTCAAAGCCTCGCTAGGCTCCAATTTGGGTATCCAAAGAAACAAGATTTAGAAAATCCACTTGATGGCGATTTGGGAAGAGAGAAATGGGAGATGCTTCAACAATATTTCCAACCCAATGGATTTCTCTCTTCAGAAAGTGCAGCAGTATTTAACAGACTAGACCCATAATTTTCTCTTTATTAAAGATTGTAATCTGTTTTCTATCGGAGGTTCTTTTTCTCGCTAACTCAGTGGGAAGGTCCCCCCCTCTTTGTATTCCCCCCCACTTAAAAATTAAAAAAAATAATAATAATAAAAATAAAATAAAAAAAGAATCACCAAGGCAAAGGATGGATCTTAGGAGACCAAGAATGAAGAATCCACATGCCAAAGATCTAAGGAAACCAAGTACAAAGGATGGAGAAAGGACCTGAAAGACTTCAGAACGCGCAGCAGAAAAATAGATAGGTTCGGTCGGACCGAACCCAAGTTCAGTCGGACCAAAATCGCATAAAATAATCCAGCGGCCAACGACGAAATTCAGAGCTAATTCAGTTCGACCGAAAGTGCACAAAAATCTCTAGCGCTGAAAGGAATTAACTCAGTTCAACCGATGACTAATTTGGTCCAACCGAAACTTAAGTTCGGTCCAACCATACCCAAGCTCGGTCCGACCAACGGTGACTTCGATCCGACCAATGCGTAACGCGGCTGCGTAAATTGAGGCGGTTTCAAGATCGGATTGCGGAAATTCCAAGGCAGTGCATAAGATGGAGCTTCACAACTATAAATAGGAGTCCCTAGGACGTTCCTAGGTATCTTCTAAGATTCAAGGAGTGGAGCCGGAGGGTGGAGTAGCCTCCCAAGAGTTTTTCTTCTTCTTCCTTAGTTTATTTTCATGCTTTGTTTAAGATATTTTGGTTTAATCATATCTAGTTTATATTCATGCTTTGTTTAAGATATTTTGGTTTAATCATGTCTATGGTTAACTAAACCTCTTAGCTAGGGCTAAGAGGTGAAGCTTGTAGCGTGTTGGGATGTTTATCTTTCTTTAATTCTTGTTTATGTTGAACTTCATTGATTTCTAGTTTGATTTTAAGGAATATTTTCAATTTTCTATGGTTTATTGTGACTCAAATTACAATTGACGCTGCGATAGCTTTGAATATCTTCTTTTCCTATTCGAGATTGTGGGATTGGTAAATCCTATTGTTCACCATCGTCTCTTGGGCATGGTAGGATGATGGAATCCCATCCAATCATCACAATTCTCATCCATTGAGGGCTAGTTCAATGAAGAGTTCAGAGATTTGATTATCTCATCTTCCAATTGGATAAGATAGGACTCTGATTCCAGTTTTGTTTCTTGAATCCAGTAAGGTAGCATCTTGATAGCTATTAGTGGATCCTTAGCACCCTAGTTCCCACCTTTCAGTTGATAGTTTAGACATTATTCATAACTACTCTCTTTGATTCAAAATTCAGTTTCAGTTCTTCTAGTTCTACTTCTAGATACTTTCAGAATACTACAAGTTTAGTCCCTGTGGATTCGACCTCGGTCTCACCGAGTTATTACTACATCGCGACCCTACACTTGGGGTAGTGAACACTCAGCTCGTTTTCAAAACGAGCTGGGTCATCTGAAGCTTGGCTCGCCTCGAGTCGTCATTCGAGTCGAGTCAAGTCGAGCTAGAATGAGCCAAGCCGAGCGAGCTAGCTTGGCTCATGTACAGCCCTAGCCGTGGATGCTTTGAGGAGGGATAAGGCTTCCAATCCGGACGGTTACCCCATGGCTTTTTTCCAAGCGTCTTGGGAAGTATTGAAAGGGGATGTGGTGAGCTTCATGAAGGAATTCTTTGAGCAGGGGCGGATATTGAAGGAGTTTGGTGCATCATTTATAGCTATTATCCAGAAGGTAGTTGTGGGGAGAGTTTGAAAGACTATAGGCCAATCAAAGGTTTTGACTAAAGTCTTGGCATCCGGTTCCAGGGTTTTCTAAGTTCTAATGAGCTTTTATTGAAGGTCATTAAATATTAGATGGCGCTCTTATAACTCATGAGTGTATTAAATCAAGATCTAAGTACGATATGAAAGGTGTTGTTTGTAAGCATGATATTGAGGAAGCATATGACCACGTGGATTGGGGTTTTCTAGAATACATGTTAGGCCGTATTGGATGTGGGAAAAAATGAAGATGGTGGGTGTAGGAATGCATTATTGCAGCCTGGTTTTCAGTTCTGGTTAATCGCTTCCCAACAGGATTTTTTAAGAGTTTAAGAGACATTAAGCAAGGTGATCTGCTTTCTCCACTTCTCTGTGGTGGTAGCTACAGTTTGCTAGTGATCTGCTAATTTTTTGTCCTGCTGAGGAATCCATGGTGGAAAGCTGAGGATGATGATTATATGTTTCGAAGTTGTGTTGGGGTTGAAGGTAAATATTTGTAACAGTATGATGTTAGGGGTTTGCCTGTCTAGAGAGGAGACCAAGCATTTGGCTGACATCTTTGGGTGCAAGGGGGGCTCTTTCCATTCCACCATGAAGCAACCCTCAGGTGGCCTCTTTGTATAGGGAAGCTGGCTAAATATCTATGGGATGTTGTTATAGAAAGATTTAAAAGAAAGCTAGGTGGAAGAGTTGATACCGTTCTTTTGGAAGCCAAATGACTCTCATAAAAGCAACTTTGTCAAATTTGCCATTATATTTTCTCTTTTCAGGTGCTCAAAGTCGATGTTGGCTAGATTGGAAAGACTAAGCAAGAATTTTTATGGCAAGGTTCAGAAGAGAAGAAAATGTTCCATTCGTTGAGCTGAGGGCAGGTATGCAAGCCCAACGAAGAGGGAGGAATAGGCATTAGAGATTTGGGTTTGATGAATAGTGCTTTGCTCGTAAGTGGCTACAGAGGTTCACGATGGAGGAGGGTACCCTGTGGAGAGAAACTATCGGTAACAAGTATGGGTGTTCCGAGGGAGGGTGGTGTACCAAGGAATCCTTCATGTATATAGAGCCTCGGTGATTTGGAAAGGGATTGCGTAAGTGAAGTGAATTTTTTTTAAGAGATCGGTTTTTCCGTTGGGAATGGGGAGAAGATTTGCTCTTGGGAGGACGCTTGGGTCAGTGAAGCACCATTTTAATCTACATTTTCAAGAATGGCCCGACTATCTATGGGTAATATTCCAATGATGCAATGTTTCTCCCCCATGGTACGATTTCATGAGTGAAGAAGAGTAAGAAGTTTGCGGAGCTGCTTGATCACATCTATTTGTACTACCAGGTGATTGGGGTATAGGATAGGATGGCGTGGCATAAGGAGAAATCAAGGTTCTTTTCTGTCTGAACCTTCTAAAATGCACTCCTGGAGCACGGGAGGGGTGAATGTCCGAGCAAACACGGTATGTGTGGTCCCATGAGGCCCCTCCAGAGATCACAGCTTTCGGGTGGCTAGTTGGGAGGGAAAGGCTCTTGACCATGGATAATCTTCATAAACAAGTTATGATGATTCCAAATATTTGCCTTATGTTTATTGCTAATGGTGAACCAGTCAACCGTCTTTTTATTCAATGTCCGTTTGCACATCGGGTATGGAGGGGATTTCTAAGGAGCTTTAACATTTCCTAGGCTATTCCAAAGGTCAATCAATAGTCTTCTTTTGGTTTAGCATGGCATGCGAATTAGGAAGTAGAACAAGGCTATATGGAGCCTTGAGCATATTGGCAGTCCTATGGGTGATATGGGAAGAAAGGAATGGGAGTTGTATAGAAATACGTGCAATCGTGTGGAGCAAGTCATGTTGTTGAATGGGCTTCGAGCATTAAAAGGCTTAAAGATTGCTCTTTTCCTTTTTAGCTTGTAAATACTTTGTGCTATCTTGGCGCTTTCTTGATAGAATCATTGCTACCTTTAAAAAAGAAGTTCCAACCACATGTAATAAAACGGGAAAAAAAAAAAAAGAAAAAAAAAAAAAAAGAAAAAGAGGAAAACATTCTGAGATGCCTGGTTCTTTTCCAATTTTCTTTATTTGAGGCTGAGGAAATGAGTGGTGAAATCTCTATTACTACTTAATATAGGTCACAAAATAATAATAATTTCTTCAGGGAACTTAATACAGGTCACAAAATAATAATAGTAATATAATAATAATTCAGGGAACAAGACATTTTCCATTTGCCAGCCTTGCTGCTGAAAATATACCACGGTGGGGATTTTCTAGCAGCTCCGACTTGGAACTGAGGAAACAACACAAGAATAACATACTATTGTTGAAATGTGGAAACAATATTGTATAATTCCTCTGGAACTTCAAATTTGTTAGATTATTTGGTTGACAAGAATTAGCCATTGCAGACATAAAAGACAAAATTCCAGACACCAAGATATATGGAGATGAATAAGAATATCATCATCGCCATTTCAGTCTTGTCCCAACTAATTGGGGTTGACTTCATAAATTCTGTTTTGTCATTCCACTCTATCAAGGACAGATAAATAAGAAAATATCTTCGATATTATAGACTTCGAAAACCCAATATGCAAAAAGATCAACAATCTAAATACATCACACTGAACCAAACAAGGGAAAACAGAAACTGAATTCGTTAAAATGCCTCTCTTGACAAGTATAAAAGAGAAGAGGAAACAGTCAAGGTGAACGGGAAAAAACTTCCTAATTCGTGTAGATGAAACCCTTTCTTCTTTTTCTTTTTTTTCTTTTTTTTTTTTTGGGGGGGGGGGGGGGGGGGCTACTTCCATCATTTATAGGAGACCATCCAAGCAGTGGTCATCAATTAAGATCAACTGGAAAGAAGAAAAAAAATAATTCTACAAGCACCTACAAGAATTAGAACATCTCCAAACAATGCAATAGTTGCCAAAGATGTGAAGGAAAAAAAAAAAAAAAAAATTCACCCTTTCTCTTTTATTAAACAAAAACTAAATGTTTACACTTCCTCTGATAAAATGATCAGGGGAACTAGGGGCATGTATCCAAAGGTAACCTCCTCTCAATCAACTACTCTCCAATAAGGATACAGTACTCTAGGCCAACTATTGAAAGAAACAAATCCCAGTGCTAATTTACTGAAGCTTGCTACTAACCCTGTCCACAAGACCTCTACAACCCCTGACAATACTCTGCAGGAAGCATCAAACTGATGAGTTCCCAAACAACTCATGGTTGTGTCCTTCATAGCCCTTTGTAGAATAAAAACAACAAAACTTCCAAGTTTCATGCCACGCCTATTTCGCAACTCTCTTAAGATAACACATTTGGGAGTGGAGAGACTGGAGACTGCATTCATTTGAAAGGAAAGAAAATGGGGTAACCCTGGGCGCAATAATTAGCATAGGGAGGAGGTCAAAAGGTTGCCACTAGTCAAAATAGATTAAGAGAATATGCAGGGTGAGGTCAACCCCATCCAATTACAAGGAAAAATAGTTGAATGACACAAGGGATTCCCTCACCCAGCTCTAGGGTTTGCAAATGTGTCCTTGCAACCAATGACATGATTTTTATAGCATTTTTAACTAAAGCATTAAGACAATAAATGCCCTGAAAATAGGGTTATAAAACCATCCCATTGAAGATATTTCCACACCAAAGATAATCCGGAAAAAACTTTATTATAAGTCTAAACACTGACACTTCTAAGTGGTTACATCATCTGGAACACTTTGACATGTCGCCTATTTTTGTGAATCAAAATAATCAAATTGGATACGCTCAAACCAATATTCATTGAGTTTGTGAATACACAAATAACTATCAATATAATACAGAAAAGAGCATGTTCTCAGTCTTTAAAATATTAAACCATGGTAATTGAGGTTTGTTGTTCGATGTTCACCTTTTTCAAAAGGATTTGAAGACAACCCCTCCTTTCCAAGAATCTCCTCCAACTCCTTTATCAAACGTGCCTCACGTTTATTCTTAGGAGCCTGCTTGGCCCTCTTGTAAACTGATGGGGGGATACTTCAATACA
The DNA here is from genome assembly GCA_021015155.1 of Magnolia officinalis. Lineage (NCBI taxonomy): Eukaryota > Viridiplantae > Streptophyta > Magnoliopsida > Magnoliales > Magnoliaceae > Magnolia > Magnolia officinalis. Next base: position 21,769,558 of record JAJHSJ010000011.1, read on the forward strand.
TAGGGAACAAATAAGCTAAAATTTCATCACCGTTAAAATTAAGTACTGTCAATATCATAAATAGGAGGTTGCAGGAGGACGGAGTACCTCATCCCGCAGGCTTTAATTATTGACTTTAGGTGTTCTACACGTTTTCCATAAACCTGAGTGGAAGTTTCTCTTTTCTTCTGCAATTAAACAAGACGATTTACATGATGAACTTCCATTTAGTTCAGGTTCACAGTGAGGCTCCTGAGAGAAATATACAGAAGAAGGTATGGAATGACCTTGACAGGCTCTTCAGCAGATGATTGAGATTTGCCTTCTTCAAAGGAATTTCCACCTTCATCAGTATTGCTGCCTTTCTCTATTGCCAACTTCACTGGTTTGTTCTTCTGATTGCTACATGGCTTTCTTTCTTCTGTAGATCTTTTGTGCTTTTTCCATCCTTTAGTATTCCTTGCTGCTACTTTTTTCACAGCTTGCTTTTTTGGTCTGACCAGCTGTTCCTCAACACCCTCCAAAAGTCGACAAGCTCCTGATATGAGCTCCTGATACAAGCAATCAAGTGTCAGTGACAAATAAATTTTTAAAAAAAATAAAATAAAAAAACAAATCAATAACAATAGCAAATAAAAAATAAATCAAAATTTTTGATACATGATATGCCAACTATAAAATGACTTTAATTGTAAAACAACTTAATGGTGTTAGTGAACAAAGAAAAGAGTATTATAGGGCTGTTTATGAACAAAGTAATGAATGTTTCATAGTGTTAAACAGCTATATTGTGCTAATCTTGAAGACCTATGAGAAGTTACAATGAGAAGAAGAAAGGAGAAGAGAGAGAGAGAGAGAGAGAGAGAGAGAGAGAGAGAGAGAGAGAGAGAGAGAGAGAGAGAGCAATAGCAAGAACATGAGATGCTTGGGATCTATTAAAACCCCGCCCTCTACTCTTATTTATAATAATAAAAAACATGAATGGGGCTTACCGGCCTTATTACATGGACTTGGGTCTAGTGGGCGTTATTCAACTATCAACCTTTCAACACTCCCCCTTGAGCTGGACCATCCTAATGAGGCCCAGCTTGGAACAAGGGCTAACATAATCAAACCTAGGAAATTCAACCCCTCAAAGTACCTTGAGTTTGGGGAGACAAAAGATTTCATAAAAGCGAAAAATGAAATAGCACGGCTGTAGAGATGAGTAGCGCTGGATGAAAGAAGAGACTAACGTGCAGATGAGAAGTGGAGGCAATGAGATGCCCAATACCTTTAGACGAATAGGCACTTCTGCAACTTCAGTGATGTAAGCCATTGGAACAACCATCCAGCAAAAAAGAGCCTGGATCAACCATCTCGCTCAACCAAGACTGTGTTAACTACCCAAAACAATCAATCATAAGTTTCAACAACTATCCGGAACCAAGGTGTTCCATAACGATAATGGTTATGGCCACCGCCATTACCGTTACAATACAGGCCGTAAAGGCCTTTTTAGTGTTTTTTTAACCTGTTTCAAGACCGTTACAGGTCTGTTACAGTCCATTACGGATCCGTTATGGGCATTTTTTCCTGTAATGGCCATTTCAGCACAATAACGCGTAATGGTTCTGGCTGATACCATTACGTAACCGTTTTTTAATACCATATCCAAGACAAATAAGAATGGACCTAGATCAACTATCTAGCTCAACCAAGGCTAGGCTAACTGCCCAACACAATCATAAGTCCAAACAACTATTCATAACTAAAACGGATGAACCAACTATCCAATATAAACAACTACGGAGTAAACAAGCCCAATACAATCATAAGTCTGAGCCAAGGTTTGGACAATCACCCAATCCAAACAAGTTCAAACCAATTGTCTGACACATAAACGAGTCGGGACCAACTACTCGGTATAAATACAGATCAAATCACATATATTGGCAGGGAGAGCCTGAAATGAAGTTGTTAAGTTGTTAAAGGAGATTGTGGAGAAGAGGTGAGCAGACATCACACAACAAGAAAATCTAGTCAAATACCTCCAACATGGAAGTCCAACAATACCTCTAACCATTCAACGAGAAATAACAAATCCCTCAGAAAAATTCTTTTAAAAAAAAAAAAAAGGAATAGAATAAGAATTTCTAACAACATCTTCAATTTAAAATTAGAAAAATCAGTAAGCGCTGCAACCGTATATCAAAGACACTTCAAATCCAACAACACATTATGTAAAACCCTAAAAAATCTAGTTGCAAGCCAACCCTCACGACTCAAAAAATAAATAAATAAAATAAAAGAAGAAAAAAAAATTTTAATGAAAATAGTTAATAAGAAGTGTGGGGAAGGGAAGGAACAACCACTTGTTGAATAATGAAGGGCAAAGGAAAAAAGGGTTAATATGAAGCTATTATTGTGTAGGAATGGAAAGAAGGGGAGGGGAAAGAAAAGAGGAAAGAAAGAATATATATATATATATATATATATATATATATATATATATATATATATATATATATATATATATATAGGAAATGAAGGAACTGCCAAAGATTAGGAAGGGAATGAAAGGAAATACCACTTGTTGAGAAAGATTAAAGATTAGAAGAATATAACTCATAGAATTAAGAGGAAAAAGAAAGAAAGAAAGAAAAGAAAGAAGGAAAGAACAAGAAGTAGAAGAAGAAGAAAAAGGATGGAAGAGAAGAGAACCACCGAGGATTAGGAAGAAAAATACAAAAAATACCCAAAATTATGCCCTAATAGAAAAATCAGCAAACCCTATCCAAAGCAACACAAAAACATGAATGGGGCCTATGAACTTTATTACATGGACTTGGCCGAATGGGCCTTATTCAACTATCAACCGTTCAACACTCATCCTCAAGCTGGAGCATCCTAATTAGGCCCAGCTTGGAAAAAGGGCTAACATAATCAAACCTAAGAAAGAAAGAAACTCTTTTCTAACACAGAATGATCAACCACTAGATTTTGCATTATTCACTAACACATTAGGCACAGACTAAAATTTGATTTAAAAAAATTGTACATCCATTATTGAGTAGAAGATCATTTTTCGGCATTTCTTCAAAGTTTTAGTTCAACTCTTGGCAATCAAAGTGACACCTTGCTGCACTCAGCGATCCCATGTGCTCATAAGACAAGGCCTTTCTATGCAACATGGCCAAATCAAAAGAGGAAATCTGAATTTAGCTACTTAACTTTTTGCAAAGATCAAATTAATGAAAAAACTCCTTTCGAGATTGATAATGGAGCCCATAACATTGATAATGTGACACAATAGAAACCCCGCAACTGATGCAATGGGAAGAGCAATGCATGCTCGAGAGAGAAGAAGCAACTCGCTATCAACCAAGAAAACTTTTATTGAAATGTCTTTTATAAAATATTTTCGTACAAATGCCTTGCATGTCTATTTATAGGCCTAAGTATGTAAAAATCACTACGGACATAGAAAAGACTTGAGATATATTTTCTAACCACGTATACAGCCCTCGATAGAGTGCAATAGGGGAAGAGGATTCGTGAAGCCAACCCCTACTAAGTGGGGTAAGGCTTGGATGATGACGATAACGCTGATGATGACTTAGAAATCCCTATGGAGCATACACTAATTCCTTTTTGTTCACAAACAACCAATACTAATTGCATTCCACTGCTAATAAAAGAATATACCACCTTAAATAACTTGCACAACAAACCAAACCAACTAGAACACTTATCTAATTAAGGAACTTCCTAGCCAAGCTATGTTGAGGGTCAAATATTACATATTAGACCCCATTTATTACCTGGAGTTACGGGCATGATACTGTTTAACGCCCGGTCTTAATTGTGTTTTGTTGCAGGATTCAATCAGGAGCGTTGACTGAAAACTGATAGTAAAAGCATGGATTTGGCGCTCTGAAGACACCAAGGCGAGGGACGAACTCCAGAGAACTCATATTGAAGAATTTATACGCTGGGGATCCGAGGAAATCAAGCCGTTTGCATTAAACGGGCCCGACAACCAGCCAGAGTGCAAGATCACAGGGTCCTCGCCATCCGATTGGCTCGAAACTTCATACGTGACCTGGGGACCATAAATGAACCGTACACGACAAAATTCATCTGTTGGATCCCTCTGGAAGTGACCCAACGGACAAATCAGCCTATAAAATGATAAAGTGGGGCCCACCTGATATCTGGATCTGCTTCAACTTTGGTCTCGACGTCTAAAATGATATGATAAAAAGGATAGACGGAGAAGATTCCTCACAAACATCTCCATGGGACCCATACATACAGTGCATGTGCACAGTATACAAATGCAACAGGCGTGCACCAAAAATCAAGAACGGGTCAGCGTGCGCTGACCCGAGCTCTCCTTCCTTGGCTCGGACTTGCTGTTTTCACTACAACAGCGTCCGCAGCTGTCCGTGTGGGGCATCGTTGTGGGCCACCACCGTGTATCAACGGTCAGATCCTGACCGTCTATCAGATCTAAAAGGACCCACTTACCACCGCCTAGGTGGCACAATTCCAAGACATAGCGAGATGGGTCCCCAACCTTTCGAACACAGATCAGATGGACGTAAGATCAAGTAGGTGGGCCTTATCAAAATCGCTCCAAAACCATTCATTCCCACCCGAAATCTCGCCACGAAGCTAATGGATGGAGTGGATTTTCTCACCGACGTTTCCTTCCACAAACGCATCCTCTGCTGCGTGCGTAACAGAGAGTTGCGTTGGATCGTTGTGGGCCATCATCTGAGATCTACGGGCAGATCTGGACCGTTCAGTAGACTCCAACAGCCCAGATAATGCAGACCTAGGAGAGAATTTTTGAAGAGAGCAGCAGGCTCGGTTTTTCACCATTCAAATGCAATTCGGACGGCAAAGTGAAACAGTCAGTGGGCCTCACCAAAATCGATCAAAAATCATCCATTCCCGATGGGTTTTCCGAGCTGAAACTAATGGCCGGGGTGGATTTCTCAAATCCTTGGTATGTAGACCCCACTGATACCGCCAAAAATTCACAGTCCGCAGTAAGTTCGCAGACAACAGCGAACCCGGAATTTTCGGGCTGTTTTTGCATACATGGCCAGGATCGGTCCGACGATCCTGGCCGTTCAGAACTTCCCTATGATGGGACAGACCAGGTCCATGATACCTGAATGGTTCGGATCTCGCATGTGCGGCTGAAATTTGGATTCCTAAACGCAAATAGCTAACGCATATCGGTTACTGCGTAAACAGATGTTTTTGCAAGGGCTGTGTACAGAGAGTGGGTTCTCCGACTCCAGCAAGGTCTCCAGCAACCCGTCCGATCTCATGGCTGCATATAAAAGCACAGAGAGAGAGAGCCCAGTGGGGACTTCTCTTTTGGCAGGAGTTTCAAGGAGCGCAGGGAGAGATAGAAAGAAGTTTAAATTTATTTTATTTTATTTCTTTTTCTATTTTCTTGCTATGAATTTCATGGGGTTTAGTTTATCCATGCTAGGCTAAACCTCTTAGCTAGGGCTAAGAGGTGAAGCTTGTAGTGAGATGGGAGATTTTGCTTCATGCTTTTAATTTAATGTTGATTCAGTTGAACTGATGTTTGATTTAGTATTGATTATTAAGGGAATGTTTTTAGTCTTTAATGGTCTGTTGTGACTGAAATTACAATGGGTCTGCGATGGCTTTGAGTATTTCCTTTCCTTTTTATGTATCTGACGTCAGGAAGCCCTGTTGTTCACCATCGTCTCCTGGGCATGGTTGGATGTCGGTACCCTTCCTAACCTTCATGATATAATTGATTGATTGGTAATTAGATTAATTCTGTTGTTTGCTTTGCCTCCTGGGCATGGTTTGGTGATGGAATCCATTCTAATTCATATATCTTTCATCTCTTGAAAACTATATCAACGTCAGTTCAGTTTAATTTCCATGATTTTTGAAGCAGGCATAAGATCTCCCTGATCTCTATAAGTGGATCCTCTGAATCCCTAGTTTCCTATCTTTGAATTTTCTAAAGTTTTAGTTAATTATTTCACCCTCATTCATTCAAATATCCCTCAATAAATTATTTGATTTAGATTTCATATTAGGCTAGTTCTAGTTCTGGTTAACTTCAGATTACGTACAGGTTTCAGTCCCTGTGGATTCGACCTCGGTCTTACCGAGATTATTACTACATCACAACCCTATACTTGGGGAGTGAACAAGCTAAGGTCACGAATAGTGTTAGTTTAGCACTACTGTAGATGTAAGAAATTATCCCTGTAGGAGCTGATTCCATCACCACATCAATAGCGTATTTCTCTTCAAATATATTAAGCTCAATCAATAAAATCAAGTGGCCTGATGTAAATCACTCGATGTTTGATGTCAATAAAGATTGTGAACTTTTTCTTCTTCTTCTTCTTCTTCTTTGGAACGGTAACAACCAATTTATTAAAGAAAGCGCCAAGATAGCGCAAAAGCTACAAACACAATAGCAAATTACAAGCCAAGAATAAAAGCAAAATTACAATTTTCTATTGTCACAATATAAGTAAATAATAAGCACATTCCACCACTAGAAGCTTGCCTTGGCTGACACCTCATTTTCAGACATGTGCGAGTACCGGAAATATCTCCCATTTCTCTCACCACACAATGTCCAAAGGCCAGCCAAGAAGCCCCCTATTGATTTTGACACCACACACTGGATAGGAAAAATGTTTAGGAAAGTAATCCACATCTTCTAGGAGTAACGGCAGTGTAGAAAGAGGTCATCTACTGTTTCCGCATCTTCATAACACATCACATAGAGCTTCAATCCCAACTTGAAAGTAAGATAATCCAAATTTAGAGCATAGGGCTTCAATACGAATGGTAAGAAAAGAAACTGCATTTTGGTTATTTCCAAAGGCACCCTTTGGTTGAACTAACAATTGCAATTCAACCTGATAGTGCATCTAATTCCAAATGCACCCTTTGTGACATTAATCTTCTTTTCTGAAGTTCCTTCTATTGAATGGGAGATATGAGATCTGAGGGAATTCAATTCAAGGGGGTGAGAATGTGGCGATGCAAAGGGGGTGAGAGAATGTTTCCAGGGCTGACAAGGGGAAGAATGTAGCCGCCATGAAAACGGGATCTGAAGGAGGGGAGGGAGAAGTGAAGAAAGATGATGAAGTTCTTGGGTAGTACCTGGGAGGAGAAGGCAGCGCATGGAGAAACAAGACAGGAAGAGCTCCAATCTCTCCGGTTACTCGACGCTATATGTTGAGGGTTCCCCGGAATGATGGCTTCCAATCAACTTCTCTAGGGTCTTTGGCAAGGCAGGAGTAGTAATGGAAGTCGTTATTTCTAGGGACAGAACCATGACCGCACTTCGTGGCTTTGCCTGTATAAGGATGAGTTCAGCGAAAGAGCTAGCGCGAGCTGTCGAGATGCTACATGGGAAAGCTTCAGGGGCAGGAAGATGAAGGTGCAATGAGCACAGTTCGGACCGGAAATGAGAAGCACGATCCAAGGGAAAAGGTCGGTGAAGGGTGAGTCAGGAGCTTAATCTTTGGGATTACCACGTTTGAAGGCTTCTAATGAGGAGATCCTACCCAGAGGAGAATCAAAGGTGGCTTCCAGAAATCTTTCATATCGTGATGTTCTCACTCCTGAGAAAGTTGGGGTGAAGCTAACCGACGTGGGCGAGACTAAAGAACCAGGAGAGGGGAGTGAAGGATGGGGTGGCGAGTTTATTTTCGGGGTGGATGACTCCTGGTACTTGTTTTGGGGCGTTCCTCTCAAGTTTTGGATCCTTGAATTCTTCTCGGCAATTGCTTCCTGTGTGGGAGAAGTCATTTAGATCGATGCAGAGATGGAGAAGGGGGAGGAATTGGGCGTGGTTAGAGCGTGTATTCATCAAGGGAAAGGAGTAAAGGTGTCTGCATCAGTATCGGTGATGTCAGTGATAGGAGGTTCACAATTTGGTTCCAAAGGGAGTCGACCAACATTGTCCTCTTGCGGTGGGGTGGCCTATGGCGAGCTCGGGAGGAAACTTGTGCACATGGTTCCTGCAATGATCAAGGAGATGGAGACGATGGTATACGACTGAGGTGTGTCACTGGAGCATTGGAAACGGAGGAGACGACGTGTCCGCTCCTGACAGTCTCTAAGGTGATGGGTGGTGTTGATGCCTCTCGAAGCGCGACACATGGATCTCTTTTAGTTATGGGAGCATCGGAGGCTATGTGCCCTGCTTCGAAGCTGCATTTTGGAATAGTCTCGAGATCCAAACCCGCTTCGAAGCTTCTTTTTGAAATACACTCAGGATCTGAACCCACTCCAAGCCTGCATGATAGAGTTGAACCTATTGCTTTCAGGGATGACATGAGAGAGGCTTGGGACAGCTGTAGGGGGGAGACGGTTTCCATGTCACCTCGGGGCTCCTCTTCCAATGGTCGCACGAGAGAGGATTCTTCTGTCGACACATCATCAGAGGAAGGGGAAGACTTGTTTGATGAATGTTTATGGCTATTACACGTGTCAACATGTGCCAAGAGATGACAGGTGTGGTGGAATTCCCAGATCTCGTGCTGAAAGTTGCCACGAGCCATGTCGTTGTGCTTTCCACGCCTAATTTCAGAAAGAGCCTTTGACGATCAAGAGGAATCCCTCTGAAGAGTGAGTGACGGGTTTTCTAGAGCCATTGAGTCTTCAAGAGGCACCTGTAAGACTTGATATCAGAGTTTCAACGAAGGAAGCATCGTGCTCATCCAAGACAAAGTCGGAGACAAGGAGCAAGACATTGCCTTTGTGGATGTGTAGTCTCGTTATTTGACAAAGACGAAGGAGACTTGCAACTTGTTAAGTTAGGAACGGAAGAAGATCTTCTTAAGGCGACTCTAGTGGTCACATCGTTGTGTGCTGAGAAGGTCCGATGTGAAGATGATAGATGCTATTCGGTCTTGGCAGTGCCCAGAGATGACACTCCAGTTAGCCCTAAAAAAGGGAATATTTCTAAAGAACAATTTTAATGGACTAAGGATGTTCTAGAAAGGATTGGGGCACTAGTCGATTTATCGTACAGTGCCACAAATGAGGATGTTGAAGTTTTTTTTTCAATTTGTGCAAGCCAATGCTATTCTTCAGCAACAACGATGTTAGGGGATGAGATCGAAAAAGTCTCCAAAAGGCATGAGGAAGTTAAGCTTAGAATGCTCCATTAATTATGAAACGGTGATGAGAGGCAACAGCGGTAAGAGGGCACACGATCAGGGAAAGTAGGTGATCAATGTTAATCTTCTCATGGAATATTAGGGGGTTGGGGTGCAGAGTGAAGAGGGCTCAAGTCAAGTCAGTTTGCAAGAAAATTTAGGCTGACATCACTGCGTTATAAGAAACTAAGCTTTAGACCATATCTTCAGGTACGCTTGAGTCAATTTGGGGTATTAAAAAAAGATTGGGTGCATGTTAGGGGTCTCTACTCTTGGCTCAGTGGTAGACACTGTGTGTCTCATCTCTGAGGTCATGGGTTCGAGAACCCATGCATGCATGGGGACCCTATCTTCAGGTATCCTTGATTCAATTTGGGGTATTAAGAAAAAAGATTGGGTGCATGTTAGAGGTCTCTACTCTTGGCTCAATGGTAGACACAGTGTATCTCATCTTTGAGGTCATGGGTTCGAGAACCCATATATGTGTGGGGTGTAAGAGTGTGTTTCTCACCTCATAAAAAATAATAAATAATAAATAATAATAATAATAATAATAATAATAAAGAAGATTGGGTGCATGTTAACATTGTGGGGTCTACGGGTGGGATTCTTTTAGCTTGAAATTCTGACAAATGGAAAAAGATGGATGCTTTTTTTGGATCTTTTACCATTTCTGTTTTGTTGTGAGATAAATTGCCCGGGCTGCGATGGGTCATAACTTCGGTTTATGGTACATGCAAAAAAGTCTGGGCAAACTCTTTGGGAGAAACTCAATGCGGTCAACCAGTTGTGGGGGTTTCCGTGGAGTGTCAGTGGTGACCTCAACTCCGTTTTTTCCTATGAAAAGTCAAAGGGTGCAATCTTATTATGAGTATGGTATCCTCTTCGGATTGGATTAACAAGCATCAGTTGCTCGACTTGCCTGAGAGGGCATGATTTACGTGGTCGAATGGGCAGGAGAATGCCTCTATGTCGCGTTTGAACAAATTTTTAGTCTCTATAGGTTGGGTAGAAAATTATCCGTTGGTGTGTCAACATGGTCTTCCGAGTGTGGGTTCGGATCATTGCCCCATCATGCTAGAAGTTCTGAAAGATAACTAGGGTCCTAGGCCTTTTAGATTTAAGGCGGCTTGGTTGGAAATTGAAGGGTTCGAGCTCCTAGTGTCTGATTGGTGGGGTTCTTTCTCGGTTGCAAGGTTTGCGGGTTTCAAATTATTCAAGAAACTTGAGCTATTAAAGAAGATTCTCAAGTGTTGGAAAAAGACTTCCTTAGGAAGAGGGAGGCTGAATTCGAGAAGATTGCAGAAGAGATGCACGAGCTGAATCTTCTAGAAGAAAGCGGCAACCTCTCGTAGGGGGTAGAGCAAAGGAGAGATGCCTTGTCTCTATCTTAAGCACAAAGGCTAATGAAGAGGAGATTCAATGACATCAGAGATCTAGGGCTCTTTCACTCAAGGAGGGTGATAAGAACACCCGATACTTTCGTAGTAGTGCTAGTGCTCGGGCTCATGGTAATAGGATTGCAGTCTTATGATCGACAACGGTTCTATTTTGGACAAACAACAAATTTGTGATTGTAAATGGGGAAGGCATAGGCTTGATAATCTTCAATTCAATATGTTCTCCGACAATGAAGCCTTGCTGCTCGAAAAGCCGATCCTGGAGGAAGAAGTTCACGCGGTTATTCGAAATTTTTGTGGGGAAAAAACCCCTGGGCCAGACAGTTTCCCTATTCTCTTTTTTCAAAGATTCTAGCATATCGTTAAGAAAGATGTTATGGAGTTCATTTCGAGTTGTTCGAGAGGGTGCGGTTATCTACTGATCTTGGGGCATCTTTCATTGTCCTGCTTCCTAAGGTGGAAGGGGCCAAGCAAATTAAAGATTTTAGGCCGATCAATCTCAAGGGCGCCTTACAAGATTCTCACAAAGATCCTCCAGACGGGTTTAATGAAGTTCTTCCCGAAGTGATCTAAAAAAAATCAAGGGGCGTTTGTTATAGGTAGGCAAATTCTGAATAGTGCTTTGATGGTCCATGAATGCATCGACTCGAGGCACAGAGAGAAGAAAAGCGACTTCATTTGTATGCTCGACATTGAGAAGGCATATGATCATGTCGATTGGGGCTTCTTGGATTATATGCTTCAAAGACTGGGTTGTGGTCAGAAGTAGAGGTGGGCACCGGACGACTCGATTCTGCTAACTCGACTTGTCTGACTCGTTCAGATCTGACTCGACCCAAACCGAATGGGTGAGTTGGTCCGAACTGAGTAGGCTTCGCCCAATCTGAACTCAAACCGAGTCAAGTTCGATTTACCTAGTAACTCGACCCGAAACTCGATCTGGTTAGACCCAACTCGATCCGAAACCCGACTCTCTAACCTTACCCGCCGCACCTTACCCCAACCCGATCCCAAAATCTCTCTCTCCTCCCCAAAACTCTCTTCCTCTCTCTCTCTCTCTCTCTCTCTCTCTCTCTCTCTCTCTCTCTCTCTCTCTCTCTCTCATCCTCATCATCTTCCAAGCCCAGCACCCACCTCCTCCTCTCTCTCCTCTCCACTCTCTCGATCTCTCCCCCCCTCATCTCTCAATCCGACTCGATGCCAACTCGACCCAACTTGGTACTTCTGACCGGATTGGACTCGATCTGGACTCAATCCGGGCCAGACCGGACTCAATCCGGATCGGTCTAGGCCAGATCGGACTCAGATCGAGTCACGCATGCTGGACTCGGTATCGAGTCGAATCGAGTTCGAGTCAGGCCTATTTCAAAAATGGATCGGCCTATTTCAAAACCGGATCGAGTCGAGTCAGCCCTAACTCGGTCAGACTCGACTCGATGCCCAACTCTAGTCAAAAGTGGAGGGGGTGGATTACGGCTTGTGTCCAATCTTCGTCCTTCTCCATTCTTATCAATAGCTCTCCTAAAGGTTTTTTGAAATCCTCTAAAGGGCTAAGGCAGGGGGATCCCTTATCCCCTTATTTATTTGTGGTGATTGGATAAGCTCTTAGTGTGACTCCAGAGGAGCGTGGATCATGGTTTGTTCATGGGTTTCAAGGTTATCAGTGAGGGCACTCAAATCACCCACCTACGATACGCGGATGATGTAATGATTTTTAAGCCATATGAAAACCGGATTAACCCGAAATAATAATTTAATTTTGTGGTCATTAAAACCAAGCACTTAACCTAGTACGTAGGAGCACTCTCGATGGAAGGATAGGTCAGGGGATCAACTCCTAACATTGCAGGATTTTATTTTTTGCCAAATTCCACAAAACCCTAGTGGAATCTTCTAGATCTCGGGCCCTCTCTATATAAAGGGGGAAACTACGGGAATTTATATGAAAAACCCTAAGGCCTAAAGAGCCGCCAAAAATGGGAGAGAGAGAGAGAGAGAGAGAGAGAGAGAGAGAGAGAGAGTCTTCTATTGGTAAGAATTTCAGTCTTTTTCCTTTAGTTTTCTATTTTCTCTATCTAAAAAGGATTAACCCTACATCCATCGTTTTGATCTATGGAGAAATTTTGAAGGAAAAAGGACGTCGTTGCGGGAGATTCCGTATCATGAAAGATCGGCTTTAAGAAATCCAGCCGCATTAGTCTAGGAAGATTCGAACCGAAAGATCCTAAAGCCGAATCAAGTTAGGACCACGAATTCTAGAGTGATTCGATTGCGAGATTTTCTACAGCGATCTGCGAATTGTGCAGATGACGATAGCCTATGTCGAAAAATAGTTTTTCAACCACCAGTCATAGATTCTGGATATTTCGAATTCAGCCGATCCTTTGGTTATTATCAATTTGACAATAAGAAAAACCATTGGCTGGGTTGGACCCAATCCCGAGATCAATGGAGTTATCTAAGTTACGGAAGAAGAGAATAAACCTTAGAATTTTGGAAATTTGGATCGTGTAACAGAACCCGGCCAATTTCGGTCGATCAATCGAAGTCAGTGTTCGATTAATCGAACGTGTTGATTTTTGTCCAATGACCAAAGTTAAAAATCATGTTGAATTTCGATTGATCGAAGTCCAGGATTGATTAATCGAGGGTCTCCTCGATCAATCAAAGGTGCCAATTTTGTCCAGAGATTTGAGACCCTAAATTTCGAATCTCATCGATCAATAGCCGAGCGATTGAGAGATCGATCGAAGGCCATCGAGCTGGCTCGATCAATCGACTGCATTGATTGACAGTCCCTATTAATTTCCAATTTTAATTTAAAGGAGTAATGTTTGGCCATCTTAACTTGATCAAAGGTGGACCCCACTTGATGGAATAATCTGAATGAACTGTAATATGTTAAACTATCTTAATAGGGATTCAAAGTTTAAATTCCAAAGTGTTCGATTATTCGACGGATTTGACTTTACCACGAATAAGTGAGTGAATCCCAACATGTCTCATGCCTATACGATTAAAATAGATGATGTGATTGTCGTAATTGTTATGATTGACATGGTTGCCATGTTATTATTCTTGTGCTAGCATGATTCTTGTTTTATGATATATGTATTGAAAGATTCCCTGATGTATATTGAATATATGAACATGCCAATCATTGATATCATGAAGTTGTTATTCCTCTCAGAGAGATGTATCTATTGACTACACACGTTGATACATAGACATGGAGCATACACTACATGCATCCATTGCAATTGCATGCACACCTTGTGCTTAGGTTCCTATGAGATCTCCCTGGATGGTTACGCCTGGTAGATTCCTTGCCAGATGCCCATGTTAGTGGAAGCCTACTCACAGAGTAGATGTGTGATTACCCATGCCTACCTACGGTATATGTCTGTCAAGTACAATTTTCAGGTTGACGGATATCCAACCCAAGCAAGTGGACAATCATCCCACTTGACATGCATCTCATGACATCTTTGCATCCATACCCATACTGCATACATATCAATTCGTTTTTGTTTGTGCTATGTATGAACCATGCTGGGTTCACTCACTAGCCTGGCCAACTAACGTTGCGAATTGATAACCATACAAAGATGAACGAAGCAGGACAATCAAATCAGGTATTGAAGAATGAGGCCGGGTTAGCAAATGAGACTCGGGACCAATGGCCATATTTGGCGGAAGATGAACTTGCCACATTAGATGGATAATTTTGTTCATACAATTAATTGATAAGGATTTGTTTTCTATTCTTTCATTTATTGATGTTAGAATTGACATTACATTGTTCATGACTTATGATTTTACTATATTAAAGATGGCGTTTGATATTCTAGTTAAATAAAGTCCCGTATGGGTGGACAGTTAATTTTGGAGTTTTACTTTGTGTTTGAGAATGTGATGTGATGAGTATCAACAAAGAACACGTAATGGTGTAGATATTTGTATGTTTATATGGTGAGAACCTAGAATACATTAAAATGCTCCTCGTAGCAACTGTTTGATGAGTAGATTTATGTACACTTGGTATACGAGTCATGGACCGTAACTCGAGTCTGAGGGTGCACACTCTGTATCAGAAGTGTGGAGCGTGACAAATGACGCCTTACTTTTTTGCCAGGCAGAGGCGACAACAGTTAATAATCTTCGTAAATTAACAGTTTGCTTCGAGGCGGTTTCAGGGTTAAAGGTGAATGTTTTGAAATCAGAATTGCTTGGCATTCATGTGGAGGAAGAAGGGCTTCAGAATTTCGCTAGCATTTTTTGGTGTAGTCAGGGGTTTTTCCTTCCTCTTATCTTGGTCTTCCACTTTGTATCGAGAAGTCGGCTACTCATCTTTGGGATAGGGTGATAGAAAGGATTGAGAGGAGACTAGCAACTTAGCAATGCCATTATTTCTCCTTGGGAGGTCGCTTAACTCTTATCAAGACAGCGTTCTCCAACATGCCCATTTACTATCTCTTTCAAATGTCCCATCTCAGTGTTGTCTAGGCTTGAAAAATCTAAGTGTGATTTTTTGGGAAGGGCGAAATGAAGGCAAAAAATTCCGTCTTCTTAAGTGGGATGAAGTGTGCAGACCTTTTAGAGGAGAGGCGGGAATTAGACCTATGGGGGCAATGAACACGACATTGCTAGGAAAGTGGACATGGAGATTCGGAGTAGAAGGGGGAAGACTTTGGAGGGAGTTAGTAGCTGCTAAATACGGCAACCAAGATAGTGGGTAGTACATGAGGGGGCCATCGTTGTATAGGGCTTCCACTATTTGGAAAGCGATTGAGGCTATTGAGCACTTGGTTCAGAAGGGTATGTATTGTCATTGAGAATGGGCTTCGTATTCGTTTTTGGGTCGATGTTTGGTGCATCGACTCGGTGCTTCGAGTCTTATTCCCAAGAATTGTGTGGCTTGCTCTAGATCGCTTCGTCGTTGTCGCGGATTGCTTTTCTATTGTTAGTGGAGTGGTGGTTTGGGCCCCTCCTTGCAAGAGGAATTTGTCGGAAGCAGAGTTTGATGAATATGTTGCCCTTCTCGTAGTCTTGCAAAACACCAAGGTTGACATCCAAGAGGCTAATTCTATCATGTGATCTTACAGTCCACCCTGAAAATTCACCGTCAAGTCACTTTTTGTCATCGTCACGGAGTCGTCGAGACGTCTCCCCCTTCATCTGTTCCATCATTGGTTTTATGGCCCTGCTCCTTGGGTTGCAGTTTTTTGTGGTTAGCTTGTCGCTAATGGATTTTGACTATTGATAACTTACAGAAAATGGCCATGATCATTCCTAATATTTGCTTGATGTGTATGGTTATAGAGGAGTCCATTAATCATCTATTCGTTCATTGTGCATTTGTTTATCAATGTTTCAGATGGATTGGGTGATGCCAGTGTCAGTAGGGGACATCTTGTGGGCTTGGCACGGTGAAGGCGTCGGGAAGGCGGAGAAAGTTAGCTTGTAGCTGCTCATTATGGCAATATTTTGGGTCATCTACGGAGCTAGAAATGGGTGTTGCTTTAGGGATATTCAGGCAGAGGAGGATGAGGTCATTAGGAAAGTTAAGGCCTTTTAGTAGATTGGGCGAGGCATGCTTTGGTCGTGTAGGCTGCTTTTTGGCCTTTTTGTTTGTCCTTGGTGTTGTTTTCTTTTCTTGCTTTTCATGAGCTTTTTCAATAAAGTGTTTTGCCATCTATTTGTTTTTTTAAGGTACACATCACACAGATATTAGGAAGCATCATAAAACTTTTTCCTAAAGGTTGTCCACGATTAGAACCCTTTTCCTCCCCACTAACTAAGCAAGCGCACGACTCTCTCCTATTTTTGACAGCCGAAGCATGCAAATGCAGAGGGGCATTTTCACACCGAGCTCGACTGGGGTTGCCTGCGGGATGCAAGGGCACACTTGGGGTGAGCGGCCCGTGTGAGGCGGGTGGCTCGTGTGAGGCGGGTGGCTCGTATGAGACGGTACCCATGTGATTTGGGGCCCACGAGGGGGGTTCGGCAGAGGTCTTAACCCATGAGATGAGGAGGCATGGGCTATAAGATAAATGAATTAATTCGCCATGCTCTAACAGTTTGAGCTTTTGGAGCAAGTGGTTAATTGTCCTGCATCAAATTGGTATCAAAGCGGCAGAGGTGATTAATGCAGGGGCATTTTCACACCGGAATCGAGTGGGGTTGCCTGTGGGATGCAGGGGCACACTCGGGGTGGGCGGCCCGTGTGAGGCAAGTGGCTCGTGTGAGGCGGTACCCATGTGATTTAGGGCCCATAAGGGGAGTTTGACCAAGGTGTCCCGTATCGATATCGGTTGGCGTAACAGTGCCCTCCGAAACCGATACGGATACGGAGGCGTAACAGCGCAAATTTTTTTTTTTTGCCAAAAAAATATGAAAAAATATGGATTAAATCCGGAATATTCTAAGCATTCCAAATATGCATTCATTTATAAATTGGAACGTGTTTATGGTGGTGTAATGGTCCACTCTTTGGTGAGAAGTTGTATCGGACTGTCTGATGAATTTATGAACCAGATAACCTGAATTTGACTACAAAATTCATATATTTAATTTTCTAAATATCTAATTTATATACTTAACAATTTGATATCATTTCTCCCAATAGTTCTTTTAAAAAATGAAATTAAATTCAGGTAGATCGTGTTGCCAATTTGGGGCTGACTTGGAGGACCAATCCATGCCCCAAATCAGCCTCAAATTCATGCAATTTATTGGCATTATCCCACTTGTGAATTGGTGGACATTTATTGATAGTGAATCATGAAAAAAAAAAATCAAAAGGCCCTATTTTAAAAAATAAGCGTCCACAAATTAACAATTAAAACTATTCAAACAATTTGATTTTGGCATTTTGAGTTAGCAATTACAGTCCATAATTTAATTAGTAAATTTTAAGTTAATACATGTCTCGTGTACAATTTTTTAAGGGCCCAAATTAGGTAGGACTCAGATTGTGAAGTGTAGCACACGAGTGTCAAAGTTTTTTGAACCCCACTCGTGATGAATGTGTTATATCCACACTGTCCATCCATTGCCAAATAATTTTAGGGCATGAGCCCAAAAATGAGGCAGATCCAAAGCTCAGGTGGACCACACCATAAGAAACAATAATAATTAACGACTATCATTAAAAATTTATCGAGGCTATAAAAGTTTTAGATCAAGCTGACATGTGTGTTTTCCCTTCATCCACGTTAGTGTTACCCTATTAACAGGTTAGATGGAAAATAAACATTACAATGGACCCTAAGAAATTTTTAATGGTGAGCATTCTATAACCACTGTTTCCTATGTTGTGGTCCACCTGAGATTTGGATCTTACTAATTTTTTGAATCATAACCTAAAATGATGTGGCAAAATGGATGGACGGCATGGATAAAATACATACAGCATAGTGGGGCCCATGTGGCACGTGTACATTTTATTAAATTGTGCAACGTGCTGCGTAACGCGTACCAGTCCATTCATTTGACGCAAGCAAGTCCTGTGGGTCTGATCATGAGGTATGTGTTATATCTAAACCGTCCATTCATTTAACGAGCTCATCTTAAGGCTTGACATGAAAAATAATACAGATCTAATTATCAAGTGGACCACACTGCAAAAAGCAGTGGGGGATTGAACGTCTACCATTGAAACCCTTTTTGGGATCACGGAACTTTTGGATCAATATGAAATTTGTTTTTCCTCTTCATTCAGGTCTTTTTGACCTTTTGAACAGATTGGATGGAAAATAAACATTATGGTGGGCCTACGAATTTTTTAACAGTGAAAATCATCATCTCGCTGCTATTTTTGGTGTGGTCCAGACGATCTTTGGATACGATTCATTTTTTGGCTAATGCTCTAAAATGATATTTAAAAATAGATGAACGGTGTAGATATAATAAATACATCACTGTGGAGCCCATGTAACTTTGATCTCCTTTGAACCGTTCGTACAACTTGGAGCTCGAGGACTGTCAGCGCTCGTCTTAGCATGACACGTACCTCCAGCTGGTGCGCAGTACACCTCCGAAAGGAAAAAAAAAAAAAAAGGAAAGGGAAACCGAAAAGAAAAAAGAGGGAAAGAAGAGAGAAAAGAAAGAGGGAAAGAAGAGAGAAAAGAAAAAGGAGGGAAAGAAGAGAGAGAGAGAGGAAGAAGAAGAAGAAGAAGAAGAAGCAGTAGCAGGAGGCCACCACGGCCGCAGCCGCAGCTTCCCGAGAAGAAGAAGAAGAAGAAATGAAAAAAAAGGTAAGTATTTGTTTTTTCTTCTTTTTTTTTCTATTTTTTAAGGCCCGTAACAGCCGTTACGGGTCAGTAATGGCCGTTTCGCCCGTAACGGGCCCGTAACGGCCGTTACGGTAGCAAAATCGGGGCATCGCCCGTTACGCCCCCGTATCGCGTAACGGACCCCACTGTTACTATTACTGTTACGTATCGGTCGTTACGGCCGATACGTAGCCGATATGGGACACCTTGGGTTTGACCGAGGTCCTAACCCATGAGACGTGGGGCCTGGGCTATGAGATAAATGGATTAATTCGTCATGCTCTATCAGTTCGAGCTGTTGAGCAAGTGGTTAATTGTCATGCATCAAATTGGTATCAGAGCGGGAGGTCTCGTGTTCGAGACTCCTCAACGAGGGTGATTAATGCAGAAGCATTTTAACACCGGGCTCAAGTGGGGTTGCTTGTGGGATGCAGGGGCACACTCGTGGTAGGCGGCCCATGTGAGGTGGACCCCACCCGTGTGAGGCGGGTGGCTCGTGTGAGACGGTACCCATATGATTTGAGGCCCATGAGGGTGGTTCGGCCGAGGTCCTCACCTATGAGATGTGGGGCCTAGGCTATGAGATAAATGGATTAATTCGACATGCTCTATCGGTTCAAGCTTTTAGAGCAAGTGGTTAATTATCCTGCATCACATGTACTAGAAAACAAACTGAGAAACAGTCCAAAATTTCCCAATTCCGCACCATTCTATCTTGCTCTCCCCATTCCGCAACTCTAAACTAAGCTCTAGAGCTTCAAAAAATCCTCAGTCTTTTGAAAGGTTCCTTCTACATGCTACTCAAGCAACAGCTAGAACACATCATGCCCTTCATTGCCACCATGATGCTTGGATTTAGGATTTACAGTTTTGACAAATGACAATCATTTGTCACTTTCGTAAGGCGTGTCATGTGTGAGGTCCCTAAACGAGCTCCCTTGGATAGCACATACATAATAAAAATTGATACCAATAAGTAGTGTTCAAAGTACCGTTATTGTTAAAAATGTATTGATGACTTGGGATACTAAAACATGTATCGATATTTGTTAGTGTTGTGCCCTACAAAACCAATACTAATGTTCTAGACCTTGTTTTCATCTTACTATGGTTCATTCATTCACCCCATTAATATGTGTGAGAATTGATCTGATGTGATATCTAGAAGGGTTAAAGATAATGATTCTTCTGGTTGTCATTGGGAACTTGAGATTAGACACAACATCCACAGGCCAAGTGAGAGTTGTAGGACATGGATCTCAGTGCCCTGTTTGACCATGAATTTATGATTCAACCAAAGATTATTAACCACACCACCTAGCAAGTTTTAGGACGAACCTGTGGTTATTGATACTTGATATGGTAATCCTGTGAGGGGAGTGATGACAAGTTAGGATGGAAATTCTCCACCATTAAGCAAGACGACGAGTTGGAGTGCCATTGACGTACCTGACATAGAAGCGTGAGTGCACCATGGGAATAGGCTCCTCGCATTGGACCTATGGTATTAAAAAACGCTTATGCAATGACTGTTACATAACAGCTACAATTTGGACACTTACGCAATATAACCATAACGGCTGTTTTGGAAGGAAAAAATGGCCCCTAACAGGCCAATAGAGTTTCTTCCTTTAAAATATTTTGACCATTATAAGGTCGTTATAACTCGTATCGTAATGGCTACCATTGTCATTTTTGAATACCTTGATTGAACCTATTGAGCACTTGCAATAGTGGATCAATTCAAGTCTCTAGACCGGGACACACATCATGCCTAGACTAGATTAACTTGTGAATGTACTAGCGTTGACAAATCTAATCGAGGATGTGTGAGTTCAAGGTCCAAGTGATGTGTCATGGCTCAATTTACAATGTTACATTAGTGGTTGACATGTGGGTGGTGTTAGGCACATGCGTAAGGGTCCAATTAAGGCTTACACGATACTACATGAGATCCACTTTTCCCGAGGCATGCTTATTGACCGATCTTGTGGTTTAGACTGTCTACCAAATGTTTTCCTAGCTAGCCATCGCATCTAATGTTTTCTTAGGGTTAACTAAGGTTCTTCAACCATTGAAATTCAATTTTAACAGTTGATTTGTTTTAAATCAATCTTGATGGACATCCAATCGTTAAGATTTGTTCATCCATCTTTGAGACTTGCATGGGATATTGCACCAGGGATGGTGGCTATGAGAGTAGAGGGATTCGGTCAATAGCCTCAGATGTCCCTACCCCTCGAGCATCACCAACTTTGAGGAGAGAGAGAGAGAGAGAGAGAGAAGAACCCATTTCCAAACCCATTTCCTC
Organism: Magnolia officinalis; assembly: GCA_021015155.1. Taxonomy (NCBI): domain Eukaryota; kingdom Viridiplantae; phylum Streptophyta; class Magnoliopsida; order Magnoliales; family Magnoliaceae; genus Magnolia; species Magnolia officinalis. Next base: position 21,790,700 of record JAJHSJ010000011.1, read on the forward strand.
ACTCCTTCCCTTCCATCTACACATCCACACATGTACAATCCAACCAGTGGACAGCTCCCATCGTGCACCCCTAGCCTTACTATAGGAGTGTGTGAGAGGTTTTCTTCACTTCTCATCTGTGATAGATCGGGGAGAAGACTTCCTAATTGGAAGATTGGCATCAATAGGTAATATATTTTTTTGTGGCATCAATCACCACTGTGGAGACGTGGTTTATGTTTATGCTCTCAGATTTTATTATATCTTGATGGGGATCCATTATTCTAAATAAAATAAAAGTTTTGAAAAGTTTATTTATTTATTTTTGTTTTTATTTTGAACATTAAGTTTTGAAAAGTTTTTTTTTATTTTTTATTTTTGAAGACACAGGGTGTCCCCACCTCTTTTTGAAGTGAGACTAATCCCTGTGGATACACGCAATCACCCACAACCACGTGTATCGGGTAAAGCCAAGGAGGGGAATCGAACCGAGCAAACCTACAGTGAAGGCCATTTGAAAAGTTTATGATTTTGTTGTCTTTCTAAAATTCTAATAATATCATAGATAACGGGAATTTATCGCTTTTTGAGGAAATATTAGGGAAACGTTAAAAAATTAGTGCAATTTTTAGTGAAATTTCAGAAGATGTTAAAAGAAACAAACATGATTACACACTTATAACTAATAATAATAATAATAATAATATAATCAAGAAATAAAGAAAAGAATATAAAATTAAACATAATGAGTTTATGTTGTACAAGGGCCCAAATTATGCACTGTCATACAAAATATTTAGATAATAAACATGATGATAACGCACTAATTTTTAAGAAATGATCCAGTAATTCAACACATTGCATTAATTCAATGCATATAATAAGCTAATGTAAACCACCCCTAGGAAAGATTCCCTCCAAAAATTTTATGAAAAAATAGGGTTTTGGGGTTTTTTAATAATGCAGGTATTAATGCTAGTATCATCAATAATATGGATGATATCCCATGATATCTAAGATACAGTGTATTTGTTCAAAGGGATGTTGTCGATATGTCGTGATATCATTGATACATGCGATGATATCGAAGAAATTGTCAATATTATCGTGATATCTTGAAAATTTTATTCCATCCCTAAAAATTATGTATCGTTGATCCAAGATATGGGCTTTTTTTTTTTTAAGAGTAAGGTACGAGTAATATCAGCCAATATCATTGATAATATCGGCGATACCAAGAACATGGGCAGCTATAAAGGAATTATCAAGAACTGGAACATAGAAGTGGATTTGTTGATTAAAGATGCATTTGGATGTAGGATTGATTGCAGTGTGATAATTAGCCTAATAAAGAGAAGATGCCCAAGGAACATTTACATTCTTAGGCTCCAAACTGAATGATGTTGCTTTCCAATTGGAAATGAAAAGAGTTTAACGTTACAGTTTGATGGCTACTTCTTCATTATGAAAACCGAAAAAGGTAAGTGCGACTTGATCATTTCCTCTATCGATCTAATTATTGCAATTTAAGTTTAAATAAGGCATCCAAACACAAAAAGAGACAAAATGAAGAGTTGTTGATCAAGATGGTACTGTCAAGTGCAGCAATGGCTTCAGATGGCTCCAACAAGGGGTCAACTTCACCAACTAATTAGGGTGGAAGGTCCAAAAGGGAGGATGAGACAGAGACCCAAACAGACTTCGATCGAGGTGGTGAGAACATACACGAGTTCAATTCCCCTTCTTATGGATTACCCGATGCACATGGTTGGCGGGTGATTGTGTACATCCGCAGGAAATAGTCTTACCTTAAAGGGACAAGGACACCCTGTCATCATCAAAAAGAAAAAGAAGAAGAAGAAGAAGAAGCTGACCCCAAATAGCTAGGACAAGGTTATCATGATGATGATGATATGCTATGATGATACTCCAACAAAAACTTTTGTGTGTGTGAGCACACTATATATGTATGTATGTATACACATTGTGTGTGTGTGTGGCAGAGTACCAACAAGCAAAAATTGCAATGAAATTAAATAGCGTATCCAAACACAATACAAGACAAAATTAAAAAATTGAACGAGATGGTCCTGTCAAGTGCATTGAGTCAAGATGGCATATCAGTCCTGCCTGATATCTGATGTACAGCGGTTTGTGCAGAATTGCATCCTAGCATTCCAAGGGCACCCAGATCGCTAAAATCTTTAAAAAAAAAAAAACAAAAAACAAAAAACAAAAAACAAAAAGCAAAAAACAAAAAAAAAACAAAAAAAACAAAAAAAAAAACAAAATTTGCACTCATATTTGGATTTTGAATGTTGTAAGTTTGAAGGATTAAGAGGGAGCTGGATTCCTTCTTGTCATCGCAATCTGTCAGAGTTTGAGTTAGATGAATTACTCTTGCTACTCTCCCATTTGCAGGGCCTCTCTCCTTCCTCGAGTTTAGATGATTCCCAAGTGTAGTTGTTTGATAATTCTGGGCTCTTTTCGGTGAAATCATTATTCGGCCTTTTGACGCAACCTGCCTTCTTGGCTGCCAATTACCACACAGGACCGATTTGGTAATATGGTGCTCCTGCAAAAGTGGCTGCTTTCACCTAGCTCATGGGTAGGTATCGCATCCTCATTGTTGACAATTTACGCAAAAGGACCTTGGTTCTTTCAAACATTTGCATTATGTGCCTTGGGAATGAGGAAACGGTGGATCACCTTTTTATCCACTATCCTTTCGCTTCCAACGTCTGGAATGAGGTCCTATATGCTTTTGATATGTCCTTGGCGATGCCTGGCTCGATAGAAAGCCTCTTCCATTCTTTGCATGTTGCTAGGATTGGTAGGAGGCAAGTGCCGCTTTGGAAGCTTGCTATTCTCTTGGCAATTTGGGGGTGATAGAAATAGCCGTTGTTTTCATAATAGTAGAGGCTCAATATGTGGGGTTGTTTATCAAGTTCAGCTGTATTTCGGGGATTGGGACCCTAAAATGGTGCCTTCGCAATTCTTCCTTTTTCTCTTTTATGTTGTCTTGTGTTTCTTTCTTTTCTTGTTGCACTGATGGCTTTTAATAAATTAAAGTATCTTTAAAAAAAAAAAAAAAAAAAAATGAAAGGCATAACTACACCTGACTAAGTTGCTAAAAGACCCAACCGTAACTCTTTTCATGTAAACATGTCCAATTCACAGAGGAATTATTTGATGAACTGGCAGAGTAGGACAGCTAATGCACATGCATGCTGTCACTGTAAACATGGTATGTGTGTGCCACAATCCAATCCGTCCAAATCAAGGGGCCCCAAGGAGATGGGCCATATCCCTAAATTCAGATTGATTGGACAACTGAAACCTCTTGCAAGTGGATATTCTTCTGTTGATTTTAGACAGTTAACTATCTCTCATTTTAACAATGTGAATACCAGACCCAATCAGACAGTTGTAATATATTCTAGTGTGAATTTTGGGTTATGACCCATCTATGGTGGGACCCACAATTTGAACAGCTTGGATTGCGAACACATAGCCGATCTGTAGTGTTGTGTATCGGTGTGTGGACGCTCATACACTGCCAGAGTATCAAGCTCTTTTCTTGTAGCTCAAACCCAGCTTATACAGACACTTGACTACAATCATGCTTGGAAATGTTTAGTAAAACCCATCTACACACGGGCGCACATGTTGGGAATAAAAACATCCAAGCCGCCTGTTAGGTGGGCCCCACTGTGCAGAAGCCCTGGCCTAAAACTTGAGGAAAAATCGAAGTTTCTAGCAGAGTAATATAAACTAAGGAGTTGCGGGATTCTTAAGGTTACCTCATGCAAGCATTGCTTGATGAAACTCTTATGGGCATCCAATGTAAATTTCTTCAATCCCATGTCCTTTTCTAATGACCTTCTAACCCTTCTAAGAGTCAAATAACTGCAACAACAACAGAAAACATGAAGGCGCGATCTGTAGAATATGAAACCCTAACCCTAGTTGCAGGTGAAATTTACGAAGAGGGCCTTTTGGAGATGATCTTTTACGGCGTTTTTCGATCTTTATGGTAGAGGAAAAGGGCGAGATGAAGGGAGAGGGATGAGATGAGGGATGTGGGTGTACTTACTGGGCCTGGTCCTTGAAATCTCTGATGCGTGCGCGCATGGCGCACGATATTGTGGTTTCCATATTCTGCGCATCTCCTTCCATCTCTTTCCCTCCGGCTACGCACTGCACTGGAGCTTTTCGCGTTGAATCTATAGAACACTGGTGGCACTTTTTGCAGCTTCCCCATCGACGTGAAAATTACCAATCTGCCCTTTTGCGAAGACGCGTCCCGCGCTTGGTCGCGGGGAGCGGATTAGGTGTTGCTGGACTAACACACCTCAGTGGTGTTTCGCTCGGTCCTGTTTAGTACAACCGCTCGGTGGGATGGCATTGCATTGGTCCATGCAAATTCAATTATGGAAAAATTGGGATTCAGTGGGATGGAATTGTATTTGTTCTTATTCCTGGTTGGCTCTGAAATCCACTGTATCCATGACCCCACACTGATGCATGTATTTTACCCAAGCCTTCGTTACGTGACTGGTAACTGATATCAGTTGGGAATCTAGTCTATTGATTATAAGTCCATGCCTACCAAAGATGGGTCACTTAATATAATGTTTTTACCCGATAGTGTGTTCACGGCAAAACTTTTTGGTCCCACTATGATATATGTGTTTCATATATACTGTCTTTTCATTTTTCGGATCATTTTAGACCGATCATGTTGTATGTGTTTTATCCTTGCTATCCATTTGTTTTCCAGCTAATTTTAAGGCATAAATGCAAAATTGAAGTATATTTAAAACTTTATGTAAGGCCCGTATCCTAGTCCCTACCGTTCCTTACACTCCCGCGATCCTCCCCGTCGAATTTCAGCGACCCACAACCTATAAACAGCATTTGCGCGCGACCCTAAGTCGCATCCCGAAGATCTAAGTCAACTGGACTCGAAAATTATACCTTAGCGACCGCGTTGTCGTCACAGTTCCAACGTCACTACTTGCGCACCGATGCGATACCCAAGCTAGGAGTTGTAGGCCTGCGTTTATTTTGAAGAAAACGCCGCGCGTCGCGAATCTCGAGAGAATCTCTACCCAAACATCACATCAATCAATCAAGTACAAGTCAAGTACACATCCCATCACACTCATCCCACTTTCACCCAAAAGTTAACACAACCCATGCCTCTCATGTCACTCTCTTACACAACCCATACCACCCATCACTCCATCCCATATCCTTTACAACAACTCATCCTCTCTCTCATCTTCTCTACCCATCCCAAGCAACCCAAAGGGAGGAATCGTCCAAGCATTTCAAGGAAGAAGGAGAGCCAAGTGTGTGTCCCACTTCCTACCCCAAGATCTCATCATCCAACCCTTTAACCTTCATCATCTTCCATCTAAGAGAAAGTTTAGGAGCTTGGGAGATCAAAGAGCAAAGAAGAAGTGAAATCGGTGGGCGTTCATAGCATTAGAGCTTGATTTTTTTATTTAGGGCCCACATGATTTGGGACCCATCTTGATGTATGCATTGTATCATAGAAGGGAGCTCATAGTGGCGGAGCTCCCTCCATCATCTCTCTCTCTCTCTCTCTCTCTCTCTCTCTCTCTCTCTCTCTCTCTCTCTCTCTCTCTCTCTCTCTTCCTGGTTTGCTGGTCCACCTAATCGGTCCATGTTTAGACGATCCAGACCGTCCAGCATGTGGGACGGCCTTGTTGTCCACCCTGCTGGACTGACTGTCCTGTTAAACGGGTTGGATGAGGAGAAAACACAACGTCAAATTAATCCAAATGATGGTGGGCCACCACGTGGACCCACCATGATAGATGTGTTTTATCCAAGGCTGTCCAGTCCCTGGACGTAGACTGGACCCCACCTTATGTACCTGTTTCAGCTGTAACGTCCAGCAGCTGGACGTGGCCCCGCATGACGTATATATTTCATATCCACACCATCCATCCAAGGCCCGGACGTGGGACCACCTGGATGATGTGTTGTATATCCACACTGTCCACACATGGGACCACTTGATGTAAGTGTTTTATCCACCATCCACACGTGTGGACCACCATGATTTATGTATTATATATGCACCGCCCAACAACAGGCGCTGCTAGAGATGCAAGACACATATATTAGCTTAATTCAGATCGGGTGAGCCACGTACACGTGGACCCCCCCTCAATGTATATGTTGTATTCACACCGTCCAGTAGCTGGACGATGGGTCCCATCTGATATGTGTGTTGTACCCACCATCCAGCAGCTGGGACAATGGGTCCCATCTGATACATGTGTTATATCTAAACCGTCCATCTGGAAGATGGGGACCCCACCTATGTGGCTGTTGTATTGACGTCAGCAAGTTTTGAGGGTCTGATCATGAGGTATGTGTTGTATCCCAACCGCCCATCTGTGTGGGACCCACCTATGATGTATGTGTTTCACTCGTGTCGTCCTATTCAGGGACGTGGGTCCCACATGATGTATGTGTTTTCAACCACACCGTCCCTCCATGGGACCCCCTCAATGTATGTGTTTTATCCCTCCCGTCTGTCCAAATGGGTTGGACGTGGGCCCATCATGATGTACATGTTTTATCAGCGTCGTCCAGCCCGTGGACCTCACAATGATGTGTGCGTTGTATATCCGACTGGTGGGGCCCACTTCATGATGCAATAGGCCCACCTTGATGTATGTATTACAAGCATATTACCCATCCAATGTGCTTAACCCATGGGCCCTTGTGTGTGGCCCAATATGATGTATTTATGGCCCATTTAGTGAGGCCCATTGTGATGTATTATTTGCGGCCCATGAGTGAGGCCAAATGTGATGTATTTGTGGCCCATTTGGTGAGGCCCATTGTGATGTATATGTGGCCCATGATTGAGGCCCATTATGATGTATAAGTGGCCCATATGCTGAGGCCCAATGTAATGTACGAGAGGCCCATGTGATGAGGCCTGATGCGATGTATATGTGGCCCATATGATGAGACCCAATATGATGTATATTAGGGCCTTGAGTGAGGCCACGAGCCCCACTATACGTTTGGCTCTATGTGGGCCACTGCTTGGGAGCAATGTTGGTTAAATGTCAACATCGATGAGCAATGATGGTTAAAATGTCCATATTATGACCTTCCCTAAGGCATTTGTTAGGCTCATTCTCATCCTTCTCTAAATGGGTTGACCCTAATCATTGGGCTCCATTGATATTTGCATGATCCATCTATTCTCATTGGGCTAACTCAAGACGTTGGGTCCCCATTAGTTGCTAGTGGGATTGTTTTAATCATGGAGTCCATCTAGGACTTATTTGGGCCCCCTAGGGCATCTAGTGGGTTATGAAATATTTGGTGAAGGAAATTCGTTCCGGATCCTTAGGATATAGGTAAGCCACCTAGGCCCAACCTTGATATGAGGAGAGTTCATCCTCACCGTAGACGGAGGGATCCGTGCTATCAGATTTGGTATATCCACAGTTGAGGACTGATCCTCCATGTTATGGATTTGCTGTCCATCTATGGACCCCGCTTGTTATAAGCCGATTATTGATGCTGATTATGAGTACGTGCTAACATAACATCATGATATAAGCCATTGAGATGAATGGTATGAGGCCCCTTGTGATTGTATTAGGCTCGTTCTCATCCCCCCCCCCCCCCCCCCCCCCCCCGCCGGGGCTAACCCAATTTGATGGGCCCCCATTGTTATTAGTACCATCCATCTCACCTTATTGGGCTATCCCAATTCTTTGAGTCCCCATTAATGCTAGTAATACCCATCTTTCCCTTGTTGGGCTATCCCAATCTATTGGGCCCCCATTTGATAATAATGCTTTCCACCTTACCCTGCAGGAGCACCCAAACCTTGGAGCCCATCTTGTGTTCGTACCGGGCCTCCCATAGTAATGTGGCCCATCTAGATGCATGTCTTGCCCAAGTTTAGTAACTTTACCGAAGGCCCACTTAGGTGTTGAGCGGGCTACCCAATCCATTTGGAAGGACACATAGTCCTAGGTGTAGGAGCTCCACCAAGCCCACTCTATGTATGTATCGAGCCCCATAAGGAAGCCCAGTTTATTCATGATAAGAAGTTGAGAAAGCCCAATTGTTCACCCTATTAACTTACCTTGTGAACTCACCTTGTTACATACCCACTTGACTCACCACGAGAGGTGTATCCCACCTTTGTACCTCATTTGCTAGGACCTCATGACATGTACATATCTTACGCATCGTCCATCTCTTTGTTGAGACAAGTGCGAGGTCCATCCTTGACATTAGTGTATCATCTAGGTCATCCGTTGCTTAGTACATCATCACCCCTTGCCATAGATAGAAGAATATGTAGTATCAGGTTTGGTGTGTCCACTATGTAGAACCGATCTCAACATATGGACTAGACCCATCATCCCCGTCTTGGATCATGCAAAGCCTTGGGAGGCTAATGTAAGACATACCTCATAGGCTCCTATAGTTGTAGAAGGAGAATGTCTTCCAGTTTATACTCGTAGTATGCGATATGTCGATGATAGCCGATTGTGGATTATTATTGTCTGCCCTATTAGATAATCATGCTTATGTACTTTATTACATCATGATACATGCTCATACGCATCATACGTATACTTGTTATGATGAGTGATTAATCATAGCATATGCCATTGGGTTGGTTTATTTATGGGACTCCTTGTGAGACGGAGTTGCCCCACATGATTGCGCGGTATGCGCAGGTTTGATGCATGACTGGATGGTATGACTCATGCATCTCGCATTGTATGACATAATCACTTGGCGCCCTAACGATATCAGGGTTGTGGCCTCCACAGGCACATCGTGGACGGCCAGATGAGATACCGAAAATATTTGGTTCTAGCACTATGAGCGCTTTGGATGTCCTTGGGTGAAAGTTCCAGAATCCTCTTGGTACTGGAGGAGACTCCAATGTCTAGACCGAGTGAATACATGAGCTCCTGAATGCCGAATACCAGGAGACGGCGTCTCCCACTGTGTTTAGGAAGGTTGGAAGGGGGTGTGACCTTACCCGCCTGAGCGAGGGGGCAATATCTAGGTTGAGTTTGACGAGCTTGAGGAATAGGTCCGCTATCGACAAAACCGGCCCGATATTGGTAGGCGGATAGTGATGTCTCTTTCACTTACCCAGTTGTGCACTCAGATAGGGGCAGCAAGCTGGCATTGAGTATACTAGACCCCGGTGATATCCCAGAGATGGGTCATACTGACATGTGGACTTACTGAGTAGGAATTGCGTACTTAGCATTTGACTCATTCATTCATTCATTCATTCACTATCTACTCGAGCTGATGGTGTGCAACTAGATCATTACGTGTACCTTCGCAATGGTCATGATTTCGGTTGGGTACGTGACCAACCTGAGATCAGGAGTTTATCATGTTGTGTCTAGCTATCCAAATTTAGGTATGGGAGGGACTGGTTTGGATAGAAGCCCTTTGTGATGAACCCCACAGCTTGCGATACTATGTACTATCATCTCGACTACACATTCCGGCTTTGTTATCTCCTTTGCATTGCATCCTCTGCATATGACGTATAGTTTACTATGTTGCATGTTTAGATACGGCTGACGGTATTCGTGGACTCGTCAGGATTTGCATATCGCATTACATCCTCAGTACATGACATTTGGCTTACTATGTCTTCTCATCGCATAACTGATCTATGTTGCTTCTTCAATATATGACATTGCTTTATTAGGCCTTTGCATCGCATAGCCTGGATAAGGGTGATGGTATTTATGGACTTGCTAGTATTTTCGCTTACTTCGATATTTATATGCTTGGCACGTGCATTGCACACACATACACCACCCTCTAAGCTTCTTGTAAGTTTATGCACGACCGTTACGTGCAGGTGACATTAGGTCGCAGTAGGGCTGAGGCAGGAGCATGTGGCCGAGCTTTGTGAAGATTTTATTATATATATGTATTTCCTTTCAGCATTGTAATCAACTATTTATATTAGTGGATATGTGATGATGATGTTACTCTTGTGATTTGGGTACACTTGTGGTTATGCTCTTTTACAAAAAATTTACGCTGAAAATCCTCCTTGTAGGATCGCAGAATCGGAATCTGGCATATGGGCGCTGGAAGCCGAGAGTGGGGTACTACGGAGGCTGTCGGCGCCGGATTCGGCGATCGAAAATTTTGTAAGTCCGGTTTCCGAGTTTGGGGCGTGACACTCTATAAGGACCACAACACTAAAAATTGTTGATTAAGTGCCTTCAATCTGATACAGATACAAGATTTTTAATATAATTGAACAGGTTGTCAATCAATTGGGAAAATCCCAAATTAATCAATTTTCTCTTTGGACACTTTAGGGCATGTTCGATTTAATCGAACATGAAGCATCAATCGATCGAAGATCATTGATCGTAACTGATCGATCAATGGTTCAATCAACAGTTCACATCAGGTTTGCATAAGTGCATGATTTGTTTCCTAATCTTGTAGGGGGTATTTAAGTATGCTTCTCGAGATGTTGATTTTTAAAAGGGGAATTCATATGTAGATATGTGGGTTTCAAATAGGTAAGTTGTCCATCTCTTGTAACTTTCGATTAATAGTGGATCCATTGTCACTTGGTGCCATGATTTTTTTCCGACAAGGGTTGTCTATGTAAAATCTTTGTGTTCTCTAGAATTACTCAATTTTTTTTCTCTATTACATGTTTGATTCATTCTAAGGTTGCATAGACGTCTAACGTGTGGTAGCTATGCACAACAAGTAGTATCAGAGCGTGGGCTTTATATTGTTTATATATATATATATAATTGAATCTGAGACATGGGTTCAAAGAGTTCGAATATGAAGTTTAAAACAAAGAAATTCACAGGTAAAAATAACTTTGAATTATATAAGCTAAAGATTAAAGCCCTCCTAATTCAACAATGAGTACAGTATGCACTCATTGGTAAAGTAAAGCGTCTTGAATCAATAAAAGAAGAGGATTGGGATGAACTTGATCAGATGGCGATTAGTGCAATTTAATTGTGCTTAGCTGATGAAGTCCTTTATAATGTCATCAATGAAACAATTACCACAGGCCTATAGCCAAAGTTGGAGAGCATTTACATGACAAAGTCGTTCTCTAATCGTTTATATATGAAGAAACAGCTGTACAATTTGAAAATGACAGAAGGATTAGATCTCTCTGAACACATTAACGCATTGGACAAACTAATTTGCAAACTAACAAGTGTGGAGGTGAAGATTGATGAAGAAGACAATGTCGTAATTTTGTTGACGTTTCTTCTGGATTCCTATGAATATCTAATGAATACTCAATGTTATGGTAAGGATACCTTATACTTTGATATATTTATATTATCTCTTTAGTCGAAGCAATTGAGAAGGAATAATGGTGGAGAAGGTACTTCTACGGTGCACTGGTTGTTAGGAGAAGACAATCTGAGTGAGAGATGGGGAAGTCACAATTGATGTCCAAGTCGAAGGGCAAAGGGAAGTTTAAGTGTTGGAATTGTGGCAGTATATAACATATGAAGAAGGATTGTACAAATCCTAAAATCTATAAAGATAAGAAATCAAATTATTTGAGGCCAATTCAACAAAATCCAGGGAAGGAGCGAGTGGTTGTGACGTAATGTCCGTGTTTAAGGTCGGACACTTAGGGCTTGTTTGATTTTCCATGATACATGGTAAATAAGTAATTATTACTTTTTCATCTTATTTGAAAATGTGAGAGTAATTCTGCCTCGAAAATCAATACAAAAGTGTTGACTTAAATCTATGGACCCCACGTAATGTATATGATATATCCGCACTGTTCATCTATTTTATTAGAACATTTTGGGGCATGAGTCAAAAACTGAGGCAGATCTAACACTCAAATTGCCCACGCGAAAGGAAACAGTGGCCTTAATCTGCCCACCGTTGAAAGTTGTTTCCTTCACTGGGCCCACGTTGAGGTTTTTTCATCATCTAACTCGTTCATAGGGTCACACAGACATGTATAAGGTGAAAACACAAATATCAACTTGATTTTAAACGTTTAAAAGCCCTAAGAAGTTTTTAATGGTAGGCGTTCGATTTCCGCAGCTTCCTGTGGTGTGGTCCACTTGAGCTTTGGATCTGCCTCATTTTGTGTTCATACCCTAAATTCAGCTGACATAATAAATGAGCGATGTGGATAAGTCACATACGTCACGATGGGTCCCACATTGATTTTGTAAATTTCTCGATTTAAGTGTTAAAAAAGTAAGTTGTCACATCTGCATTGGGAAAGATGTGGTAATTACCTAGGTAAATAATTATTACCCATTTACATTGTAATTACAGTTGAGTCGAAAAATCAAACAGGCCCTTATGTAACAAATGGATTTTGGATATGGGGCATCATATCACATGTGTCCTCATTAGACTTAGTTGTCACATACAACAAGTATAATGATGGCCTAGTTCATATGGGCAATGATCATACTTGTAAGATTATTATAATTAGTTTGGTGCGCATCAGAATGTATGATAAGGTGGAGTGTATTCTTATTGATGTGAGGCGCATTTTGAACTTAAAAAAAAAAAACTGATATATCTTGGAGCTCTTAAGGCACTCAGATACAAATTCACCGGTTACAAAGGTGTCCTAAAACTTTATAAAGAGGCACTCACTATTATGAACACACGATGAAGTGAAAAACTTTACAGGTTGATCGGGAGTACTATATTGGGTGGAGTTGTAGTGTCTGTGTTGAGATTCATGTTAGAATGTGTGTTACATGCACGCTTAGGCCACATGAGCGAGCGTGGTATAAATGTACTTCTTGATTGTGGTTTGATTTCTATCTTTTGATATACATATATATATATATATATATATATATATATATATATATATATATATATGTAGGAATTGCATATATAGTAAACAGTCAAGGTTATCTTTTAAAAATGAAAAATATATTAGTAAAAGTCAGCTTGATTATGTGCACTTGGATGTGCGGGGGTCTGTAGACACCCCACCCAGGCTAGCAACTTGATGAGGCATGGATGATCCTTAAGAACTAAACCTAAAAGCCCACAACTTCCCCCAAACCTTAGCCAAACCTAGGTTACCCAAAAGCCCAGAAAGCCCAAAAGCCCAAAGGCCCAGAAAGCCCAAAAACAAAAGCCCATGAGCCCACAAACCGGAGTTAATAAGAACCAGGCGGTAATCGGACTACCGTCGTTGGTAATCGATTACCACCCTCTCTTGAAAAATGTGCCCTCTAAGCACATAGTTGTTCCCCACTCTCAAAGTCAACTCTTACATGCAATTGACCCTGAAACCGACCTTATTTACCATCTTACTAAGCTCAAGAGCCTATAAGGTAATGTCACGTGGCATTACCCTTCCCTCAACTAATCACAAGCCACCATGTCATCATTCACCCTCCAAGGTCCTTAGAATTACCAAAATGTCATCCTAAAAGGCTATAAATAGCCCTAATTTCTCTTCATTCCCAAGCAACAACCCATAACCAACAACTACCAATCCACCAAGAGTGAGAGAGTGAGTGAGTGAGAGAGAGAGAGAGAGAGAGAGAGAAAGAGCAAGTGAGTGAGAGTGAGAGGGAGTTCTTGAGTTCTCAAGCTCCCATCTTTTCAGCCCCCTCTAGCCTCCTCCAGCCATCTCTTAGCCTTACAATCCTACTTGGGTCAATCATTCCCAACCATGATGCATCCAAACATCCAAGCCATTTCAAGTGTAAGCCAAAGATCATGCAATCATCATTAGCATTTATACTTCATCAATCGCACCATTACTTCCCTTCTCAACCCCCCTGCTTCTTTAAGTTGTCTTTGAATGTATGCTTTGTGACTTGCCAAACACCAGATCCTGTCTGTAACACCCCCTACATTTTAGTAGTCGGGTGTTACCATGAAGATCTAAATTAATTACACATGCTTGGGAACGCACGTGACTCACCTTATCCATCATCATCCAATGGTCCTTGATCTATCCATTTAGGCCATCTAGTACAATTTTCATTCATATATCGAGTCATTTGACCGTTGATTCTCAAGAACAGACAATCATCTCATCCCAAAAGTGACATTGATCTTTAGGAAACCGCTATGTTGCTAGGATCCCAATGGCAACGAAAGTCTGACCCTTAAATCGAAATTATCTAGTATGGATCATGGAAAGCCCTAGTCCTAGATCACCTTGAAGATTTGGGGCTCGAACCGTCAGATTCACCCTTCATCATACTCACACTACTTAATTTGGAAATCCATCACTTGACCACTACAATCAAGTAATTTTTTCATACAATCTACTAGTAAATTTCATCTAGACTATGAAGGAGATTTTAGAGCATTGATGATCAGTCAAGGTAGCAGTCTAATTGTTGGATCGACGTGGATTGGTGATTGGAGGCCAAAGACCGAGTTGTAGGGCCCACCTGAGTGTAAGATCGGCCTCGTTCTTGGATTCATGGCCTTACGTGGGCCTATGGATTGAATGGTCGGTGTGGATTTGTAATAGCCCGACCCCAAAAGTAAGATATTGTCCGCTTTGCCCGAGGGCGCGTGGATTTGTTCTCAGGGCTAGCCCATGACTCGCCCCAAAACGCGTCTTATCATTGAAGGCTGAAGCCCCACTTATAACCTAGATCGATAGGTGTTCCCTTTCCGATGTGGGACGAGCGCGCTACCCCCGACCAGCTGGAGCACTATTTTTGAAGCCTGACCGATCCACACAGGGACCCGGATGACAACCCACGCTCGGACCATAGCCCGGCTGGGCAGGCACCCACCCCCCCTCGGGAGACAGAGCGCCCCCGCTGCCTGCCCAGCGATCCATGGTAATGCGAACAACATGTTACTGTTTGGGCCCCTAGACGTGTTTTGGGGTGAGTCATGGGCTAGCCCCTAGAACAAATCCGTGAGCCCTCGGGCAAAGCGAACAATATGTTACTGTTGGGGTCTGTTTGTTACAGGATCAGATTGGAAACCCATCTGACCATCAGAATGATGTAAATCAACATTTAAAGACCATAACTCCCTCAATATGGCCCACTCGAGTTGTGGAATGGCCTCATCTATGATCTAGGGTCATAATGGGACCTTACAGAGTGAATGGACGGAATAAATTTCACCTCAAGTTTATGTGGGCCCCATCCAAAGCCGTGTGTCCAGCCAGTGGGGTGAACACCCGCAGTGCACGAGACTAGAAATCCAGTCAAGAGGGTGTTAACCAGATAAAACCATAAAAAAGAAGAGAGTTTTCTCTCTGCTTTCTCCCGCTGCTGGTTGAGGGTCAAATATTGCATATCAGACTCCAGTTATTGCCTGGATTTACGAACATGGTACTGTTTAACAGTCCGATTTAATCGTGTTTGTGACGCAAGGTACATTTACGAGCTTGGACCGAAATAGGGTGCTAAAAGCTTAGATTTAATGCTCAAAATTCACTAAAGCATGGGATGGACCCCATGAGGCTAAGATCGACGGATTTGCACGCCAGAGATCCAAGAAAATCGAGAAACTGAAGCTTAAGCTCGAAAGACGTCCAAAATGCAAGATCACAGGGTTCCCACCATCTGTTCAGCTCAAAACTCCATACCTGGCTTGAGGACCATAAATGAATCGTACACGTCAAATTTGAGCCATTAGATCCTTGTGGAAGTGGCCCAACAGACACATCAGCCCCTAAAACACTGATTTGAGGCCCACCTGCTATCCGGAAACACTTCAACTTTGGTCCCCACAGTTAAAATTAGATGATGAGACAGATGGACGGAGAGGATTTCTCACAACATCACCATGGGGCCTACACCAGTGCGAGTGTGCACATAGAGTGTGCACGTTCGCTGTACACTGAACATCACAAAAGTCGGTCAGCATGCGCTGACCGACATTTCTTCCCAAACCCGTTCTCTTCTACGAAGGCTTGAGCAGAGAGTTACGGTTGAACGTAAGTGGGCCACCACCTTCGATCACGTAGTCAATCCGGACTGTCCATTCGTTCCAGAAGGTCAAATCGACCGTACAAAGGAAGTTCTTCCAACCCCATACTCGCATACACAGGAAAATACTGTTCAAACGCAAGTTGGATGGCAAAATGGAAAATCAAGTGGGCCACGTCAGCAACAATCCAAAACCGACCATAATAGAATGGTTTTTTGAGACTAAGCTGATGAATGACGTGGATTTCTCAAACATCAAGGAGTATGGGCCCCACGGGTTATGCACAGCGAGATACGTAGGCTTTGTTGCGCAAACAGAGCTTGTGGACGGTCCTTGTGGGCCAATCACAAGGTCTTGCAGGATGATCCGGTCCATCCATCTTGATCAAGATGAAAAACCAACCGGACAGGGCCCTTCCCACCATTTGTATCAACAGGGATAGAAATTTATCCGCACCGCAAATCCCGCGCACTCTGTTTGGGTGATTCGCGCTATGTGCGGGTGTGGTGATTACGGATCTCTGTGGGCCCCTGTCTTGAAGGTAATTGGAAATTTGCACCGTCCATCTTGTAGGGACGAAAAATCTGATCAAGTTATGGACGTTGTTTCACTGATCGGCAAGGTAAGAAGGGAGTTGCGTGTGCTGGCTTCTTGGCTCATAATCTGACTTACACTGGGGAGTTCGCAGCTGCGTAAAGATTGATACGCCACCCCCAGCCGACCTCTTCCACCGTCTTTGACAGCTATAAAGAGAAGAGAGAGTTGAGCACAAAGGATATCGGGAACGTGAACGTGGAGTCGAGAAAGGGTGGAGCTAGGGCGAGCTTCAAAAAGTTCTTTTTCTTCTCTTTTCTTAATTTCTGCTTATGTTTATTTGAGATGTTTAGCCTCATCATGTTCATGAGTGGCTAAACCTCTTAGCTAGGGCTAAGAGGTGAAGCTTGTAGCGTGATGGGAGAATTTGTGCTTGTGCCTTTTGTTTAGACTGAATGGATCTTGATTTAATTTTATTATGGGAATGTTTTCAATTTTTATGGTCTGTAGTGACTGAAATTACAATGGGTCTGTGATAGCTTTGAGCATGTTCCTTACCTTTTTATGTTTATGACGTCAGGAAGCCCTGTTGTTCACCGTAGTCTCCCGGGCATGGTCGGATGACGGTACCCTTCCTAACCTTCATATCATGATGATTGGTTGCCAATTAGTTTAATTATGTTGTTTGTTTTGTCTCCTGGGCATGGTTTGGTGATGGAATCCATTCTAATTCTTATACCTTTTATCACTTGAAAACTAGATCAAAGGAAGTTCAGTTTTGATTTTCATGGTTACACCCTTCAACTGGATGAAGACGGGGACTCTAAGTCCAGTTGATTTCTTGAAGCAGGCATATGATCTCCTTGATCTCTACAACCGGATCCTCTGAATTCCTAGTTTCTTTTCCCTGAATTCTTTAAGTTTTAGATAATTATTTCATCATTATTTCGCAAATTACAGTCAATTTAGATTTCATCTTAGTTTAGTTCTAGTTTTACTTAGTTTCAGATTACGTACAGGTTTCAGGCCCTTGGGATTCAACCTCGGTCTCACCGAGTTTATTACTACATCACAACCCTATACTTGGGGAGTGAACAAGTTTTTGGCGTCGTTGCCTGGGATTGACGGTTATGTTTCTGAGATTAACTAGATTTGGGATTAGTTTAATATTAGGATTTTTACTAATTTTAGGTTAGGATTTTTTTTCTGTTTAATTTCTAGAAACTAACCTATTTTTCTTGTTTTGTAGGATCATGACATAATCTTCTAATTTTATAATTCCTTTCCGATTTCTTTACTTTTTCTATTTTTAGAATTAAGATTTTAGTTTTAGAAATTTTCTAATTCTAGGCTTTCTTTTTTTCTATTTTCTAATTTTAGAAATTTAGATTCTTCCTTTAAGTAACTTTCTATTTTCTAGTATTCTCTTAATTTTAGAAACTAACTTAGCTTCTAGGTTTAGGAAACTTTCCTTTTTAGAAACTTTCTAATTTAGATTATCTTTAGAATTCTTCCTCTTTTAGAAAATAGTTTACTTTTTACTCTTAGACTTTCTATTTATAGAAACTAACTTATTTTGTTTTGTTTTGCAGGTTTTTAACTTAGGGACTCCAATTTGGTAACTTCTTTCCAACCTTTTCTTTCTAGATTTTTATTTCCTTTCTTAGGATTAGGTTTAGAATCTGATTGAGGGCTGCGAGTGTTTCATGCCCAAGTGGGCTCATGACAACACTCAACGTCTCTTGACTGAAGGAGGATTGGTTGAGGGGTTGACTATTCATCGCAGGACTAAACACCGCTTGAAATCCCCTAAGTTAATTAAAGTGATGGCTGAAAACCAACCTCTTCTACCCCAACCTAGGGTTGAGGAAGTCCATGATGAGAATGAGGTGCATCAAGCATCCCCGCCTCGTACTTTATGAGATTATTTACAACCGGCAAGGGTGAGCACGCCTCACGTATGGTTTTTCCTGAGAATACGGGACATATGGATATCAACCTAGGGGTTATCCAACTCCTTCCTAAATTCCATGAGTTTGAATCAGAAAGTCCATACTTACATCTGAAAGAGTTCGATGAGATTATAGCCACTTTATACTTTCCTAATGTATCTGAGGATACAGTCAGGCTGAAACTCTTTCCCTTTTCCTTGAAGGAGAAGGCTAAGACGTGGTTACATTCACTGCGTCCTAGATCCATTAGCACATGGAATGATATGCAGAGGGAATTCATAAAGAAATTTTTTTCACATCATAAAACGATTACCCTTAGAAAAGCAATCATGAACTTCGCCCAAAAGGAGGATGAAATATTCTTCCAATGTAGGGAAAGGTTCAAGAATCTTATCAGTTCATGCCCACAACACGGCTTTGAAACGTGGCACATTACAAACTTTTTCTATAATGGATTGACATCGTCCATGCGACAATTGGTCGAGACAATGTGTAATGGAGAATTCATGAATAAATATGTCAATAAGGTATGGGATTACCTCGATAGACTTGTTGAAAACGCACAGTCATGGGACCATTATCCAAATTCGAACACCACGTCTAGGCCGACTCAATTAAGGAGAAAGGTAGATTGTATCTCTTGAAAGAAGAAGATGATCTCAATTATAAAGTGACTAATCTCATAAGAAAATTCGAGGCCATGGAAGGAAAGAAGGATAAGTTTAATGAAATTGTTTGCGTTATCTGTGATGACAACATTCACACAACTGAAAATTGTCCTACAATATCTGTCTTACGAGGAGTGTTGAATGAACAAGCCAATGCCGTAAATAACTATCAAAGACCTTTTAATGGACCTACCTCTAATACTGAAACGTCTCGAAAAAATCTGTACAAAGACCTGAGTACCACCTCAGGTAGAAATCACTCAGGACCAAATCCTTTAGAAATTAGATGAAATTAACTAAGTGCTAAACTCGATTAGTTATGAAATTAGCTTGAACCACTTTAAATATGAACTACAAGACCCAAAACTTGTAAGATCATTAACACTACATTACCCTATAATCTAGGATCAATCTCAAAACCCAGTTGCTCTCGGGAGCACCTTGAAACTCTGTATCGGACCTGGACCGCACGTCGAAAGTCCGATGACCACGAAACTAAATCGTTATGACCACTTTACTGGGCTTGAAAACCATCTCGGAAATCAAATCCAGATAGTATTCAGGAACATACAACTTGAGCCCGGAGCGAAGTATATGAGAAACGCGAATATCTTTAGAAATCGAACTCAGATTTAAGTGATTTGAGTCGGTTCGCTTGCAGGCCAAATCTAAGGATTCAAATCGTCAGAATCTGACCCAACTACACCCTCGGATCAGGGAAAATTTCCAACACATGTCAGTGTACTTGTGGCCCTGATCGAATACCGGTGACCATTGAACTGAAACTGGTCCGCCAAGGTCGATCCATAAATTCGATCGAACCGAAAACTTAACTCGACTTAGATCCAATGCCAGGGAGCTTAAGTCCGACCGCATGCAGAAAAAAGGCCTACACAAGTGTTCCGTTAGATCAGAACAGTCACTCTTTGATTATAACCTAAGTATACCATGGCCCTGGGGCCATTTCCATCACTTTTGGGCCTATATAAGGGCCTTAAACCCTCTCTCTCTCTCTCTCATTCCATACGAATTTGGAAAACCTAGGAGAGAGAAGAGAGCAAAGAGAGAGAAAGTGAGAGAGAAAGTGGGAGAGAGTTCCTGGGATTAAATCCCATCGCTCCACGTGCTTAGCTACTGCTTCTGTATCGCTATTCCGGCGATTCCAACTCCGTATTTGGGTAAAAAATCCTAACCCTAACCTGTTTTAGAGATTTAAATAGAACATATGGTGGAATAGCTAACTTATTCCCTGTTATAGGTGACCGTTGTGCCGTAGATAAAGGCTTAGTGTCTAAACTGAGTTCGTTACAAGTCTACCGGCGAAAGGTGCAGATTATAAATGTTTAGGTTATGGTTTTCAAGGCTTTCAATGTCAGTAATGATTTATGACTGACTTGATTGCTGTCACATGTGCTTAGATGCAATGATTTCCGTTTATTACATATATATGTGAGCTATGTTGAATATAATGCATTTCATGTGTTTGTTGAAATGTTTAGATGAATATGGAATTAGGATTTGTGCTTGCTATGATTACTTGAGTGAGAGTACATGATTGTTGTACTTGTAGGATTTGCTACAATATATGTTATAACTAATTTATTGTATGTTTGTTAATATGTGTAGCCTAAGTGTTTGATAAAATGTCTGAATGAGAAAATGCTTGTTGAGATGTATTTAATGAGGGTGTTGAGATAGGATTCTCAATTGCCTTATCTATAGTTACAGTTTCCTTTATGTAACCTATCTCGTTATTACGTGATTTATGGATGAAATGCATATGTATGTTAACATGTGCACTATGTGTTCGATAAAATGCTTATATGAGATTTATGTTTGAAATGGTTGCTACATACTGTTTTGACTATGGTTGCTACATACTGTTTTGACTAGCGCATATGAATGCCTATTATATTTAAAGTGTGAGTGGGACTACGACGTAATCCAGGCAATCGGTAACAATTCCCGTTTGAGTGGCTGAGCTAGTCTCGCCACAATTGATGCGTTCGGTGAATCCGAGTCATACAATGATTGTCGGCAGTGGTTAGCGCTCTATGTCGATTAATTCAGCGTACGCTTGTACCAATCGAACTTGTCAAGTAACCCGATTGGCCTATTGTGTATTCGCCATGTATGGACGCTACTACTTGAATCTAAGGTACCAGCTTACCAGTGAAAATCCCGTTTAACCTTGGTACCTCGATCCGCTAAGACTCATGAGCCGGGCATGGTGGTACTGGACACTGTGGTTGGGCTGTCGGCCTACGGGCGATGAGCCTCCCCTTAGTGACCAGTGAGTAACCCAAACTCGTGAGCCGAATACGGTGGTATGAGATACTGTATTCGAGCTGTCAGCCTACCCTTGCACAGCCTGGCTATGGTTCCCAGTCGGGTTGGTGACGAGCCTTCAAAAATAGACTGCTAGTTGGTAGGGCGTCGGTGGTAGTGACCTAGAGTATACTCTAGGATTGCGTTGATGCGACGAGTCTTTCCGTAGCAACTAGAGTATAAACTAGGCCTACACTGATCAGGTGACAAGCCCTTTGTAGTAACCTAGAATTGCAACATCATATGAGATTTACTAGGACTGACGACCCTAGAATGGATCATTGTTTGAGAATTGATATAAGGGAGGTACCTTAGCTTCATAACCTTGCTGTATGAATAAACCTAAGTAAGAACCTGACTAATCAAGTGCATACACCGCATTATGTCTGCCTTTGGCATAGCAGGTCAAGCACTAAGGAAGGATTGCATGCCGCGATCGTGAGATGAAGTCGCTGAGGGAGCATAGGCGAGGGCATGCATCATTATTTCATATCATTCTTACATTAACAAGAGTACTTAGGATATGAGTGTTGTACTGCTTTATCATTACTGTTTGACTGAATTAATAACATGTTAACCCTTGCTTTATGATTCCACTGAGTTGATCATTTACTCCCACGTTACGGGATGGTGTTTTAAACACATACAAGAACTTGTTTTAGTTTCAGATGATGGCGATGCTTACGAAGCGGAGCCGGACTTTTATGATGATGAGGAGGGTTTCTCCTATATGCAGCTATCAGGCGGGTCTATGTAGACCATCTTCTGATCGACGGGGTTACAGGGATGCTGATTAGACGCCATTACATTTGTTATTTTTGCACCTTTGGATCACCCATATATATTCTTTTAGTTCATTTTTAGAGTATACATGTATATATTTAACTTGGTAACATGTTCACACTCTGGAGGCTTACATAATTTAACTGTCTCTGGAGTATGATATGTTGTTTTGGTATAATCCCATTTATGTTTAATACACTAATATGGACAACATACAATCATCATAGATATGTTGCATAAGTGATGCGTTGGAGCTCGGGAGCTGAGCTTCTGCTCGACCCCCGATTTTCATGGCGTTACAAATACGTACAATCCTGGTTGGAAAAATAATCCAAATTTTAGTTGGAGAAATGGACAAATTGCTACCCCTCAAGGTATCTTTAATGAAACCGCACAACAACAACAAGAGAAACCGCAAAAAGATCCGATCTCAAAACATTTTGAAAAGCAAGATCTTTCAATCAGGGTATGCTACAAGCCTTGCAAGACCTTAACAAAACACTACAAGGACTTAAGGCTGAAAACACGATTGAGAATATGAGGAGCCTCCAAGCTCAACCTCTTCCCAATCCAAAGCCGCAATATGAAGCTGGCAACCCAAGCTCTTCAAATCAGATGGAGCACGCTACATCCATCACCACTCTTAGGAGTGAGAAGATTATTGATAAAACCCTTCTGGTTAGGCCCAAAAAGCCTCAAGAATCAGAAGAGGACAACAATGATGGATCTAGTGATACCCCACAAAAATTAGAACCGGAACTTCTAGAGAAGCCAATTGCTCCATTTCCCCAACGGTTGGTTGCACCAAAACCTCTCTCTAACTCTCAGGATATTCTAGAGGTGTTGAAAGAAGTAAAAGTTAACATTCCTCTACTTGATGTCGTGAAACAAATACCTTCATATGTCAAATTCCTGAAAGACCTATGCACGACCAAATGACGATGGAGTATTCAAAAGAAGATCTTCTTGACTGAGATAGTGAGTGTCATCCTAAAGCAAGACGTGCCACAGAAATACAAGGATCCTGGTAGCCCAACCATATCATGTATGATCGGTAACTACCGCATTGAGCACGCACTTCTTGACTTAGGAGCGAGCGTCAATCTGATTCCTTACTCGGTATACAAACAACTAGGGTTGGGTGAATTGAAAACCACATTACAACTCACTGATCGTTTTGTTCGTATATCAAGAAGGATCATTGAGGATGTGTTAGTTCAGGTTAACAGATTCTACTACCCTGTAGATTTCATTATCCTGGATACTGAACCCGTTAATAATGGGAGCACTTAGATTCCCGTCATTCTTGGTCGCACATTCCTTGCCACTTCAAACGCAATTATCAATTGCAGGAATGGAGTCATGAGCATGTCTTTTGGGAATATGACATTAGAATCAAACATCTTTTTCAATAATGGCAGAAATTCCGAGGATGATGACGATTTCCACGATGTTAACATGATTAATTCTTTCGTGGAAGATAAAATGCCTCTGACCTTATCCTCTGACCCTTTAGAGACGTTTCTGGCACACTCCCATGACTTGGATGATGACATGATTAGGGAGACGTGTGTCTTTCTTGATACTGCGCTGGTACTTGAAGTTAACTAGTGGAGGCCACAATTTAAAGAATTGCCCCAAACTGATATCGTGCCTCTACCGTCTAACTTCAAGCCACCGAAGCTTGGCCTAAAACCTTTGCCCTCTGATTTGAAATATGTCTATTTAAATAAGATGAAATATATCGGTGGTGATCTCTGCCCACCTAGAGAAAGAACAGGAGAGTATGCTCATAGCTACTCTTATTGAGCATAAGGGAGCCCTGGGATGGATGATAGCGGACCTCAAGGGAATCAACCCCTCGATTTGTACTCACTGCATATATCTTGAGGATATTGCAAAGACCTCACGACAATCACAACGTAGACTTAATCCTAACATGAAAGAAGTGGTTAAGGCCGAGGTTATGAAATTATTGGATGTAGGTATCATATACCCTATATCTGATAGTCAATGGGTGAGTCTAACTCAGGTGGTTCCTAAGAAGTCCAGAATCACCATCGTAGCCAATGCCAATAATGAACTCGTACCAACCAGAGTTACTACTGGTTGGAGAATGTGCATTGATTAAGGAAGCTCAATACCATCACAAGGAAGGACCACTTTCCTTTGCCCTTCATTGATCAAATCTTAGAAAGGCTAGCTGGTCATTCCTATCATTGTTTCCTTGATGGGTATTCGAGATGCAATCAAATTGAAATCGCCCCTGAGGACTAGAAAAGGACCACATTTACATGTCCCTACGACACCTTTGCCTACAGAAGGATGCCATTTGGGTTATGTAATGCCCCTGCCACCTTTCAACGATGTATAATGAGTATTTTTTCTGACATGGTGGGGAAATATCTAGAGGTCTTCATGGACGATTTCTCTATTTTCGGTTCATCTTTCAGCGAGTGCTTAGAGAGTCTTAAATGTGTGCTGAAAAAATGTGAAGAGAAGAATCTGGTACTTAATTGGGAGAAGTGTCATTTCATGGTTCAGAAGGAAATTGTCCTTGGGCATATCATCTCGTCAAAGGGAATCGAGGTAGATAAGGTAAAAATCAATCTTATCTCTAACCTACCTCCACCCAAGAACATCAGAGACGTGCGATCCTTCTTAGGACATGCAGGATTTTACAGGCGATTCATAAAGGAGTTTAGTTTCCTCTCTCGTCCTTTATGTAATCTTCTGCAAAAGGATGCACCATACGAGTAGACTGAGTAATGTCAGGAAGCTTTCACGAAGCTTAAGGGCATGTTGACCATTGCACCTATCATGAGCCACCCGACTCAAGCCTTCCTTTTGAGCTTATGTGTGACGCTTCTGATTATGCTCTTTGGGCAGTTTTAGGCTAGAGAAAAGATAAGGGGCCCTATGTTATTCATTACGTGAGTAGAACTCTAAATCCTGCCCAAGTGAACTACTCGACTACAGAAAAGGAACTCTTAGCTGTAGTGTTCGCCTTGGACAAATTTAGGTTCTACTTGATTGGATCAAAGATCATTATCTACACAGATCATGTGACACTCAAGTATCTTCTTTCTAAAAATGATTTTAAGCCCCGCCTGATAAAATGGATCCTTCTACTCCAAGAATTTGATTTGGAAATTAAAGATAAAAAGGGAGTAGAGAACGTAGTAGCTGATCACCTTTCTCGCCTTAATACCTCTGATTCCCTTGAAGCGACCCATATCAATGACATGTTCCCTGATGAACAACTGTTCAGAGTCTCCCATTCACCTTGGTTCGCTGATATTGCTAATTATCTTGCTACGAGTTCCATACCGACACATTAGACTGCACAAGATAAGAAGAAATTCTTTACCGAGGTGCGTAACTTTTTCTGGGACGATCCATATTTGTTTAAATATTGCCCAGAACATATCCTAAGTAGGTGTGTGCCAGACGATAAGCATCAGAGTGTCATCTCCTTCTGTCACTCACAGGCATGTGGTGGTCACTTTTCTGCTAAAAAGATCACGACCAAGATTCTGTAGTGTGGCTTTTATTGGCCCACTATGTTTAGGGACACTCATGAGTTTTGCATGGCTTGTGAGCGTTGTTAGAAATTGGGAGCATTGTCCCGTCGAAATATGATGCCTTTGAATTTCATCCTTTTCATAGAAGCATTTGGAAATTTGTATTTTTGGCTCAAGGTAGACTATGTCACTAAATGGGTCGAAGCGATTTTGAGCCGAAAGAATGACCATCGCACAATCATTAAATTCTTAAAAGAGAACATCCTTTCTCGGTTCAGAATGCCACGAGCCATCATTAGTGATGGGGGTTCACACTTTTGTAATAGACCATTCGAGAGCTTAATGAAGAAATACAGTATCTCTCATAAGGTGAGCACCCCATACTATCCACAGATAAGTGGACAAGCTGAGATTTTCAATAGGGAGATCAAACACATCCTGGAGAAAACGGTTAACCCTGATTGTAAGGATTGGTCAACCCGATTGATCGATGCTTTATGGGCATACCGTACTACTTTTAAAACTCCTATTGGAACGTCTCCCTTTCGACTTGTCTATGGGAAGGCTTATCACTTGCCTGTGGAGTTGGAAAATAAAGTGTACTGGGCGATAAAAAATATGAATTTCAATCTGGACAACGCTGGCTCGCTACGCAAACTTCAGTTGAATGAACTTGAAGAAATCCGGAATGATGCGTACGAGAATTCGGGAATTTACAAGGACAGGATGAAAGCGTTTCATGATCAACACATTCCGCGGAAATCATTCACGCTAGGTCCGAAAGTCCTTTTGTATAACTCTCGACTACATCTCTTTCCAGGTAAGCTTCGATCTCGTTGGACCGGCCCTTACATTGTTGTCACTGCTTATCCTCATGGGGCCGTCGAGATAAGAGATCCCGACAATGGTAAGGAGTTTAAAGTAAATGGACATCGATTAAAACCATTTGTCGAGAAATTTGATTCAAAGGACATGTCTATGCCTCTAACTGATCTTGTTTACCAGGATTGATCTCCTAGTCTGATGGAGGTATAGGTAGGTTTATCGCTTTCAAAGAACTAGGATAGCTTGCTTTATGCTGTTCTAGGATAGACGGTTTTATGCCGTTAGGTTAGTTTGCTTGATACGTTGTTTTAGGATAGTTAACTTTCGTGTTTCACTCTCGTACTAACCTGCTCTCAAGCTGAGATGTCTATCGAAAAGTCTCTTGATTCGTTATCCAGGTACTATCTTCCCATCACTTTTCCTTTACTTTCGTTGTCCCATGTGCATTGCATGCTCATATTTTTTACATTGAGGACAATGTAGATTTTAGGTTGAGGGTGGGAGATTAAGTTACCTAATCAGCGTTTTCTTGGTCTTGAGCAAAAATTGTGAAAATTTTTCAAAAAATTTTCTGGAATTTCTTGTAAATTCGATGTGATTTTGATGGCCATCTTTGATTTAGAATTACAGGATATGGAATGTTGGTGATTTACTACTCTTAAACTTAGTTATCTGTTAGATTTCACAGTTACGTTTGAATTATTAATTCATGATTAGAAGTTGTAAACATTGATTGAGTTATGATTTCACATATCACATCTCGCTTACACATTAAGGTTTCAGTTCGATATTGAATGATTAACTTGGTAATCACTAAGCATGAAAGGAACCAGCCTGAAAACTTTTAGCATTAGTTTATAAAGAAGAATTGAAAGGGTTGGTCGAATAATCTTCACCATAGGTTTTCTCCTTATAGATGAAGATTTGATTTCCCGAGGTTGACATTCGGAACAGGCTGGGCTATTGGTTTTCACCATAGGTTTGCTCCCTATAGGTGAAGATCTGATTCCCCTCGGTGTCACTTTAAAGTTTTTAAAAAAAATACAAAAGCTGGAAGAATGAAAGAATGATTTGTGAGGCACGTTTAGTTTTTGGGTGTCCTGAATGCTCTTGTTGCTTACCAATGGTATCATGAAATAGCGAAATGAATTTTAATGATGATAAGCCGAGATTACACTATACACTCATGGAACTCAATGTTTAGAATATTTTTCTAATTGATGGATTAATTCTTTGAACTTGATTATGAAATTTATCGTGTGCTTGAGTCCAGGAGAAAGTAATGCCCAATATTCATAAATCTTAGAATTCAAGTATCTGCATTATTTTTCATAAATCACTCGAGTTTATAGAAATTGTCCTGTAATTCTCAACGTATTTTTCGCATACTTTGCTCGGGACTAGCAAGATGCTGTTTGACAGTTGTGTCGAGGGTCAAATATTGCATATCAGAACCCAGTTATTGCATGGATTTACGGACATGATACTGTTTAACGGTCCGATTTAATCGTATTTGTGATGCAAGGTACATTTGCGAGCTTGGATCGAAACAGGATGCTAAAAGCTGAGCTTTAATGTTCAAAATCACCAAAGCATGAGACGGACCCTAGGAGGCTAAGATTGATGGATTTGCACGTTAGAGATCCAAGAAAATTGAGAAACTGAAGCTCAAGTAGCCTGAAAGACGTCTAGAATGCAAGATCATAGGGTTCCCACCATCCGTTCAGCTCAAAAATCCATACCTGGCCTGAGGACCATAAATGAACCGTACATGTCAAATTTGAGCCATTAGATCCTTGTGGAAGTGGCCCAACAGACACATCAGCCCCTAAAACCCTGATTTGGGGCGCACCTGCTGTTCGGATACGCTTCAACTTCGTTCCCCACGGTTAAAATGAGATGATGAGACAGATGGACGGAGAGGATTTCTCACAACATCACCATGAGGCCTACACCAGCGCGAGTGTGCACATAGAGTGTGCACATTCGCTGTGCACCGAACATCACAAAAGTCGGTCAGCAAGCGCTGACCGACGTTTCTTCCCAAACCCGTTCTCTTCTGCGAAGGCTTGAGCAGAGAGTTGCGGTTGAACGTAAGTGGGCCACCACCTTCGATTAAGAAGTCAATCCAGAACGTCCATTTGTTCCAGAAGGTTAAACCGACCGTACAAAGGAAGTTCTTCCAACCCCATGCTTGCATACATAAGGAAATACTGTTCAAACGAAGGTTGGACAACGAAATGGAAAATCAAGTGGCCACGTCGGCAGCAATCCAAAACCGACCATAACAGAATGGTTTTTTGAGACTAAGCTGATGAACGGCGTGGATTTCTCAAACTTCAAGGAGTATGGGACCCATGGGTTATGCACAGCGAGATACGCAGGCTCTGTTGCGCAAACAGAGCTTGTGGACGGTCCTTGTGGGCCAATCACAAGGTCTTATCTTGCAGGATGATCCAGTCCATCCATCCATCTTGATCAAGATGAAAAACCAACCGGACAGGGCCCTTCCCACCATTTGTATCAACAGGGATAGAAATCTATCCGCATCGTAAATCCCGCGCACTCTGTTTGGGTGATTCGCGCTATGTGCAGGTGTGGTGATTGCGGATCTCTGTGGGCCCCTGTCTTGAAGGTGATTGGAAATCTGCACTGTCCATCTTGTAGGGATGAAAAATCTGATCAAGTCATGGACGTTGTTTCTCTGATCGGCAAGGTAAGAAGGGAGTTGCATGCGCTGGCTTCTTGGCTCTAATCTGACTTACATAGGGTAGTTCGCAGCTGCGTAAAGATTGATACGCCAGCCCCAACCGACCTCTTCCACCGTCTTTGACAACTATAAAGAGAAGAGAGAGTTGAGCACAAAGGATATCGGGAACGTGAACGTGGAGTCGAGAAAGGGTGGAGCTAGGGCGAGCTTCAAAGAGTTCTTTTTCTTCTCTGTTCTTAATTTCTGCTTATGTTTATTTGAGATGTTTAGCCTCATCATGTTCATGAGTGGCTAAACCTCTTAGCTAGGGCTAAGAGGTGAAGCTTGTAGCGTGATGGGAGAATTTGTGCTTGTGTCTTTTGTTTAGACTGAATGGATCTTGATTTAATTTTATTATGGGAATGTTTTCAGTTTTTATGGTCTGTAGTGACTGAAATTACAATGGGTTTACGATAGCTTTGAGCATGTTCCTTGCCTTTTTATGTTTATGACGTCAGGAAGCCCTTTTGTTCACCGTCGTCTCTTGGGCATGGTCGGATGATTGTACCCTTCCTAACCTTCATATCACGATGATTGGTTGCCAATTAGTTTAATTATGTTATTTGTTTTGTCTCCTGGGCATGGTTTGGTGATGGTATCCATTCTAATTCTTATACCTTTCATCTCTTGAAAACTAGATCAAAGGAAGTTCAGTTTTGATTTTCATGGTTACACCCTTCAACTGGATGAAGATGGGACTCTAAGTCCAGTTGAATTCTTGAAGTAGGCATATGATCTCCCTGATCTCTACAAGTGAATTCTCTGAATCTCTAGTTTCCTTTCCCTGAATTCTTTAAGTTTTAGATAATTATTTCATCATTATTCCGCAAATTACGGTCGATTTAGATTTCATCTTAGTCTAGTTCTAGTTCTACTTAGTTTTAGATTACGGACAGGTTTCAGTCCCTTGGGATTCGACCTCAGTCTCATCGAGTTTATTACTACATCACAACCCTATACTTGGGGAGTGAACACTGATCCTGCCCGACATTACTTTAAACGGACAACGTCCACTATTTTGATCAGTGGCCCACCATTTGTGGTCACATGCATGATCTGAACCGTCCATCTTGTGCGTAGCAAGGGTCTGACCAAAACCTAGTGGGTCCTGCATGTAGATGTGATAGTGTGTGCATACAAACATTGGCGAAAAAGGGTCTTGTACAACCATTTTTTCGAAAACGGAAAGTGTAAGTGCTGTGTTCTATAAAGCACCCTTATTTGTCAAATTTCGATGGGTCAAAACAACTTATAGTGCGACTCATTCATGTGATGAAAAGTTCACCTTCAAGTGAATCAAGATGGGACGTTCACCTTCAAGATCAACACACGAAGTTGGAAAGTGCAAAACATGAAGATGGTTACTTCAAGTTTGAGTTCTACTTCACTTCAAGTTCAAGATCAAGCTACAACTTCAAGTTTACTTTAAGTAGAAGATTCACTGAACGCTACTGAAGATTCAAGTAGAAACTTTAAGGTATATACTTCAATATCCAATAATTTAGGTATAATTGACCTTAGAAAGACCCTAGACTTAGGTCCTTTCATATGCTAAACATACACGGTTTTTTTATACTTTGGTTAGGCTTTGGTTCGACTAGTCCAAGCCTAAGTTCGACTAGTCCAAGCACTGGTTCGACCAGTCTAAAAATACTTTGACCAGTCCAAGATTCAAACTCAAAAAATGGACTTTTCTGGTAGTTCCTCGACCAGTCGAGCAGAGTGCTCGACCAGTCTTGGGCATACCCTCGACCAGTCGAAGGGAGCTCAACTCGAACTCCAGCAACTGATTTTGTGCTCCCTCGACTAGTCGAAGGCAATGCTCGACCAGTTGACCAGGCCCTTTGACCAATCGAATGATAGTTTAATCCGATCGCGCCCAAAATTTGAAATTTGATTGATTCTTAGACGAGTCAAATGAGACCTAAGACCAGTCGAAGCAACCAATTTTCAACATATAAATAGAGGTATTTTCTCATTCTAATTCATTAATTAAAGCCACAAAAAGCCTTTGCTTTGAGAGAGAAAAGTCCCCATCATCTTCACGCTATAGCACGGTAATTTTAAATCTTTTAATAGCCTTTTGTTTTTGTAATTACTTGATCTCTTTTATGAATCTTATGTTTTAAAGGGAGTTCATACTCTTCCTTGTGAGATCTAAGGAATTCAAATAAGTAGCCTAAGGTTTGAATTAGTTTAAAATCAATTTCGAACCTAGAACCCTTGATTGTGTTATTGGACATTGAACATTTCTACATCAAGCGAAGTGGTTCTGCGGGCTACATCAAAGAGTGTCTTTAGAAGAAGATAAGTATTCTTTATTCATTTTTGGTTTCTTGAGATATCCAGAAAATCTCTGTATTGGTTTTGACTGAGATAGCCAGAAAATCTTAGCGTGGGGTTTTGATTGTGATAGCCCATTTAAAAACACAACTGTATAGGTTTTAAGGTGAACCTGAGAAAACCTTGATTATTAGTGAACGTCAATATCACGTGGGTTGTGATTATTGGGAGTGGAGTAGGTGTGGTTGTTTGAGAATAGTTGGTGTACACACCTAACCACTATAACTCCTGGTGTTTTGTGGTGAATGATGTATGTGATGTATATGTGTTGAATGGTTGTAATATTTTCATGTATATGTGGTGAATGCTTGTAATAGTTAGCTTTCTTCCTTTTCCTCTTGTTTTAGTTTGCGATCTCGATCCTTACTACGTTCAAGAAATCAGGTTGTCCTACCTAAAACATCTGTTTTTGGTGTAAGGTTGTCCTTTGAACAAGATTTGAATCAATTTCTCAATACTATTATAGTTGAGATCTCTGATTAGTTTTGATTTATTTAACCTTTCAGTTCTTTAATTTTTAAATTGGCATAGTCTTATTCACCCCCTAGGACCGAGAGCTCAACCTTTTCAGAAAGCATTCTGGCAGGCCAGCTGTTACGATCCGCATGAGGAGTCTTTCGCCGATCTTGGCCGTCTGTTTAGAAGGATCTCTGTGACGCTCTGTCACTGTGGTCACACGTGGGCGGGCGCACAGGTGGGCGCGGCCCCAAGATGGCTGGCAGGCTACTATGTGACTGACAGCCTACTGTGCTGGCAAGCTACTATGCATACAGTGAAGGTGAAACTTTGTCCCACATCGGAAGTGTTGTTTGAAGTTGTGGTGGTTATATGTGGAGATGTCACCCTATACTGTATGAGCCCTTTTGGGGGAAACTCCAAGAACAAAACCATGTGGGCTGTGCCCAGAGCGGACAATATCATACAGTGTAGTCCTGGGCTGTTACAAATGGTATTAGAGCAGAGGACGGCTCTGCCCACGGTAGGGGATATTGTGACGCCCCGTCACTGTGGTCACATGTGGGCGGGCGCACTTGGGTGGGCGCACATGTGGGCAGGCCCCAAGATGGCTGGCAGGCTACTGTGTGGCTGACAGCCTACTGTGCTGACAGGCTACTGTGCAAACAGTGAAGGTGAAACTTTGTCCCACATCGGAAGTGTCGTTTGAAGTTGTGGTGGTTATATGTGGAGATGCCACCCTATACTGTATGAGGCCTTTTGGGAGAAACCCCAAGAACAAAACCGTGCGGGCTGTGCCCAGAGCGGGCAATATCATACAGTGTGGTCGTGGGCTGTTACAATCTCCTCCATCCGATACCTTTCATGCGGATTAGGGTTCAAATAGAAAACCAACACTAAAAAAATATCTCAGGCTGCTTGTTTCTAAAAAACTAGACAGTTGTCAATATCCAGACCGTTCCTTCTCATCCAACGATGCTGAGAAAGTCTATGTCGCGATAAAAGGGCAACGAAGATCAAACAGAAGCGCTGCTTCTCATGTTATCGCAAGACCCATCATTTTCTTCTCCTTCTGAACCCACTGACTAAAGCTTCATCGAGCTTCGATCCGACATGTCCCGAAGCTCCTTAGGGCTGATATGAGTTTGTAAGAGGTGAGCTATCAGTCCTAGAGGGGGGGTGAAAAGGACTATGCCAATTAAAAAATTAAAGAACTGAAAGATTAAATAAATCATAACTAATCAGATATCTCAATTGTAATAGTATTGAGAAATTGATTCAAACTGTGTTCATAGGACAACCTTACACCAAAAACCAAGGTTTTAGGTAGGACAACCTGATTTCATGAACTTGGTAGGGATAGAGTTCACAAACTAAAATAAGAGAAAAAGGAAAGAAAGCTATCTATTACAAGCATTCACCACATGTACATAAAATAATTACAATCATTCAACACATACATCACGTACATCATTCAGTACAAAACACTAGGAGTTATAGTGGTTCGGTGTGTACACCAACTGTTTTCAATCAGCTACACCTACTCCACTCCCAATAATCACAACCCACGTGATATTGGCGTTCACTAATAATCAAAGTTTTCTCAGGTTCACCTTAAAACCTAGACAGTTGTGATTTTAGAAGGGCTATCACAATCAAAATCCCACACTGAGATTTTCTGGCTATCTCAGTCAAAACCAATACATGAGATTTCCTGGATATCTCAAATAAACCAAAAATGAATAAAGAATAATACTTATCTTCTTCTGAAGACGCTCTTTTGATGTACCCCGTAGAACCGTTTCGCTTGATGTAGAAATGTTCAATGTCCAATAACACAATTAAGGGTTCTAGGTTCTAAATTGATTTTAAATTAATTCAAACCTTAGGCTACTTGTTTGAATTCCTTATCTCTCATTGAAAAGTATAAACTCCCTTTATAACGTAAGATTCATAAAAGAGATCAAGGAATTACAAAAACAAAAAGTTATATTAAAAAGATTTAAAATACCGTGCAATAGCTTGAAGAAG
Source organism: Magnolia officinalis (assembly GCA_021015155.1). Taxonomy (NCBI): domain Eukaryota; kingdom Viridiplantae; phylum Streptophyta; class Magnoliopsida; order Magnoliales; family Magnoliaceae; genus Magnolia; species Magnolia officinalis. The sequence goes on from JAJHSJ010000011.1 coordinate 21,824,856, forward strand.
ATGAAGACTTTTCTCTCTCAATGTGAAGGCTTTTCGTGGCTTGAATGAATAATTTCGAAGTGAGAAAAGGCCTCTATTTATAAGTTGAAAAGTTGTTGCTTTGACTGGTCTAAGGTCTCCTTCGACTCGTCTAAGAATCAACTAAATATCAAATTTTGGGCGCGATCGGATAAAAACCGTTCTTCGACTGGTTGAGAGCCCTGTTCAACCGGTCAAGCATAGCCTTCGACTAGTTGAGGGTGCCTTGAAATGGTCGTTGGACTTCGAGTCGAGCACCCTTCGACTAGTTGAGGGTGTGCCTTCGACTGGTCAAGCACCCCTGCTCGACTGGTTGAGGAACTAACAGAAAAAATCCATTTTTCGGTTAAAATCTTGGACTGGTCGAAACTTCCCTAGACTGATCGAACCAAAACTTGGACTAGTCGAACTAAGACTTAAATTTATCGAACTAAAGTCTAACCAAAGTATAAAAACCCATATATGTTTAACATATGAAAGAACCTAAGTCTAAGGTTTCTCTAGGGTCAATTATACCTGAAATTATTAGGCATTGAAGTATATACCTTGAAACTTCTACTTGAATCTTCAATAGCGTTCAGTGGTTCTTCTACTTGAAGTAAACTTGTAGTTGTAGCTTAATCTTGAACTTGAAGTGAAGTAGAGCTTAAATATATTGAACTTGAAGTAACCATCTTCATGTCTTGTTCTTAAACTTGACTTTCCAACTTCATACGTTGATCTTGAAGGTGAACTTTCCATCGCTTGTGTGAATCACATCATAAGCTATTTTGTCCCATCGAAATTTGATAAATAAGAGTGTTTTATACATCACGGCACTTACAGAGTTGTCCACATGCAGCGGATTGGAGAAGGAAAGCATCGTGCATAATCCACCATTACCGCCCGACCTTCTTCGTCGTTCAAGCTGCACCAAACCGAGTTGATGCGTTTGATTCGAGTGGAACCCGGTCATCCAGTGGTTCCCCTGGACTTAATCAGATGAAAGAAAGGAAGAAGGCAGGAGCATGAAGGAAAGATGATGAAGA
>JAJHSJ010000011.1:21826001-21865153 GCA_021015155.1 Magnolia officinalis
TCAAAATGACAGTGAATCAACACGGAATATGCGGGAATGACCGTGATATGCATGGAAATGGGGTGAAGTGAAGCGAGTGGACCACGAAATGCACGGAAGTGACCGTGAAGTGAAGACGTGGGACCGTAAAATGCGTCAAAATGACTGTGAAACAACACAGAATATGCGGGAATAACCGTCATATGCATGGAAATGGGGGTGAAGTGAAGCGATTGGATCGCGAAATGCACGAAAATGACCGTGAAGTGAAGATGCGGGATCGTGAAATGCGTCGAAATGACCGTGAATCAACACGAAATATGCAGGAATGACTGTGATATGCATGGAAATGGGGGTGAAGTGAAGCGATTGGACCACGAAATGCACGAAAATGACCATGAAGTGATGACGCGGGACCGCGAAATGCGTCGAAATGACCGTGAATCAACACGGAATATGCTGGAATGACCGTAATATGCATGGAAATTGGGTGAAGTGAAGCGATTGGACTGCGAAATGCATGGAAGTGACCGTGAAGTGAAGACGTGAGACCGCGAAATGCGTTGAAATGACCGTGAATCAACACGGAATATGCAGGAATGACCGTGATATGCATGGAAATGGGGGTGAAGTAAAGCGATTGGACCACGAAATGCACGAAAATGACTGTGAAGTGAAGACGCGGGACCGCGAAATGCGTCGAAATGACCGTGAATCAACATGGAATATGCTGGAATGACTGTAATATGCATGGAAATAGGGGTAAAGTGAAGCGATTGGACCACGAAATGCACGGAAGTGACCGTGAAGTGAAGACGCGAGACTGCGAAATGCGTCGAAATGACCATGAATCAGCACGGAATATGTGGGAATGACCGTGATATGCATGGAAATGGGGATGAAGTGAAGCGATTGGACCACGAAATGCACGAAAATGACCGTGAAGTGAAATGCACGGTAATGACCGTGAATTTTTGTGCCGCAAAGTGAATGAAATGGATTTTTGACCGTGATATGCATGGAAATGACCGTGAAGTGCAGCGATTGGACCGTGAAATGAATGAAATTGACCACGAACTTATTGAAATTGTCGGCGAAGTGAATGAAATGGATTTTTGACCATCGCCCTGATGGAATCTTGGAAAATAACAAGGTTAGTTGGCTGAAGTAGCTTCTCCCTACCCAAAATCATATATGGTACGTCAGTAACTAATTTTGGTTTAGAAGATATTCTTGTAAATGAATAAATAAATAAATGAAAAAAAAAGGGAAATTTTTTTTATATGCTTATATATGTATTTTTATAAATATGAATTAGAGAAAATTGTAGGTAGAATAAATATCTCCATGTAAAAAATAAAAATAAAATAAAATAAATAAAAAATTTCATAGGCTGGCACAGACTACAGTTTTGGCTATGGTTATAATCCGTAGCGAAAGGTAAGTACCTTTTTCGATATATCGAAAATTGTTGGATTTTTGAGAAAAACTCACTAGACAGTTCTGGACCATTTCTGATTAATCAAAGACGTTCGATATATCAAAGTGTTTTTTTTTTAAAAAAAAAAAAAAAAAAATTTTTGTTGTTGTAATCCCCCCGCTTTTTATGGGTCCTATTATGAGGTATGTGTTATATCCAAACCGTCCATATTTTTGGCGAACTCGTATTAAGGTTTGAGACGAAAAATAAGACAGATCTAGCTATCAAGTGGACCAACTGTTAAAGGCTATGGATGATTGAACGTTTACCATTGAAACCCTTTTAGGGCTCACAGAAGTTTTGGATCACTATGAAACTTGTTTTTCCACTTCATCCTGGTCTTGTGACCTTACGAATAGATTGGATGGAAATAAATGTTACGGTGGGCCCTACAAAATTTTTAACTTTGAAAATCAATTTTTTGCTGTTCTTTGTGGTGTGGTCCAGTTGATCTTTGGATATGATTTTTTTTTTTTTATAGATAATGGTCCGAATGATCTCGAATATGGATGAACGTTGTGGATATAATAAATACATAACTGTGGGGCCCATGTAACGTTGTTCACTTTTGAACCGTTCGTACAACTCGGAGTTCGAGGAGCGTCAAGCGCTCGTCTTCCTGCTTGAAGGAAAAGGCAGGGGCATTTTCGACCTTTGGCAAGGCGTCCGTACAGCTGGGGCGTATTCTCGCAAAGGAAAATGAGGTGGGCGTAGTCTCGCAATTGGGCCATAAATGGGTCGTACACTCACAATTTTCTCTTCTTCCAAAGGCTATTTTGAAAAATGCACTTGAGCATCTTATGAAGTGACGTCTACAACTTCGGTGAATCCCACCATGATGTATGTTTTACATCCACATTGCATATTCATTTGGAGACATCATTTTAAGGGATGAGCCAAATTGCCCATTCATTTGAAGAGATCATTTTAGGGCATGAGCCAAAGAGTAAAGCAGATCTAAAGTTCATGCGGACCGCCTAAAGAAAAAAAAAAGTACGAATCAAACGCGTACATTAAAAATTTCTCGAGGGTCACATGAGTGTTTTCCATCAAACTAATATTTGTGTTTTCCCATCATCTGCATGCATTAATTTATGAAATGATTAGATCTCAAATAAACACCATGGTGGGCCTTAGGATGGTTTCAATCGTGGGTGTCACTGTCCTACCGTTTTCTATGGTGGGTCCACTTGAAATTTGAATTTGCCTCATTCTTTTGCTCATGATCTAAAATGATATCTCCAAATGGATGGACAGTGTGGATACAACACATACATCACAGTGAGCCTACAAAACTTGGTGATGTCACTTCTGTAGCTAAACTGGCTACTCAACGCGTTAGTAGCTAATCCGCGTCAAGCATCTTATCTTTGATGAAGTAAATGGTCAATTATGAACAACCGCCTACCCAATTTGACTTTAAGTAATGACAGGAACAGAAAACCTTGTTAAGAAAAAAAAAATCTATTTTATCATTCTCTTTGATATAAGTCATGTGTTGAAGGTATCACAATTGGAGATTCAATTACTGTATTATGGATGTAATGTGCTCTGGGTAGAGACCCTCTTGGTCGATGCATAATTCCATGGATTTTGGATAGTTGTGCACAAATCGATGTAAATAATTCGAAATGCGTGTTACATCACTTTCGGGATTGGATGTCGCAAATATTCGCTCCATGAACAAATCGTGTCACGTAATTCATCGGACCTATGTTGTGCCACCTTGAGGTGTTCACATAAATCCATAGTATCGTTGGCCATGCCGGTGAATATCCGTAGTTATGGGATGCGGGTCGAGTCGGGTTTTCTATAAATTATATTCAACATTGTGATGATCACTATGTATGATGAACCGCACATACTTTGCTAGGCATGCATTCATATATATATATATATATATATATTATATATATTAGTTCCGCATACTGATATCGCTCGTAGTATTGGAGTACAAGACGTATCAGAACCTTTACATTGATCTCATGAATCTCTTGAAATTACTGTTAATCTTGAAGGATAACCATCACTATGAGTAGGGCGTTGACACTCTTCAACTGTACAAATGATGTAGGTGACGTACAGGTTGAGGACCTAGAAGATCAGTCCCCGATAGAAGATTTTACTGAATAAAGTAGAAAAATAGTTTATGACTTATTTTATTTATGCTTCTGCTATCCAACTCAGAATATTGCAATAAGCTCCTATTGAGAGAGAATTTGACAAGTTTATTTAATTATGGAATGATAATTTTAGTTAATTTTATTCTTATGGATGATTACCTTTATAAATGTAAATGGATGTGATCTAGATGAAAGGAAAATCAAGGCAAGACCTTGAGGCATCCGGAATTTTTACATTATTAACACCTGATTTTCTCGGGTACGAGTATGAACTCTGGCCGTGAAAATTTGAAATGTTACATGTGACCCCCAAAGTTTTTATATAGAAATTGTACAAATCTTCGACTGCATCACGAATCTTATTGACCTCAGTGACACTCTTTTTACTATACAACTTTTAAAAATGAATATAACTATGAAAATCTTGTATCTAAGATCAAGAACAACTGCAATAGAAATTGCCAAAGTGTGCTCAGACCAATACTTATCAAACTTTAACTACACACCCGTAGTCATTATTTGTAGAAAGTTTGGTTCACTGCAACTTTTGTACAAAACATCTTTTACTCTCTAAAGTTCATGAAGAAATATTTGTTGTTGGATACTTGCTTCTCGAAAAATCTTCATTATATTATAAAAAACTGTAAGGAACTTGTGAACTGTTTCATCTCTTGTCCAATCATCATCAGAAGGCAATCATTGATATGCACTATCACCCTCATAGTGAGAGAATGCATCTTTAAAAGCTATTGTTGAATCCAACATTTTGTAAGTTGAATTTCAATGTGTCAAGACATCCAGCTTCATCGTTCTCTTGGATGACAAATTCAACAATTTCACGATATCATTCCATGTATTTAATCATGAAGATGACCCTCGTATCTATTTTTCACCCTTTGATGTTCTTGATCATTGGCTCAAATTTTTTAAGCACATCTTATACAATCAAGTTTAGGATGTGGCCACAACACTTAACATGAAATATTTTTCAACCAAAATTTAAGTCACTAGTGGCCCAAAACTGGTTCCGTAAAATCTTTATCAAACTATCATTTACAGAGGCATTGTCTAAAGTTATTGAGGAGTTTTTCTTCTTAATGCCCCACTCTACAAGGCATCTATAGACACAGTCTGAAACCATCAAACCAGTGTGAGGAGTCGCAAGATAGCGAAAGTTTATAACTCTTTTGCAGAGCCTCCATTTGGCATCAATGTAGTGGGCGGTTAGTGATGTATACCCATTTCGTTGATTGGATGTCGTCCACAAATCTGATGTTAGGCTGATTCAAGAAACCAATGCCAACTATCCTTTCAAATTAACCTTCTCGCTTGCATACATTTTCATACACACTCTCTTTATTGTTGTACAGGAGACTTTCTCATATTTGGTATTAAGGCCTCTAGTTAATTTGAAAAAAGATAGACTTTTTACCATCTAAAATAGTTCTTCGTTTACAATAATTAATAAATCTGGCCATCAACTCCTTCATATGTTCCCTGTTATACTTATAGGTGGACAAGGTACCTTACAACGGATCCTTCAAAGATTGGGTGAAAGTATTTGTTGCCCTGAGGTCTAACTTCTCACTCTTTTTATTTTTTATTTTTTATTTTTTTTATGATACTTCAATAGGTGTTTCTTTAAAGTTGTGGTCAATGCATCTACTTGTTTAACATATTGACCCGTGCACTATATCTTCATCGTGTCGATCTTTAGGGCTACTTCTTCAAAATCTTCCCATACCACTGATCTTTTTTTCCTTTTAGTGAACTCTGGGAGGTACTAATCTCAATGGGTACCTATTCATCTTGTAGACGCAATCGTTTATCCAAGATCATCGGCGAAGTGACTGACTAACTGCTGGGGGTATTGGGAATTTTCTTACTTATCATCTATAAATTAAAAGATACTAAATCAGACTAGCATTATAATGCCTTAAAAGTATATACTAAACCCTAAATTAGTACCCATCCAAGGTTGGATAAAATGTAATACTTTCATATTCCCATTTAAAAGCCCACGCTGAAATTTCGACAACATCTCCCTATGTCTCTTCAGGTAAGTTGATTTTCTATTTCATTATGATTCTAAATATCTAAGCAACGTGAAGATAATTAATATCCGAAATAAAAATGAAGAAACATATCCAGAGAGAAATGGAGAGATAGCGCAAAACATGCATGCGTATTGTAATAGGTTATATGAAAGCACACTATCTATCTAACCTTGAACTGTCCAAATTGCAACAATTTCTATGTGACCAAAAACAAAATATATCTATGCCAGACCACATAGAATTTCTCAAATGTGTAACTAATTGTTTAATTCACAAAAATAAACCACATTATGCTAACTTTTTAATGCACAATAATAAGCTAAGCAATAAGCAATATAATCCATAATTCACAAAAATAAGCCACTAATTGTCTAATTAAAAATAAATAAATTAGGCTAATTGTTTAATGCACAATAATCAGCTAAGCAATAAGGGGTTAGGGAATAAGGATTTAGGTTTAGCCATTTATGGTTTAGGCTTTAGGTTTTATGTTTAGGGTTATTGATTGGATTTAAGGTTCAGGGTTTAGGTTTAGGGTTTGGGTTTAGGGTTTTGGGTTTAGGTTTTAGGTTTAGGGATTATTTTAGGGTTTGGGTTTAGGCTATATGTATTAGCTTTAACTTTAAGGTTTATAAATGGCTCAGCCTGAGCTAGCCCAGATGCACCATAGTCAAGCTGGATGCACACGAGCCAGCCTGAACACACCACATGGTCCACACCTAGCCCGATCACACTTGAGCCAGCCCGAACGCACACCACGTCCAACCTGGACGCACTCGATTTTAACCTTACCTGACTTCAATTTCATAAAACCACTAAATTAGAAATTAATAAATAAAGAACTATAGAAATTAGGAAATTACCTTGATTAGAGGCATAATCGAGTGGCCGGGTGGGTATGGTCCATCCGAACGAGCTGCTGCCTGAGTTGAGATGAGCGAATATGAGGGAGGGAGTGGAGAGAGAGAGAGAGAGAGAGAGAGAGAGAGAGAGAGAGAGAGAGAGAGAGAGAGAGGAGGGTAGCCTAGTGGTTGGTGGTGATGGGTGGCTGTCGGGCTCGGGAGAGGAGGGTGGGAGAGAGGTTGAGTCAGGTACGAGCATGCGGCGGGTGGGGTAGGTTAGAAAATTAGGTTACACACACACACACACACACACACTCTACTCGAACCTAAGTCAAGTCGGGTTTCAGATTGAGTCGAGTCAATATTGAGTTAGATTTTAGGTCAAGTCGAGTCAAGTTAATGGGTGATTCAGACTTGACTTGGTTTAAGTTCGGACTGGGAGAAGTCTACTCAGTTTGGATCGACGCACCCACCTGGTTCGAGTGAAGTTGGGTCTGAATGAGTTAGATGAGTCGAGTCTAACAAGTTGACTTGTCCCATGCCTAGCTCTAGCTATATCGTGTTAGGCAGGGACGTGGCGCACCTAATCCAATCCCCTATCTCCGCTGAGCGCGACTTAGTTGGGACCTTGAACCAACGATATGGGTGCACCCACCTTGATGCATGCATTATATATCTACATTGTCTATATGTTTTTCTAGCTTATTTAAGGGCATGGTCCGGAAAATGAAGAAGATACAAATTTCAGGTGGACCACACCACAAGAAACAATGGTCGTTGAATGCCCACCATTAAAAATATCTTATGGTCCATGTAATGTGTTTTTACCATATAATTTGTTCATAATATTAAACAAACCTGGATAAAAGGAAAAAAACAAATATAAGATTAATGAAAAGACTTTTATAGCCCACGAAAGATTTTTAATGGTTAATAAACACTCTTTTCAATGGTGTGGTCCACCTAAAGTTTGTATTTGCTTCATTTTTTATCAACACCCTAAAGTAAGTGGCAAAATTGATGGACCTCTAGATATATAATGGATACATCTTAGTGGGCCCTATAGTCAAGGTTGCACCCACATCATTGGTTTTGGGTTGCGGTTAAAAGCGAATTGTGTCCTAACCCCACCCGTCTTTAGCCATGAACGAGCAAATCCATGTGGAGGACCATGGTGATATATCTGTTTATCTACGCCATCATTTCGGTACTTTTTCTGGTTTGGATTTTGTGGTTACTGTGTTGCATGTGGGCATGCTAGAATTGACTATATGGCTTGATTCCAACTGAACAACTTGACCTCAAGCGCCAATATAGGTAGATACGTTGACTGCAATCGTATATGAATGAGATATGAGTAGATTAACTACCTATTCAGCCACTCGCAAATTGTTTTAGAGAATGTTCAAGTGATAGTCGGAGGGTGGGGTTCAGCTCTACCTTTGTTACTAAAGGACTTTTTTTTTTTATATATATACTTAGCTATCATAAGACAAGAAGGAAATACTTACAGTCGGTCAAGGAACAACTATAAAAAGTCTTTCACAATGAAGAACTACTTGTATTGAGAGCAGATAAAGTCCAATGTATGATCGTATACTTGGATTATAACTTAGAGACTACCACTACTCTTAAAATAGAGCTAAGGCTAAAAGATTATGCTAATATAAGATAATATTAATTCGACTGCATCGAAAATGCATGGAATAGGATACCGCGACATGCGGAAGCTTGGTGAAGCTATGGAATGAAGGCTATGTCCTAGCAGGGGGATGATTAGGACTAAATTAAAATTTTATCTTTTAACACACAATTGCCTACTTAAACTAATTAACAATTTAAACTAAGTAAGACAATTAACTCTAAAGCTTCCAAGCCAATAAAAGGTATAATCACATGATATGACAATGAGCAACTAGTCTGTAAATGATAATGTACAAGTTTATGAGGGATGTGCTAACTATTACCTCTTAGCATTCATCTAATCATGCATACATACAATTCATCAACCAATAACATAAGAATAATTAAACAAGTGTTCAAAGACAATCCTAAACACAAGCATGTATAGTAGTTCAATTTACCTACTCCACTCCCGGCGGACTCACTCAACCCATGAATGTGACGGATTTGACTATCCGAGGTTTTTAAATTAGGCTCACCTCTAACCTTTACAGCCCTACACAAGGACCTTAATGTACACTCCTGTTAAAGGATCCCCCAAGGGACTTGAGTTGGTTTTCTATCGACTAACTAATAACGTCGGTCATAAACCAACAACCTCGGTCCTAATCCAAGGACCCACGTTTACTTTCACTGGAGGCTTTCACGGAGACTAACACATACACACCCATATCCAGTGGTCTACCCTAGGATTTAGTCAACTTTGGCAATTTAAACACTACACTCAATCCTGCACTAGAAATGATTGTACACGGACTATTACAATTGACAACTTACTTATCGGATTGAGACCATTTTATAGAGAATTCTCGGGTTGTTTGATCGATGCTCTCTCATGCTTCAATCAGCTCCTCTTTGCTCTCTCGATCATGATGTTAATGCATTGCTAATGCTTCAACTTCAATGATCAAACACCTTACATGTGATGCTCCTTTAAGGTGACCAAGGTGATGAAAAGTTGGAATTCGTAGGGGATTCACCTAAATGGGTCTTTTAAAGGATTTAGACAAGTGTATATCTATAAAGGTTAAGTCTAATCTCTAGAAAATGGTGGAGTTCAAGATCATTTTCAAGGTAGAGGTTGGAATCCTCGTAAGAGTGTTAATCTCAAGCAAGATGACTTAGAACTCATTGGTTTAGATGCTTAGGATGAGGGATATGATCATGAAATCTCCTAATCTTCTATTGCACTAAAAACTCATGAAATGCCCAAAGATCCAAATGCTATATTTATAATAATCATGCTCCAATGGATCTCTAATGGCTAGGCTCGATTGATTGAGTCTAGCCTTCAATGGATCGTGCTAGGCTAAAAATATTCCAGAGAACTCATTGGATTGTTTTGGCTATGTTTGATCGATCGAGCTCAATCGCTTGAGAGGGATCGAGGATCCCTCAATCGATCAAGCTTATGCTTCGAGCACTTGAACTCCTCTGTATTTTAAGCTAGAGCTTGCTGGACATTTTAGGCTATGTTCGGTTGATCGACTCAATCGATCAAGCTTTACTCGAGCACACTTCTAAGGCTATTGGTTTGAGCATTTTGGATTTCCAGCAGCTTGGGAGCCTCTTAAACCTATTTTATCATGTTTCAATAAGGTTGTTAAGGCCAATGGATGATAAAAAAATGGTACCATATATATGTATATGTGTGGTGTGTGTGTGTGTGTGTTCTTAACTCCTTGATACTCATGTCCTCTTGTGTCTTCGGTCTTCAGCTTAAAAGGGCTCAACCGATTACATAATACATGGACTTCTGTGATTGAGAAACAAGGTGCACAAATAGGTGCACTAATATAGTTTTGTTGAATTGGTGTGAGACCTTTTTCTTTGTTGATTTTCCTTGTTATTTATACACTTCTCTACTATACAAATACTCTATATCCATTTTTTTTGTTTACTTCAACCGTTACGGTAGCTGAATCGTTGCCACGTCATTCTTCTAAATCCTTGACTCTTTGGATTCTTCTAATTGTTCCTCATTTCTCGACCGCTTTCCACCTTTTGGACTTCTCGGTCGTGCACCATCATTAGATGATGTGTATTTCCAACTCAACGTCAGATGTGCTTCCATAAGAAGTGCTAAAAATATCTTTAAAGATCTTCCTGCATGCTATATCCTTTTTATGCAACGACATGTGTTATTCCCTAATTGGTTATTCCAGGAATGGCCAGAAAATAAGGTACAACATTTCCCCCCACGTTGATTCACCTTTAGGTAAAAGGTGAAATTGACATTGGCTCGTCGTCCCATGCAATAAATGCGATTGGCGACTATTTCCATGTGTCAACTCCCTATTGATTCTACACGACATGGATAAAAACTGAATGGTGATTTTGCCCCTATCTCATGGTTACCATCGTAACACGTAGCACACAATCATATTGTATGAGGAGTCATGATAATCCTCTCATTAATGCGCACTTCCCTGGCTGATATATATGCTATTTTAAACTGATTTCACTATTTTGATGACTCTTACTCTTCTTCTTCCTAAGCTTTTTTCAGTTAAGATTGTTATCATCATGGCTGCTTCCTCTTCATCCGGCCCCGTAACCTTCCATCAAGATGATGTATTAAGAGAGCTGGAGGCTCTTTCGTCCAAAATTCTAGATGACATCATCTTCTCTACCTTAATTTATTGATGTAAATGGATTGTTTCTTACACTCAAACCAACATTCAGTCTAAAGTTTTCCTCGATCAACTTCAATTGTTAGATCAATTCTTTCCTTACTATCCAGGTGAACAACTCCTCATTCAGTCCAATTCCTTACCATACCTTGTAAACGCATTCATGATTTCAAGATCATGGTCGTGGGCGATAAAAGGATGGCCATAATGGTTTACCTATGTATCGCAATAACATGGCGATACATGGAAACATGTTGGCATCTATGAATGTATCAACCTTTCATTACATGAGTATGTAACAGACACCTCTCTTCTTGTTGCGGCTTCAGCCTTTTAGAGTAACAACCAAAGGTTTTACCACAAAGAAGGGCACCTATGGCTTCTTCAAATGTGGTTTTTTGAATACTTTAGGTTTGTTTTTGTAAATCCTATCCCTCCTCCATCTTCTTTCACCTATTTCGGCCACTGAAATATCTATTTTCCTAGAACCGCTCATTCTTTTGCCGAATATATGAATTTCTTCCCCTCTCTTAACTAAGAAAAACCCAATCATTCTTATTGCCCTTTTCCCAATAAAGAGTTCAGTTCAGCGAGGTTTACAGAGGACTACAATACTAATAATGTTGAGATGAATGGGGTTAGAGACCAGGCTTGGTAGAGTTATCTCATTTGTAAAGATCTCCCTTATGACAGCACTATGGAGACATGTGTGAATGCTAAAGCTGGACTCGAGCAGTACTGCCCCAATCTCCTTAATCATCAAATTAGATTAGCTCAATGCATTTCATGTCCTTTCACTCATAGAACCTGCAATCAACCACCGAATCAACATATAATTGTGAATTCAATCAGCACCTACTACTTTCTTCATGACAATTTTGAGAATATAGGTGCTAAATTCAATGCTCCCCTCTTCCCGGCTGTCCTCATGAGATGATTTCTTTCTACAACTTGTGGAAGAAACACTATTAAAGATTAGTCACTATATAAGACCTGTACCCTAGACCGTACCGTTCCGTATGCTTCCGCGATCCTCCTGGTCAAATTCCGGCAACCCTCGACCTGTATTCGATGTTTTCACACGAACCTAAGCCGAGTCTTGCATACCGAAGCTGGCTCGAACTGAAACCTATACCTTGGTGACCGCGACGTTACCGCGTTTCCAACGTCGTGACTCGCGCACTGATCCGATACCCATGCTAGAAGTTATGGGTCTACGTTCATTTCAAGGAAAATGCCGCGCGTTGCGAATTTCGAGGGAATCTTTACAACATGTCCCATCAAATCAAGTCAAGTACACCACCTTACTTCAATGCCACCTCACCTAACAACAAGTACACATGACCGCTCTTGCTTTTTCCACAAGTCAACACGTCCCTCCCCTAACCATCCCTCTTTCACACCATTTTCAACTAAGGGCATACCTCCCATCACCTTTCCTTACACCCACCACTCCAACCATCCCTTTTATTATTCTCTCTCTCTCATTCCATCTCTTCACTCCCAAGCAACAAGCTTCATACGTCCAAGCCTCTCCAAGCTTTCCTAAACAACAAGTGTGGCCCACCCTCTCATCCCACCATCAAAACTCCATCATCCACCGTTAAAAGTAAAGGCAAGGAGCATAGGAGTCCAAGGGATCAAGGAGAAGGCCTAGAGGTGGGTGATCCACCGTTGATTCCGATTTAATGGGCCCACTTGTGATGGGACCCACTTTCATGTATGTGTTGTAATGTAGAGGGGCCCATAGTGGCGGGGCCCCCTCCATCTTGTCTCTCTATCTCTCTCTTTCTTTCTCTCTCTATCTCTCTCATATGGGTAATGGTGTGTTTGTGTGTGTGGCCCACCATGAAGTATGTAACCTATCCACGCCATCCACCTTCATGGGACACACCTGATGGATGTGTTTGATCAACACCGTCCAACCGTTACCGGGCCTAAACGGAAGGAAAACACAAATATCAAATTGATCAAAATCAGGTAGGCCACGTCCACGTGGGACCCACCTCGATTTAATTCATGTGCATAGGCCGTCCAATGTCCCTGGACGCTGGACGTGTCCACTGAAGCGTGAACAGACAGCTGGTGTACTAATGGTAGCAACAAAAAAAAGGTTTTTGGGTTACCCACTTAAGCAGGCCCCTCCTTGATGTATCAATCTAATCCACGCCGTCCATTTCATTCCTCAGCTCATTTTAGGTGTTGAGCCAAAAAATGAAGCCCATCCGACTATCTGGCGGGCCATAGCATAGGAAACAGTGGTTTTCACCATTAAAACCCACCCTGATGTTTCAATACGCTAAAATACATCGAATATTGGGCTGGATGGGTCTGTCTTGAGCTGTAGAGTGCAATGGCTGGGCTGGATTTCCCTGATGCGGGCCCCACCTAGGAAAAACCTCAAAAAAATCAATTAAAAAAAATATATATATATATAACTGCAGCAGGCGCTGCCGCTGACGTGTAGCAGTGTCCTGCTGCTGTGCTGTTGGACGAGAAAGGGCAGGGACGTGGGTCCCATGTGTAGGCCCCACCGTGATGTCCGATGAACATCAACGACGTACATTTAGCGCCCCTCCCTCTGGGACCATGGGCCACCCCAAAATCAGCCATGTACGTGACTCAGGTGGCTCACGTCACATGAAACAGTGGGATTGAACGACTGTCATTGAAACCCTTTTTGGGTTGTCACAGAAGTTTTGGATCATTATAAAATTTGTTTTTCCTCTTCATCTGGTTCCACGTGACCTTATCAATAGATTGGCTGGAAAATAAACATTATGGTGGGCCCCACGTAGGACCCACTGATGTGTGTGCTCCACACCTTCCATCAGTGGGGTCCCCACCATGAGCTATGTGCTTTATCTATGCTGTCTATCTATGGGACCCACCATGATGCGTGTGTTTCATTTAAACCGTCCAACCATTTTAGAGATTATTTTAACGCCTGTGATGGAATAAAATATATAAATATATAAATATAAATATATATATATATATATAAATATATAAATAAATAATATATATATATATATATATATATATATATATATAAGAGACAGATCTAGGATCAGGTGGACCACATTATAGAAAACAGTGGGTTTGAATGTCCACCATTAAACCCTTGGGAATTCTAATGGTGGAAATCCTTATCACCACTTATATTTGAGTGTGGCCCATTTGATATACATGTGGCCCATGTGGTGTGGCCCACTTACCATATTTATGGCCCATTGTTGAGGCCCACCTTGATTTATATGAGGCCCGTTGTTGAGGCCACCTTAATAGATATGAGGCCCATGTTATGAGGCCCATTGTGACGTATGCAAGGCCCATGTGATAGGCCCAACTTGGTGTAATTGTGGCCCGCCCACTTTGATATATATGAGACCCATGGTATGAGGCCCATTTGACGTATTGGAGGCCCATGGGTTGAGGCCCAATGGGATGTACATAAGGCCCATTGTAATGTGTTTCCACCTTGGTTTATGTGATGATCTCGATGGCGGGCTACGCCTTGGGAGCAATGATGGTTTGACGTCCACATTGTATGGATGATGTTGGTTAAATGTCTGCATTGTCACTCTCCTTAAGGCCCATTGATAGGCCTATACTTGTAGTGTGTAGTCCGTCTAGGCCCATCTTCGTTATGAACAGAGCCCATCACCACATAACTTGTTTAGTATATACCCATGATTCATGATTATACGCATCATATGTATGCCTGATATGAGGATCGACTGATCATAACATATATATGCCTTTGTGCAGATTGTTTATAAGCTCCTTGATAGGCGGAGTTGCCCCACATGAGCGCGCGGTACGTGCAGGATTGTTGCATGTCTGGTAGGGTGATTCATGCAGTTGCATTTGTGTGATTGTGATTATTGGATGCCCTAGTGACATTAGGGCCATAGCCTTCACAGACACATCGTGGGTGGCTGGATTGGATACCAAAAATATTGTTTCTAGCATCAGGGCGTCATAGATGTCCCTGGGTGAAAATTCCTAAATCCAATGGTACCAGAGGATGACTCCAATGTCTAGACCGAGTGGATATATAGCGCACGAGGGCCGAATACCAGGTTGTCGCGTCTCCCACTATGTCGTGGTTGGTTGGAAAGGGGTGTGACCTTACTCGCCCAAGGGTAGGGGCATTACTAGGCTGAGTTTGACCAGCTCATGAATAGGTCTGCTATCGACGTGCTGGATAGGTATTGGTAGACGATTGGCCAGGCGGATAGTGAGGTTTCTTACGCTCACTTGGACTGTAAGGCTGGGAGAGCGGCAGTGCCATTTGGAGTGTACTGAACCCCGGTGATTATCCAGAATGAGAACTATATTGATATTTGATGAGCTGGATGAGGATTGGCATGCTTGAGTTGCATCTCGCATCGTAAGGCCTTGATATGGCCGATAACATTCATATCTTGTACGGCATAGCCTTGGTACGGCTGATTGCATTCATGTACTCATCAGCATGATTCCGCATTACTCTGATGTTGCATTCTGAGCACGCTTATATTGCACACACACTTACACTACCCTTTAAGCTTTCTATAAGCTTATGCACGATTGATGGGGGAAGGTGACGCCAGGACGTAACCATAGCTTCGCCGCAATTGGAGTGTGCAGTCGAGCTTCTGGAGTTTTTGTCACTTTCATTATATTGTATTTCCTTTTCATACGCATTGTACTCAAAATTTTTGTCACTTTCATTATATTGTATTTCCCTTTCATACGCATTGTACTCAAATTTTTTTATCATAGTGGATATTGTGATGGTGTTCTTGTGGTTATTGTTCATGGGTTATGCTTATGCTTATGCTTATGCTTATTACAAATCAAATTGATGATTAGAAATCCTCCTTGTAGCATCCCAGGATCAGAACCTAGCATATGGGTGCCGGGAGCCGAGAATGGGGTACTACGGAGGCCGTCGGCGCCAGATTCGGCGATCGAGAATTTTGTAAGCCCGGTTTCTGAGTTCGGGGCGTGACACACTGGGTCAGCCAACCTCATCATCGCTCAACTCTTCCCTTCAATCAATAAGTCAAATAAGTCCATAGTCGAGAAGAAGAAATCAATCGAAGATAAGAAGAAGCTATCAGTACCAAAATCAGTCATGTCTCCTAGTTAGAGAGCGTAGAACATCTTTGACTATTTTGACCATCCCTCCAGCAACAATAAAGATGGTCAAACCAGTTCCTCCTCGGCTGAAGCGCCAAAAGGTTATAACTACAGGACCTACTCGATCAGGTGCACTGATCCCGTCGACCCATTCATTTGTAGCTCCACTTGTGCTGAAAAAAATTACAGATCTTGAACCTCTTCCAGGTCCTCCTATACCTGTAACTCCCATTATCCCAACTGTGCAAGGAAGAGCTATTCTCGCAGTAAAAAGTAGTCAAACTATAAGAAAAGGTACATGTATTCTTCCTACGCCCAAAGTTGTTTTTGCTTTTGAAATGTACTATAAAACCAAAATTGCACCATGAATCTCTCCCTTGGATTATTTATGGGAGATGAAAGAGGCTCATAAAAAAAAAAAAAAAAAAAAACATACAGAAGCCTACTTCAATAAAGCCTGGAATAAATGGCAAAAAGAAATTAAAAGATTAAATTAAGCTAACATTCCCTTCGATCATTATTTGACACCTTATTGGCCAAATCAATCACCTTTTCCTATTTCAGCTCGACCTCTTGCAATACCTATTGGCGATCCTACTAGAATTCAGTAAATGATCAACCGATATTCCACTGTTGCTAATCGCTCTAATTTAGGTAGATGTTTGGCTTTTCTCTTTCTAGTATTATTTAGGTGTTCAATAAGTCCTTGCTTTTTTTGATATATTTTATTTATGTAGTGACCAATGAGATCTTGACCGTTGAACAATAGTCTTCACAGCCTAAAATAACCCCCATTGTCACAATGGTCATTGAGACTCAATCTCCAATAGAGAATCCTGTTATCTTAGAAATCAAGGAGACCACGAGTGATGCCTTTGACTAGAAATTCAAGCTCAAGAGGAGATGGAGACCGTGCAACCAGCAGAACTCTCCTTGTTTCTGTCCAAGCCAAAGTGTCGATCATTGCTCTTGATGAGGATGAAGATGAGCCTCTTGTGGTGACATTGCAAGATTCTCATAAAGTCGTACTTCCTCGCTCAACATCAGCATTAGCTAGCTATATTGCGCCAACTTTGGAACCAGCTGAGCAAATAGTTCCCAACTTAACCTACAACCATTGAGTACTCATTATGGAAGAAGAAGAAGAAGAAGAAGAAGAAGAAGCTCCTCAGCTAGCCACGACTTCTCCTGGATGATCAATTCCTACTAAGGTTCCTATGACCGATGAGGTTGGTAATACTATTATGCCAGTTGAGACGTTGACTACTCCTCTTTCAGTGCTTGAGGAAATGATTCTTGTTGAATATGTACTCTCCTTCCTCGTCTAAGTTCTCACCAGTGATATTTTATTGCCCAGTCTCCAGTACCTTCGACAAAACTTCAGTTACTCTAAGAAGAATTACGTGTTCTCATTCATTTGGGGCTTTTGAGATTAGTTCTTCAAGGTCAGTTTAGAGACTTTCTCTCCTCATTCGTCGTTATTAGATGACCACCCACTCAGACAAAATTCTATCGGCCAAGATTCCTTTACTTTATAAATTCTTGGGCTAAGTACAAGAATGTTAAGACATCACTGTAGTAGTTGATAAGGCCCAGGCCTAGCATGTGGCTATAAAACTTAAAATGAATGAGGTTATAACTACTTGAGAATAGTTATCTACTACATATGCCAAACTGAAGGAGGCAGATATATATAGAAATGACCAATCTGGTTGTTTAAAATGTCATGATGGAGGAATAACTCAAGATGTTAAAAGATCTCCATAAAGAACTGATGAGTACTAGGAGGCATAAAAAAAAAAACCAAAATCAATTCATTGATCGTCTTTGTTCGTGACAACATCCCATCTGCTAGTGAGGCTAGAAGTGCAACCTTGAAAACTGTGGTGATCCTTGATTGACAGAAGACCAAATGGGCAAAGATACAAGAGAGACTTTCTATCTTTTCTTCATTTGATTTTTTATTTTCTCTATCTCGATTGCTTCTTGTACTTAGCATTTTTCTTGTGTGTTTGTGTAAAAGTAATGACTGCCTTGTTTATATGGTAATAAAAAAGAGACTTTCACCATCGTCGACGACCGTTTGTTCCTACTTCCGAGGAGGCGCATGCCATTATTGGGCATTCAAATTTCCATGACGCGTTGATTACGGATATGATTAATGCTTCAAGTGGCTATATAAACAACATCCCGGCTTTTTTACTTCTTCACACAATTAAGTCTTCTCCATCTTTAATTCTCTAAATTCTTTTTCCCTTTAATAGTCATGTATTAAACCAGGATTTTTACTCCTTTTTCTCAAGTTAAGACCTTCTTTGTAGAAATTTTGGCCATGGGCCTTGAGGGGCTTACTCATTCTACCATTTTGTTTGACATTTACCCTTTCATTCATGAATATTCAGTAATTGTTGCTACTGATGAATCTTTGAAGACATTGGTAGATCTTATAAGTTGAGCTATCAATGTCCTGGGGGGGGGGGGGGGGGGGGGGGGGGGGGGGGGAGGGTGAACATGACTTAACCAATTTTTGATAATCAATCTCAGAAAATAAATTCACAATAGCAATTAATATTGAAATATTAATTTCAATTGAGTCGTAGGACAACCTTATTTTACAACTTCCTTGATTTCAATATTTCAATACGATAAATATAAGAATAAGATTATCAATTGCCACAAGACAAACATTGTTATAGTGGTTCGGTGTTTAACACACACCAACTCCACTCCCAAAATTACTTCTCCACGTAATTTTGGCTTTCCACTATATTCAAGGTTTTCACACGCTAACCTCAACAACCTCTTTTAATTTAAGATTTTCATGGGCTATCACAACTAACCTTAAGTGATTTTAACAGGTTTATCACTTTATAACTCTAATGAGATTTTCACGGGCTTATCTCAATCAACCTAAAGTAAAAGTAATTTAACATTTGAAAAAACTTATCTTTTTTAAAACGTGAGTCAAAGCGAAGATATCAATGAAGCTTTAGTAAATGCAGCGATCCTTTCTTTTTTTCAGATGAAGATGAATTAATGTATTCCCAACCAAGAAGGTTCTAGTGATATATGATTTTTCAAAGAATAAAACCCTAAAAGCTACAGATTCAATCATCTCTTCTGAAGATGATTACATGCCACTCACTATTTGAATTTAATAAGACTTTAGAAGAGAATTGAATAAGCTAGAAACAATATATAAGAATGACAAAGTAAATATCTTAAAAAGAAGAATATTTCTCTTTGTTGTTTCTTGTACTTTTCTCTCTTTTTCCATTATTTGAAATAGTGAGAAATGATCTCTATTTATAGCAAAATATTTGGATCTTTGGTCATCCTAAGAATCCCTTCGGCTGGCTGAATTTCCACCATTATGTTTCAACGGCTAGAAGATTTTATAGGATATTATTTTAAAATAAACTTAGGCTGGCCCGAGACAAACTTCGGCTCGCCTGAGATACCTTCGGCTTGCCAGAGACAGGGTTCGGTGCTGGCCTAAGATTTTGAGTATTCAAAATTATGTATTGTTAGAAACTTGACCTAGGTCGCTCTCAGGTGGCAAGCCAATTTCGTGGAATATTATTTTAAAACAAACTTAGGTTGGCCTGAGACAAACTTCAGCTAGCTTGAGATACCTTCGGTTGGCTGGAGATTGGGTTCGGCTAGCCTAAGGTTACGGGTATTCAAAATTATGCATTGATAGAACTTGATCTAGGTCGCTCTTAGGCTGACATGACATGGTTCGGCTGGCCAAAGACAGGGTTCAGCTAGCCGAACACCCCTGAATTTTAATGTAAAAATGTAATAAGTTAAATCTTAGAAAATCACAAAGATTTACTTTAACCTAGGATCTTTCCTAAGGTCTTCTTTACCTGTAAGTTGGCATATAGTTGATTCTTCTGTTAAAATTCTTCTGGGCCTTCTAATCTTGAGATGTTGAGTCGCGCTCTAGTCTTGAAATGTTGAAGTGAGCTGAAGTTCTATACACTATATATTTTGTCTACGAAATTTGACAATCTACTTGTGTGCTTAAAACATTAGCACTTACAAATGTTAATGTCTTGATTATGAATTCTTGGGAACACCTTTTTCGTTGCAGCATTCAAAATTCAGTACTATACCAATTTGGTTGAATAGAAGGAAATCGTCCACAAGGAATCACCCACCTTGTCATGTCTCTATGACATTGCCTAGGAGCAGCGACTTCATCAGAATTGATAACATCACTTCAACAAAATGGTGCTGTGAATCTCCAAGTTTAGCGAAAAGAACTAGATTTATAAATTCAAGAGACCGAAAGAATCAATCCTAGGAGGGTTTATTCCAATTTGTAGAACTCACAAAGTTCATCGACTCCCAAAATTGAACTGTATTAAGAAAAGTTAAAAGATAACATTATTCACAAAAAGAATGTAGAGAATAAGGCGATCTCTCTTAGTCACCACATTGATATTATCCTAAACTTTCTTGATCACGCCCTAGCCGAAGGAGAATCTTAGAAGAAAAAGAAGCAAGAAGCCAAAATAATGAAGGAACACGCTCTTAAAGAATTTAAGGGATTGAAGGTGGCACATGCTTGAATTTTTATTTTGCCGGGCCCCTTTATTTTTTTCTCTTTACTATTCATCTCTTTTTTATATGTGTAATCGGATAGGGGTCCTTATTAATGAATTGTCTTTTCTTTCTCTCTTTTTCAAATCTAACGGATTTCGGTCAGTCTTTCAGTGATAATCTCGACCAACATTATTACTCAACTAAGCTCCTCATCATCTCCCACAAACTGGGATGATAAGATTTTAAGAACTGGTCATTGATATGATTTTTTTTCTACCTTCCCTTTCATGCTGCGAAGAATATAAAATCCTCTTTAGAGGACTCTTACAATTGTAAATGGTCCATCCCATGTGAGTGACCATTTGCAGAAAGAATATTCCATGGAGTTAAAGGAAACTTCACCTCCCGAATCATATCGCCCTCCCTAAAGGTTTTCTTTTTTACCTTTTTATTGTATGCTCAAGCGACTTTGATCGTATTACCTATCACAGAATCTAAAGCTCTTAGTCTCATTTCATCTAATTCCTCTAACTCGACCAACATAGCTTCTATGAACTTGATTGAAGTCAAACCATTTTGGTATGCAACTCTCAAGGATGGAATAATACTTTAAACATAAAACTGCATCATGGCTATATGTGAGCACAAATGGACTCATTCTAGTACTTTTCTGATGCGAATTTCGGTAGGCCCAAAGTGCTTCAGACAACTTGGTTTTTCATTCTTAAGGATTTTCATCGATCATCTTTCTCAAGATATTCTCTATGACCTTGCTACTAGACTTAGCTTGGTCGATGGCCTGTGCATAGTAAGGTGTTAAATGCAACAATTTGATTTCGTATTGCTCGGCCATGGCTTTTACTTCTTTGGATGAGAAAGCTGCTCCTCGATCTAAGATTATCGACTTAGGGATTCCAAATCAATGAATACTATTTACTTCGATGAATTCAATGATTTCATTGTGGCTAATTCCCTTCAGGGATCATGCTTTACCAATTTAGTGAAATAATCAGTGGCCGTAATGATGAAACATTCATTTGTTATAAAGATGGATAGATTTGACCTATTAATTGAATGGCCTATTGTTGAAAAGGCCAAGGTTTAACAATATGATGCAATTTGACCGTGGACATCTGTTGTATCGGCCCATGTTTTTGGCATGCTTTATACACCTTAGCATACTGAATGCGATCAGTAGTCATCTTCGACAAAAAAATATCCATAGCAGTAAAGCATAAGTCTCATTTTTCTTCTAACTTGGTGTGCTCCACATATCCGTTCATGTACTTCTCCCATTGATAACATAACTTTGCTTTTACTTAGACAACGTAACAATACACTATCAACTCTTCTTCTATACTAGATTTCTTTTTCATTCATTTTCATATGTTTCAGCCTAGCAGATTTCTAAGACCGGCTCTCTCTAAAAAACTGAGGATAAATATTCCTATTGAATAACTATTATTCTTTCGGTTGATCCTTGTATGATTTGAAGCCCAGCTGCCAATTGTGTCATTTCATTGGTATAAACTTTGTTTTCTCTGATTATATGCATTAATTTGACTTCGTCGAAGTTATCCATCAACTGAATTGCTAAGGCATAATATGACAATAATGTTGTTCTAGTACATTTAAATAAACCCGCCACTTAGTTTATTACCAATTGCAAATTACTTGCTATTGATATATTTCGCGCCCCTAATTCCATTAACATTTCTAGACTGATTATTAAAGCCTCGTATTCTCCCTGATTATTAGTGCACTCAAATTCTAACTGGAATGCAAACTTCTGACTTTTCCCATCTGGTGCAACCAGAATGATTCTTGCACCCGATGATCTGTCAGTTCTTGAACAGTCAAATATCAATTTCAATGGTGGAAGATGTATTGTGTACACATTTATCACTTTTGGAGGAAGATGATTTTTAGGATTGGAAGGATGATCGGCCAAGAAATTTACTATGGCGTACCCTTTTACTGCCCTTCGAGGTATATACTTGAGATCAAATTCAGATAAGGCTAGAAGCTATTTGTCAATTCGGCCACTTAGAATCGGTCGATTCAACATATACTTAATTAAATCAGTAATAAAGATTATAGTGACGGATTCGACTAGCAAATAATGTCATAATTTTGTAGTTGTAAAGTACAATAATAAGCATAAATTTTCAATCATATAATACCGTCTCTTGGTATCTAACAAAGTTTGGCAGAGATAATAAACATCTCGTTCCTTCCTATTATCATCATCTGGCACTAGCAGGGTGCCAATCGACTCTACAGTAGCCACGACATACAACTTAAGCAATCGAACTTTAACTCATGACACTAAATTTGGTGGCTTTATCAAGTATTCCTTGATTTTTTTTGAAAGTTTGCTGATATTTAGCTTCCTATCTAAATTCATCTTCCTGTTTTAGCTTCACCAACAGAGAAAACATATTAGTCTT
The DNA here is from genome assembly GCA_021015155.1 of Magnolia officinalis. Lineage (NCBI taxonomy): Eukaryota > Viridiplantae > Streptophyta > Magnoliopsida > Magnoliales > Magnoliaceae > Magnolia > Magnolia officinalis. The sequence goes on from JAJHSJ010000011.1 coordinate 21,848,933, forward strand.
AAATTGTACATTTGAAAATGAATATACACATAAAATTAACTTTACCGAGAAAACATTGAAACTTTGTTTTATTTCTCGACGGTTGAGCATCTATTATTTCTTAAGCTTTGTTTTGGTATATCTCAATTCCTCTCTGATGCACTAAAAACCCTAAGAAATCTTCAGTTAAAACCCCAATGACACATTTAAGGGGGTTCAACTTTAGTTTGTGGATCCTCATTCGCTCAAATGATTTACGCAAGTGAATGAAGTGTTCATCCACATCAGCCAACTTGACCACTACATCATCGATGTATACTTCTATGAAATGACCAAGCATATCATGGAAGATTGCATTCATGGCCCTCTACTAAGTAGCCCCTGCATTCTTGAGTCCGAACGACATTACTACCTAACAGAAAGTCCTTAGAGGTCTAGGACATCTGAAGGTTGTCTTTGGTACATCTTCAAGTGCAATATTAATTTAGTTATATCCTGAATAGCCATCCACAAAGGATATCATTTTATGACCTGCTGCTCAGTCGATTAATTGATTGCCCATGGGCATTGGGTATTCATCTTTAGGTGTGGCTATGTTTAAGTTCCTAAAGTCAATACAAACTTGGAGTATACTATTTTTCTCGATGACTAGAACCACATTGGAGATCCATTTCGGATATTTGATAGGCTTGATAAATCCAACCCTAATAGTCGTTCAATCTTCTTTAATTTTTCAAGTAACTTCGGCCGTCATCCGTCTTAACGGTTGCTTGTGCGGTCGATACCATTCTTTTATTAGCAATCTGTGCTAGACTAGGCTTCATTCTAATCTTGACATCTTATGGAAATCCCAATGTAAAGCAATCAACAAACTCCCTAAGCAAATCAGTGAGTTCAAGCTAGACATGTGGTTCTAATTTGCTACTAGTGAAAGTCAGTTTGGGATTCTATTTTGTTCCCACTTTTACTTGTGCTAGGGGATCTAGAACTTGAGCTTGAGAATGGTTTTGTTTATCTAGAGCCTATTTCAAATACTTCATCTTTATGCCATCTTCGGTTACTTCATCGGCTGGTATTGCAATGTCAGCCATATCGATGAAGCATCTATCGCCATATTCTTTCAAGCTTTCTTTAAACTGCCTTATTCTGTCCGTGAACTCTGTCATTCTCACATTAATTGATAAGGAAGTCTTCATGGGACCTCTTCTATAGTATAGCTTGAGACTACTAGATATGGTATTATAGTCTTCAACAACTCATTTTCCAATTTATTATGGTAGTAATGTCTTGCAATATGTTATCAGAATTAATTTTGACATCTATACCAGTTGGTTGCCCATACTTATCCCTTTCAGTGAAGCGTATCAGTCCAATTTTATTTTCGTAGAAACATGCCTCGACCGTATTTGATGTGGCTAAGAATGGCTTGTTGTTTGCTAACACCAATTCAGATTATCTTGCTTCTATTTTTTTTTTTTAAATTAGTGCAAGGATGATGGAATACATGAGAATAAATGTATCAAATCTTTGCCTAACAAGGCATTGTAATTTGACAAAGTTTTGACCATGAAGAAAGTAGCCAAGCACTTTCTTGTGCTCAAGTTACCTCTCCAGTAAAATTGTTAACCATGACTTCGGTTGAAATTAAATTTTTGGTTTTTTTTTTTTTCAATTTGGCCATCATCCTGGCCTGGAGAATATTTACAGTTGTGTCGTTGTCAACTAATACCTTGATGACTTGGCATCCTTCCAAGTGAACAAAAATGTGTTACAGCTTCAGATGTTGAGTCATAGTATTCGCAGGCCTTTATATGACTACACTTTTAGAAGGTGTGTCTGGCTCAACAAAGACTGTTAACATATTCATCTTTACTACTTTAGTATCAAATAATGTATGTTGTATGATTATAGGAGGACTAAGTGTTATGCACTTATTTTTGCACCTTGCTTGTCAATTATGTGAGTCAGTGTGTCAGGAGTCGATCGAGCCCTTGGCAGTTGAAGACCGAAGACATATGAAGACTAGAGCATCAAGTGAAAAACAGGTATATGAGGTGCCTTGGTGACCCTAATCTTAACCTAAAACAATCGTTGAACCTCTAGATGATCTTTACCTTAATATAAAAACCTTGTGTGATCATCCTGTAGCATTAGGAGCTTAATTGGAACATGATAAGATATGTTATAGAGGTCCCAAGCTGCTAGAAAACAAACTATTGTTCACAACCCCAAGTGTAGGGTCGCGATGTAGTAATAATCTTGGTAAGATTGAGGTCGAATCCACAGGGACTAATCTTGTGTATTCTGAGAGTTACTAGAATCAGAATTAGAAGAAGATCTAAATCTAAATTTGGAATATAAGGAAGTAATTGTGAATTATTTAATTGAAACTTAAGAATTCAAAGGTTGGAACTAGGGTGCCCAGGGATCCACTTATAGCTATTAGGATGTTTCCTTATTTGATTCAAGGAACACAATTGGAATTGGAGTCTTATCATGTCCAATTAGAAGATATATCGATAAGATCAGATCTGAACTTTCATTGACCTAATTCTCAACGGATGAGAGTTGTGAGGATTGAAAGTGATTCCATCATCTAACCATGCCCAGGAGATAATGACAAACAATAGGATATACCAATCTCACAACCAAATATAGAAGAATTGTAAAGGTTAGAAGAGATTGCATCACCTAACCATGCCCAAGGGATGATGGTGAACAACAGGATTTACTATCTTCACAATCTCAAATCAGGAAATGAAGATACTCAAAGCTATTGCAGTTCTATTGTAATTTGCGTCACAACAAACCATTAAAAACTAAAAGTATTCCTTAAATATCAAATTAGAATTAAAGAAGTTTAACAAGAACAAGAATCAAATAAGAAAAACATCTCAATCATGCTACAAGCTTCACCCCTTAGCCATAGCTAAGGAAGTTAGCCAACCATAGACATGATTGGATCTAAAATCCTCAAAGAAAGCATTTAAAACTAGGAATAAAGGAAGAAGAAACTCTTAGATGATGGCTGTACCCGTTTGCTCTGCTCCTCAAAACCCTAGATATCCTAGAAAGACATAGGAAACTCATATTTACAGGCTAGTTTTCGCAAAATCGCAAAATCGTATCAAATTTACGCAGTCCGTGTAACTTTGCGTAACGCCTTCGATATCATCGAACAACTTCCAATGACATCAAAGGTGTTTGAATCCAGAAGTTGCGTCTTTTCTCCTTTCTCACTGCGTAAGTCTCTATGTCATCAAACCTTCCTTCGATGTCATCAAGCATATCTTCGAGTCATCGAACAGGTCCTTGAGGAATCGAAAAAGCGTCTAAAACAGTCCAGCGAGTTACTTCATAATTCTTTAGAAAATTCGATGTTATCGAACAGACTTCGATGTCATCGAGGAAGTCTTCAAGTAATCGAAAACTGCACCCAATATATACAGTGACCAACTCGATTTTCCTGTAAAAATTCGATGTCATCGAACATTGTCTTCGATGTCATCGAATAGTGGCTGATGACACAGGCAATGAATTGAATTTCAGCACTCTGTTCTTTCGACTTCCTTCCTTCTCCACTTGGTTTTCTTGGATCTTGGGGTCTTGAAATCTTCAATCTTGATCTCCAAAGATCCAATCTTTACTCTGGAAATTCTTGAGCACTAAATCCATACTTTTAGCATCCTTTTCAATCCAAGCTCTTAAACTTACCTTGCAACACAAACAAATATAAATAGATTACATAAAGAATGAGAGAGGAGACTAAAGTCTTTTATGAATATTCTGTAAAAATCGGCGTGTCCTAAGAAGGATCGCACGTATCGTATATTCTTGGGTGGAGGTAGGTTAGAGATAAGATCAATTTTTACCTTATCTACCTCAATTCCTTTGGACGAGATAATATGTCCAAGGATAATTTCCTTACGAACCATGAAATGACACTTATCCCAATTAAGTACCAAATACTTTTCTTCACATCTTTTCAGCAGACATTTAAGATTCTTTAAGAAATTGCTGAAAGATGGACCGAAGACAAAGAAGTCATCCATGAAGACCTCTAGATATTGCCCCACCATGTCAGAAAAAATACTCATCATACATCGTTGAAAAGTGGCAGGGGCATTACATAGTTCGAATGACATCCTTCGATAAGCAAATGTGTCAAAAGGACATGTGAATGTGGTCTTTTCCTGATCTTCAGGGGCTATCTCTATCTTGTTGTAGCCCGAATACCCATCAAGGGAACAGTAATATGAATGACCAGCTAGCCTTTCCAAGATTTGATCAATAAAGGGCAAAGGAAAATGGTCATTCCTTGTGATGGTATTCAACTTTCTGTAGTCAATACACATTCTCCAACCAGTAGCAACTCTAGTTGGCATGAGTTCATTATTGGCATTAGCTACGATGGTGATTCCAGACTTCTTGGGAACCACCTGAGTTGAACTCATCCATTGGCTATCAAATATAGGGTATATGATACCCACATCCAATTGTTTAAGAACCTCGGCCTTAATCGCTTCCTTCATATTTGGATTTAATCTGTTCTGTGATTGTCGAGAGGACTTCTCATTATCCTTAAGATAAATGTAATGAGTACAAATCGAATGGTCAATTCCCTTGAGGTCCGCAATTGTCCATCTAAGGGCTCCCTTATGCTCGATGAGAGTAGATATGAGCATTCTCTCCTGTTCTTGCTGAAGGTGGGAAGAAATCACCACCGGGTATGTCTCATCTTGACCTAAATAGACATATTTCAAATAAAAGGGCAAAGGTTTTAGGTCAAGCTTCGGTGCATTGAGGTTAGACGGTAGAGGCACTTCATCAGTTTGGGGCAACTCTTCAAATTGTGGCCTCCGCCGGTTAACTTCAAATACCGGCATAGTATCAAGCATGACACTCATCTTCCTAATCATGTCATCATCAAAATCATGGGAGTAGGCTAGGCACGTCTCTAGAGGGTCAGAGGATAAGGTTAAAGTTGTTCTATCTTTTACGAAAGAGTCAATCATCTTAATGTCGTGGAAATCGTCATCATCCTCTAATCGTCTGCCAATATTGAAAAAGATATTCAACTCCAATGTCATATTCCCGAAAGACATACTCATGACTCCATTCTTGCAATTAATAATTGTTTTTGAAGTAGCAAGGAATGGGCGACCAAGAATGACGGAAATCTGAGTGTTCATGTTGCTGATGGGTTCCGTATCTAGGATGATAAAATCTACAGGGTAGTAGAATTTGTCAACCTGGACCAACACATCCTCAATTATCCCTCTTGGTACACGAACTAAGCAGTCAGCAAGTTATAATATGGTTAGGGTGGATTTTAATTCACCCAAACCTAACTGTTTGCAGACCAAGTAGGCAATCAGATTTACGTTTGCTCCTAAGTCAAGAAGTGCATGCTCAATTCAGTAATTCCCAATTACACAAGGTATGGTTGGGCTACCAGGATCTTTGAATTTCTGTGGCATATCTTGCTTTAAGATGGCACTCACTTTCTCAATCAAGAAGATTTTTTTTTTTAAATATTTTACTGTCTTTTAGTCGTACATAAGTCTTTCAGAAATTTGGCATATGAAGGTATTTGTTTAACCGCATCCAGTACAGGAATATTGACCTTCACTTGTTTCAACAACTCTAGAATGTCCTGAGAGTTAGAGAGAGGTTTTAGTGCAACCAACAGTTGGGGGAATGGGGCAACCGGCTTGCCTTAAGTTCCGGTTCTAATTCTTGTGGAGCAATGCTAGGTCTATCATTATTATCTTCTTCCGAGTCCTTAGGCTTTTCAGCCCTTACCAGAATAGATTTGTTAATGGTCTTCCCACTCCTAAGAGTGGTGATAGATTTAGCTTGCTCCATATGGTTTGAAGAACTTGGGTCGCTAACTTCATAATATAGTTTTGGATTGGGAAGAGGTTGAGCTGGAAGGCTCCCCTTATTCCCAATCGCACTTTTAATCTCAAGTCCTTGTATGGCCTTTGTGAGATCTTGAAAGGCTTGTAGCATACCCGGATTGAAAAGTTCTTACTTTTGAAGATGTTTTAGAACCGGGTCCTCTTGAGGTTTCTCTTGATGTGGAATTTGATTGAAGAAACCTTGAGGGGTAGCAGTTTGTCCATTCATCCAACTGAAGTTTGGATGATTTCTCCAACTAGGATTGAATGTATTGAAGGTAGGTCTATTAAAAGGTCTTTAGTAATTGTTCACGACATTGGATTGCTCATTCAACACCTCTTGAAAGGCATGTATTGTTTGACAATTTTCAATTGTGTGAATGTTGCAAGCACAAATACCGCAAACGGTTTCCTTAGCCTTATCCTTCTTTAATTCCATGGCCTCAAGTTTCCTGGTAAGATTAGCCACTTTAGCACTGATATCATCGTCCTCTTTCAGGAGATACATTCCACCCCTTTCCTTGTATTGAGTCGGCTTAAACATGGTGCTTGGTTTTGGAGAGATGTCCCATGATTGTGTGTTTTTAGCAAGCTTATCAAAATAGTCCCACACCTTATTGACACTTTTATTCATAAATTCCCCATTATACATCGTCTCGACTAATTGGCGCATGGGAGATGTCAGTCCATCATAGAAAAAGTTCGTGATGCGTCATGTTTCAAAACCATGTTATAGGCATGAACTGACAAGATCCTTGAACCGCTCCAAACATTGGAAGAATGTTTCATCTTCCTTTTAGGCTAAGTTCATGATCGACTTTCTAAGAGTGTTCGTCTTATGGTATGGGAAAATTTTCTTTATGAACACTCTTGTCATGTCATTCCATCTACCAATAGATCGAAGACATAGTGAATGTAACCACGTCTTAGCTTTCTCTTTCAAAGAAAATGGAAAGAGTTTCAGCCTAACCGTGTCATCAGAGACGTTAGGAAAATATAGAGTAGCTATGATCTCATCAAACTCTTTTAAGTGTAAATATGGATTTTCATATTCAAGCCCATGAAATTTTGGAAGGAGTTGGATCACCCCTGACTTGATATCTATATGTCCAATATTTTCTGGAAAAACCATACATGACGGTGTACTCACCCTCGCCAGTTGTAAATAATATCATAAAGTACGAGATGGGGGTGCTTGATGCACCTCATTCTCATCCTGGACTTCCTCAACCCTAGGTTGAGGTTGTCCTTCTGGTTGATTTGCAGCCATACCTCAATTAACTCTGGGGATCTCGAGTGGTGTCTAATCCTGCGATGGATAGTTAACCCCTCAACCAATCATCCTTCACTCAAAAGACGTCCAGTGTTGTCACGGACCCACTTGGGCATGAAACACTCTTAACCCTCGTATTTAGATTCTAACCTAAACCTAAAAGAGAAAAGAAATAGAAATCTAGAAATAGAAAGAGAGAAAGAATTAGAAAGAAGTTACCAAATTAGAAGTTCCTAAATTAAGATCCTGCAAAACAAAACAAAAAAAGTCAGTTTCTAAAAATAGAAAGTTTCTAACAAGTTAGATTTTAAACTCAATTTAGGAAAGTTTCTAAACCTAAAATTAGAAAGTAAGTTAATTTCTAAAATTAAAAGAAATCCTATAATTAGAAAGTTTCTAAAAATATAAAATAAAACCTAATCCTAAAATTAGAAAATATAAAAACTTAATCTTAAACTAATCCCAAAACTATATAGCTAATCTCAGAAAAACGCAACCGTTAGTCCCCGGCAATGGTGCCAAAAACTTGCTCACAACCCCAAGTGTAGGGTCGCGATGTAGTAATAATCTCGGTAAGACCGAGGTCGAATTCACAGGGACTAAACCTTGTACGTATTCTGAAAGTAACTAGAGCTAGAACTAGAAGAAGATGTAATCTAAATCTGGAGAATTTAAGAGAATAATTATAAACTATGTAACTAAAACTTGTAAAATTCAAAGGTGGAAAACTAGGGTTTCCAAATCAGTGATTAACAACTGATTGGTTGATCTGTCCACTGGATTTGGTGATTCTTGAGCGTTAAATCCATGTCTTTAGCATCCTTTTTAATCCAAGCTCTTGAATTCACCTTACAACACAAACATGATTAAAATAGAACATTAAGCATTATCATGTGCATAAAATCAAGTAATAATTGGGGTTTAATATGCAATGTTTAACCCTCAACAGTAAGTCCTTGTGTAGGTCTCTTATGGGAGTGTACGCTTATAAAGGTTAGAGGTAAACCTGATTTAAAACCTCCGAAGTGAAATCCAGTACACTCAGGGAGAGTGCATCTGCCAAGAGTGGAGTAGGAAAACCAAACCACTATACATGCTTATGTTTGAGATTCTATTTGAGCACATTTCTAATTATGCTTGTGGATTTAATTTGTTGAATTATGTATGCATGATTAGATGTATACTAGGTATAGAATATTTAGCATATCCCACACATACATGTATACTATATTGGTTATAGACAAGTTGCTTGATTGGTAGATCATTTGTAATGTATGAGATTGGACCCACTATTAGCTTGGAAGCCTTAGTGTTAATTACTTTAGTGTAAAATGGCATATTTCCTTAAGTTGACAATTGTGTTTTAATTGGCATAAATTTTATTTGGTCCTAATCAGCCCCTCTAGGACATAACCACCATTTAAAGCTCTGTCAAGCTTCCACGTACCATGGTAGACAATCCCATATGCAATTTCACTAAGTTATTCTACATCTTCCTCCATCTTGCTCGGTTGAGATAGTTTGGCCTAAAAACTTAATAGCAAGGTGAGTACCATGTTACAATCCAATACAATTACTGTCAGTGATCTAAACAAAATTACCGAATTCAGACATTGCCCCCCATGCATTTCTGAATTCGGTCATTCTTCACTACTTTTGATCACAAGCAAACCATGCGAAATATCTTTTGTCAGAACTTTAAGGTTGGGTGAGTTTTTATCAATGATTTTTTTGAGGTGCTCTTTAATCAGCAAATCATTCCCTAAAAAGCACTCATCGCTAAGATATTCAGTCGAGCTGTCAAAATCAACGTTTTCAAACTGTTGATTCATTTCAATTGTATTGTATTGATCACGTTTCATGGTTACATCCACCATATTCATTGTTATTTGTTCATCTTCTAGTCATGAGATTATCGGCATCAATCATGGTTGTACTACTATTTTGTGATGTATCTTGTTTATGACAGCTAATTCCTTCCATTTAGCGACTCGTTGCCTTTGCCAACAATCTTTCTGGGTATGAGTCATCCTGTCTAATACGGTTGGGAATTTAGGGAAAGTCGTTCGATGGTTGTTCGTAGGATGCTGAAATTCTTTTTGTGGCTAACAAGATTCTTCTTCCTTCATTTTCCTCTTGAGCCATGTTTCGGTCCGATTATTTTCTTCGGTATTCGACCGAGATAATTGTCTGGTCAGCTGAACTGGCCTTAAGCATTGATCACATAAGTATGGCAATGTCATTCTCGATTGTATTCCTATGTTAGTAGTCGTTCGCCATGTCATCTTAGATATTCCTTTATATGGTTGTATCATATCTTGGTCGTTATTGAATCTAAGATCAATTTTTCGTCACGATCGAATAAATTTTTGAGGATTGAACAAGGACATGTTAATGTCCATGTTAGTTGGAAATGGATCGGTATCAATTAGCAAGCTTCTTTTTCTTTCTTGGAAAATTTCAGTAATCCCCCATCAATGTTGTCCTAGATGACATTCTTGAAAACTACACATTTGTTAATAGAATGAGAGCGACTTCCATACCATTTGCAATACTTGGTCTTTTTCAACTCGTCAGCTGCAGGTATTTTATGATTAACACGAATTTTAATAAAGTTCTCGACCAACATGATGTCGAAGATTTCATCAGCCTAGGAGATATCAAAGGTATATGTCCTTTGAGGTTTTTATGTACTCGACGCGATTGCTTTTATTCTAATCAATGTTGACCAAACAAATGATTATTTACCCACTACTTCGGTCACCACCACATCATAATTGGGATCATAATAGTATGTCCTAACATATGAGTTCTTTTGTCTCGTTGCTTCTTGAAGAAGTGCTTCATACTGGGATACCATTTTAGTTAAATCATAGAGGTCAGCAAACTCCATTCCAATAAAATTTTTGTGGAGTTTGAATTCCAGACCATCTTATGCTAGTTGTACAAATTCAGCTTCAATCATGCCTACTTTGCATCAGCTTTTTGCTTTTTCAAACTGGGCACTATAATTTTCAACCGATTCTTTAGGTAATTGCCCGAAATGGGAAAGATCGAATATAGAAAAATTTCTATCCTCATAAAAGAACTGGGCATAGAATTTCTCTTCCTTTTCTTATCACGCTTAAATAAAATTTAACAACAAATTAGAATACCAAGTAAAAGCTACTGCAGTTAGTGAATGGTCAAACAATTGTAACTCGTATAGTCATTGTTAGCAAGTTCGCCACACTATATAGTAAATTGACCTATATGTTTCTATAGTCAATTGACCAGTATAATCAGTAAACAACATAAAATTGGGTTTGTAATTCCTTGGTAATGGATATTGTCAATCGATCCACTCAGGATATGGTTTATGGTAAATGGGAATGGTAATTCAACCAAGCATTTAACCTGCTACTTATTGGACCATTTAAACAATTTAGTCACAATCCACATGGCGAGGTTTAGCCATAGAAGGTAACTTAGGATCTATTGGGTATTGTTCCCCATTATAAGGTTGATTTCTACGAAAAGATAATCACACTGGTACTTCATTCGTAGCCTCTGGAATAAAATTCTTGTTCTGCCACTCAAATTGTCTGGCCTCAACAGGAGGAGGAACTATCCGTGCTTCCTGTACTATAGTAGGAGGTGTATTCCGTTGTAGTATAACTACTACCAGTATTGGCTATGCCGGAGCCAAATTTCTGACATAGCTCGCTTCGATAACATGCTGGGGCATAGTCTACTGAGGTATAACAAGTTGAGGCATAGTCTGTTGAGGTACAACAGGCTGAGGCATAGTTTATCAATGGACACCGGGCATTCTTTCAACAATGATGGGCATCATCCTATTCACACTCTTGGACTGATTAACCATCCATCTGTTAAAATCTTCGGTCTAATTCCAAGATTGCTCGACCTGAGCTTGTGAATGATCTGCAAGGTGTTGAATCTCCATTTTCATATCACGCAACCCGACCGCCATCACCTTGAGAGGTTCAGTTCGAGATGAAGATGCCCTATACAGGTTTGAGGAACTAGGTTCCAGGATTGGCAACAAATCAGGTGCTCGTTGTGCCTAAAATTCCTCCTAACCAGTGGAAGTTCATGACTGGTAGAAGTATTGTGACCACCTCTTCAACTCATGTTTTGCAACACAATGAAAATTAATATATTTCTAATAACCAAGTAGTTTGAGTCCCTCTGGGTGTGTCAAAAACTTGTTTGACACTTTTTCTGTTTGGATTTTGTGGTCACCTATGGTGCCTGCCGGCGTGCCAGAACCGACTGTGCAGCTCGATTACAACTGAACAACTTGACCCAAAGTGTTAATATAAGCAGATACGATGACTATGATCATCTATGGCCGAGATCCGAGCAAATCAGCCACCTATTCAACCACTCGCAAGTTGTTGTAGAGAATGATCAAGCGATAGTCGAATGGTGGGGTTCTTCCTCCAAAGATGGGTTCAACTCTGCCTTTCGTATGAAAGGGTTTTTTTTTTATACCTGGTTGTTGTCAGACAAGAATAAAATACTTACAATTGGTCAAGGTGCAACTGCAAGAAGTCTTTCTGAATGAAGAATGACTTATATTAAGATCAGATAGTCCAACATATGAGTGTATAGACTTAAATTACAACTAAAAGATTATTGCTACTCATAGGATAGAGCTATGGCTAAAAGATTATGTTAAAGATAATATGAGATAAATTTGACTGGATTTATTGGATTGGTGTGAGACTTGCTTCGTTGATTTTTCTTATTATTTATAGACTTCTCCGCTGCTGCTACATAGATATTCTGTATTCTTTCATATTCTTCTGTCTCTTTCTATTTTTCTAACTGTTCCTCTTTTCTCAACTGGTTTTTGACTTTTGGACTTTTCAACCATGTTCTGTCATTACATGATGTGTATTATTAACTCCGTGCTCGTCATACTTCCGTAAAAAGTGTTCCAAATATCTTTAAAAATCTTCAACATACTTTTTATCTTCATTAAGCAACAACACGTGCCATTACTTAATTGGTTATTCAGGGATGGCCAAAAAAATATTAAAGTACAACATTGTCTATCCCTTTTCTATATTAGCCCAAAATTAGGCAGATCCAACCTTCAAGTGGACTACGCCACAGATTACTCCTGTATTTAATGCAACCCAACCTTACCTTACTATTTGATGTGGTCCACTTAAATGTTGAATCTGCCTTATTTTCGTGCCCATAAGTTAAAATGGTCTGGAAAAAAGGGTAGATGTCGTGGATAAACAGATACATCACAGTGGCCCCACACAAATAACGATGGCTAGAGACCGGCGGGTGTAGGACATAATCCGCTTCCTCTCGCGGCCCGGTCCTCTCCGCCGGGGACAGATGAGGAGTTACCCGTAAACACCAACTCTCCTTAGTGGGTGTTACCCTTAATGTGGGGTCCATGCCGTCCATTCATTTGTCCACGTGATGCTAGGATGTAGTCTAAAAAATTAATCGGATCAAATAGCAGGTGGACCACACCACAGGAAACAGTGGTGATTGAACACCTACCATTAAAAACCTCTCAGGGCTGATATTAAGCATAACCTTAATGTTTATTTGCGATCCAACCTGTTGATAAGGTCAACCTAAATGAAAGAATATATATATATATATATATATATAAAGATCAAGATATATATAAAGATCATCTTGATCCAAAGCCCACAAAATGTTTTTAATGGTCATTTATTACTTTTTCCAGCGGTGTGGTCCACCCAGATATTTGGATGTGTTTAAACTTTGGGATAACATGTCGTTGAAATTAGGATGTGCGGCCTGGATATACAAAACATTGATCAAGGTGGGTCCCACATGGTAAGGGTAACACCCACTAACGCCTTACCGGTAACACCTCGTCCGCTCCCCTCTCTGCGGCTGCCATCCTGTATTATAGGGTTGATGACGTCACCTTTTATTGCCGTGACTAGCTCCACACGGCACGTGGGGCCACCGTTATGTCTATGAGAACTGTTCATCTGGTTTTCAGCTAATGTTAACATATGATACCAGAAATCAGGTGGATCTGAAGCTCAAGTGAGTCAGTCGACTGGAAACAGTGGATAGAGGCTTTCTACTCTAAAAGTTTTTTTTTTTTTTTTTTTTTTAAAAAAAATTTTTTTTTTTGTCTTTATAATAATATTTATATGCAATTCAAATCATGGTGGTCCCAGAAAGTTGGAGCAGGGAGCAGGCTATTGAACAGGGCCCCACCATCATATATGTGTTTTTGTCCACGCTGTCCTTCTATTTTTCCCAATCATTTTATAGCATGATCTCAAAATTGAGACATATCCAAATCTAAAGTGGACCACACCACAAGAAAACAATGGTGTGATTGAACACCCATCAATAAAAACTTTCTAAGTCTTACTGTAATATTTATTTACCATCCACCGTGTTCATTAGATCACATAGATTTGGATGAAGGGAAAGCACAAATATCAACTTCTTTCAAAACTTTTGAGCTCCCTAAGAAGCTTTTAATGGTAGGTGTTCAATCACCACTCCACGTGAGATTTGGACCTCCCTCATTTTTGGGATCATTCCCTAAAATGATATGGAAAAATGAATGGATGGCATGGATAAAACACATACATAATGATGTGGGCCATACAACACCATCCAATAGCTAGGGGCTACTAACAACGTAATGCAGATCCACTTAGGTGGGTAAGACTCCTGACTATGGGGGCCCACCGTAATGTTTGTGACTACATCCATGCTGTTTTTTCGTGTCGAAAGCTTATTCTTAGGCATGATCCAAAAAATGAAGCAGATCCAACCATAGTACATGAAACAATGGTAAATGACAATTAAAAATTTCTTGTGGGCCACAAAAGCTTTGAATTAAGATGATATTTGTGTGATCTCTCCATCTAGGTCTTTTTCACCTTATCAATAGGCTAGATGGCAAATAAATATTTTGGTGGAATCCATGAAGTTTTTAATGGTAGGGATTCAATCATGATCGTTTCCTGTGGAGACGGCAAACGGTGTCAAATTAACATATTTCAGACATTTGGGACATTAGTTACAAGCGGGTTGTACCCACTCAATACTAATTTTCTGACTTGATATTTAGACAATAGATTTATATATCAGATTCAGCTTCAAACTTCATATTTAACAAACAGACCCTTTATGTCTTTCCTTATATAAACTGAAAAGAACAAAAAAGTTAATACGATACAAAGCTTTTGTGGCCCGTGAATATTTCAACGGCGAGTATACAATCTCAACTAATTTGCCGTGTGGCCGAATTGAGCATTGTATCTGCTTTAATTTCAGGGTTATGCTATAAAATCGAGCAGGCAAAAGATGTCTTATAAACACTACGGTGGGCCGCACCAAGTTGGATCGTCGCTAAAGTAAGTGGTTTACTTAAAATATGTAAATAATAGGCTTATTTTTAAAATTAGCCTAAAGTAAGCGTCTTCATTAAAATAAAATAAAACTCAAAAGCAGTAGTTGCAAGTGAAAGAAAGGATTAGTAAGAGAAGGGTGGCTTTCATTCTGCATTAGTGAGTTTTGAACAAAGTGCATTTGCTTGTGAGAAGAAGAGAGGCTAAGATGATTGCTGAGGCTGTTGTTTCCTTTGTCATAGGAAAACTTGGAGATCTCCTTGTCCGCCAAGGAGCCACCCTCCTCGAAGTAAGTGGTCAGGTCGAGTGGCTCAAAGAAGAATTGGAGTGGATGCAGGCCTTCTTAAAAGATGCAGACACGGAACAAAATGACGAAAGGGTGAAGAAATGGGTAGCTGCTGTAAGAGACATTGCTTACAAAGCAGAGGACGTCATCGACACCTTCATCCTTCAAATAGAACAGAGCAGGAGAAGAGGTTCAGTTGGTTACTCCCAGATCTTTACTTCCTTTGTTGATGAACCAAGTGCTCGGCATCAGCTAGGCAAGAATATTGAAGAGATAAAGAGTGAACTCATTCAGATCCGTCACAGAAGAAAGAGTTATGGCATTAAAAATCTCTGTGAAGGTGAAGGAAGTAGTTCCATGAGGAAAAGTTTAAGAGAGCAGAGGCAAACCTCTCCTCTACTTGAAGATACAGAAGTCGTCGGTTTCCAAGATGACATAAAAATCTTGGTGGAACGGTTGATCGAGGGCGAGTCGCGGCGATGTGTGATTTCTATAGTCGGAATGGGTGGTCTCGGCAAGACTACTCTTGCAAGGAAAGTTTATAATCATGATGATGTTAAGGAGCATTTCAATGGTCGTGCATGGATACATGTGTCTCAAGAGTATGATGTGAGAGATCTTCTGCAGAGCATTATGAGATGCTTTATGATTTTCACTACAGAACATCATGAGATGAACATCACTAAGTTGAAGGAGGAGCTTTTCAAGCATTTGGAGGCAAGAAGATATCTTTTGGTGTTAGATGATATGTGGAAGACCGAAGCATGGGATGATTTAGCAGCTGCTTTTCCAGATGGGAATGACGGAAGTCGAGTCCTGCTTACCACTCGCAACAAAGAAGTAGCTTCTTCTGCAGATGTCCGGAGCAGTTTTCATGAGCCGAAACTTCTAGGAGAAGACGAAAGCTGGAAATTATTTTGTAAGAAGACATTCTTAGAGCAATATAGCAGTTTCCCCACAAATTTAGAGGTGTTTGGAAGGAAGATTGTGGCAAAATGTCACGGTCTACCTCTTGCAGTCGTTGTCATTGGAGGCCTGTTATCAAGGAAAGCAAAGCTCCCACGTGAATGGGAGAAAGTACTGAATCGCCTTAGCAGGCAATTTGTTGAAGACGAATTAAAAATTGGGAGAATATTAGCTTTAAGCTATGAAGATCTACCCCATCACTTGAAGTTATGCTTTCTATATCTTGGAGTTTTTCCCGAAGACTCTGAAATCTCTGCCAAGAAGTTGATTCAGTTGTGGGTTGCAGAAGGATTTGTACAATCAAGAGGGGCTGAAACATTCGAGGAAGCTGCAGAAGATTGTCTGGTGGAGCTAAACCAAAGAAGTCTGATTCAAATAGTGAAAGGAAGTTCCATGGGGGGAGTTAAAAGCTGTCGCATCCATGATCTT
>JAJHSJ010000011.1:21865253-22165253 GCA_021015155.1 Magnolia officinalis
ATATATAGTTTAAAGAACCCTAAACAAAATCGGAAAGAATCATAAACGAAATCGGAAACAAATCCTGCACTTTCGCAGTTACGTAAAAAATCTACGCAAAATCTTATTAGATTTAACACATCAAATACAACAATCTGTTCATCTAATGTGCCTCGTAGTATAAAAGATGCGTAAAAAATTTATGCAGAATCTGATTAGATTTAAGACATCAAATACAACAATCCGTTCATCTGATGTGCCTCGTGGTATGAAAGAATTATCCAAAATCATAGTATGTAAAAACTCAAGTAGGCCGACCACACTTGAATTTAGAGATTTTAAGGTATAATTGTTTTAAGTGGCAGCCCGAGCGTTGAGTCAATTTGATTTTTGGGATGAAAGGATAAAGGAATCACTGTACTTGATGGACAGTGTGGACTGGTTTGGGTGTACGGTCGCATAGGGACCTTAGATATAATACCACTTGGTATGCAGGTACATAGATTCTGTCGAACCCAATACGCTGACTCGAGTTATACCAACTCACTCATGGCGCCGTGGCTAAGTCACGGTCCAAAAATCAGGTTGATGGAACAATATTAGCCTTTGTTTTTGTGGACATTTGTTTGTTGAAATCTGAACCGTTGGATTATCCTTATAATGGGTAGGGCTGAGGGGTCAAAAATCAGATGGAAAGCTACTTTCAACAGATCTGGACCGTCAATCAAGTGGCCAACCTCCACAATGATAAGATCCTTATATTTCATCTCTTGTCCGCCATTAAGGTGGGATGGATATTGTTGGGGGAAAATTGAACAGTTGCAAACTGTCACGGGTAGTTTCATCATTTTAAAGTGGTGAAGTAGGCGAGTAAAAATTAGTAAAGGTGGTAAAATAAAGTCTAAGCTCAGAGTATGAGTGCTGACCATTAAAATTATTGTTTTGAATTATATCGTCGAAAAAAAAAAATCCTAAAATTAATTGACACAACGGTCCATGGTCCATTGGTTAAACTTCAGCAGAAACCAAGGTTTTCAAGCCTTTGATTGGCGACCTTCTAATTGACGTTAAGAGACGGAAACAGTAAATGGTTCCTATTAATGGGAAAGGCAAGAAGAGATGGTAAGGATGGTCATACTGTAAGAACTCTATAAGATGGGCCTTATTGATCAACGGTCTAGATTGATCTGAATGTTTGACTTTGTGATTATCTAAACTAGTGGACCCCACTTCTATGTGATTTACATAGATACTCTGCATTAGGGGTGGAGTGCTATAGCCTTACGTAGGGCTGTTTTAGTTGAACTATGATACAGCAATGTGAAGCAGTGGGAGAGAGTTATGATGGGATTCAAACTCTCATCTCCACATATTTTATATAAGAGAGAACTAGGTCCCCAAACTTACATAATTCCATGACCCTAAGTCTCTCTATTATTATGTATATTGGTGTGAAGGAGAGGAAGATTATAGCATTGGTTTTTCTGGTATTCTAATCTGGCATCTATGGCGTCTCAATTAGGTAAGCCGTCTAAACACTAGATTGTCTGTGTCCTATGCACAGGTAGATCCTTGGTATTTTCGCATCCAGATTTCATAACAGTTGGTATCAGAGCCACTGTGCATAGGCATGGATGTGCATGGATGATCAGATTCATCTATTATGAATTCAGATTCATCCATTAGAGATTTAAATTCCAGATAAGATTTTCGAATTCCCAAATCAGGCAAATTGGGATTTTGAATTCCGAATCTGATTAGGGATTTTGAATTCGAATCCTAAATTCAGTTAATTAGGGATTTTGAATTCGAACCCTATATCCAGTCAATTAGGGATTTTGAATTTGAACCCTAAATACAGTTAATTAGGGATTTCAGATTCTAATCCCCAAATCAGTGAGATTAGGGATTTCAGATTCTAATCCCCAAATCCATGAGGTAATTAGGGATTTTAGAAATCCTTGAATCAAGTAATCTGATTATGGATTCGGTATCCAGAACTAGCAATTAGGAATTCTGAAATCCCTAAATTGAGGTTTTTCAATATCCTTACCTGCAGTTTGAAGGAGACAGCCATGAATACTTGTATTTTCACACCGACACTGTCTATAAACCTCGATTCAACTAGATCCATTAATCCACCTCCATTCATGACCAATGAATCCTGGTGATTGCAACATCATCCGACCACGACCATCATCAACGAGTTGACGTGCTCCTTATACGGATTCGAGGAAGATGCCATGGTCATCATTCCGGATTGGTGTCATGGATGATGGAGGTGACCAGGACTTCGACTGACTACGGATTCATCTCAGGCAGGGGAGATTTTTTTTCTCTTTCTTCAACTGCTACCCAGTCGGATGAAGATGACTGCTTCACTGTTGGTTTTAGGTCGAGAATGACCTTATACGGAATCGGGTCTTCGGACCCGATTACGTGTATTCGGGTCCACCATATGGACCCACGAACGAGATCATACCTTGTGGGCCCGACACTGGCAGTAGGCCCATTGCACACCGCCTGGGACATTTAATTCATACGAAAATCTCTCGTGGGCCACATCTTGGCAGTAGGCCCATTGCCCCATCCTAGCCCATATGATTCATACCTAAAGTCCCTCACGGGCCATATCTTGGTAGCGGGGCCATTGCCCACATATAAGGTTTCTATGTGGCGGGCCTCATCGATAGAGTTTGATAGTTGGTCAGGGTCCAATTTTAGGACCATTCTATTTGGATCAAGTGTAGGCCTTCATAATGAGAAATCAATCTGGCTCGTTCACTAGATAGATAATACAGATCATAACCTTTATTTAATAAATATTCGGAATATGGGCTGATCCATCCATGTTGTAGATGCCCATGAATGGATCTACACATCTAGTTGTTAAAGGTTAGTGTTTCCTATCTATCATGTAAATGCCATAGACTAGATCTGTTTTACTCATTAATGATGACCTAACAATATGGAGTTTTGACTCAACCCAACTATAGGCCCACTACCCATCCTTTAAGGTCTTATATAAGACCGCTGGATCACAGAGAGTGAAACATATCCGTCCGTTTCTATCTAAAGTTTCTATATTCTCCAATGATCAAATACTGACTATCTTGTGGGCCGTATCAAACTGATTTAGATATAATCCAATGCGAGGCAGGATTATAATCGTGATCCTGAGTTTGTTTTTGTAGTGTTGGATTCGATTGTGTTAGCCACCATAGTGACCTTAATTGATGAAAATTTTAAAAGTACAGACTTGTAACATTAGGATTAGGAGGATTGCATACAGTTGCGTTTACATTTTCATGCGTACGGTAACGAAAACACAGACGATTACCGTTTGGTAGTCACGTGAACAGGTGAAGTAAATGGTGCTAGTAATGTAAAGCTGAAAGACTTATCTCACCCATAGGTGTTGAGTGTCTCAGATTTACATGACTGACATCACTTACCTTCCTGTTCAGGAGGATCATTGAAATGTTATCATTACCTCCCACAGGAGGAATGATGATGATGTAAAAGATTCTCACCAGGATATGATGGTAGGGCCCATCTTCACCTTGGATAATTCAGTTGATGCTTCCCTTAGCAACTGAATTAATTATCTTTGCCTGATATTTGTTTACATTCACGAAATTGCTTTGTGAAATAATGAACTAATGTGAGTATATATGTCTCTTCCATTTTAGTCTCAATTCCAACTAATACGCACCAAGTCCCTGCCCTAAATGGATCTAACTATGCTCAATGGAAGGACTCCATTGAAGTTATCCTGGGCTGCCTACAATTAGATCTTGCCCTGATTACACTAGAACCGCCAAAACCATTTGATGATGCCATTGAAGCAGACTATAATAATGGGAGGCATAGTTTAGATCAAATGATACATGCCTAAAAGTTATAAAGTATTCAATTTCCGAGTCTATGAAAAGTGTCATACCTAAAGTAGGTAAGGCTAAAGATTTCCTGACCAAAATGGGAAAACGATTTAAGAAATCTGATAAATCGGAAATGGGTATTTTTTTTTTTAATAAACTAACTCATTTATCCTACGAGGAAAAAGGAAATATACGGGAATATATAATAGAGCAGATTGAAGTCATTCTCTCACTTGGGCCACGTTGAGCAACGTCAATGATTAATTATGTAGAAATACTTTTGAAAAACAAGTTTTGATTTAAGAAAACATCCAAATGGTTGACCAATGAAATTGTTGGACAATATGTATAGTGCTATAGCCTTATGCAAGGCTGTTTGAGTTGAACTATGATACAACAATATGGAGCAGTGGGAGAGAGAGTTATGATGGGATTTAAACTCTCATCTCCACGGGATCTATATAAGAAAGAGTTGGGTCCCCAATCCTAAATCTCATCTATTATTCTGTATATTGGTGTGAAGGAGAGGAAGATTACAGCATAGTTTTTTTGGTATTCTAATCTGGCATCTATGGCGTTTCAATTAGGTAAGCCGTCTAAACACTAGATCGTCTATGTCCTATGCACAGGTAGATCGCTGGTATTTCCACATCTAGATTTCATAACGCATATTAGTACGATTTTATATTAGGATGGCCATTTCATTAATTAGCTTGCTGCAAGCAATCCTACACTATAGAGAAAAGATGTTACGAGGTGAACTTGTGCGGAATGTACTATACACCTATACGCCTGGGAAATGCGTATGGTGTTGCCAATGGTTGATGTGGTAGGCATAGTGGCTAAAAATCCTGTTCATAGGATCGATTGTGAGTTTTACCTTCCCAGTGAATTTTCCTATATTGATTTTGCCCCTTTAATAAATAAATAAATAAATAAAAAGTTAATTGGCTATTTGTAGGCAATGGTTGGATAGACTCAATTCTCCTATCACCTAAGCCTATCAATATGATGACCCATTGAATTGATGTTTGTGCTCATCGTGTACAAATGCATGCACATGACGACCACTCCAACAATTCGCCGTGGGTACCTTCCATTATGTACGTCTAATAGCAGACTGGCTGCTGAAGGTGGACTCCATAAAGGGTTGCACCTCTGCTTCCACTGCATTGGATCCGTATGCGACATCACTCCACTTTCAATCCAGCGTGCTCACTAGTGAGATTCGAGCTTGGGTCCACGCCAAAACACTAAAACAAAACAAAACAAAACAAAAGGGTCAAATTTCGCGATGATTTTCAATTGTTGCATAGGCCATCGCATTTTGCCACGTTGCTAAATCGAACTACTATCACTTAATAGCAACGGTTAAGATCCGTCGCAAAAATCTCATCAAACAGCAGCTTACGGCCATTGGTAATGTTCCTTCCAAGTAAAAGAATCGGGTTTACAATGGTTACCTCCGGGTGCACCTGATAATACCTTTAGGTAGCATAATGACAACCTTAAACATTTTAATTTTTATTTCTTATTTAATATTTAATAAATAAATAGAATTATTTAGTAAGAAAATTATAATTGAAAAACTCACCGAGTAACTATTGTCAACAGCTGCAGATCCCAGCTTACATTGGTTACCACTGGGTGCACCCGATAATACATTTAGGTAGCATAATGACACCTTAAACATTTTAATTTTTACTTCTCATTTAATATTTAATAAATAAATAGAATTATTTAGAAAGAAAATTATAATTGAAAAACTCACGGAGTAAATTATTGTCAACAGTTGTAGATCCCATCCTAAACTCCAAGCAGCCTTTCTTCCATCCACTGCTACTCCCACAATTGTATGGAAAAATTAGTGTTAATTAAAAGTTATTAATTTGAAATAACATAATAGTTACTCTTATGAATTATAATGACCATGTGCTAAAAATCTCCTAAATTTCTTCTAGGATTTTTGTATGCATGGGTCATCCACTGTGGGGCCCATATATAAATGAGCCCTCTACTTGCACAAAGTGAATACAAACATTCTATAACACCTCAATACGTATACCTACACAATATAACGAGTAGCACTACCTAAGTAGAATCCGACCAACATAAACAAGCCTTGTGCCATCTCACTGGATTTCCTCTTTTTCATGAAAATCTGACGATTATGCACATGAGAAGTCCCCATGCACAATGGCTTTCCTTTATAGAGGCTAATGGTTAAAGCCCCAGCAACACATAAAACGGTTCCAACATTTATAACTCTCCCTCCCTCCCTCTACTTTCTAATCCCAGTATCTCTATTCTGAAATAGGCATGCAACACATAAAACGGTTCCAACATTTATAACTCTCCCTCCCTCTACTTTCTAATCCCAATATCTCTATTCTGAAATAGGCATGCAATGAAGTTTCAGAAAAGCTTAGTACTCGAAAATCTCATTCTATGTTCATGTGTTGATTTGGGTGTCAAATAAACTCGAATGGATGCATTTGGAAGTACTATAGACTTGGATTGCAATAGTTATAGGAAAAACGGAAATGACTAAATTGTTATTACCTTAACATTGAAGTCGCAGGAATGTGCTCTGAATTGCCCTTAGGTTTCCTCCATGAAAAACTACGTTGTGAACCCAGAAAAAAAAAAAAAACAAAAAACAAAAAAACAAAAAAACAAAAAAAAAACAAAAAAAAACAACAAACACAGATATCCTTGGGAATACATAGTTTTCCATTTCCCATGTATTCCATGTCCATTTTCCGCCCTAAGATCCCTATATAAAAAAAAAAAAATCGAATTTATTTTGAATTCAAACTGAGTTTGCAATGCGACTCAGCCTTGAAATTCAACCTGAGTCACAGTTCTATAACTCTGCTTAGACCCCAAAAGAAATAGCAGCAAGAATCTTATGCAGGCTAATAATGACACTGTAGCATCCATGTCCAACATTTAGCCACCAATCCGAGAGAGAGAGAGAGAGAGAGAGAGAGAGAGAGAGAGAGAGATTTAAACCCAATCTAAGATTTAAAAATCCAATAGAGAGAAGAAGAAAAAAACATGTGGCTGCACCGATACAATTTACTACATAATGAATGGATGCCTACATACCCAAAAAGATGAATTGGGATCAAAACACCACATAGTTCTTTTGAACTAACGAAGTTACTAAAAGAACCAATTTTCGTATTCAACAAGGTATCGGTGAACATTATCTCTAATCACAAATAGGTGGCGCTTTAGGAAATTTCAAATTATCTGCAATCAATGTATATTCCTTTTACATATTCTTGCAAGTTGTGATGGATATGGAAGAGGCATATACACTGATTGCAGATAATTGTTTAAATTGTTATCTATCGTTAAGTAACAGCAGCGTTCTGCTAATACCTCAGTACCTACGAAAGTTGGGTCCTTCAATGACTTGGTTAATTGAAGAAAAATGAAAACAAAAAAGCTTATGTTACCGTCCGAAAGGACCTGATAAGTGTCTTTATCTTTGGAAATCATACGAAAACAACATATAATGAGATTCCAAACTGCAAGAAGAAAAAATAGATTTGTGAGTGCACCAATATGGAATAATACTTTACCAACAACTGCCTACGTACCCACTATAGGAATTGAGATCAAGCCACTACGTAGTTATTTTAATATTCAAATCAGAACATTTTATGCATAAGCATAGGAAAACTCAAAACAAATCACACTAGAAACCTGTGTAGATTACTGGCATGCAAATACTTGATTAAGAAATAATTAACAATCCACAATCAATGAAAAATATGCTAAAGATTAAATGAAACAAAGAAGCATTGCCTGCAATTAAAAAACACAACTTAATAATCTAAGGATCCTTAACCGATTAATGAATCATATAAAAGACAAAAAGCCTGGTCTAGAAGAAAAAACAATAATAAACAAAACCACTGAATAATCAAGTTTCCATCAACACTCCAGGCCAAACTAGAATTTCACCCAACATCACATCTCCAAATATCATGTCATCACCAAACAACTCCGCAGTAGGAATCTCAATAGATGACCCTGACAGAGTCTAGTTTAGATGCCTATATTATCTCTCATCAGTCGCCCACTTAGCAAACGGCAAATCTGTATCGTCCGTGGAGTTGGGGCCGAGTCTTCTCGAAGACTCGAGGCATCACCAGATTGAGGGTAGGCCTACAAATAAAATTATTGTTTTAGTTAAGTAACTAATAATGCTATTTTTATCTTTAAAAAAAAAAAAAAAAATGCCACTTTATCGTGGCAAATGCAGTACCTGAGATGCGGTAGTGTCGGGGGAGCAGTGCACTTGTTGACCTTGAAAAGCAATCTGCTGCCTAATGTCAGCCAACTGTTGCTCCATGCTCATACGTAATGCCTTTTCCTCGTCCAATCTCTTTATCATTTCAACCATTGTTGTTTCCATTTTGGACTCAAGGAACATATGTGCATTCCTCTCAGTTTGAGCTTCTTCCATGTAGGGAGTGGAAGCCATAATAGTGGTCTTAGAAATACCCTCACCCATGCCCCTAACAAGTCCTCTGCTATCACGACCACAAACCTATATAATATTTTTTTAGGATTAGTGATGCATCTATATTACATGCAGAAAACAAACAAAAAACTGTGTATGTAAATTGAGGAGGATAAACGAAAACCTGTGCAACAGGGTCGTGGTCTAAATCCCTTTGTGTACTGGCAGGATCACTAGCAATTATCGATTTTATTCTTTCCTATGGAAGAAATAGTTGTTTCAATAAATCCTTCGTTATAGTCTTAAATGCAAAAACTGATTTATTTATTTTTTTAAGAATAATTGTTCTCACCATTGTGATACTTAGCTCTGGCGTAGGGTAAGACCCATCGGATCTGGTATGGGTGGCCACATACAAGTCTGTTCTGGTGATGATAGCATTTGGATTTTCCATTAGCTGTAATTGTAAAAGCAAATCAAAACGCAATTCTACGTTCTTCAGTTGAATTGTAAGAAAATGAAGCTAAGCTGGATACAAATTACCATTTTCTCTGCCGTCCTAGCAGCTCCTCGTCTACCAGTCGTGTGAGGGTGTTTCATCTCTTTTCTGGAAGCCTTTCCATTTTCACGACGACTGATTGATTGTTCCGAGGACTCTAGATCAATGAAACCCTCCCACTCTTCTTGCTTCACACCTTTGGGGCAATTTCTTTTTCTCTCGGCATCTTGATCAAACTTATCATAATGCCTTCTCAATTCCCACTTCCAGTTCCTCAATGATTTGTTTACTTTCTGAAGGACCTTCTCTTTGTACTTCTCATCGATCTCGTATGTGTCCTATTTCATTATGGACAATGAGTCAAGTTTATTATTTTTTATAAATTACCACGAAACATATATTTTTTAACAATATCAGGCAACATAAATTACTTTGTAAAAATTAGAAAGTAAACTTCAAAGATTTCCATGCTCACCCTAATCATAGACCATAAATTATCCTTATCTGAATCAGGTACACTGCGCCAATCAGCGTATCTAATTGGACAATGTGCCCTGGTCAGCCGCCCTATAAATGTGGAGAATGAAACTGCATTTTCTCCAACCAGCTGCCCAACTTGATTGAATTCAACTTTCTTCCTTGTATTGCTTCCTTGGGCAGAAGTTGAAGAATCTCCTGCATGCAACGTAATTCCTGAAGAAAAAAAAAATCAAACCATAAGTCATTTAATATGCTGTTATGTATTGTAAATAAATCAAATAGTTAGTTATAGGATATTTTACAAAACAGCATCTCATTATTATGCAATTGACATTCCACTACGATTTTTAGAGGTAGAAGAGTACGAAATGTATGAATAGTAAAAGACCCAAATATCATGTCCATAGCTCAAGCACACATCTTGAGAAGCACCACATCCAAACCAACAACTTCACACCCAATGATTTTGAGAAAGCGAGGCTACATATTCTCATTTGATTGATGTAGGACTCACTAGCCCAAGACAATGATGAGGACATCACGTCACGTACACCCTTACGTACGTATCAGAGAGGAGGCGGGGTGCGCTGATTTCCTTGTGGCTAGGGGAGTACCCATGATCGTGTTGAAGACCCCATGTGCATGTGTGAGCATCTGGAAGACCTCACACTGGGAAGATGCACATGGGCTGCTTTATGGAGTGATCTAGACCATTGGATCGAAGGGATGCAACGATCGGGCCATTGATCGTTGATCGTCCACATCAGTTTTAGACTTTATCATATTTTATGATTTAGTTTTTTATTATTTTATATTTGGACACATTATGAGTGTTTTAGTCGATTTTATTTAGACTAAGGCTATTTTCGTCAAAGTTCACAAGACGGGGATTTTTGTAATTTTTGAAACTTCTTGAATCTATAAAAAGAGGAAGGCGTGTGACCTCTCTCCCATTGAATTTCGTGATTTAAAAAACAAAAAACTCTTGCTTTCTTCTCCCATCTTCATGTGATTTGAAGATACTTCCATGCAATTTGGAAGAAAGATTGGTGTGAGGTCTCCATCTATCCCCACACCATCTTCTCTTTTCTTCCCCTTCCAGGTATTTTCTTCATATTCTTAATTCTCTCATCCCAAATCTTCGTCTTCTCCCACACCCAATTTTCTCATACCCATTCACAATCCAAACCCTAATCGACCTAAACCCATCCTCCCACGCCACACATATGCCCGTACGGCCACTCGTGTGAATACCACCTGCCCCTTTTAGTTTCCCACCATCATTATCAAAACCCCTTTCTTCCATTCCTGAAACTCTAACCCTAAACCTAAATTTCCCAATTTTCCTACTTTCCCAAATTACCCAAACCCTAATTTTCACCTTAGGTTGTATTAGGTTTCCTATTTTGAAATAGACTATACCCTGTGCTAATTAGATGTCCCTACGTCCATTAGATCCTAGCTTCTTTTTTATTTAATGATCTTGTGTTACGATGTTGGTAGCTTAGGTCAGTATTATGCATAATTTTCTTTTGATTTTCATAATATTTGTGATGAATATAACGACATTTGTGGCTTTTTGTTAAATATCTTAATTCGGTTATTTGATCTCACATGTTACCTAGTTCATGCATCGGTCCTGCATCAAATTTGGTATCAGAGCAAAGTTTTAGCGTAGGTCAGTTTATTGTCAATCCATATTTGTAGTAAAAATTTTCTACAAAAGCCTTTTACCCAAATTTTAAAAATCGTTTAGGTTTCGGACGCTCCGCCCCGAACCACGAGCAGGGTCGCGCCACGCCCTGCACCCTCGGCGAGCTGACCATGCAACTCAACCCCCGTGACCAGCACTACGAAGGGGACATATTTTATGGAGTTTAGTCAGCCCTTTTCTAGGTTTTGTTGAGTCCCCATATAGATCTGGGCCACATAGGATTTTTGTGTCGCATCTAGGGTTTCCTTTTAGAGTTTCCTTGTGTATGCTCACTCATTCAGGACGTGGTTTTGGTCTACATCCCACTATGAATCTAGAACAGTTTGTTGAGGCCCTTAATGTTATCAATTACCGTCTGACGACCATTAAGGCGCACAATAGAACCACAGCCACTCAATTAACCATGACCAATGCATGCGTCAATCAACTTGAGGCCTCCTTATAGGCAAACCCCGACACTAGGGAGGACGTTCAATCTCAGGCTGGAAATCAAGTTGACAGGCAGGAGCATGATCGTGGCCATGGCATTGACCATGGTCGAGCACAGGTGCCACCACCACGTGAGGAGTGTTATGACCGTTATGATTCAGACACACAAGTCATGAAACGCGTGAAAGTTGAGGCCCCTAGTTTTGATGGTCGCTTGGACCCCAAAACATTCTTTGATTAGGTAGCAGACATGGACCACTATTTTGAGTGGTATGATATGTCTGATGCCCATCCAGTGAGATTTGCCAAGATAAAGTTGGTGAGTAAGCCAAACTTTTTTGTACCAATATGAGCGTAAAATTGAAAGGAGAGAACCCCTAGTTGCGCAATGGGCCGAGATGTAAGAGGTCCTTAAAAAAAAGTATCTCCCTCTTTCTTATCGTCAGAGACTCCTAGACCAGTGACAAGCCTTACGTCAAGGATCCATGACTGTGTCGGATTACATCCCTAGGTTCGAGGAGTACATGATGCAATGTGACATTGAAGAGGACTCGATGGTTACATTATCCAAATTCAGAATGGGCCTCCGATTTGAGATCCAACGAAAACTTTATTCTCATGAAGTTGGCACATTAGAGCACATGTACCAAGTGGTATAACACATCGAACACTATCTCAAAGCACTGGTTGGTAGACGTTATGACTCTAGGGATCCAAGTGTCAACACTTACCCTCAAGGGGCTAAGCCTAACATGGGGAGTCAATCCAAACCCCAAATTGGTTCCCAGTCCAACCCTAGAGACGTCAAAGGAAAAAGAATATCAAGTGCTAGCTCTAGGTGAGGAGAGCAAACGCGCTGCTATAATTGCCATGGAGTTGGCCAATTCGCGCATCAATGTCCCTCGAAAGAAAGGAGCAAGACCCTAGTGATTGACGATGGTGAGGAAGAAGGAGATGAATGGGGTGATTTTGAAGAAGAATTTTATCGGCCCAACATCAATGGTGCTAGTGATGAAGAAGTAAAAGGAGAAGAGACCACACCACTTGCAGTAGTCAAGTGCGCCTTGACTAATGCTAAGGAGAATGATGAGTGGCGTCAGACTACGATATTTTACTCCTATGCAAAATCTGGAGACAAGAATTGCAAGGTGATCATCGATATTTTCAATTCCTTTGAGCCGCTCGCACCACTCTTTGTGGTGGACTCCTTTCCAATCGTGTTCTTAGGTGGAAGAAGATTTAGCTTAACTTTCTTGCCCTCAAATCAGAATATACACACATTCGAATGACCGAATATGGTGACATCCCTGTCATAGAGCTAAGGCCTACACAAAATGATATGGCTAACATCCATGGGAACAACATCACACAAGATTGTGTCTTTATACGATCCAAACTGAATAGGAACAAGACAACAGTGCGAGACTGGAATGGAAGTCTCATCAACCCAAGACACACTATAGAGTTGAGGACAGTGTTTTAAATAGCGGTAGAGTGATGTGTAGATCTCAGCCCTCTATAGTGTGTAGCGTAAATACGTAGCGTGTAGCGTAAGCTACACGATACTTCTATTTTTTAATTTAAAATAGGATAAATATAATAAATAGTGAAAAAAAGGAAAAAATATATATATAAATTTGCCTAAAAGATGATTCATTTTATCAATTATAAGCATGTTTAAAAAAGTTTTAGTTATCATTTATCAAAAGCCAATCCACATATATAAGCCAAATTAAATAATCATCACATCAACAACTTTCTAAGCAAACCGCTTAAATTAATAATGTCTAATTGAAACCACAAGTCACAATTATGAAAAGAAATAAAAATCTCATAGGTTAAAAGTCTCAAGTACAATACAAGTGTCACGTTCCTCAACATTAGAAACAAAGAAAATGTGAAAAAAATAAAAATAAAAATAAAATGGTAAAAAAAATACATTGTAACTTACGATACGGACGTTATGCGCTACGTAGCTGTAGCATACGCTACAACCCCTGTAGCGTACGCCACAGGGGATTTACGCTATTTGGGACGCTATGCAGCGCTATGACCACGCTACACTACGTAGCGTACGCTACGGGCACTATTTGAAACACTGGTTGAGGATGGGCTTCAAGCTTCAAGCCCAAACGGCTCACAGTGCCAATTGATGTCACATTGGCACAACTACCACTATCCATGATCATCTTGCAACTCTTATCACTACATTTTGCGTAGGTATAAAAGATCGTGTTGCGGCGCCAACCGTCGGTATTCTTTGCTTGTGCAAAGGCGCAACAACTAACTACAAATGTCGCAGTCTCTTGTGCTCCCTCTTCCTCATCACTAAGGATCTCCGTTGGCTCGTATTCTTCCTCACCATCATTTTCTGGGGGCATTACTTCTACTTGCCCATCAATAAGGAAGACCTCGGTGCCCTGTTTCGCGCCACAATGGTGAGCAAAGTGACCAAACCCCTGACATCTAAAACACCTAGTCGCGTCGCTTCTACGCGAGCTAGACCCAACAACTCTTTTACCCTTATCATCCTTGAGTCTGGACTAAGAATTACTGGAAGGCTTGAATTGATATCCAGTGTCAGGCTTAACCCAAGAAGGGTTGGCCTTAGCGCTAGAATCACGGGACTCAAACCGCCTTCCCATAGATGCCTTAAGGTATTGCTCGACCTCCAACACCACTTGATACATCTGTTCAAGAGTGTCTGTCTTTGGCGAGCAACTCTTTCTGGTGTCAGAACGAAGGCTCGTCTTAAATCGAGCAAGAGTGAGTACGGGATCCTCCTCAACTTCACACCGGGTCAAGTACTCTTCGAACTTCCCAATGTCGAAGAGATTGTCAATCTTCAACCAACCTCAAGTGATAAGAGAAAAGGAGGTACTTCTCTTTTAGAATTTCTTTCATTTCTTCCCAATGGACTATTGGAGGTTCCCTCGACCTTTCTTTCTTTCGTTCCACGGTAGTCCAAAACCTCTTTGGTTGGCCCACAAGCTTCATCTTAGTAAATCGGACTCAGCGAGCATCTAACATGTCGTATCACTTAAAATAGTAGTCCATATCCGCCAACCAATCTAAAAAAGTTTTGGGGACCAAGTGGCCATTAAACGTAGGGGCCTCTACCCTAACTCCCTTGAAGAGTTGCGCATTTGGGTCAAAATGATCACGATGCCCTCGCAGGGTGGGTGTACCAGTGAGCTCCCACGACCATTTCCTTAGCCACTCTCATTCCCTTATCTATCCTCCTGACCACCTGCCTGAAATTGGGTATCTTCACCAATGGTGGTGTTTGCTCGGGTGGAGGTTTCAACTTGATAGATGCATGCATCTAATTGGTCCAAACAATTATTAACTTCTTGCAAAGATGTTTTGACGTTTGTATCAATGGCGTCAACTTTTGGTTATTCTCCTAAGAGACTCAGTAAGTTACTCGGTGTTCATGATGGGATGCAGACCAAAGCCGCGTCTAGTACGTGTGGGCACGCACTACACAACTCAAGGGATCCTAAGATGCAATTATATGTGCCTAGACTCCACTATATGCACCCTAATGACATTAGATGAACCTATAGGATGCTATATGAATGAAATTACGCAACTCTACAAAAATCCAGCAATATGGCTGTCAAAATAAATGGATAAACAAAAAATTCAGCAATGTAAACTGTTAAATTTCTGATAACAGATATTTCAGCAGCTTATATTATGAATCATGGACCTTTAAACAGCCCTAAATGAATGGGTGTGCTGCATTAAAAAAAAAAAAAATGAACTACCCCTAATCATGCATTGTATTCCCCTATGACAACCTTAGTCTCTAAGACCAAATTTGATACAGGATGTGAAATTAAATATGGAATGCAAGAGATCAAGTTTGAGATTTTACCAATTTTAAACAATCACAAAATTCCACATCCTACATACTATCAAATATTCAAAAAGGGGGGTCTATGGGGTCCAAGCCTACACACTTTAGGGCTGGATCAAACAAAGTTATAAGCCAAACAAGTCCAAAGGAGTGTGAAGTCATCCATTCTTGCAAAGAATTGTTCCCAACTCAAGAGATTCACTAAATTTCAATTTTGGGGAAAATCTAGGGTTTGAAAATTGGGGATAATTGAGATTTGGGACTCTTTAGGGTTAGGGATTTGGATGAGGGGCTTTTTTAGTCAAAGAGAAGGAAACAAAGGAAAGGAGAAACTATAATGAGCCACGCGCGCTGGACCGCAGATCGGCCTGGACACACGTGCATGACAGATTGTCCGCACATGTGTGGGGCTCACAAAGTCGGAAACCGACTTCCAGGCTAGGATCGGCCAAGGATGGGCTGCCTCCATACCAAGTTTCTCGTCGATCCGTCGCAAGGCGTGTGCGTAGTACTCCGCCAAAGTTTCAGCCCCTACGATGGGCCAGAATCTGAAAATCTGTTTGTGCACTACTATAGGAGAAAACTTGGATACGAAAATGAGTGAATTTGAAAGCGGAAGGGGTGTAAAGGGTGATGGATGTGGTGCGTAGGAAGGTGGAGATGATTTGTTCTCTGACCACGAGGCCTTATGTTACCTCAGTTCCCAAAAGAAATTAAATCATAGGCATGCTAAATGCGTCCAATTTCTTCAGGAATACTCGTTCGTTCTTAAACATAAGGCTGGGATCAAGAACAGACTTGTTGATGCCCTTAGTCGTCACGTGGCGCTACTCCAAAGTATGAGAGTGGAAGTGACTAGGTTTGATTGGCTAAGAGGAGTATCCTACATGCCCATACTTTGGTGAGTTGTATGCGTCACTACGAGACGGTCAGTCGACCGACAACCGCAGGTTTGTCATCATCAATAAGTTCCTATTTAAAGGTGACAGACTCTACATTCCTCGTACCTCCCTCTGTAATTTCCTAGTTTGGGGAGGGAAAAGACCATTGCCCTTGTGGAGGATAGATTTTATTGGCCAAGTCTCAAGCAAGATGTAGCCAAGATTGTAGGGCAGTGCAGGACTTGTCAACTGGCAAAGCAAAGGAAGTAAAATACAGGATCGTATACGCCTTTACTAGTACCCCATGCTCTATGACAGGATATTAGTATGGACTTCGTGTTGGGCCTACCGAAAACTATCAAGAAACATGATTCCGTATTCATGGTTGTGGACTGTTTTTATAAAATGGCCCATTTCATTCCGTGCTCGAAAACGTCAAATGCCTCCAATGTGGCTAAGCTTTTCTTTTGAGAGGTAGTGCGTTTACATGGTCTACCTAAGACCATAATGTCTAATCGTGATGTACGCTTTATGAACTATTTTTAAAAGACATTACGGCACATGATGGGGACAAGGCTTCAATTTTCATATGCCTATCACCCTCAAATAGACGGTCAAACTGAAGATATCAATAGGAGTCTTGAAATTCTGCTTAGATGTCTTGTGGGTGATCACGTCCGAACTTGGGATACCGTTTTGCCTATAGCCGAGTTAGCATACAATAGTTTCATCAATAGGTCCATAGACATGAGTCCATTTGAGGTTGTGCATGTCAACAATCCTAAGAAACCTGTAGATCTCATACCTATGTCTGTGTCCCATAGGCCATCTGATGTGGGACGTGAAATTAAATATGGAATGCAAGAGATCAAGTTTGAGATTATACCAATTTTAAACAATCACAAAATTCCACATCCTACATACTATCAAATATTCAAAAAGGGGAATCTATGGGGGTCCAAGCCTACATACTTTAGGGTTGGATCAAACAAAGTTGTAAGCCAAAAAGCCTAAAGGAGCATAAAGTCATCCATTCTTGTAAAAGATTGTTCCCAACTCAAGAGATTCACTAAATTTCAATTTAGGGGAAAATCTAGGGTTTGAAAATTGGGGATAATTGAGATTTGGGACTCTTTAGGTTTAGGGATTTGGATGAGGGGCTTTTTTTAGTCAAAGAGAATGAAATAGAAGAAAAAGAGAACATGAAATGAGCCACATGCTCTAGATCGCAAATGGGCCTGGACGCACGTGCGTGACAGATCATCCACACGATCAGAAACCGACTCCTAAGTTAGGATCAGCCAAGGATGGACAGTCTCTATACCAAGTTTCGCGTCAATCCGATGCACGATTTGCGCATAATACTCCGTCGAAGTTTCAACCCCTCAAATGGGCCAGAATCTGAAAATTTGCTTGTGCACTGTTGTAAGAGAAAACTTGGGTGCGAAAAGAGGTGAATCTGATTATGGAAGGGGTGTTGAGGGAGATGGAATTGATGCGTAAGAAGATGGAGATGGTTTGGAGCGAATGTGGCTTTGCACCACGGTAATTAACCCTTCGATGAAGTGAGGGCTTCGCACCCGATTCGATTCTTCAACCCAATGAGAGAGAGAGAGGAAGAAAACGCAGGAATTTTTATTCAAAATCATTGCAATACCTACATGGGATTGCTATATTTATAAGAAACCCTTAAACCCAAAAAAGACTAAATTACCCTCGCGCCATGTGCGCGCACTAATACCAAAGCTTAAAGCAAATAAATACTAATCTAAGCAATCCAAGTCGTTCATGAAGTTTCTAATAACAAAAAATAATCAAAACTCAAAATCCTAAATCATCTAAAATAGTGGACCACGATCATGAGATCCGATGGTAGAATCTATGTGATGATCGGGTCCACTCCAATGCTACATAATGCAACCCTCTAATTATGAGGCCCGTAGAGGGGGCGTGTGCATGATGTCCCCATCGCCATCTGAGTCCGCACATGAGTTTGCACATCACATACATGAGTTGCATAGTGAGATCAGGAAGCGAATTAATGTAAGTAATGAAAAATACAAAAATGTTTGCTAATTCTTATCGCAGGTTTCATGAATTCCAAGTATGAGATTATGTCATGGATCGCATAAGGCCTGAACGGTTCCCACATGGGGCCGTTAAAAAGTTAAAAGCGCGTAGCACAGGACCATACAAAATAATGCAGAAACTGGGTCCTAATGCGAATGTAGTAGACCTTCCACCCACCGTGGGAATTAGTTTTACTTTTAATGTGGAAGATCTAGTACAATACACGGGTCATGCTACTTCACCTTTTGATCCATCCACAGACCTCCCACAGACCATGACCTAATCCCAAATCCATCGCCCTTACCTGACCAATCATCCAAGCCATTACCACCTTTACCTTCCTTGCCTGCTCAAAGCGAACAGATAGAAAACATACTGTATACATAAGCAGTTTCCACTCAACATAGAGGATTTCAGAAATTCCTTATCAAGCGGAAGCAAAGGCCAATCTCCGACAATACGTAGATTACAGAGGACGAGCTACATCATTTAGATCCAGACATTTTGGAGCACTACATGAGTTTAGTCTGCCAGAGGCAAACTCTTCTCAGCCGAAGAGAGTTGATGAGGACATCACGTCACGTACACCCTTACGTACGTATCGGAGGAGGCAGGCCGCGCCGATTTCCCTTTGGCTAGGCGAGTACATGTGATCGTGCTGAAGACCTCACGTGCATGTGCGAGCATCTGGAAGACCCCACACTGGGAAGATGCATATGGGCTACTTTATGGAGTGATCTAGATCATTGGATCGGAGGGACGCGATTATCGGGCCATTGGATCGCATGGATCACGTGATCGGGTCATTGATCGTTGATCATCCACATCGGTTTTAAACTTTATCATATTTTAGGATTTAGTTTTTTACTATTTTATATTTGGACACATTATGAGTGTTTTAGTTGATTTTATTTAGACTACGGCTATTTTCGTTAAAGTTCGCAAGACGGGGATTTTTGTAATTTTTGAAATTTGTTGAATCTATAAAAAGAGAAGGGCGTGTGACCTCTCTCCCATTGAATTTCGTGATTAAAAAAATAATAATAAATAAATAAATAAAATAATTTAAAAAATAAAAAGAGAAAAGCTCTTGCTTTCTTCTCCATCTTCATGAGATTTAAAGATACTTCCATGCGATTTGTAAGGAAGATTAGTGTGAGGCTAATCTTCATTAACAGAGTTGCGAGGACTCCATTTATCCCCACACTATCTTCTCTTTTCTTCCCCATCTAGATATTTTCTTCAGATTCTTAATTCTCTCATCCCAAATCTTCGTCTTCTCTCAAACCCAACTTTCCCATACCCATCCACAATCCAAACCCTAACCGACCTAAACCCATCCTCCCATGCCACACTAGTGATCGTACGGCCACACGTGTGAATCCCACCTGCCCCTTTTAGTTTCCCACCATCATCATCAAAATCCCTTTCTTCCATTCCCGAAACCCTAACCCTAAACCTAAATTTCCCAATTTTCCTACTTTCTCAAATTACCCAAACCCTAATTTTCACCCTTGGTGGTATTAGGTTTCCTATTTTGAAATAGACTTATACCATATGCTAATTGGATGTCCCTACATCCATTAGATCCTAATTTCTTTTTATTTAATGATCTTGTGTTACGATGTTGGTAGCTTAAGTCAAGATTATGCATGATTTTCTTTTGATTTTCATGATATTTGTGATGAATATAGCGACGTTTGCGTTTTTGTTAAATATCTTAATTCGGTTATTTGATCTCACATGTTACTTAGTTCATGCATCGGTCTTGCATCACAAAAGCTGACATAATTAGTGTTTTGACGGCTTTTAGGCCAACATGCATGAGGGAAGTTGCAAAGATCGTTTATGAGTTGGTCTTCAAGATGAGGAAAAATCGTCAACAGATCTTATGTCAATAGGTATCAATATGACCAAGAGCAAAAACAACAAAGGTAAGCTCCATGTTCAAATCAAATCCAATAATGCGCAGGATGCTCTAAAACCATATGGTAATATTTAAAGATGAATTCATGCAGGCAGAGATATTCATTATAGACGAGAAATACAGAGAAGTGCCAAAGTGTACTTTTTTCTACAAGTGACCAAAAATACCCTAGAGTGGGTAAAATGCCTCAAATGCATTTACATATGTCAAAATCATATGATATTGATTTTAAATGATGAACAAACCAGCTCATACTAACCAGGGGTGGAGTTAACTTAAACACCCATATAACGATTAAAAATTTGTGAATGGTAGTATGCCATCAACACAGCAAACAGAAGATGGGACTTTTTTTGGTGATCTGCAAATAAATTTTACTAAGGATGGCCATTTTTATCATATTGTGGCCTTTCTAGAGCTCAAGGATGGCAATTACCAACATCTACGTGTCACATCGCTATATTGCAATTGAATACTTTTCCATGTGAATACATCACCACAATCATTATAGATGCAAGTGATTACAAAATATTATCAGAGTCCAATTTGTTGAGAATTCTTTGGAGTTGAAACTTCCAAGTACCCATGGAATACTTGAGGAAGCAGATCGATTCAACATAGTAAACACAAAAGGAAGCTTAGGAACGAAAAAAATAAAGAAAAGGACCAACAAATATTTCATAACTCATGGAAACAAATAATAAAGCAACCTTACAACCCGATAAAGTTACCTTCACACGCGCCCTCACTTTCACTCTCTTCATCATTAGTATCTTCCTTGTCATCGTCATCACCACCACCACCACCACCAACACCACCATTTTTTTCAACTGCCAACCTGGGCTTTGGGGGAGGAATAATGAGGTTGGATGTGGACCTTCGGCGAGAACTTGAGACAATGTTACTCATGTCAATGCCCAGCTTTGCTCTTTTCTTCTGCTTCTTGACATCTTTGATTTCCGAAGATGGAAAACACAAGGCATGGACTTATTTCACATTAACTCATGAAAACGAATAATAAAGCAACCTTACAAAACCCGATAAAGTTACCTTCACTCGTGCCTTCGCTTTCACTCTCTTCGTCATCAGTATCTTCCTCATCATCATCACCAGCACCACCACCATTATTTTTTTCAACAGCCAACCTGGGTTGTGGGGGAGGAATAATGAAATTGGATGTGGACCTTCGGCGAGAACTTGAGACAATGTTACTCACATCAATGCCCAGCTTTGCTCTTTCCTTCTGCTTCTTGACCTCTTTGATTTCTGAAGATGGAAAACACAAGGCATGGACTTATTTCCATTAATGTGAAAAAATAAATAAATCTAAGCAAGCTTCGTTTACTAATGCTTAATGCTGAGAGCCAAGCCCACATCAGATCATCATCATCATCATCATCTAAGCGTATCCCAATTAATTGGGGTCAGCTACATGAATCTTGTTCACCCATTCCAATCTATCAAGGGCCAGAGATTCAGTTAGACCATAGGTCCTCAAGTATTTTATTACCACCTCCATCCACATTCTTTGGGCATTCTCCTTACCCTTTTAGAGCCTTCAAATTGTACCAACTCACTCCTAACCAGCACAGTTCTTGGTCTCTGTTGCACTCGTTGATTGTAATCAACCTATGTACTAGACTAATAGATAGCACTTGATTGTAATCAATCTATGTAATAGTCTATTACATCACACCTGTGAGAGTTTTGGGCTCTCATTGCCGGTCCCAAGACCATAAAGGAGAGTTGTGTAAGGTTGGCAGCCAACGTCAAACTTATGCCATAACTTTCATCATGAATCCAAACTCACATCAAAATATGACAAAATGGACAAAAAAAATAATGGAAGAAATTGGAAGCGGATGGCATTGAAGTTAGACGAACAAGTTTTCAACTGAAACATTTAAAAGTAAGAACAGTTAAAATATCTGTTCTGAAAACCCAATTTGTTTGCCTGGACTAGTAGCATCAAACTATTATTGGTAATCAATGCTGCAATATCAAGCCAAAAAATACATTGCTCATAACATATAAATTTAACAATTGAAGCTTCCCAGATATGGTCTCCATCAAGCAGTATTTACCATGGAAACAGCATAAATCATGCAAATGGACTTCCATAGTCCAGAATTATTAGTCACTTACCAGGTGCCACTGGATGCAAGAAACCTATCCAGCACAAAATGCAGAGCTTGATGAATAAAGCCACAAGCACTATAGAAGAAACCAATTCTATGTTCCCAAACATGGTTTGCATAATCAGGAAGAGCAGTCAACTAGGGGAAAGAAAGGTTGACAAGATTGAACCAAGGAGTCGAGTGGTTCAATGAAATGGGATTGGTAGATTAAATAATGCAACGTAATCAAAAATGTTTTTAAATTACAAAAAATTGGTAACAAGGAAAAATGGGTAGGAAAAAGAAATACAAGTTCTTTTCAAAAAAAAAACGAAGGAATAAGAAAGACTATAAAAGAAGGGTAGTGGGACAGCATGCCTGTGTAAAGAGTATTATTCCAATGCGTGAATTCTAAGGGTACACAAATCACAAAACCTTGAACGGTCGAGATGGTCAGCCCCCATTTTCTCACTTTCCGCTTCAGCGAGGAGCACCCAGATTCCCCACATCCATAGGTTTCCAATAGCAACAAATTATACCTACAGAGCTTCACTTTCAGTGAGCAGCTTTGGGACCCACGTGAAAGAGCAGATCCATAAAAACCGGGTCACCCTTTTTCCTTCTAGATATTTTTCTTCAGTCAGGGGTAACCAGAATCCCAGATTCTATACACTTGCAACTGCAAGACACCATGCTTAACAGTGGCTCTTTTTTGAAAATCTGCAGAAGCAAACATTCCAACCACCACAAATTTCCATTGGTTACCCAGTGTGGGCC
This sequence comes from Magnolia officinalis, assembly GCA_021015155.1. NCBI lineage: Eukaryota > Viridiplantae > Streptophyta > Magnoliopsida > Magnoliales > Magnoliaceae > Magnolia > Magnolia officinalis. The sequence goes on from JAJHSJ010000011.1 coordinate 21,888,353, forward strand.
ACCGAAGCCTCTATCCTATCATTGCCCAATTCTCCTAGAGGTGGATAAGGAAAATTGGGACCCGAAACCTTTCAGGTTTGAAGTAATGTGGCTGGAGATGGAAGGTTTTTCAAACTTGATTAACGACTGCTGGGGATCCTTTTGAGTAAAGGGATTTGCGGGCTTCATATTAAGCCAGAAATTGAAGCGTCAAAAAGGTCAAATCTTAGCTTGAAGGAGGTAAGTGTTTGGGAGGAGAGATGGAAAATGAAAATATCCCACCAAGATTCAGGAGCTCAAGAACATGGCAGAAGAGAAAGCTGTCAGAAGAAGAAAAATTGAATCCCCAAAAGCTAGGGCAAGATTACTCAAGACACCTAAGGGAGGAAGAGATCAAGTGGAGGCAATGTTCATGTGCCACATCGCTCAAGGAAAGTGATGAAACCACAAGCTTCAGCCACAAATTAGCAAGTGGCCAGGCTAGATGCAACAAGATTTTCAGCATTACGATCGAGGGTGAGAGGAATGAAGAAAAAGATAGTGTAGTGCAGTGCAGTGGTCCAGTTCTACAAAAAGTTGTCTGAAGAAGGTTGAATAAGGCCAAAACTAGAGAATTTTCCCTTTAGCAGCCTTTCTGGGGAAGAAGCAGAGCTGATTGAGAAGTTGTTCTTAGAAGCAGCCAAAAAGGTTGTGAATGCTTTGGGGAGGGATCAAGCTCCCGGTCTGGACAATTTCCCCTTGGCTTTTTTAAAAGGGTTCTAGGAAGTATTGAAAAGGGATGTGGTGAGCTTCATGAAGGAATTCTTTGAGCAGGGGTGGATATCAAAGGAGTTTGGCACATCATTTATAGCTATAATTCGAAAGATAACAGGTACGAAGAGTTTGAGAGACGATAGGCCAATCAACCTCATTGATAGCCCGTATAAGATTCTAACTAAAGTGTTGGCATACAGGTTCCAGGGTTTTCTAAGTTATAATGAGCTTTTGTTGAAGGTCATCAAATATTGGATGGTGCTCTTATAAATCATGAGGGTATTGAATCCAGATCTAAGGACAGTATGAAGGGTGTTGTTCGCAAGCTGGACATTGAGAAAGCATATGACCATGTGGATTGGGGCTTTCTGGAATACATACTAACCACATTGGATGTGGTAAGAAATGGAGACAGTGGGTGAAGGAATGCATTATGCATCCTGGTTTTCAGTTTTGGTTAATGGCACCCCAACAAGATTCTTTAAGAGTGCAAGAAACGTTAAGCAAGGTGATCCACTTTCTCCACTTCTCTTTGTGGTGGTAGCTAAAGCATTGGGCAGAATGTTGGAGCATAGGCAATAGGTTGGGTTGCTTTGTGGCTTTTTGTTGATAGGGCGAATTAACCAAGATCGCACGCACCTTCAGTTTACTAGTGATCCGCTACTCTTTTTTGTCCTGCTGAGGAATCCACGGTGGAAAGCTGAGGATGATGATTATATGTGTCGAAGCTGTGTCGGGGTTGAAGGTAAATATTTGCAACAGTGTGATGTTAGGGGTTTCCTTGTCTTGAGAGTAGACCGAGCATTTGGCTTGCATCTTTGGGTGCAAGACAGGCTCTTTCCTTTCCACTTGTATTGGGAAGCTTGCTAAATATCTACGGGATGTTGTTTTAGAAAGATTTGAAAGAAAGTTACCTAGGTAGAAGAGTTTATACCTTTCTTTTGAAGGCCAAATTACTCTCATAAAAGCAAATTCGTTAAATTTGCCATTATATTTCATGTCTCTTTTTGGGTGCTCGAAGTAGATGCTAGCTAGATTGGAAAGGTTGAGTGAGAATTTTTATGGCAGGGTTCGGAAGAGAAGAAAATATTGCATTCGTTGAGTTGAGGGCAGGTATGCAAGCCCAGTGAAGAGGGAGGAATAGGCATTAGAGATTTGGGTTTCATGAACAGTGCTTTGCTGGGTTAGTGGCTATGGAGGTTCGCAATGGAGGATGGTGCCCTGTGGAGGGCAACTAGGGTGGCCTAAAGAGAGAAACTATCGGTAACAAGTATGGATGTTCTGAGGGAGGGCAGTGTACCAAGGAATCCTCCATGTATATAGAGCCTCAGTGATTTACAAAGGGATTGCCTCAATGAAGTCGATTTTTTTAAGATATTGGTTTTGCCCTTGGGAATGGGGAGAAGATTCGCTCTTGAGAGTACGCTTGGGTCAGCGATGCATCATTGCAATCTACATTTCCAAGAATGGCCTGACTATCTATGGGTCATAATATTCTGATGATGTGATGCTTCTCCATTTGTGGAAATACCTTCGAGTGGTCTCCCCCATGGCACAATTTCATTAAGTGAAGGAGTAAGGAGTTTGCACGTTTTCTTGATCACATCTATCTATACTAATAGGTGATCGGGGTACAGGATAGGATGGTGTGGCATAAGGAGAAATCAAAGTTCTTTTCTGTCTGATCCTTCTAAAATGCACTCCTGGAGCATGAGAGGGGTGGCATGTCCATGCAAACACAGTGTGTGGTCCCATGGGACCCCTCCAAAGATCGCAGCTTTCGGGTGGCTGGTTGGGAGGGAAAGGCTATTGACCATGGATAATCTTCAAAAACAAGCTATGATGATTTCCAATATTTCCGTTCCGTTTACTGCAAATGTTGAACCAGTCCCACTTGCGCATCAAGTATGGAGTGGATTTCTAAGGATCTTTAACATTTCTCGGGCTATGCCAAAGGTCAGTCAGTAGTCTTCTTTCGGCTTAGCACGGCATGCGAATTAGGAAGCAGAACAGGGCTATATGGACACTAAGCATATTGGAAGTCCTATGGGCAATATAAGAAGAAAGGAATGGGAGTTGTTTCAGAAATACAAGCAATCGTGTGGAGTGGGTAATGTTGTTGAATGGGCTTCTAGCATTGAAAGGCTTAAAGATTGTTCTTTTCCTTTTTAGCTTGTAAATAGTTTGTGCTATCTTTAGCACTTTTCTTAATAAAATCACTGCCACCTTTCGAAAAAAAAAAATCTCCAACCACCTCTAAGAAAACATTGGGAGATGCCTGATTCTTTTTCTATATTCTTTATTTGAGGGTAAGGGAATGAGCTGTGAAATCTCTATTACTACTTAATACAGGTCACAAAATAATAATAATAATTTCTTCAAGAAACTTAATACAGGTCACAAAATAATAATAATAATTCGGGGAACAAGACATTTTCCATTTGCCACCCTTGCTGCTGAAAATATACAACAGTGGAGATTTTTTAGCAGCTCCTACTTGAAACCTGAGGAAACAACAGAAGAGTAAAAGATACTATTGTTGAACTGTGGAAACAATATTGTATAATTCCTCTGGAACTTCAAATTTGTTAGATTATTTGGTTGACAAGAATTAGCCATTACAGACCTAAAAGACAAAATTCCAGACACCAAGATATATGGAGATGAATAAGAATATCAGCATTGTCATTTCAGCCTCGTCCCAACTAATTGCGGTCAACTACATGAATTCTGTTTCGTCATTCCACTCTATCAAGGACAGATAAATAAGAAAATATCTTCGATATTATAGACTTAGAAAACCCAATTTGCAAAAAGATCGACGATCTAAATACATCACATTGTGCCAAACAAGTGAAAACAGAAACTGAATTGCTTAAAATGCCTCTCTAGACAAGTATACAAGAGAAGGAAACTGTGAAGGTGAAAGGGGGAAATTTTTCCTAATTCCTGTAGATGAAACCCTTCTTTTCTTCTTTTGGGGTACTACTTCCAACAGTTATAGGAGATCATCCAAGCAGTGGTCATCAATTAAGATCAACTGGAAAAAAGAAGAAGAAAATCTACAAGCACCTACAAGAATCAGAACATCTCCCAACAATACAAAAGTTGCCAAAGACGTGAAGTAAAAAAAAAAAAAAAAGATTCACCGTTACTCTTTTACTATACAAAAACAAAATGTTTGTACTTCCTCTGATAAAAATATCAGGGGAAACAGGGGCATGTATCCGAAGGTAACCTCCTCTCAATCAACTACTCTCCAATGAAGATACAGTACCCTCTAAGCCAACTATTGAAATGAACAAATCCCGGTACTAATTTACTGAAGCTTGCTACCAACCCCATCCGCAAGACCTCTACAACCCCTGACAGTAGTCTGCAGGAAGCATCCAACCGATGATTCCCCAGACAACTCATTTGCTGTATCCTTCACAGCCCTTTGTAGAATAAAAACAACGAAACTTCCACGTTTCGTGCCACACCCATTTCACAACTCTCACCTTTGGGAGTGGAGAATGCATTCATTTGAAAGGAAAGAAAAGGGGGTAACCATGAGCACAACAATTAGCATAGGGAGGAGATCAAAGGTTGCCACTAGCCAAAATAGATTACGAGAATATGTGAGGTGAGGCCATCCCCATCCAATGACAAGGACAAATAGTTGAATGATACAGGGGTTTCCCTCACCCAGCTCTGGAGTTTCGAAATGTGTACTTTCAAGTTTCAACCGATGACATGAATTTTATAGCATTTTTAACCAAAGCATTAAGACAATAAATGCCGTGAAAATAGGGTTATAAAACCATCCCCTTGAAGATATTTCCACACCAAATATAATCCGGAAAAACCTTTATTAGAAGTCTAACTACTAGCACTTCTAAGTGGTTACATCATCTGCAACGTTTTCACACATCACCTATTTTGTGAATCAAAATAATCAAATTGGATATGCTCAAACCAATATTCAATGAGTTGATGACTACAAAAATAACTATCAACATAATACAGAACAGAGCATCTTCTCAATCTTTAAAATATTAAACCATGGTAATTGAGGTTCGTTGTTCGATGTTCACCTTTTTCGGAAGGATTTGAAGACAACCCCTCCTTCCCAAGAATCTCCTCCAACTCCTTTATCAAATGTGCCTCACGTTTATTCTCAGGAGCCTGCTTGGCCCTCTTGTAAACTGATGGGGGGATACTTCAATACATAAGGAACAAATTAGCTAAAATTTCATCACCATTAAAATTAAGTACTATCAATATCATAAATAGGAGGTGGCAGGAGAACGGAGTACCTCATCCTGCAGGCTTTGATAATTGACTTTAGCTGTTCTACGCGTTTTCCATAAACCTGAGTGGAAGTTTCTCTTTTCTTCTGCAATTAAACCAGATGATTTACATGATAAACTTCCATTCAGTCCAGGTTCACAATGAGGCTCCTGAGAGAAAATAAACACAAATAGGTATGGTATGACCTTGACAGGCTCTTCAGCAGACGATTTAGATTTACCATCTTCAGAGGAATGTCCACCTCCGTCAGTATTGCTGCCTTTCTCTACTGCCAACTTCACTCGTTTGTTCTTCCCATTACGAGGTGGCTTTCTTTCTTCTGCAGATCTTTTGCGCTTTTTCTGTCCTTCATTATTCCTTGCTGCTACTTTTTTCACAGCTTGCGTTTTTTGTTTGACCCGTTGTTCCTCAATACCCTCCTCACAACTAGAACTTACATCTTTGCGCTTTTTCTGTCCTTTATTATTCCTTGCTGCTACTTTTTTCACAGCTTGCGTTTTTTCTTTGACCCGTTGTTCCTCAATACTCTCCTCACCACTAGAACTTACATCTGAGGAATCTGAACTGCCATGTCCTCCACCGACTTTTCTAAAGCGCTTGCTACTTCCACCTCTAACTTTGCTATCAGAGGCTTTCTTTGGACCTTTTTTCTTATACCCAGTCATGGATTCAATAACCTCAGGAGATTGCAGAACCTGATGAATTGCAAAATGAGTGCCAAGAAAGCTAGATTCTGTGCACTTGATCAAGAATTGAACACAAGTGTTGGAAAATATGCACTTACCTCATCAAGCTGCTTGCTTATGAAACTTTTATGGGCATCAAGAGCATTTTTCTCAAGCTTGAGATCTTCCTCCAAAAGTCGACGAGCTCCTGACAAAGTAATTGTCCTGAAAATTTGAAATGTTACAAAATAGTTACACATTGAAACTTATGAAATTGCCAAAAAAGGGCATAAAAACATATTTTAAAAAAGAAAAATGAAAGGGGGCATCAAAAGATGTATGACAAAGGGGCATCTCTGATTCTTTTCTTTATCATGATTCTAGAGGAGTTTATATCCTATTGAAAAAGGAGACGAGTGGTAATATAATAGTTAATGATACACAAGGTTCATAAATGAAACAGTAATTTCGAAGGCATCTAAAGATGAAACATACTCAGAATTATCTCTGAAATAAGAAGCTCTCTTTTTAATAGCCTTCTTAATTATGTCTTCACTTGGAATTTTTTCAGATTTGTCCCCTTCAGTTTCCACTGAATGAACGACTTGCTCTGAATTCTTCCCCATGTACGTCGAGACATTCTCATCATCAAGTTCACAGAAGCACTGATGTTCAATTAAAACAGGTGAAAAATAATCAGCTCTTTATAACCTAACATACATGCATCCAATGAAGCAATCAAGTAAAAAGTGTCAGTGAAAAATTAAAGGAAAAAAAAAAAAAAAAAAAAGCAATAACAATAGCAAATAAAATATAAATCAAAATTTTGATACATGATATGCCAACTATAAAATGACTTACTTTAATGGTAAAACAAGGTGTTGGTGAACAAAGATAAGAGTACCAGGTTTATAGAACTGTTTATGGACAAAGTAATGAACGTTCCATGGTTAAACGGCTACATTGTGCTAATCTTGAGGACCCATGAGAAGCTACAATGAGGAGGAGAAGAAAGATGGAAGAGAGAAATGAGAGAGAGAGAGAGAGAGAGAGAGAGAGAGCATAAGATACTTGATCTATTAAAACCCCAGCCCTCTACTCTTATTTATAATGACAAAATTGTGAATGGGCCTATGGGCCTTATTACATGGGCTTGGGCCCAGTGGGCCTTATTCAACTATCAACCTTTCAACACTCCCCCTCAAGTTGGAAAATCCTAATGAGGCCCAACTTGGAACAAGGGCTAGCATAATCAAAGCTAAGAAAGAAATGAGAAGTGGAGGTGATGAGACCACCAACACCTTCGGACAAACAGGCACTTCTGCAACTTCAGTGATGTGAGCCACTGGAATAACCATCCAGCACAAACAAGTTTGGATCAACCATCCAGCTCGACCGAGACTGGGTCCCAACACAATCATAAGTTCAAACAACTATCCGGAACCAAGGTGTTCCATAACAGTAATGGTGGCCATAACGGCCACTGCCGTTACCATTACAATATAGGTCATTACAGCCCTTCTTACTTTTTGAAAAAACCAGTTTCGAGACCGTTATGGGGCCATTACGGTCAATTACGAGTAGTTTTTTTCTATTATGGTCATTACAACTGTTCAGGCCCCGTAACGCATAACGATTATGGTTGTTACCGTTATGTAACAATCGTAACGTAACCATTTTGCATACCATGTCCGAAACAAATAAGAATGGACCAACTGTCTAATATAAACAAGAAGTCTATATCAACTATCCAGCTCAACCAAGGATGGCCCAACTGCCCAACACAATCATAAATCCAACCAACTATTCGGAATGAATAAGAATGGACCAACTGCTCAGAATAAACAAGCCAACTGCTTAGAATAAACAAGCCCAATTCAATCGCACATCTTGGCAAGAAGAGCCTAAAATAAAGTTGTCAAGTCGTTGAAGGATGTGATGGAAGAGAGGCAAGCTCACATCATACAACATGAGAATCTAGTCAAATACCTCCAACATGGAAGTCTAGCCAACCATTCAGCAAAAAACAACAAATCCCCTAGAAAAAATCTCTATAAAAGGAATATAATAAGAATTTCCAGCAACATCTTCAATTGGAGAATAGAAAAATCGACAAGGGCTTCAACCGCATATCAAATAGGCTTCAAAACTCCATCAATGCATGATGCAAAACCCTTTATAAAAATAAATTTTATTTAAAAAAAAAAAAAAGGTTAACAAGTTGTGTGGGGAATGAAAGGAACCACCATTTGTTGAAAAATGAAGGGTGAAGGGAAAATGGTTAATAAAAAGCTATTATTGTAGAGGTAAGGAAATAAGGGAAGTGAAAAAAGAATAGGAAAGAAAGAAAAGAAGATTAGGAAAGGAAGGAACTGCCGAAGATTAGGATGGGAATGAAGGAAAATATCACTTGTTGAGAAAGATTAGACAAATAGAACTCATATAATTAAGAGGAATAAGAAAGAAGAAGAAAGAAGAAAGAAATGAAGGAAAAGAAGAGAACCACCGAGGATTAGGAAGGGAAACACAAAAAATACCCAAAATTTTGCCCTAATAGAAAAATCAGTAAACCCTATTACATGGACTTCATTACAAACATGAATGGGGCCTATGGGCTTTATTACATGGACTTGGGCCCAATGGGACTTATTCAACTATCAACCTTTCAACACTTCCCCTTAAGTTGGAGCATCCTAATGAAGCCCAGCTTTGAACAAGGGCCAAAATAATTAAACCTAAAAGAAAGAAACTCTTTTTCTAACAAAGAATGAACAACCACTAGATTTTGCATTGTACACTAACACATTAGGTGCGAATTAAAATTGGATTTAAAAAATTGAATATGCACTATTGAGTAGAAGAACAGTTTTCAGCATTTCTTCAAAGTTTTAGTTTAGCTCTTGGCAATCAAAGTGACACCTTGCTGCACTTGGCGATCCCACTTGCTCATAAGATGAAAGGCCTTTCCATGTGACACGGCCAAATCGAAAGAGGAAATATGAATTTAGCTACTTAACATTTTGCAAAGATCAAATCAAAGAAAAACCGCCTTTCGAGATTGATAAAACATAGATAATGTGACACACAATAGAAACCCCGCAACTAATGCAATGGGAAGAGCAACACATACTCGAGAGAGAAGAAGCAACTCGCTATCAACCAAGAAAACTTTTATTGAAATATCTTTCATAAAATATTTTCATATCTATTTATAGGCCTAAGTACGTAGAAATCACTATAGACATAGAAAAGACTTGAGATATATTGTCAAACAGAGTATACGGCCCTCAATAGGGTGGAACACGGGAAGAGGATTCGTGTAGCCAACCCCTACTAACTGGGTTAAGGCTTGGATGATGATGATAATGATGACGACGACATAGAAATCCCTATGGAGCATAAGCTAATTCCTATTTGTTCAAAAATAATCAATACTAATTGCATTCCACTACTAATAAAAGAACATATCACCTTCAACAACTTGCGCAACAAACCAAACCAACTTGGACACTTATCTAATAAAGGAACTTCCTAACCAAGGTCACGAATAGCGTTACTTTCGCACGCTACTGTAGATGAAAGGAATTGTCGCTGTAGGACCCAATTCCATCACCATGTCAATGGCGTAACTTGTTTTTCTTCAAATATATTAAGCTCAATCAATAAAATCAAGTGGCCTGACTTAAATAACTAGAGGTTTGATGTCAATAAAGATTGTGATCTTCTTCTTCTTCTTCTTTCTTCTTCTACCTTTTTGGAAAGGTAACGACCATTTTATTAAAGAAAGCACAAAAGCTACAAACACAAAAGCAAATTACAAGCCAAGAATAAAAGCAAATTTACAATTTTCCGTTGTCAAAATATAAGAAGTGCATTCCACCACTAGAAGCTTGCCTTAGCCGACACCTCATTTTCGGACATGTGCGAGTACCGGAAAGATCTCCAATTTCCCTCTCCCCACATTGTCCAAAGGCCAGCCAATAACACCAATCTCTAGAAGACCTTCCTCTATTTCTTAACCCCAACCCTATTCCAGGCTAAGAAGAAGTCCCCTATTGACTTCGGCATCACCCACTAGATAGTAGAAATGTTTAGGAAAGTAATCCACATCTACTGTTTCCACATCTTCATAACACATCACACAGATATTAGAAAGCATCATAAAACTTTTGTCTAAAGGTTGTCCATGGTTAGAAGTGTTCTAAGTGTCAGAATCGCTAGTATCGCTACAAGTTTCGTTGGCCAGTGATACGGAAACAATATCGATATCGCCAATAATATCGCTGATAACCGGAAATGTGGGGAAACATGGGAAAAACGATGGAATTTTCAGCGAAACTTCAGGAGATGTTAAAATGTACATATTTGTATATTTAGAAATTAAAAATTTTGCAAAAAGAATGTGCACATAACAAGGTTCCATTTAATGGAGCCTTAAAAGCATGTGTTGCTGTAAGAAATCAGTCCGACCATCCCATCCAGCCTTTTTAACCATCCAACCTTCTATCCAAACATCCATTGATATTGCAAAATATTAATAACACATGATATCTCACCAAGAAATTATCAACAATTGGAAAGGAAAAGAAATATTGTGGTCTCAAATCTCAATATTATGCATGTTGCGATATCGATAAGATCGAGATATTATCAATATTATTAATGACAAATTGAATACTACATACAACCATGTGCCCATGAAAAAATTTGAAATACAAAATTTTCTAATAAACAAATTTTTGATGATATCAATACGTTGGCAATATTATTGAAATATCGTCGATACACTTATGATACAAGCATTACCTATAATTTATATCGTCAAAAATATTGGCAATGCATTAGCAATACAAGCGACGCTTGGAATTTACATAGTTGAAAATATTAGCGATTATATTAGCAATATTGATACGGTGGTGATACTTAGCGATACATTGCTAATACATGGAATTTCTGATACTACCAATGTTATCAGTATCACTTCCAGTGTTATCGGTATTGTTGAGTTGGAGATAAAGATAATATTGGAGATATTTCATTATTATCGGAGATAATTTGAACTAACCGAGAAACAGTCCAATTTTTCCCAAATTCACACCACTCTATCTTGCTCTCCCCATTCTGCACCTCTAAAGTAAGCCCTAGAGCTTCATAAAATCCTCATTTTATTTTGAAAGATTCCTTCTTCATGCTACTCAAACAACAGCTAGAACTCATCACGCCCTTCATTGCCACCATGCCACTTGGATTTAGGATTGATAGCTTTGACAAATGACAATCATTTGTCACTTTCGTAAGGTATGTCATGTGTGAGGTCCCTAGACAAGCTCCCTTGGATGGCACACTCGTAATAAAAATTGATACCAATAAGCGGTGTTCAAAGTACCGTTATTGTTAAATGTATTGATGACCTGGGATACTCAAACATGTATCGATATTTGTTAGTGTAGTGCCCTGCAAAACCAATACTAATGTTCTAGACCTCGTTTTCATCTTACTATGATTCATTCATTCGCCATGTTAATGTGTGGAACTTGATCCGATATGATATCTGGATGGCTTAAAGAGAGGGATTCTTTTGGTTGTCCTTGGGAACTTGAGATTAGATGTTGGCACGACAATGAGTCGGTGTAACATTGACTTACCTGACATATGAGTGTGAGTGTGCCATGGGAATAGGCTCCTCGCATTGGACCTATGGTACTAAAAAATGTTTACATAATGACCGTTACATATGGCTACAATTTAGACCTGTTACACAATACAATTGTAACAGTTGTTCTAGAAGGAATTAAAAAAAAAAAAAAAAAAAAAAAAAAAAATGGCCCCTAACATGCCGATACAGTTTCTTAAAAAAAAAAAAATGACCATTATAAGGCCGTTATAGCCCATATCATAATGGTCACTGTTGTCATTATTGAACACCTTGGTTGGACCTATTGAGCACTTGTAATAGTGGATCAATTCAAGTCTCTAGATTAACTTGTTAATGTACTAGCATTGACAAATCTAATCGAGGACGTGTGAGGAGTTCAAGGTCCAAGTGATGTGTTGTGGCTCAATTTACAATGTTACATTGGTGGCCGACATGTGCGTGGTGTTGGGCGCATTCATAAGGGTCCAATTAAGGCTTACACGATTCTACATGAGATCCACTTTTCCTAGGACATTTTTATGGACCAATCTTGTGGTTTAGACCGTCCGCCAAATGTCTTATTAGTTGGCCATCGCATCTAATGTTTTCTTAGTATTAACTAAGGTTCTTCAACCATTGAAATTCACTTTTAACCGTTGATTTGTTTTAAATCAATCTTGATGGGCATCCAATCGTTAAGATTTGTTCATCCACCGTTGAGACTTGCATGGGATATTGAGTCGGGGATGGTGGCATTGAGAGTAGAGGGATTAGGTCAATATGGGTACATGAATAGGCCGGATTGGAGACTTTAGATGTAGAAGGACGTACCACAATCTATAAAGTGTGGAGCACTATACTTGGTGTCTCTGCCTGAAACCCTACCTCCTTATATATTGATCCTATCCCGAAGAAAGTGAGAGAGCCTTAGACGTCCCTACCCCTTAAGCGTCACCACCTTCAAATGGGGGGGGGGGGGGGGGGGGGGGGGGGGGGGGGGGGGGGGAGAGAGAGAGAGAAGAGAAGAGAGAGAGAGAAGAAGAAGAAGAAGAAGAAGGTTAGAGAAGAAAAGAAAGAGAGGAAGAGAACCCCTCTCCTCAATCCTTCCATCTACACATCCACACATGTAGGGTCCACCTAGTGGACGGTTCCCATCGTGCGCCCCTAGCCTTATTGTACGGGTGTGTGAGATGTTTTCTTCACTTCTCATTTGTGATAAATTGGGGAGAGACTTCTTAATTGGAAGATCAGCATTAGGTGGCAATATATGTTTTTGGTGGCATCAATCACCACTGCGTAGACATGGTTTATGTTTATGCTCTTGGATTTTATTATATGTAGATGGGGACCCATTATTCTAAATAAAATCAAAGTTTTGAGAAGTTTATTTATTTATTTTTGTTTTTATTTTGAACATTAAGTTAGAAAAGTTTATGCTTTTGTTGTCTTTTTAAAATCCTAATAATATCGTCAATGATATCATAGATAACTTTTTTAGGAAATATTAGGGAAACATTGGAAATAGTGGAATTTTTAGTGAAATTTCAGAAGATGTTAAAAGAAACACACATGATTACACACTTAGAACTCAGAATATTTTTAAAAATAATATAAATTTAAACATAATGAGTTTTTGTACAAGGGCCCAAATTATGCATTGTCATAGAATAAACATGATGCTAATGCACTAATTTTTAAGAAATAGTGCAGCAATTCAACACATTGCATTAATTCAAAGCATATAATGAGCTAATGTAAACCACCCCTAGGAAAGATTCCCTCCAAAAAATTCATGAAAAAATTAGGTTTTTTGGGTTTTTTAATTTTCTAGAATAATGCAGGTATTAACATCAGTATCATCAATAATATTGATGATATCGCGTGATATCTAAGATACAATATATTTGTTCAAAGGGATGTAGTTGATAAGTCCCGATATCATTGATACATGCAATGATTTCAAAGATATTGTCAATAATATCACGATATCTTGCAAATTTTATTTTATTCCCAAAAAATATATATTGGTGACCAAGGATATGGGTAATATTTTTTAAAAGAGTAAGATATGGGTAACATCAGCCAATATCATTGATAACATCGGCGATACCCAGAACACTGGCAGTTGCAAGGGGATTATCAAGAACTGGAACATAGAGGTGGATTTGTTGATTAAAGCTGCATTTGGATGCAGGATTGAATTGCACTGTGATAATTAACCTAATAAAGAAAAGATGCCCAACGAACATTTACATTCTTAAGCTCCAAACTGAATGATGTAACTTCCAAGTTGGAAATTAAAAGAGTTTAATCTGACGGTTTGATGGCTACTTCTTCGTTATGAAAACTGAAAAGGGTAAGTGCGACTTGATCATTTCCTTTATTGATCTACTTATTGCAATTTAAGTTTAAACAGGGCATCCAAACACAATAAGAAACGAAATGAAGAGTTGATGATCGAGATGGTACTGTCAAGTGCAGCAAAGGCTGCAGATGGATCCAACAAGGAGGAGAACATAAACACTGATTAGGGTGGAAGGTCCAAAAACGAGGATGAGACAAAGTCCCGAACAGACTTCAACCAGGGTGCTGAGAACGGATACAAAGGCTTGTTCGCTGACTGAGGATTGGGCATTAAAAAGGAATGATTGTCAAAATATGGTTTGTGAAGCTGACCACGAATAGCTGGGACAAAGCTATCATGATGATGATAGGCTGTGATGATACTCCAACAAAAACTTTTGTGTGTGCGTGTAGCAGAGTACCAACAAGCAAAAATTGCAATCAAATTAAATAGTGTATCCAAACACAATACAAGACAAAATGAAGAAAAGTTGAACAAGATGGTCCTGTCAAGTGCAATGACTGAAGATGGCATATCAGTCGTGCCTGATATCTGTTTTCTTCTTCTTCTTCTTTTGAAGGATGATGATAGACTTTTATTAATTTAGCCAAAACGCAACTGCCAAAACAGTAACAAATATTACAATTTTAGCAGGGACTGCTTTATATATTGGACCCAAAGAGAGAACCGATTTACATTGTCAGACCCTGCTGCCCATTCCATGACATCCCCATTGATTTTCCAAATGACCTCTTCCCAAGGATCTGATTTGTTGCAAAAGCAACGGGCTTTTCGTTCTCCCCAAATATTCGATAGAATTGCTAGAAGAGTTGAGTGCCATGAGGTTCGCTTTCCATTGGGAGCGCTGGCCCCATGCCACGACCAGAATAGGGACCCAACAGAATGAGGCATCACCAAATAAACTAAAAAGATTTTGAGAAGATGAGACCACACCTGGAAAGCAAAAGGACAATGCAAAAAAATGTGGTTGACTGATTCTGCATTGGCCATACAAAGAAGACAAATATTGGGGAGGATCATGGCTTGCTTCTGGAGTTGTCCAATGTGAGAATTCAGCATCTTTCCACTAGCCAAGCAAAATAAGCCACTTTTGGGGGAGCCCCATATACCCAAAAGGCAAAGGAGAACTCATTTCCTCTTTAAGTAACTGCCCCTCGAAGTTTGGAATACAAGTATTTAACCGAGAATATTCCAAATGACGTAGCTTTCCAAATCAAGCTGTCGGACGAATTAGGGGGAAGGTTGGAACAGGTGTATTCTGTCTAGAAGCCTTGCAAGCTCTATTGTCTCCTCATCCGTTATGGCCCTTCGGCATGGGGGTCACCATGCACCTCTCCCACGATCATACAATAAACAAGAAGCCACGGTCATATTGATTCATCCGCTTCACGGAATAAGAGTGTGTCATCTGGAAATTGGAGCTGAGATATCATTGTGCCGCCTAGGGAGTGTTTGGAGCATGGGATTAGATGGGTTTAAGTGGGATGGAATTACCAAAATGTAATGATTACACTGTGTCAGGGATTGCCGTCTAATCCCATGGCTTGGAGGCCATCCCACTTCATGTTTGGGAAACAGATTGGCTACTAATCTTGCCACTACCGGTCAGTGCTCTATGGGCCCCACCATGATGTATGTGTTTCATCCATGCCGTCCACCCATTCTTCCATGTCATTTTATGGTATGAGCCCAAAAATGAGTTTGATCCAATCTCAAGCGGACCGCAAAGTTGGCCCTAGGAGGTTTTTAATGGCGTGATTCAATCACTACTGTTTTCCCATGGTGTGGTCCACCTGAGATTTATATCTACCTCATTTTTGGGATCAAACCCAAAATTATATTTCAGAATGGATGGACGGCATAGATAAAACACATAAATCATGGTGGGGTCCACATAGCACCGACCACTAGCTACATGAAACTCAAAGTAGTATTGCATGAACCCTTGCCTCGGCACTAATTCCAAGAAAGGGTCTTCATAACCCATACCTTACGTGAGTCCCAAACATACATTGCAATGATCCATGGGATCTTAAAACCCACTCCCACCAACTCCCATTTAAACCCATGCGCCAAACGCCCCCCTAGGTTTCCACAAAAGCCTGAAATGAGCCCTGCCTTTTGACCTTTGGTTGGCATACTATTAAGCACCTCCGCCACTACAATGAATAAGTATGGTGATAAAGGGTCCCCTTGTCTGAGGCCTTGCGAAGCTTTGAAATAACCTTTAGGAGATCCATTTACTAGCATCGAGAAGGAAGCCGAGGAAACATATTCCATGATCCATCTGATCCATTTCTCTCCAAACCCAATCTTCTTAGCATATATTGAAGAAAGTCCCACTCCACATGATCGTAGGCCTTTTTCGATATCCAGCTTGCAAAGTATCCATGTTCTTCCTTTCTTGTGTTTAGAATCAATGCATTCATGTGCAAGTAGCATAATGTCTAGAATCTGCCTTCTAAACACATTTGCGCCCCGATTCTCTGATATAACTGGAGAGAGAACTAGTTTCAATCTATTAGCTAAAAATTTAGCTAAGATTTTATATGAACTTCCTATAAGGCTGGTTGGTTGATAATCTAAGAGTGCTTCTACCACTTCTTTTTTGGGGATCAAGGCTAAAAAGGTGGCTCCCATACCATTAGATATTGATGAGGACATATGAGCACCATTCAGAGTGTACTTGATGAGGAGGAGAGCTTTGACCCTAGTTCCGGCATCGCTACGGTTGGATGATCAGTATATGGAGCCCACGTCAAGTACGTAGCCATGTTGGAAGACCCCACCCACATGCATGTTCATGCATCTTTAAATACCCCATATTGGGAAGATGAATGTGGACTGCATATAGGAGCTTATTAGACGCATATGGACCTTTGGATTTCAAGTGTTGGATCATCCAAACCGTTGATTATTGGGCTATCTTGGCCGTAAACATCATGGGACATTAGTTTAGTTGTTTTTTTTAGTTATTTTGCTTATTTCATGGGTTATTTTCTGTTTTAGTTGATTTAGGGGTATTTTGGACATGTTTTTTTAGCAATAGGGGGTATTGTGGATATTTTAGAATCATAAGAGTGTTTTCTGTAAAATAAAATAAAATTAAAAAAAAAAAAAAAAAACACCCCAATTAGACTATTAAAGGGTGGGCGTGTACCTTGGAGCGTTGTGATACATAAAACATTGAATGAAAATCTTTGCTTTGTGCAGCAAGAAAAACCTCTTGCAAATGGTGATCGTGTGAAACCATGGAGTGATTCCACTTATCTTTCCATCTTATTATCTTCTTCTTCAAGGTATTATCTTCATTTTCTCTCCTTTTATCTCTCTCCACTTCCCTCAATCTGTCTCTATTTCTTTCTCTCCACGCCCCAATAAAACCCTAAGCCATCCAACCCAACCCAACCTACCTCAACCCAAGCCCTTGTCCGTACGGCCATACGAACACACATGTACAGCAGTCCAAACAAACGGCTCCCTTGTTCGGTGGTCCTCTTGTTTCATCTCCTTCATTCCTCTCTATCCCTTGTCCTTTACTTAAATCCTAAACCTAAAAAACCTGGTTCTCAAAACCCTAGTCCTCAAAAGTCAAAACCCTAAATCCCCAAATTCCTAAACTTAAAATCCAATTCCCAAAACCCAAACCCTAAACCTAAACCTAGTTTAGCCGAAACCCTAAAACAAGTGAATCCCTTTGAATTATGAATAATCCCTATGCTAGATGAAAGTTCTACTTTCTATGGGTTCTAATCAATTCATGTTTTCCTAGATTTGCATTGCGGGATTGTTTATGATTTTGAATTGAAACAAGTTTTGTTACTTGGATTTCTTACTTTGTGATAAAGTAGTTTATTTTGTGTTTAATTGCTTTAATCAATCCGTTATTTAGTTCCAGCCAGTGTTTCAAATAGCGCCTGTAGCGTAGCGGTAGCGTAGCGGTAGCGTACCGTACATAGCGTAGCGTGGCCGTAGCGCTACGTAGCGTCCCAAATAGTGTAAATCCCCTATAGCGTACGCTACGGGGGTCGTAGCGTACGCTACAGCTATGTAGCGCATAGCGTCCGTAGCGTAAGCTACAATGTATTTTTTTACTGTTTTATTTTTTTATTATTTTTTTCACATTTTCTTTATTTCTAATGTTGAGGAATGTAACACTTGTTTTGTACTTGATACTTTTAACCTATAGGATTTTTATTTCTTTTCATAATTGTGACTTGTGGTTTCAATTAGACATTATTAATTAAAGTGGTTTGCTTAGAAAGTTGTTGATGTGATAATTATTTAATTTGGCTTATATATGTGGATTGACTTTTGATAAATGATAACTAATAACTTTTTTGAACATGCTTATAATTTATAAAATGAATCATCCTTTTAGGCATTTTTATATTTTTTTCCTTTTTTTTCCACTATTTATTATATATGTCCTATTTTTAAATTAAAAAATTGAAGTATCGTGTAGCTTACGCTTCACGCTACGTATTCACGCTACACGCTATAGAGGGTTGAGCGCTACGCATCACGCTACCGCTATTTAAAACACTGGTTCCAGCACATCATTCTAGGTTGAATCATCCGTCCTGCATCAAATTTTGTTATCAAAGCCTAGGTTAGCGTAGGATTCTCATGTTGCATCTAGGTTAGGTTTTCATATTGTCGTGTCTAGGGTTAGCAGTCTTCCCATTCTCATCACATTGCATTTACAGTCTTTATTTCCTAGCTAACCCTTTAGGCTCCCGGTTTATGCCCGCTCATATTGGGCGTAGTTTTGGTCTACACCCTACAATGAATTTGGAACAATTTGTCGAGGCAATCAATGCCATCGATAACCGTCTCGCGGCCATCTAAGCCTAAAGTAGAACCATCAGTCACCAACTGGTAGTCCTTAAGAATGAGACCAAAACTCACATGACCCAGTTGGAAGCTTCCCTCCAACCAAACCCTGACAATGGGGAAGATGGTCAATCTCAAGCGAAAAGTGAAGTTGGAGGATGTAAAAGAGGTTGTGGCCGAGGTATTGGCCATAGTGGGGTGCATACCCAACCACCCCATGGAGAGTACCTAGACCACCATGATCCTGATGATTGGCAGATTGGGTAATGAAGAGTGTGAAGAGTGAGGCCCCAAACTATGATGGTCGTTTGGACCCCAAGGCCTTCCTCAATTGGCTTGCGGATGTGGACCATTATTTTGAGTGGTACAATATCTCTAATTGTCGAGGGGTGAGGTTCGCCAAGATGAAATTGGTGGGCAAAGTCAAGTTGTTTTGGACAAATATTGAGCGGAAGATGGAGAGGTCTAGAGATGATCCGATCTCACCATGGACTGAGATGAAAGAGATCTTGAAGGAAAAGAACATTCCTCTCTTTTACCGCCAAAAGCTTTTCGATCAGTGGCAATCCTTTTGTCAAGGATCAATGCCCGCGGTTGATTATATTATCAAGTTTGATGAATATATGATGCATTGTAATATTGAGAACCTGTTAATGACCATTTTCTATGTTAGGACGGGCCTCCAGCCCAAGCTTCGACGCGAGATCATTCCCCATTACATTAGCACTCTAAAGCATGCCTATCAAGTGGTGCAAGAACTTGAGCGATATTTGAAACTGCAATTCATGAGGCGATTCGACTCTCATGATACCAACGTCAAGGCCACTCCCCAAGGAGATAAGCCTAGTTTTGGGAGTCAATCCAAAGCCCTAACTGGTACTGAACCCAACAATAGGGATGCAAGGGACAAGTCTACTTAGTATCAGTTCGAAGGGAGGTGAGCATACGTGGTGTTACAATTGCCAATGATATGGTCATTTCGCATACCAGTTAATGCAGGGGCATTTTCACACCGGGCTAGAGTGGGATAGCCCGTGGGATGCGGGGACACACTCGGGGTGGGTGACCCACGTGATTTGGGGCCCAAGAGGGATGTCTCGTGTTCGAGACTCCCCACCGGGGGTGATTAATGCGCATTTCACACTGGGCTCAAGTGGGATAGCCCGTGGGATGCGTAGACACACTCGGGGTGGGTGATCCATGTGATTTAGGGGCCCACAAGGAGGGTTCGGCCGAAGTCCTAACCCATGAGATGTGGGGACTGGGCTATGAGATAAAGGGATTAATTCACCATACTCTAACAATTCGAGCTTTTAGAGCAAGTGGTTAATTATCCAGCATCAAATTGGTATCAGAGCGAGAGGTCTCGTGTTCGAGACTCCTCACTGGGGGTGATTAATGCTCATTTCACACCGGGCTCAAGGTGGGTAGCCCGTGAGATGCGAGGACACACTCGGGGTGGGCGGCCCATGTGATTTGGGGCCCACAAGCCCACGAGGGGGGTTCGGCCAAGGTCCTAACCCATGAGATATGGGGCTTGGGCTATGAGATAAAGGGATTAATTCGCCATACTCTAACGGTTCGAGCTTTTAGAGCAAGTGGTTAATTGTCTTGCATCAAATACAGTCACGCACGTGTGCCCAGGCAGATTGTTGTCCACACGCGTGGAATAGCTCAGGTTTTGGATTTCTTCTCCTTTTCTTAAATCCCTAACCCTAACCCTAGGTAATCCCAAATTTCAAGTTTTTTCAACTTTTGCAAACACTAGATTTTCTCTCGTATTTTCAACTTTTGCAAACACTAGATTTTCTCTCGAATTGAAACATGGTGAATCTCTTGAATTGGGAAGCAATCCTTTGCAAGGATGGTTGTATCTTACACTCCTTTGGGCATTGTTTTGTTTATAATTTTGTTTGATCCAGCCCTAACTGGTGTAGGCTTGGACCCCTGTAGATTACCCTTGTTGAATGTTTGATCGTATGTGGGACGTGGATTTTTGTGATTGTTTAGAAATTGGTATGATCTAAAACTTGAAATCTTGCATGTCATATTTAATTTCATGTCCTGCATCAAATTGGTATCAGAGCGGGAGTTCTCGTGTTCGAGACTCCTCACCGGGGGTGATTAATGCAGGGGCATTTTCACAACGGGCTCAAGTGGGGTAACCCGTGGGATGCGGGGACACACTCGGGGTGGGTGACCAATGTGATTTGGGGCCCACGGGGGAGGTCTTGTGTTCGAAACTCCTCACCAGGGGTGATTAATGTGCATTTCACACCGGGCTCGAGTGGGGTAACCCGTGGGATGCGGGGACACACTCAAGGTGGGGCGGCCCATGTAATTTAGAGCCCATGAGCCCACGAGGGGGGTTGGCCGAGGTTCTAACCCATGAGATGTGGGGCCTGGGCTATGAGATAAAGAGATTAATTCACCATACTCTAACAGTTCGAGCGTTTAGAGCAAGTGGTTAATTGTCCTGCATCACCAGTGCCCTACGAAAGAGTGACGTAAAGCCCTCGTAATTGGCGAGTTTGAGGAAGATGCAAATCATCAAGACGATTGTGAAGAAGAATATCAACCCAAGATTGATGCTGCTAGTGATGAAGAAGTTGAAAGAGTTGAGACCGTGCCACTTAATAGTTGTCAGATGCACCTTAGCCCAGGTTAAAGAGGATGATGATTGGCACGGGAATTCAATTTTTCACACTTACGTTAAGTGTGGTTACTGTGGTGATAAAAACTGTAAGGTGATAATTAATAGTGGTAATTGCACCAATGTGGTCTCCGCTAGCACTATATCTTTTTTGGGCTTGAAACCCGTCTCTCACCCTAACCCTATTGAGTTTCTTGGGTTAATACGTTTTCAATACCGGTTTCCCAGCAGTGTCTTATTCCCATTCAATTTGCTTCCTACAAAGATACACTGTGGTGTTAGGAGATTTGAGTAAAATTCCATAATTGCAGAGCATACTTCTAGTTTATTTTTTAATATGTAACCATCCACCATAATGCCACTAATATGATTAAATCTAGCTCGAGCACTAGCAATTCCATGGAAGAAAATGTGTTTTTGTCACCTTCTTTAAGCCATAGAGCACGCGATCTCTGCCGCCACATTATTTCATCTTCTTTGAGGTACTTAGAATATTTCATTGATAGTACCAGCCTTCTATTCTACTCTTCTTTGGAAATTTCCATCATTTCTTCCTTGATTTCAATCGAGTTCATCTCATTTACGATGCCATCCATCTTTTCGGCTCTATCGGACAAGAATTTCTTCTTCCAATTGGATAGTTTTGCCTTAAGAAATTTGAGCTTTTCTGCCATCCGATACCTAGCCGAGCCAAATACGATGCCTGATTGCCACCTGGACCTCACCATCTTTGCAAAATCATCCCCTTCCATCCATGCTAACTCGAACCAGAAAGGCTTCGGTCCCCAACTGTCTTCTTTAACTTCCAACATGATGGGCCTATGATCCGATGCAGTGCAGTTAAGACCCCTCAACTTGACCAGTGGATATTTATCAACCCAACCATTCAATGTTATGAATCTGTCCAATCTTGGCATTATTGAGTTCTCCATCCCGTTGGACAATGTGAACTTAGCAACCCCCCCATTGGAATGTCTACCGTATTATTTTGGTCCATCCATTCCGCGAAGTTTTTTATACTCCTTGTGATCCTCCCCCCATTAGATTTTTCGCATAAGAATCTAATTACATTAAAGTCTCCTCCAACACACCATGCAAGATTGAATAAATTCCCAACTTGATTTAATTCTACCCAAAGTAGGTGCCTTTACGTCAGAATCTAGGGACCATAAACTACAAATAATAGCCATTTGAAATTGGTAGTCGCATCCCTGAAAGTAACTGATACTGAGAAGGACCCTATATGAGTGTCCTCGACGCTACAAAGAGATTTGTTCCATGCAACCACCACACCTTCGGTTGAACCTTCTGCATTCAACACCCCACCCAACCTTTGTTCTTGATTCCCCATATCGATCAAAGAACATCATCATCAAAGTTTTCCAATTTCGCCTCTTGAAGAGTAAAAAATTCGAATCTTGTATTTTTTGCAACCTTGTCCTACTAGTGCCCTATTAATCTTAAAAGCACAACCCTCTAATGTTCCAACGCAGGATCTTCATTGGGCTCCATGTCATGTTCCCCTTCCCTTGTCCTCATTGTGGTTGCTTCCCCCATTGTAATTCACGGAACTTTCCAAACTCAGCAACTCTCTCCAACGCCTTGGGAATTTTTGTTTGGCCTGTTGCATCCTAGTCCCCTTAGACTTTCATAAACTACGATCCTTGACAAATTTAATAAAAGACTAGACATCGTCCTCTGCACCAAATGACATTCCCACCGATTTCCCCACTCATTCCAGCATGTCTCTGTACCATTCTCGTTCCTCTGCAGAAATCAGCCTTAAACCCTGGTTCGATTCCAAGTTCTCCATAAGAGATAATTCAACGACTGCACCCGGAATTTACTTCACTGCTTCACTACCTATGAGGGGGTGACATCAAGAGCATCGTCGAAACAATCCGAGATGGCAGCTTCATCTGAATGAGGGAAGGACTCTTCTGCTTCAAAGAATTTCTCGCGGGAATCGATAATAAGATCTCAGCTCTGGAGAGATTTCAACCATCGCAAATCTTGATTTGGGATTATTACCTGCGAGAAGTCTTCTAAGAATTGCCTTTTGGGAGGAGGAAGTGCGGGTCAG
Source organism: Magnolia officinalis (assembly GCA_021015155.1). NCBI lineage: Eukaryota > Viridiplantae > Streptophyta > Magnoliopsida > Magnoliales > Magnoliaceae > Magnolia > Magnolia officinalis. The sequence continues at coordinate 21,911,615 of JAJHSJ010000011.1, forward strand.
GCACCTAGCTGGGACGGACGAATGCGAGATTTGTCTCCCCATATCTAATATAGTGGGATCTATCTCCAACACGTGCGGACCAGGCACATAGGAGGAGATTTCTTCGGGTTGCACGGCGCGATTGCCTACGCTTCTAGATTTGGGGGTGCACGTGTTGGGGGAAGGAGTACGTGCGAATGATCTTCACCGTGCGCTAAGTGAAAGGGGGGTAGCATGAAAATCAAAGCAATTGAAAAAGCATTTTTCTATTAATAGCCTCTCCACGTGTCACCCTCTCCTCAAAAGAGATACAGGTCGTGGAATTTCGAAGCAACAAGTTCGGCCCATTCATAACTTCAGAAAAAATCGCGTCCTGCTCCAAATTACCATCTGTGTGCGAAACTTGTAACCAGTGTTTGAAATATCGATATCGCATTATGTATCGCACTCTTGGGATGTGGATACGTCGGTTATATCGCATAATGTATCGCTGTTGTTGGAAACATGGGGAAACATTGGGAAATTGGTTGAATTTTTCAATGAAACTTCAATGATTGTTAAAAAAGACATCAATACACACTTATAAATCAAAACATTACAAAAAACAAGTGGCATAAATAGGTTTTCTTTGTATGGGGTCCTAATCTGTGTTATCTAACTGAATTGATGCAAGTATATTCAAAGTTTATTCATATAATTTATAAATGTAAAAAAGATGTGTGGGAACACAAGCAATACATTCAAAAGAAAAAGAAGAATCATTAGATCAGGTTACATACATTTTTGATTTTATGTTTGGACAAAAAGATTGCAACTGATTTGCAATAAATTGGGAAATTTTGATTTGTTCAATTTTCTGCAACTTGGCCCATCTCCAAATCTCGAAATCGAAGCTCTCAATCCATGATTTTTCATGCAAAACATAAAAAAGCAAATATTTGTTACAATTTGACACTGATTTAACATGATTTTAAAAAAAAAAAAATTCGAAAATCGAAAATGCTCATTGGATTGAACATGTGGGATATATCTCACTACTTACGCGCTTCGTATCGCATAGGTGGGATACAAGATATATTGTGGGATATATCAACCGATGTTGTAGATACTTAAAACACTGCCTGTAACCAAGCCGCAAGCTCGTCTCGAGCCTCTCCGAACCGAGGCCGATTGACATGTCTTCTACTCTGTAATCTGAATCAACGGTTCTCGAAGAGACGCATCATTCACTTCCCTTTTGATGGCTTGAATGAGAAACTGCCACAATCGTCCCTCTGTCTGGATGCTCTAGCATTTATTGCCACATGTGGTCCTCGTCCTGCATCACGTTGTGTAGTCCGTGCAAAATGGTGGATGGTGCTCCTCCATCTCCGCCATGAACAGCCAACTCTGACCTGGATCTGCCCTCTCTTCTTCTACCCATCTACATGGGAATACTTAATTCGATTCTCATCATTGAACTCACGGAGATTAGAATGCTTGGTCGTCAGTGATTTTGTTTCGGGGCTTGGTGTTACGCCTTCGAGCATTCCGAGGCTAAGAAGAGCGAGCCCAAGAACAAGGCCAAGCCGAGAAAGATGGAAAATTCGCAGGATATTAGGTGTTTCATCTGCTCCAAAACAGACGACAAGACTGCCCGCATAGGCAAGTCCTTAACACCTTGAAGACGAAGGAGGAGCAAGCATATCACCCCTACAATGATGTTTTCGTCTCCCACCCATAGATCGATGGATTTCGGGTCTGACCAGATTGCTCTGTTCCTCACACATACTCAGGATGCGTTGATCTCTTCTCCTTTCACCGTACCCAGATCGATTGCTACAGCTTCTCCAATGCAAGATCCTATCACCCTGAAGACCTCTTCAACCCACAATTCCAGTGGAATGCCCCACAGGAGAAACCATACTTCTCTCCCTAAAGAAACACTTCTCCACCCATCTATGGATTTCAAGGATTGAACCATCGTTGAATAACAATCTAGCTATTATGATAGAGTCAAGGTTAGCATTTGTCCTAACTGATACCCATAGATCCCTCTCTCCCAAGGGTTTGATAATTATGTCGTCTTCCTTGAGCTTGCAACCAATTTTGCCAAATGCGATCGCATATGAGCATATGCGATCACACATTCGCATATTATGGAAGAGATTGCATGTGCCATGATGGCAAATGCATGGCATATTTTTATATGTGACTAACATGTGATCGCATAATGGCCCAATGGTCAGAAATATGACCATTGAAACTCTTTTCTTTTTCCTTTTTTTCTTTTTTCTTTTTTTGCAATTTCAGCCATTTTTGCCTACAAATAGGCACTCAAATCACTCACATTTTCACTATTGATCTCCACTCTAAAGCTTACAATCTTTCACTCTCTCTCTCTCTCTCCTTTACTCCTCATTCTCTCTTAATCTAATCTCTCTACAAGACTACATTAAGTTGTAAGTTGTAACTTGTTTCAAGTTATCAAGTTATGCATTTATCAATAAAATTTCTATGAAGTTTTGAATAATTAATTCTCTTAATGTAGCTTGTTGATTGTTCTATTAAAAAATTTGTGTAAATATATTATAAGTAATTAAATATATAATGTAATAAAACACTCAAACTACAACGAAATAAGTAAAATAAGTTATCCAATCACTTAGGCAAGTTTTCCCTAATTTTTAGGATTTTTTAGATTTTTTTCCTTTTTTAATTTTTTAATTTTCAAAAAATATGTGATCCCATATGCAAATAGCATATGTTGATAGCATGTGATCACATATGCGATTTGACAACATTGCTTGAAAGGCTTCAAACCAAGCAATGATCTTTGACAAAGGAATATTCTCTAGTTCTAACGAAGAGTGAATCCCGCAGTTGGTCTCACGTACGTTTGAGGACCTTTGGATTGACCCTAACTACCGTAGTTCCTCCCTGAACTTCTTTCCAGGCCCACATCTTCATCCAGGTGCTAAGCTTCTTCTCCAGCTGAACCATAAATACCGAATCTTCTTGTGTGGTCTTCTTTTGGCTTTTAACCACTTCCACATACAATTTAGGAACCCAGATCTTTTTCATCTTTCCTTTTATACCAGGCTCCCCTTCCCTGGTTTTCTCTCTTTCAATATTCCTTGTAAAGTTCCCATCAAGGCCTATGTTGTTTACTCTTTGCGTCCTCCCTTCCCCCGTCGATGCTTCCTTTGTTCCATTTCCACCTTGCCTCTTTTGAATGGCATCAGTTGCTCTCTCAAACCTGAAATGTGCCTTTTGCGCCACTATCTAGACCCCTTAAAAGGATTTGCCATGAAGCTCGTCCACCGCTCTCCGGAGATCTCCTCCGATTGCACCCTTACAAAAGCGAAACCCCTTGCTTTTCTCGTCTTCTTATTCCTCGAAATCACGATCTCCTTCAATGGGCCATATTGGCCAAATACTCGAGCTAGATGAGATTCTCCCCAATTCAAAGGAAAGTTTTCTAGAAATAGGGTTGGTAATAAACTAGCGACAAAGTCGGATGCTCTCTTCCTACTGTTTTTCTTTTTTTAGACAACCGACCAATCTTCCTCTTCAAGATCATATTTGGGGTAACTTGATACCTCACCTTTTATGTTTTCCTTTTTCCTCCCCCTTGCTGATTTGCTTTGTCATCCCTGATCTCCAACAGGGGTTAGGTTCCCTGAAGAAGGATGTAGATTTTTTTTCCAAACCTGGATCCAGCTTTCCTTCATCGTTCTCCTAGACAAATTCCATAAATCAAAACTCCTAGGAGCTGGAATTTTGAAACCTTGAATAAGATCTCTCTAGGGTTTTGAAGCCCAAGCAAGCTCATAACACAGAAAACCAGCACAATCGGCTATTAAAAAACCAAACCGATAAAATTTCAACCCAGATCTCCCACCCGCAACAACTCCAGTCTCCTTTCGCCAGAGAAATCAGAAATCAAAGCTGAAAGTCGCTAGGAGTTGAGATCGAAAACCAAAACCTGATGAATTCCAACGCAAATCCCTCAACCGCAACTCCTCCAAGTGATTTTCACCAGAAAAACCAGGATTCTGAAACCCTAGCAACTCCAAACACCAACTTTCAGCACAGATCTCCCATCTATAGCTCCTTGAATTGAATTTAGCAGAAATTAAACAAAAAACAAAAAACAAAATAAAAAACAAAAACAAAAATAAAAAATAAAAAATAAAAACAAAAATCAAAACCCTAGAGACACTGAAAGTTCCAGAATCGACAATCCCATATTTCAAAGTAATCATTCAGCGGCTTCGTTCTGGAAACCTAGCTTTGTAATATGGTCCTATTTCTCATAGTGGTTTCCTTAAGGATGATAGCATTGAGTTCACACATCCTCTTCTTCTCTCCACGCTTCCTCCTCTCTCTTTCTCATCATTTTCAGTTAACAAAAGCAAGATGCTCTTCAAGTCCAACTTCAATGTTTCATGATTGCAATTTTGAGCCAAGCACCTCAGCATGGCAGGGGCACCCCAATCGCTAAAATTTTCTTCAAAAAAGAAATCTACACCTGTATTTGGATTTTGAATGCAGTAAGTTTGAGGGGTTATGGGGTAGCTGGATTCCTCCTTGTCATCACAAACTGTCAGAGTCTAAGTTTGATGAATTGCTCTTGCTCCTCTCCCGTTTGCAAGGTCTCTCTCGTTCCCCGAGTTCAGTTGATTCCCAAGTGTGGTTGTTTGATAAGTTTGGGCTCTTTTCCGTGAAACCATTATTCAGCCTTTTGATGCAACTTGCCTTCCTAGCTGCCAATTCCCACACAGGACCAATTTGGTCATATGATGCTCCTGCAAAAGTGCTTGCTTTCACCTAGCTCACGGGTAGGTATCGCACAGTGTTTCAAATAGCGCCCGTAGCATAGCGGTAGTGTACGCTACGTAGCATAGCGTGGCCGTAGCGATACGTAGCGTCCCAAATAGCGTAAATCCCCTGTAGTGCACGCTACAGGGGTCGTAGCGTATGCTACAGCTATGTAGCGCGTAGCGTCCGTAGCGTAAGATACAATGTATTTTTTTACTATTTTAGTTTTTTATTATTTTTTCACGTTTTCTTTGTTTCTAATGTTGAGAAATGTGACACTTGTATTGTACTTGATACTTTTAACCTATGGGATTTTTATTTCTTTTCATAATTGTGACTTGTGGTTTCAATTAAACATTATTAATTAAAGTGGTTTTCTTAGAAAGTTGTTGATGTGATAATTATTTGATTTGGCTTATATATGTGGATTGGCTTTTGATAAATGATAACTAATAACTTTTTTTAGCATGCTTATAATTGATAAAATGAATCATCTTTTAGGCATTTTTATATTTTTTTCACTATTTATTATATTTGTCCTATTTTTAAATTTAAAAATAGAAGTATCGTGTAGCGTAAATTTAAAAATAGAAGTATCGTATAGCTTACGTTACACGCTACGTATTTACGCTACGCGCTATAGAGAGCTGAGCGCTACGCATCATGCTACCGCTATTTAAAACACCGGTATCGCATCCTCATTGTTGACAATTTGTGCAAAAGGGCCTTAGTTCTTCCGAACATTTTGCATTATGTGCCTTGGGAATAAGGAAACGGTGGTTTATCCACTATCCTTTCACTTCCAGCGTCTGGAATGAGGTCCTATCTGGTTTCGATATGTCCTAGGTGATGCCTAGCTCGATAGAAAGCCTCTTCCGTTCTTGGCATGCTGCTAGGATTGGTAGGAGGAAAGCGTAGCTTTAGAAGCTTACTTTACTTGCTATTCTCTGGGCGATTTTGGGTGAAAGAAATAGCCTTTGTTTTCATAATAGTAGAGGCTCAATCCATGGGGTTGTTTATCAGGTTCAGCTGTATATCAGGGATTGGGACCCTAAAAGGGTGCCTTCGTAATTCTTCCTTTTTCTCTTTTATGTTGTCTTGTTGTTTCTTTCTTTTCTTGTTGCGCTGATGGCTTTTAATAAATTGCAGTATCTTTCAAAAAAATTAAGGGCATAACTACACCTCTAAGTAGCTACAAGACCCGACTATAACTCTTTTCATGTAAAGGTGTCCAATTCACGGAGGAATTACTTGGTGACCTGGCAGAGTAAGACAGCTCATGCACATGCCCACTGTTACTGTAAACATGGTATGCATGTGCCACAATCCAATCCGTCCAAATCAAAGAGCCCCAAGGAGATGGGCCATATCCCTAAATTCAGATTGATTGGACAACCAAAACCTCTTGCAAGTGAATATTCTTCTGTTGATTTTAGACAGTTAACTCTCTCATTTTAACAACGTGAATGTCATACCTCAATCAAACAGTTGTAATATTCTCTAGTGTGAATTTCGGGTAATGACCCATCTACAGTGGGTCCCACAATTTGAACAGCTTGGATTAGGAACACATAGCCGACCTGTAGTGTTGTGTATCTGTGTATGGACGGACGCTCATATACTGCCAGAGTATCAAGCTCTTTTCTTGTAGCTCAAACCCAGCTTATACAAACACTTGGCTACAATCATGCTTGGAAATGTTCAGTAAAACCCATCTACACACAGGCGCACATGTTGGGCGTAAAAACATCCAAGCCGCCCGTTAGCAGGCCCCACCGTGAAGAAGCCCTGGCCTAAAACTTGAGAAAAAGTCGAAGTTTCTAGCAGAGTAATATAAACTAAGGAGTTGCGGGATTCTTAGGGTTACCTCATGCAAGCATTGCTTGATGAATCTCTTATGGGCATCCAATGTAAATTTCTTCAATCCCATGTCCTTTTCTAATGACCTTCTAACCCTTTCAAGAGTCAATGAACTGCAACGACAACAGAAACATGAAGGCGCGATCTGTAGAATATGAAACCCTAACCCTAGTTGCAGGAGAAATTTACGAAGAAACCCTTTTGGAGATGATCTTTCTACGGCGTTTTTCGAACTTTATGCGAGAATGAAAGGACGAGGTGAAGGGAGAGGGATGAGAAGTGGGTGTACTTACTCTTCCTGGTCCTTGAAATCTCTGATGCGTTCGCGCATGGCGCGCGATATCCTGGTTTCCATATCCTGCGCAACTTCTTCCATTTCCCTCTCCAGCAACGCACTGCAATGGAGCTTTTGAGGTTTTAGAACTCTGGTTTCGATATCTGCATCTTCCCTATCAACGTGAAATTTACCAAAGTGGCCTTTTGCAAAGACGCGACCCGCGCTCGTTCTCGGGGAGCGGATTAGTTGTATTGCTCGATTACGTCAGCGGTGGGACGCGGATTCCCGCGCAAGGATGCTGGGTGGGCCCCCAGCGATATGTTTTTTAGAAATCCACCCCGTCCAACCATTTTCGAGCTCAATTTATTATATGATATCTAAAATTAGGTGTATCAAACACTCAAGTGGGCCATATAAGAGGAAACAGTGGAAATTCAGTGAGCACCTTGAAGCAATCTCATGGACATAAAAGTTTTGTATAAGGCTATATTTTTAGTTTTTTTGACTTCATCTAATCTTATAAACAGTTTAGATAGCATATAAACATCAAGGTGGAGCTAAAAAAGATTCAACGGTAGGAATTTTTTCCTGTAATTTTTTCTCTCTTGTGACCTAGTGTTGGAAACACCTCACTATAGAAAACACTGGGATTAAAGTATTAAAGTCCAACACCTCACTATAGAAAACACTGGGATTAAAGTATTAAAGTCTACCATTGAATTCATAGCGAGAGTACAAAAGTTTTGGATCAAGCTGATATTTGCGATTAAACCTTTGTCTATGTCTATTCAACATTAGGAGCCGGTTTGGTGAAAAACAAACATCATGCCTACCAAGATTTCAACGGTTGCGTCAGTATCCCCACTTGTGGTGTGGACCACTTGAGCTTTAGATCTACCTCTGGGGTAGACCACATGAGCTTTGGATCTACTCTAGTTCTGGACTCATGACATAAGATTATCTGAAAAATAAGTGAATAGTGGGAGATGAAATGCATACATCGCAGTGGGGCTCATAGATGGACGTGTACACGAGTTGAGTTAGCTCATTAACTCGCTCGAATCGACTCTAAAAAGCTTGACTCGACTCGGATCAAAATTATGTTCAAGATGAGTCCAGCTGATTTTTTTAGCTCGAAAAAATTTCAACCAAGTTTGAGCTTGCCCAAGCTCGAACCGAATTGGGATCGAACCAATTCAATAACTCGGTTACTTTGATATTGTTGTTGCTCACCAAGTGTATGTGTCCCACGTGGATGAGGGGTCATACCAAGTTTCAGACGCATCCAAATTTCATGTGGGTCCCGTCAAGTGCTTTAATATGTTTTAGGTATGTCTTCACATGATTTTAGATGATATGGCCCACCCAAGTTCATTATACGGCTGATTTTTGGGATATCCCATATTTTAAAGGAGACCCATCAAATGCACGATGTTGATGTTCGATGCACATCACGATGGGGCCCACACAGCTTGACCGCTCATGGGAAGTTCCCACGAGGTCGAGCGCATAGAACCATTTCCCATATATATATATGGGAAAAGGTACAATGTGTATGATGGACAAATTATATTGGTCCAAATAGTTGTTCATTAAATAGCAAAAAAAAATCATAATATCAAGTTTTATATAAGTATGATAAAAATTATATGTCAGAGATCTAGCCTATCCATCAAATAGGGTATACTAATTATATTTTATTCGCTAAAAACTAATCAACGATCATCATCACTGAAGCCAGACATATAAGTTGAATATGTACAGCTAGAATGGATTTCTAATAGCCACATTTTCTTGTAAATAAATATCATACCATTAGTCATTTAAAAAAAATTTATGTCCTTCACTTGTTTAAAAAAATCTTATCTAATTACTGGATCAGATTTCTTATACATTTAGTGCACCGCATAAATACATCACATGTGTGCAACTTCCTAACTCATCCAATTTTCTCGTCATCCCATTTTCTCTTGACATCCATTGCCTAATTTACATATCAACTAATGTTAATAAATGTTCTCCTGCATAGAGAAGCTGCTCCATGTTACTTGGCAAATGAGTACCCAGATTGGGTGGGCCTTACTATGGTGTTAAAGTGAAATCCACCCCAACCATGAAGTGAGTCACCTCATGTGTAAGACATGGCCAAAAAATCTTTAGATCTATGTTTCAGTTGGGCCACACAATTGAAAATTTTTTTATGGTAAAATCTCACCCTCTGCACTGTTCCCTAAATGTGACTCACTTGAATTCCATGTGAGCTTGATTTTTTAGCGTTCAAGCATATGTATTGGTTTTGCATCTAATGGGTGTAATGGATTTTACATACACATTATAGTGGACCCCCTAAAAATCAAGGGTGGACATCTCTCTCCCAATTATTTTCCTTGTTGTGCCTCAATTGAATAACAAATCATCCTGATTTTTCAGTTACTAGCATACCATGGGATAACCCATATAATGGTCGGAGTTGATCTCACATACACATCAAGGTTTGACCCAATAAAATATCACTGCCGGCGTGCCTCCCGCACTGGTTCTTAGATAATAGTCTAGTACCGAGAAAAGATCGATTAGTTCCAAGAAAAGATTGATGTCTTCTGAACGAACTTTTAGATTGCGTAGCATACCACAATGCATGGGCGTACATAGATGGCAAAGATCTGTGGGCCTCACCATGATGTATGTGTTCTATCCCGCGGTCCATCCATTTTCTCATATTACTTGAAGGCATGGCTCCAAAACTGAGGCTGATCCAGAGCTCAAGTGAATCTCACCAAAAGAAATAATGGGAACTGGTTGATGCAAAAATCCAGTTCACCCTCTTCCGATTTCCAAGCACCTGCGCATGAAGAAGACAAAGGAGACCCTAGCTAGAGCAAGGGACCCTCCGATGCCAAAGTCAGGCAAAGAATCTAGGTCTAGTAGTGTAGAGGGATTTTGGGTGAGAGATTTTGCGTACCTTTCCTGTGGTCAAGCCCTATATTTATAGTGTCAGTGGGACATTAAGGATCCATCATCTTCGGCACGATCCCAGTCACTTGGCGGGACATGCACAAGTGGTGTTGTTGTCGGTTGTCCCATGATCGTGGGTAGGGCAGTTATTCATATCGTGTGTTACTAGAGTAGATTCAGCTCCTTTGGTCGGCAGATGATCACCCGGGCCATGCCTACATGGTCGGTCGGTATTCATCTGAACCGAGCTTATACGATTAGCCGATAACTGTTCAGCTCAACTTTGCTTCTCTGGTCGGCCAAGAGTTATCTTAGTTGAACCCGAATAGGTCAAGCTTGGGCAATTTTGCTAAGGATGACTTGATTTAGGCCAAGGCCAGTGTGGATTTCAACTTGGGCATGATTCCTTGTTCAGTTTGCTCGGTTTTAGTGACCTTGTTGTTCTGACAAGTCATTCGGTCTATGACAAGTGATACCAAGTAGGACTTGGAATAGCATGACATTCACGACTGTCATTTCGAGGTCAGACGTCAGTCTTATGTTACTTTTGTCGAGCTGTCTAAGAGGGGTCGGACTATATTTCCCATAACAGAAGCCCCCCTCTCCTTGAGTTTGCAGTGCGAACTCGAAAAATAAATACTCAAACAAGTAGTTCGTCATGCTTCTCATGACAGTGTTGGCGGCAAGATCGAAGAGGACCTCGCAATTATGGTCTAGGGCCACTAAGGCGATGTACTCCATGGCGACAACTTTTCAACTGCAAACCTGTGGCGGATGGACATGTGGCACAGGTCGAGGATACGTATCGTCAGGGTGGATAGGGTGCTGCCACGTGTAAAGCATTGGGCCGGAGGACAACTCCTCATTCACCGCATTAAATGCCATTCATCGAAGATGGTGCGTGGTTACTGAAGACGTATCGGTTGGGCTGATAGTATGCCGCCACGTATGAGATGGTGCTCGGCAAGGTGGCCCTTCATCTTCAATAATTAATGTCTGTCATGATTACATCTAGCCATGCCTCATTATAAAAGAGATTCTCCTCTATTGATTCTATCATTTGTACAGAGACCTTTAGTTGCAGACAAACTCCCAGGGCAGACGATTTCCGATGAGTCTTTCCCGTTCCCTAGCTTAGTTTTCTGTTCCATTTCCTTTGCTTTCGCACAATTTCTCATCAAGATTTCAATGTCAAATGACTCGGAAGACATTCGTGAAACCTATGCTTTCAGTGGCGATTCCGACCCAGAGAGCGTAAGCTCCAGGGTCGAGGCCTCAGTAGAGTCGCTAACTGCAGTGCCCCTGTGGCCTATTGAGACTACTCATCCTCGAGTTAAGAAGTCCAAGGACCCAAAACTACAACTCAGCCCAAGGGTATAAAGAAGGTTGCCTAGTCTATGGTCATGAGGGTAATTGCTGAACCACAAGATGGACGACCTGCTGAGCTTGTTCCCATTAGGGGGGGTCAGTCATGACTGAGGCCGAAATGGCTGAAGTTTGCTCAGAGTTCCAGATCCCAGACTCTATGGTTATTCGAGCTCTTACTCTGCTCGATGTCCCCTGGGGACCCATATGAAGGGGATGTTACTATCTTCATCTGCGCCCTCCAGTGCGGGCTTCAGCTTCTGATCCATCCATTCGTGAGGATGATGCCCACGCACCTGAAGTTGGCTCTAGGTCAACTCGCCCCGAACGCTTGGAGGTTGAAATTGCGATAAGGACCGCTACAGTAGAAGTAAGAATAGATCAAAGTGTCCTAGAGGGAGGTGAATAGGACTTTATAAACTTTTATGACAATTTAAAATCATATTAACCTAATCTTGATCAAACATGCAATAATCAAGATCTACTCATTTTAACTCTAATGGCTTCCAAGCCAAGTAGAGGATCCAATCACAGGATTACTCAATATTTAGACAAGATATAACAATTAGTCTATGATGGATGAATTGTGTGGATGTGTGTGGGATGTGATTCTTATCAGTTTAAGATATTCATGTTATCATGCTTTTAAGTGAACATTCAAAGTAAACATAATAAGAGAATATGCAAATAGCAATCTCAAACACAGTCGTTTATAGTAGTTTAACTATGTGCCTGCTCCACTCCCGGCGGACACACTCAACCCTTAGTTTACCGAATTTCACTAACGGAGGTTTTAAATAAGGTTCACCTCAAACCTTTACAATCTACATAAGGTTGACTCTAGGACTTACACAAGGTACCTAAGCATGCCTCCACAAGGCACAAGTTTATGCCCTACATAAGAGCAAAGGTTGACACGAAGCACATAAGTTTTATGCCTTACATAAGAGTATAGGATCCACACCTGGAACCTAGGTTTTATGCCCTACACAAGAACAAAGGATCCACATAAGGAACCTAGATTTTAGACCACACAGGTCAAGGACTTACACAAAGAACCCAAGTTTATGCCCTACACAAGAGCAAGGGTTAACACACAACACTTAGACGTACTCTCCCATCGAATGCCTCCTGTGAGGCCTTGAAGGGGTGAGATGCACCTGTGACCCAATCCTATACAAGGAATGATTAACTAGGTCTCTGGATTCTAATGACTTACAGATAAGTGGATGAGCTTTATTATACACGTTAATGAAGATGATCTCCCTTGATGATGGAGATTCTTCAACTCCCCTGATTCGCAACACTGATGATGTTCCAATGTAAGGCTACGGGTTGGGTCGAGGTTATATTAGAATCTATTCTAATGGATATTACTCATTTGAGAGACGGAGTGATTCCAAGCTCTTTAAACATTTAAGGGATCTCAGCTCAATGATTTGCCATTAAGATAGTAGCTACATGATCCTTGAATGTGGAAGTTCATTCACCAATCCACTTTATTAAATATCAATGATGAGGGTGGATTAAAGGATGAACTCCCATGAGAAAAAAAGGCTTAGGGTAGGTGGTATGCAATTACTCTCTCAAAGCACTCTCTCTTTTTCTCAATATAGCAACCAAGAACAAGCTCCCCTTATATAGGCAAAAAGCTCCAATAGAAATAAAACTGTCAGAGTTTGACTAAGTTCGATGTAATCGAACGTATACTTTTGATGCCATTGAATATCAGTTCGATGATACGAACCCAATTGAAAAACATTCGGGGAACTTTTTTTATAGAAGATCGATGAAAACGAAACAGATTCAATGTCATCAAAATTTAAGCTTCGATATCATCAAATCACGGTTCGATTCCTTGACATTATAGCACAAGAGCTTGTTGGACATTTTACAACTGACCACGATGATATCGATGCTGATTCGATGTTATCGAAATTCAAATTCCGATATCATCGATTCCTCGATCTTTTTTAGAGATATTCATTGAAAGCTCACTGGACACTTTTTGTCCTCTTTTTGATGTCATCGAGACTCCCTCGATATCATCGTAATTTGAATATCGATGTCATCGAGGATGTCTCGATTCCTCAAACAATTTCATTGATTTTCCTATTAAGCTTACTTGACACAAACTCGTCCAAATTTTATATCATCAAATTTGAATTTCGATAACATCGAAGCTAGTTCGATTACTCGAGCAATATTAGAATATTTTTCAAGAAGATTTGCTGGATAATGCTCTAAGTCCTTCGATATAATCGACTGACCTTCAATATCATCGATTGCTGATGTTTGATATCATCGAAGGTATGTTCGATTTATCGAACATTTTGTCCAAATTACTTTGTGGTTAATGGATATAAAAAGGCCTAATTCGATGTCATCGAGTACTGTTCAATGTCATCGAACATGAGTGTTCGATTTCATTGATACAGACTCGATATCATCGAACTTAGCTGAAAAACTTAGAAAATTTTCCTGTTAAAACTTAAGTTTTCAGACTTTTAATTCCTGTGTTGTTCTAAGGCTTTTAAGGATTTGTTTACCTGGGTGTTTTGGGACATGAGATGTGAGGCTTAATTTATGTAATGCCCCATGTTTTCAAGACCCGAGTATATGACCCATTTTCCAAAAACCCAAGTGTTAACCTAAAAAGAGCCGAATTCTATATATAATCTTTTTCTTTTATCAGAGTTAGCAGATAAGTGTCGAATGGACAAGTCAACCTAAAGGAAAATTTTCATTTACATTTAGAATATACAAAAGGTTGCCTATAATGACTTATACAAACCAATATGTCTACATTAATAATTAAAAGATTACATACATGAGAAATTTAAAAGCATATAAAACATATAAACGAAAGCCGCAAGATCGCGCAACTTCCTTGACAGGTACAACCACACATCTTTGACCATCATAACGGCTCATCATCAGTCTGAACCTGCATATCACTCAAGTCACCTATGCTACCTGTACGGTTATATATTTGATGAATGAGTGACCAACTCATTGTGAATTTCCCTCAAGATTACACGCCGCCGCCTCAGACAAGTATAGTATGAAAGCAATGAGGTAATTAAAACATAACAAAATACGTTCTTCTTATATGCATGGATGCGTGAATGCAATCATCGCCCTGGGGATGCTCATTCGTGCAGAGATTGGGCTTGTCACTCATGCAATCATCGACCTGGGAATGCTCATCCAGTTGGATAGAGGTTGACTGTTAGTGAAGCACATCATGTGCGTACATCACGTATCGCATAACGACTGCCAATCATACATCACATACATTAACGATAGACGCTGGTTTTTGCCATGTATGCATGATTAGTCAACCCATTATTAGTCCAATTACAATCAGCCAGTTTAAATAAACTCAAGGTCATTACGGGGGCTCGTCACTAGCTCAGGCTGATGACTTGGGCATAGTGTCTCATGACCACCATCTCCAGCCCATGAGTCTACCGTCTTAGGGTAGAACCTATCAACACGTGGCCAATCAATTCTCAATGTATGAAAAACTACCATCATTTGTTGAGTGAAAATGTCTATCAAAGATGCTAAAATATGACGATTAAAAGGAGTCGGTAGGCCTGTTTTAAACATGAATAAGCAGCGGTAATAAACAACGTCAAACGGTTCATCCCAAAATCAAATATGTGGATTCACCCCATAGATGGTTAGTCCCATTAATAAATTGCCACTAACATAACGTCCATGTTTAGGATCTATTTCTAGCTCAAACAGTCTCATTACACCCTGAGTACGGACTCTGTTTTTTAAATAGAGGTTCACCTCATAATAAAGAAATTTCAATTTATGTGTCTTGCAAACAATACAATAGCATATCCAACTAGCATAGAGGTCAAGTATCGAACTAGGATCCCATTCTAATAAAGTGCAACTCAGGTACAAATGTAAATATAAATCAAGAATTATTAAATGAATCAAGGTCTAGCATATGCATCTGATATTCATGATCAATTCTCAAGCATATGTCCAAGTAAGTTATTCATATAATTAATCAAGTTCTAAGGCATCATTTATAATCAATTTAAAAGTCATCCTTGATCTAATTTAGAGATGGAATGCTCAAGAGGAAAAGTCATCACTTTATGTTTGAATCGTCTGCACCATCGCTACGAAATACGTGTTCCCTTGGAATCAATTCCTACCATCAATCGTAAAGTTGTACAATTAAATCCAAGCTTATACACTATTTAGGGTTAGGGTCTTAACCTAAGGTTTGGATTACCTAGGTTTTAGGGTTTCATCCTAGGGTTTAGTTAAATGCTTAGATCCTAGGATTTGAATCCTAGATTATTATTAATATATTATTATTTTATCATGGGCCAAATAATATTCATGATAGGAATATTAATCCATCCATATTAATAATGATGGTTCACGAGTTCATATTTAATCATACCAACATTATCTATTATTTTTATAATGGCTAATAATCTCTTAAATAATTCAAGTAATAATAATAAAACTTTTACTAACAATAATATAATAAGGACTAATACTAATAATCATATTAATAAGAATTATACTAATTCCATAAGGAAAATGATAATGTTTTCTAATGATAATAGCCCTAACTATCCATAATGAATCTAGTCATGATAACAGATACTATGTTCTACCATGAATTACTAGTTTCTACAATTAAATCCAAATTTCACACACTATCTAGGTTTAGATTTTTAAATTCAATTACTAATGGATGTAATAATAATATTAATAACGTTACTAATTTAAAATAGAAATCCAATAATGGCTAATGATGTATTGTCGATCGTAATGCTAATAATACTAATAATTTCAAAATGACCATTAATATTAACAATATACTTAGTATTAGCTAACGAGGCACTAATGGTTATTGTAATGAAATAAATAGTATGCTCTAATCATCAACGATAGTATTTAAGGATAAAACTCTAATATTTAAAATGATAATTTTTGTACGTAATAGAAAATTTACTAATGGCCATACATAATATTAACAATCCTAATGATGTTAGTAATGGTAGAAATGATATCTATAATCTAAAGAAATTCAATATGGAAGGAGAAGATGGACTCACCTAGATTGACTTAGTTCGAGCCGAGTTGACTCGGCTCAACACAACCACCCCTACTTCCGCTCTCTTCGTCTCTCTCTCTTCTCCCACTCTCTCTCTCTCTCTCTCTCTCTCTCTCTTATGTAGAGAGGACCAACAGCCCTTGGGTCGCACTGAGTTCCCAACGAGTCAGTGGGTTGACTTGACAAAAACTAGTGAAGAAGGTAACATCCTTCTCCTTTCCTCTTCTTTACTTTCTTCCCTGCCCTCTTCATTTGCTAGAACTCCAATGAGTCTGGAGTAGACCCAAGCCAAGTTGGCTTGACCCGAACTTGAACTCAAACCCATCAGGGAGTCGAACTTGGCTCGGTTCGAGTTGGTGCAACACACACCTCCTCTCTATCCCTCTGTTTCTTCTCTTTCCTTTCTCTCTTCTCTTTCTTCTCCTCACTCCTGCCTGCTGTAGGTCTAGGAATATCTAGACCGACTCAACAGACCCAACCCATAGCCTGGATGGCCGGTCAAGGTGGTGTAGTGTGACAGCCGCACCACCCCACCTGCTCCTCTCTTCTTGCTTATTCCGTTTTCTTCCTCTCTTTTCCTCCTTTGTTCTCTTTTCTTTTTCTCTATTACAAAGTCCAATCATCTCTAGACTCAAACATCTAGGCCGGACGTGCCCAGAAATGCACCAGCGGTGATGGAGAAGAACGCCACTATTAATGGCAGATCTTACAATAATGGGTTTTTCTACATTTTACTTGCGTTGGGCACTTCGGCTTGGTCCATAGGACCTTAGGAAAGCTCTGAACTGAAGCTCTAGTGAGGCTTTCCCAATGGGTTGGAGGGAGGAGTTTACGACTGATTTTTCTCTCTCATTCTCTTTCTTTTACAACAAATGTAAGGCCCATATCTAGACCACACCGTTCTGTAGGCTTCCGCAGTCCTCCCGGTCGAATTCCGGCAACCCGCAACCTGTAATCAGTATTTGTGCGCAACCCTAAGTCTTATCCTATATTTCAGAGTTAGCTCAACCTGAGACTTGTATCCTTGTGACTGCGCCGTCGTCGCAGTTCCAACACCATGTCTCATGCGCCGATTTGATACCCGGGCAAGGAGTTGTGGGACCGCGTATTTTCTAAAGAAAAGACATGCGTTGTAGATTCTAAGAGAATCTCTATAACCTATCACATCAATCCATCAAACAATCAAATCAAGTACAACCCATACCCTACCCATCCCTCTCTCACCCAAAGTCAACAACACCCTTACTCATCCCATTCCTTTTTTACCAATAAGTCAACAAGCACCATACCTCCCATGTCATACACATCACTTCTCTCTCTCTTTCTCATTTCACACTCCATTTTCAAGCAACTCCCAAGGGTAGACGTCCAAGCTTTCCAAGAGGAGAGCTAGGTGTGGCCCACTTCCCCACCCCAATCTCCACCATCCAATCTTCATCTACCTCCATTAAAGTCAAAGTCGAGAAGCTTAGCTTGCAATTGATCTAAGAAGAGATCTAAGGTAGGTGTTTTCTAGGATTAGATTTATAATTTTTTTGCTTGGATTTGATCATTTGAGGGCCCACTTGTGGTGGGACCCATCTTGATGTATGATTTGTATCAAAGAGGGGCTCATAGTGGGGGGGTCCCTGTAACACCCCGTACTTTTAAAACTCGGGTGTTACCATTATAATCTAGATTAGTAGGAATGTGTGAAAATACACATAACCTAGGCCATTCACCACTCAGATCCAGCCGTTAAGATGAAACAATAACCATAAGTTGAGACCCTTGTATTGTGACCCACTTACAATTAAAATAACCCAATCTTCTTAATCACATCCCTATAAGGGGGGGCTGAGCGAATGAATGAATGGCGCAGATCGGAGTATGACCCCTGTGAACAATTTAGAAATATATATATATATATATATATATATGTATGTATGTATGTATGTATGTATATTTATAAATAAATTTAAATACAAATAAGTAATTCATCCCTGAAAACATACAAAACATCTCTGAAAGAGAGAACCATGGGATTTAAATAAAAATTGAAAATATAATAGTAAATTTAATAAAAATAAAAATAAAATGATATTTATTATAAATGTACATTAGGCTATATGATCCTTAATCCATCCATCGATTTCTTGTTAAAGTGGTCCCTTGGACCCTTTTAACCATTGATGTTTAGATTTAGAGATGATCCAACCATTGAATTAATAAAGATCAACAGAACAACTCAAATTGACTAGGTGTGGCCCACCTAAGCTTTATAGATCTGTTTAATCCTTAGCCAAATGTCCTGGTTGGACTTTTAGAATCTATCGATCGGAGTGGATTCCACAAAACATAAACGTGGACCCCACTTTTGAATTGTTGTAACAACTCAACCCTAAACTCTAACCTAATAATAGAACCTACACCACTAACAATCACTAATAGTGAAAATGAGACCCATCTAAACCTTGAACTCAACTAATATTAAACCGTAGACGAATAATCAACTGACTGAAATGATCTAGTGGTGTAAATCTCACCAATCGTCATGTGGGCCCCGCTTTTGAGCCACGTTTGTACACAGATCTGTGTGCACCCCTGGTGCATGGGACCGCGCAATCGGTCTAACGGGTGTTGACCCACAAATACCCAAAAAAGAGAGGTTTTCTCTCTCTTCCTCCTGCGTTTTCCACCCAGCGCTGCTCGATCGAACAGGCGTCCACTGTTTTAATCAGTGGGCCACCATCTGATCATGTTTGGATGATCCAAACCATCCATCATGATTTGAGTAGTGGGCCGAACAAAACCCAATGCATATTGCATGTCGAAATGCGAGTGCACACGAACAAATTCTGGCGCAAAGAGGAGTCGTGCATGACATTAAACTAAAACGGAAGCTCCATTTTTGCTAGGCTGGAGATTCATTCGTCTTCCCTTTCATCTTAGTCGTCCAGATTGAGACATCTCCGCCGCTCGTTTAGATTATGGTTAAGAGAGGGAGCTAGACGCACATATAAATAGAAGCTTTGAATTTCTTTCTCCGAGGGCATCTGAAAATAGACAACCCTAGAGATGATCTTAACCATCCATTTGAATCACATTTCACAACAGAGATGGAGAGAAAGGAAGAGGAGGTAGAGAAGAAGAAGATACAGAAAAATAAAGAAGAGAACTCCAGTCGCACCCTTCATTACAAAACCCATCAGCTAAAGACTCTCTCAGCTTCGTTTTTTAGATTCCTTGAAGTCCATGAGGTGCATCTGAGCTATTCGAAAGGCTTGGATCCAGGCGTTATAACTTTATCAGAGATCCGCCATTAAAGCTCAGTCATATTCCCCAGTGAAGCCGCAACCACCATACGATCTGCACTACCCTAATCTCGAATCTGTCTCGGTCCGAAGGTTGTTGTACGATGCAACAGAGAATGGAGAGAGAGGAAGGGGAAGAGAAGGAAAGAAGACGAAGGAGAAAACGAGAGAAGCGGGGGTGCGGGTGTGCCTCTATTACACCATGTGTGCGGACTCGCTAACTAGTCGGACTGAGTTAGGCTAGATTTTGGGGTGGTATTTTCCCAAGTCATATACAAACCAGGGCTGCTGGACCTTCTCAAAGAGATCGAGTGAAAAAGGACGGTTGTAACAGACCCTGTCTAACAACCAATCACCCTCCTGAGTCGGGTTCAAGCCATTCAATTCGACTCGCCGAGTCGTTTTGAGGTATAATACGGACTCAGTTACTCTGAGATGTCCTGGGAGAGAGAGAGAGAGAGAGAGAGAGAGAGAGAGAGAGAGAGAGAGAGAGAGAGAGAGAGAGCAGCGTGGTGTCCGCTGGGTGAGCTGATTCTGGCCACGTCGGGTCAGCACCTCGGAACCACAACCGAGTTGTGACTCGTTGGGAGACTTAGAACTGTGCCTGGACCTGGTCTGAGTTTGGGCCGAGTCCAGACCCATCCATGTTATGAAAGGAAAGAAAGAGGTAGGGCAAGCAGAAATAGATGAAAGAAGAAGAAAGAAGGAGAAGAGAGGTAAGAGACTAGTACCGTTGTCGAGTTGACTCGGCTAAAACTCGCTGAGTCAAGTTGCACGAGTCGGGTCTAGTCTTGTTAAGTCCAGCAAGCTTGTTAGACGTTACATGTTGAAAAAGAAAAAAAAGGAAAGAATGGAAGAAGAAATGAGAGTCAAGAGTCGGAGTGGAGATCACATGACTCACTTTAGTCGATTCGCCGAGCCACCAAACGATTTTGGTGAGTTCTAATCTCATGAGTTTTAGAATTAAATCATCTTTTGAATTGAGAGGGATGACCAAGATGTTTATTTTAAATATAGCAAATTTTGACTCCCAAATACCTCCTTTAATCATGACATAGGTATCGAGTTGAGTTAGGAACTAACTCATGTGAATCGCCATGTTTAGGGTGCAAAATAAGCAAATAAATCTGAAAAGGCTAAGCTATATGTCCTAGAGGGGGTGGGGGGTGAATAGGACAGTGCCAAATTAAACTTTAAATGTGGAATTGAAGTACGATAGCCATATAAAAATAAAGAACAACACTTTAAATAAATCAAAGACTGAAATGTAAAGCAATCTTAAATAAAGAGCTTAATACTAATATTGTTCTAAGGACAACCTTTGCACCATAAAAACCAAGGGTTTATGGTAGGACAACCTTACTATAACAAATTGAATATCAAAACTCAAACAGAAAGGAATTAAAGGAAATAGCAAGAAATAAATTCTAAACTATTACAACATTCCTACTTTGCTTGAAATGTAAATATTACAACTTCACATCTACATATACATTCCACAAATCTGAATGATTAAAGATATGGAAATTAAAAGAGCATTTAAATCACAAAATACACCGATATATAATGGTTCGCCTGTGTGTTCACCAACTGTTAAACAACAACCACATAGCTTGCTACTTCACTCCTAATATCCTCACATAGAGGATATTAGCGTTTACTATTAAACAAGTTTTACAGGTTCACCCGAAACCTTCACAATTGTGTCTTTTTAACTTGGGCTTACACAATCCAAAAACCCACACTATCTGAGTTTTCTGGACTCTCCTTAGATAACCACACAATGAGATTTTTCTGGCGAATCTCAAACAAAACCAAAATAAAGGAATTTACAATAAATGTAAAATACCTGGATTTCTTCTTTTGTACCAGCCCGGTAGAACTAATGAGAGTAAAAGTTTGAATCAACGTTCAATGTCCAATACTCACTTAAGAAATGGTTCTAGTTTCTAATTGATTTTAAATTAAATCAAATTGGGCGTAACTCTATTTGATTTTGATTCCAATGAAGAAGGAATACAACAATTCCTCTTTTTCAAATAAGTTGGAAATTAGGAATAAAATCAAATAAGAAAAGCTAACAAAAAGAATATTAAATATAAACAAATTAGCTTAAAATGAACACAACTTATCTTAGAGTGGAGGCTTGAATTTCTCAAATTAAATCGATGTAAAACTCTGAAATTCGTGCTCAATTTATAGAAGCAAAGATTGCGTCTACGACTGGTCTTAGGAACCTTCGACTGGTTGTAGTTCCAACGACATTTTAAAAATTTAAGTGCGATCTAAAAAATCAGTTCTACGACTGGTCGTGGGGACCCTTTGACTGGTCATAGACCACCCACGACTGGTCGAAGCTGACCCAGGACTGGTCGTAGGAAACTAGATTTGGTTGCTGGAGTTTGAATCGTAGTTTTAGGACTGGTCGAATGACGAGTTGATATATCCCTACGACCAGTCGAACAATCTCCACGACTGGTCGAAGAATAACCAAAAAATTTGAAAAATCTTCAACAACTTAGGACTGGTCGTGGAATTTCTTGCGCAGGTCCAACCAAGTCTAGGACTGGTCGAACAAGGTCTAGGACTAGTCGTTGAACAGACCAACTTCATGTATAAAGATTTATCTTGTCTTATGTATCCAAAATGACCTACCCTAAGGTCAAACTAAGGTTTATTATACTTGGAACATGAAGTATGAACATTGAACATCATTCTTTCAGATGATAGTTAACCTTTGAAGCTTGAGACCTCTGCTTGATGTAGCTTGAGATTGAGATCTTCTATAACATGAATATAAGCTTCAACTTGAGTTGTACTTGAGTCTTGAAACGTACTTGAGTCTTGAATAATCACACTTCTTATTGATGTAGAATTGAACATTGATGCATACGAATAGGACAAGTACATAACCTTACATTTCTTGAAGTCGAGAACCGTACATGTCTTGAACCATTGTGATGTCGTCTTGAATCACATAAATATCAACATACAAACACAAGACACACAGATAGAAGTTTTGGCACATAAGAGATTTTGGCACCACAAAATTGACAATCAAAGGAGCATGAGACCATAACACTTACAAGATACGACTTGAAAGGTGAGGATCACCCTACAAGCTTTACTACATCTTGATAATTAGCATTGTTTATTTATCTTTGTTCATTTATATTATTTGATTGTTGAATATAGTGTTAAGTAGAAATGATTATAAATGTAGTATGTAAATGAGTAATTATTTATAAATAGATGGTGATTGGATTTAAATTCAAGTTATCGGAACATGCTACGAATCTCAAATATCCCTATTCTGCTTTAAAATGAATATTTTATATGTGTAAGTGTCATTAATATTATTCGTGGCTTACTTGGCCACATGTGATTTCTTGATAGTATTTTTAGAGGGCCCTCAAGCTAGTGGCAAATTATATAATGGACAAATTGAGATTATGATGTGGATTCCCATCGTGTGGATTGCTGGTGCCTTTATGGCTTTTTGAGATAACCCTTTATCGTATCCTTGAATGGACTATTTGCCTCATATGACTTTCATTGACTATTTGCCTATTGTGGCTTTTATGGATTTATTTCGTAAAAACCCGCGATGGTAAGTTCCACTTGTAGAACTACAATTGGCGACTTGTTGAGTAGGTTACCTTTAAACATCCTATTTGTTAGCCTCATGAGCCAAGGATGGTGGAATGGGATACTATGCCTGAGCTGTCGGCCTATGCTAGGTGACAAACCCCCCATAGTGACCTTTGAGCTCCCTTAAAATGATGGTTTGAAATTGGAATAATAATGGTTGGGTTAATCATGTATTTTCATGGCATATATTATGATCTTTTCTGGGTGGTTAGTTCTCCTTGGGCGTACCTTTGTGTACTTTTCTAGGTGACTAATTCTCCTTGGGCGATATATGTTATTTAGTCTTTTCTGGGTGGTTAGCTCTCCTTGGGCGTGCCTTTGTGTACTTTTCCAGGTGACTAATTCTCCTTGGGCGATATATATTATATGGTCTTTTTTGAGTAGCTAGTTCTCCTTGGGCGTACTTTTGAGCATTTTTCGGGTGGCTAGTTCTCTTGGGCGTACCTTTGAGTTCGGGTGGCTAGTTCTCCTTGGGCGACTTTTTACCAGATGGATATGCATCCCCAGGAGTGTGAGCATGTGCATGCATCAATGCATTTAAACAAGATTAATGGTGTAATTCATTTAATGAGGGCGTATCTGATGAACCTTACTTGATTCCCATGATAATGATTGTGTTATATTTGTTAAATACGGTCTCTGATAATTATGCTTAATTATCTTAATGATGCGATAAATCTTGGAGGTTATACTTCACTGGATAGCCATTGACGTTATCAAACCGTAATCAGTGTGTAGAGGATGCAGAGGATGCGCATGTTGGTGTGCATGTGGAATAGGGCGAGCCAGACTACCTTGTGACTCTCTATCCTCGATTACATTTGTATTTAATTTGTACTGTCGTGTTCTGTAAATGTTAAGACATTAATTTGTATAAGTTTTTGGGTAACTACTTGAAACCTTGGTTATGTATATTTGGACTCCCTCTTATACTTGGATTGTTTTATTTTGCTTAAATGGTTAACTTTGATAAAGAAAAAAAATTTACATAAAATTTGAGATATTTTAAAGATTAACACTCAGGTTTTTTGGAAAACGAGTAGTGTACTTGGGTTTCGGGAACTGGGGTGTTACAGTCCCTCCGTTATTCCATCTCTCTCTCTCTCTCTCTCTCTCTCCTCTCCTTTCCTTGTTGTGGGCCACCTTGATGAATGATATATTCGGACCATCCATCCAGTGGGCCGTCCCTGCCGTCCACCTGGGGCCAACCCTTGCTGCCTGTTGAACAGACCCTGATGAAGGGAAAATACAAATATCGGTTTGATTCAAAACAATTGGTGGGCCACACGTGGGACCCGCCACCATGCATGCATTGTATATCCTGGCCATCCCACCTGGACGGGCGTGGACGAAGGAAAACAAAAATCAACTTGGTGGGGTGGGCCACCACGTGGCACCACCCTGATGTATGTATTTTGCCACACCATCCAAGCCCTGGACGGTGGGGCTACCTTGATTTATGTATTCACATCTGGGCCGTCCAAGGCCCTGGATGTTGGATTTAAAAAATATATAATAATAATAATATAAATAACTAGGTATATATGATATATATATATATATATAGATATGAGGTGGGCCCCACGTGGGACCAACTTGCTGAGAAGTATGGTTTCTGTACGTTTACAGCAGCTATATAGCTGCTGTATTAACGTCAGTATTTCTGTGGGTGAAAATCACACGTGTGGGCCCATATATCTCAACCGTCCGTTTGTGTAGGGACCACACGTGTGGGATTCTACCATGGGTTGACTGTGGCAACCCACACTGTTGTATGTATTTTATACCTCAACTGTCCATCTATAACTAGACGTCAGAAGTTCTGTGGGTCCCATCTGGACCTTAGACACCACCATGATGTATTTATTCCATCCACACCGTCCAGATTGTGCTGGACGGTGCTGGACAATGTTTGGCAGTGCCGATCATCATTAGTGAGCCATGTGCCCCATAGAATGATAGTGCACAGTGATACACATGTTGCACCTGCCACTATTGAAATGATTTTAGATGTAATCTAAGCCCTCACCCATTATAATGGGACCCACCACGATATATATATATATATATATATATATATATATATTATTCACACCATCCATGTGGCCCTCACGTGATATACGTGTTTGATCCAAGCTGTTCATGGATGAGGCCCATGTGGTGTATTTGAGGGCCCATGTGCAGGGCTCACCTGTTATGTATTTGTGGCCTTTGACGAGGCCCAATATGATATTTTTATGGCCCACCTTGATATATTTGTGGCCCATCCTTGGAGCCCACCTAAATATATTTGTAGCCCATCTATGAGGCCCATTAGTACGGCCCATTGATGCAACCCACTTGATGTGTATGAGGCCCATTAGTGCGGCCCATTGAGGCAACCCACTTGATGTGTATGAGGCCCATGTGCAAGGCCCACTTGTGATGTATATTAGGCCCATGTGTAGGTCCCACCTATTGTGTATTTGAAGCCCATGGGTTGTGGCCTATTGTGATGTATTCGAGGCCCATGGGCAAGGCCGGATGTAATGTATTTATGGCCCATGTGATGGGGCCCACCAGTTGCGTATTTGAAGCCCATGAGTCATGGCCCATTGTGATGTATTTCTGGCATATATGTTGTGGCCCATTGTGATATATTTCTAGCCCATAGGATGAGGCCCATTGTGATGTATTTTCAGCCCATTTGGTAAGGCACAATGAGATGTACTTTCGGCCCATATGTTGTGACCCATTATAATATATTTTCAGCCCATATGCCATGACCCATTGTGATTTATTTTCGACCCATACGATTAGGCCCATCGTGATGTGATGAGGCCCATCACGATGTGTATTAGGCCTTTGTGTGAGGCCATGAGCCCACTATATGTTTGGCTCTATGTGGGCCACTCATTGGAAGCAATGTTGGTTAAATGTCCACATTGATAAGCAATTATGGTTAAATGTCCACATTGTGACCTTCCCTCAGGCCCTTTAATCGGTCGATTGTCGAGGCTAATTATCGAAGCCGATTCCTATTGTCGAGGCCGATTTCGATTGTCTAGGCTGATTGTTGAGGCCAATTCCGATTATCGAGGTCGATTCTGATTGTCGGGGCCGATTCCGATTGTCAGGGCCGATTCCGATTGTCGGGGCCGATTCTGATTATCGAGGCCAATTCCGATTGTCGAGGCCAATTCCGATTATCGAGGCCGATTATTGAGGCTGATTCCGATTGTCGAGGACAATTATCAATGCTGATTATTAATGCTGGTTACCGATACCGATTATGAGTATGTGATATCGAGGACGATTTCGATTATCGAGGCCGATTTTGATTTCGAGGACGATTATCGAGGCCGATTCCGATTGTCGAGGCCGATTATCGATGCTAGTTACTGATATCGATTATGAGTATGTGATATTGAGGCCGATTCTGATTGTCGAGCCCGATCGTCAAGGCCGATTATCGATGTTGATTATCGATGCAGGTTACCGATACCGATTATGATGAATATGTGATATCGAGGCCGATTATCGATGCCGATTATGAGTATGTGATATCGAGGCCGATTATGAGTATGTGACAACATAGCATTATGATACATGTCCATACGCATCATCTGCATGTTTATTATGAGATGTTACATATGTCATTGGGCAGGTTGTTATGAGACTCCCTGATAGGTGGAGATTGTCTCACATGAGCGCACGGTATACGCAGGATTGATGCATGACTGGATTGTATGACTCATACATCGTGCATTGTGTGTAGTGATTATTGTACGTCCTAGTGACATCAGGGTCGTAACCTCCATAGGTATGTCGGGGATGGCCAGATGGGACACCAGAATCTGTTACTAGTATCGGGCCGCCCTAGATGGCCCTGGGTGAAATCCCTATACCTCCGAGGCCAGGAGACGCTCCAACGTCTATACTGAGTGGATTATATGAGCGCCCGAGTGCCAAATACTAGTAGGCCACGTCTCCCACTCTATCGTGGTCGGTTGGAAGGGGGTGTGACCTTATTCGTCCGATTCGTAGTGGGTAAAACTAGGCTGAGTTTGACCAGCTCATAAATAGGTTGGCTATCGATGTGCCGGGTAGGTCTTGGCTGACTATTGGCCAAGCGGATAGTGAGGTCTCTTCCACTCACCTAGTTGCACGCGATGAGGCAACAATTTGGTTTGGAGTGTACTAGACCTCGGTGATGATTCCAGAGATGTACGGTACTAATATGTGGAGTTATTGAGTAGGAGTTGCATACTTATTCATTCATTCATTCATTATCCGCTCGGGCTGGTGGTGCATAACTATTTGTTACGTGTACGTTCACAATGGCCAAGATTTCGGTTGGGGCGCACGACTAACCTGAGATCAGGAGTTTACCACATTGAGTTTGACTATCCAAATTTAGGTGTGAGACTGGTTTGGATAGAAGTCCCTTGTGGTGGACCCCATAGCCTGCGATACTACGTATTATCATCCTAACTTTACACTCCAGCTTGGTTATTTCATTCGCGTCGCATTTTGTATTACATCCGCAGCATATGGCATTTTAGGTTGCTACGTTTTTACAATATGGCCTAGACGGAATTAGTATGATCTGCATATTGCATTGCATCTGTAGTATATGATATTTGACTCATTATGATCTGCATTGCATGCTATGATATTATATGACTCATGGACTTACCAGTATGTTTCCGCTTACTCTAATATCGTATGATTCATGATCTTGCCAGTATTTCTGACATTGTATGATTATGGTGTTATATTTGTATGCTTGACACTTATCTTGTGCACGCACTTTCACCACCTCTAAGCTTTGTATATGCTTATGCACGATAGATGCGTGCAGGTGACGTTAGGTTGCAGCAGCGTGGAACTTGGAGCATGTAGCTGACTTCTGAAGCTTTGATTTCAATATATATATATATATATATATATATATATATATATATATATATATATATATCCCTTTCAGCATTGTGTTCAAATGTTTATATTAGTGGATATGTGATGATGATGTTGCCTTTGTAATTTGGGTAAACTTGTGGTTATGCTTATTACGAGATAAAAGTACATTGGAAAATCCTCCTTGTAGGATTTCAGAATCGCAATCTGGCATATGGACATTGAGAACTGAGAATGGGGTACTACGGAGGCAGTCGGCACCGGATTCGGCGATCGGGAGTTTTGTGAGCCTGGTTTCCGAGTTTGAGGTGTGGCAACAAACCTAACTTTGAAGGGCTAGGATTGCATCTCACAAACGATTAAGATGTAAAGGAAGGAGAGTGCGCAGATTGTCAAGCTGGCAGTGAGAATAGTTTCCACTTTCGAAAATGGTGTGTTTGTAGGGCTTGTTTGCACCAAGGATCGTATGTCCACACGTACAGGAAATCCAGATACAACAGTTGGGTTTTAGTTAGGCCTACGCAGCGCACCCGATGGACGGATCAGATCTTTGAAGGGGACCCTCCCTTGGGGCCCACGATCACCAACACGGACGATAGTCCGACCGCTGGTAGCAAAGAAGGAGAAAGGAGAGGAATCCTTTCTTTTTACGGAAATCGCGATTCAACGCTGGTTTGACCAAGGCCATGATCCAATGCATTGCTAGTGCACATGCACCGTGTGCACACTCTCAATCTAGAGGTGGGGTCCACCGACTCTTTGCCAAATCTACTCCATCCATTCAGTTCTAGAAGCCCACTTAGGGCCACTGACTGGAGATCAGATATATCCAAAAATCTAGGTGGGCCACACTTCAGAATTTGTGCGTCTAGTTGACCATTCCATGTGATCTAGCGGTCTGATGGGTTTCAAATCTGATCCACTCCGACCATTCAATCCATTGGTCCATGTAAGGCCATGAGTCCCAAAAACGAAGCTATTCTAACATTCATGTGGCCCCACACTTGACATTTTCGTGTCCAATAAGGTGTTTGTCGGGCCCACAGAGGTATTTCAATAAATTCATTCCACCCATTTGTTTAGCAAGGTTAACTAGGGCAGGGGATCAAACGTGTGGCTGATTAAAAGGTTCAAATGGGCCATACTTTTAGGCCTTGGTGTTCGATTGTGGATTCTCGTCGATTAAATGGCCAGATCGAATTTAAGTCTAACCATCAATGGTTCTTAGGGCTTCTAGTCTAATCTAAATAGATTCTTAAGGGTTATCCTCATAATCAGATGGTTAAATTGCATGATTAAGTGATAATTTGATAGATAGGGTGTGATGGACATGATGAACGGTGGATCTCGTGACTTTGATCTCTAAACTTACTTCATATGATTTATTTGTACTAAATAGGCGTACTCTGAAATATCTTCATGATCAAGGTTCTAAAAATAGGATTTTTATTTATTTATTTATTTAAGTACAGGGTTAATGTAATCATGTTGTGATAGTTACATGGACAAATCGATCTCAATTCTTATTAGTGTTGTGAGTTTTCATAGTCCAAAATCGGATGTTTGAAGGGTCATTAGGGTTCCAGGGCAGATTGAACTTAACTCTTAAGGGTCTGGTTGTCCTAGTCAAAGTCAAATGGTTAAGATGGATAGATTGAGGGCGACTGTTCAAGTAAGCTAGGTTAGCATTCATACTGGGTTAGGTCATACGTTAACACCCGAGTATTGAAAATTACCGGGCGTTATAATTTACTTGTAATGAGCTCGGAACACACATCCAGTTGAGGCAATGGCTTAAACAATCTTCATATGGGGCTCACTGACTCACCGACTCAACCCTCACGCTAATTGAGAAACTAGGGCACATTCAGAGGTTGTTGTTTGGGGCCTATATTATCTGGTATCAGCTTAAAAATAAAGAGCTGACACCAGATGAATTCATGTATTTGTACCAAGCCAAGCATGATCCAGTGGAGTCGTGTTGGTAATATTTTTCGACAAGGGCGCACCATGGTCCAAGCCTCATTGCCAAGCTTCCATCTTCCAATAAGGATTGAAGGAATAAGTAGTTTTGGGCATTGGGAGAATGGGAAGCGCCCGCTGCCGAGATTGCTAGTCTTCGGGTCAGAGTGCCCACCAAATTCTTCCTCTCAGGTCAGATTTCGAGAAAAGTTTGTTTTCTCTTCCTATCTTAGTAGAATACTGAACTGACTTATATTTCTCTACAGTTTACTCAAAGGGACGACCTAAGCTCTCCTCCTTCCTTCGAGCCCAGGTCGACAAGGCGAGAGTACTAAAGGAGGAGTTTTATCTTTGGCACAAGCTTATCACTCCAGATCTTCTTCATCGATCTAGGCTCTGCAGATCTATCCCTTCCCTCCTGCTCTTGGTAAGTAATCGTCCGCCACTTAGAATTTTGATGTTGATCCTTTGCTGATTTGGATTATGCTTTGTAGGTATGGCTGAACCTTCAAGGGTTAGGAAGAGAAAGCAACCTCCTTCCATCGTGAAGATGCTTTGCATGAATACTACAGCTCGGAAGAAGGGGACTCTTGCTGCTCGTGTGGTTTCTTCTACCGCCAAACCGAGGCCCGACAGTGCTCCTACTCATGCTACTGAGGAGCCTCTATCTGGCCCTTCACTCCCACCCGGGATGCAAAGGGAAGAGGTTCCTGAACCTGCCTCTCCCTCCCTGTCAGAGGCTAAGAGGATGTTTGAAAAGGTGGCAGAGGATATGCCTTTCTTTATGCTCGTGGAGGTCAACTACTTGATCAGCAAGGTTAACTGGTCGGTCAAGGATGTTGAGGTGCCTGCAGACGAGTCGTAGGCCTCTGTCGCTAGTGGCATCGGTGGAGCTGCTGAGTCTGCCCCCTCACCTTCGGGCGGAGTAGAAACATTCCCGCCGGTCTACCACATATCCTGCTTGGTTGAATGGGCGACGAAGCATGCTCCGGAGGTGGAGATCACGAAGCATCTCACCTTTCGCCCTGAGTCTTTCCTGACTGACTTTGCATCGGTCTACTACGAGGTAAGTTCCTTACATCATTTGAGATGTTCCCATCTGGGTTGTTTCCCTTGTTTGCGAGCCCATTTATCTTTGACCTCTTGTCCAGGCGGTCCCCATGTTTCTATCCACTCGGGAGAAATTCGTTTAGATGACCAGGGAGAGGGAGGCAACTGAAGTGACTCTCCAGGAGAAGACGACAGAGATCGAGGCTCTTCGGAAGGAGAAGGCCGAGGTGGAAGTCTTATTAATGTCTGTTAGCGAGGAGCGGGATGCTCTGAGGACTTAGATGGCAGAAACTCGGGAGAAGGAGAGCTTGGTGATGGTCGAGCTTATTGAGACTAAGTCCCACATGGACATGACTAAAACTGAGCCGGCGAGAGTGAAGGCCCACCTTTCCTCCGTTGTTGACGATGCCGCCAGGTTGATGGCGGATTTGACGCAAGCGAAGGCCGATGCTGCTGTCGAGGTCGAGAGGGTTTTGGCTACCCAACAGATTGAATTTGAAGCTTCAGCTATGTCAATGAGGGCTGCTGCTGTTGAAGAGTTCAAGTCTTCAGTAGAAAGATTTGCTGAGGCTGAGACCTTCTACAACTGTGGCTATGATGCTTGCCTCGAGGACTTCAAGCACCTTTATCCGGATCTCAACCCAGATGATCACTAGCGAGGAAGTAACAAACAAACCTACTGAGCAAGAACCTCTACCTGACCAACCTCCTCCTCAGGTTGATTGAGTGTTTTTTTTTTTCGTGCAAAAATTTTGATATCACCTTTTTGGAGAATACTTTTATTTTATTTTAATATACTCATTTAGTAGTAATGTCATGCCATGTGTTCGATCCTAGTTATAGAATGGTTATTTGTGCTGTTTCGCTTTTAACATGGTTGTTGATATAGTTGACGAGACGACCTCTTCTTTACGGGTCAGGTCGTTGGAGGATCGTTTCCTTGCACCTGAGGGAAGGTCCTCGGTAGATCGCGTAGTTTTATATTTAATGAGCTGACCACTTCTTTAAGGGTCATCTCATTAGAGGGGTTTCTCTCTAATATGAGAGGCCCTTTGTAGAGTAAGCAATAACATGGTGCATGACATCGGAGGATTATATGTCCAGGAACACATCTTATTAAAGAAAGTGGAATCTTTACAAACAGGTGCCAACCTTTGTCGCTTTTCCTTATAATCCTTTCTACGCATAGTATATTTTCAAGTGCTCGACATTCCATGGGTGCAGTAAGGGTCGACCCTCTATGTCTTCGAGTCCATATGAGCTAGACTGGTTCATGCTGACTACTCGGTAAGGTCCTTCCAGGTCGGTCCCAGGGTCCCTGCTTTGGGCTCTGCAATATTTTGGAATGTTCTGCGGAGGACAAGGTCTCCATGTCGACATCGCCTCGTTTTCACCCTAGAGTTGTAGAATCTAGCAACTTGCTATTGTCGAGTCGCGATTCTAAGCTTAGTAATGTCCCTTGTTTCTTCGAGGAGGTTGAGACATATCGCCATATGCTCGGCATTTTGGTCCTCCTGGTAGGACCGTACCTGTGTTGTAGGGAGCCCTATCTTGACTGGGACGACCGCCTCAACTCCATAAGAGAGGGAGAATGGAGTTTCTCCTGTCACGGACTGAGCACTCGTCTTGTACATCCATATCATGAATGGAAGTTACTCGGCCTAGGCGCCTTTTACTTTCTCAAGTTTGGTCTTGAGGTGGTTCTTTATTATCTTATTTACTACCTCGACCTGCCCATTCGATTGAGGGTGCCAAGGTGACGAATAGGTGTTCTGAATACCGAGCCTTTGGCACATACCACTAAACCTATCATTGTCAAATTGTCTCCTGTTGTCTGATACAATGGTATGTGGGATGTTGAACCGACATGCAATATTCTTCCACACGAAGTTAGTCACCTTTTGCTCGGTGATCTTGGAAATAGGTTCAGCTTTCGCCCACTTTGTGAAGTAGTCAAGCGCTACAATTGCATATTTAGTATGCCCTTTGCCTTGAGGTAACAATCTAATGATGTCGATCCCCCATTGAACGAATGACCATGGTCCACTCATGGGGGTTAGCTCTTCTGAAGGCTGCCTGGGGACGGCCGTGAACCTTTGACACTTATCGCATCTTTGGGCAAAACATTTGAAATCCTCTTGGAGTGTCGATCAAAAGTACCCTTATCGGATGACCTTATGAGCCAGGGCTCGGCCACCAGAATGGTTGCTGTAGATACCTTCGTGAGTTTATCGCAAGATATAGTCCGCCTCATATGGCCGAAGACACTTTAGATATGGCAGGGAGAATCCCTTTTTGTACATGAAAATGCCGAGCTATATATCCTAGAGGGGGGGGGGGGGGGAATAGGACTATGCCAAATTAAAAAATAAATGCAGAATTTAAAGAATGATAACACAAATGAATAATAAAGAAGCTCAAGTAAATAGCAACCTCAAATGTACTAGTATTGAGAGGTTGATACAAGCTTAGTTCTAAGAACAACCAAAAACCAAAGGCTTATGGCAGGACAACCTTACTAAAACATTTGTAAGTATCAAAAACCCAAACCAATAAAGAGGCAAAGGAAATAGCAAATAAAATAAACTAAGTTATTACAGCATTCCCACAAGTGCATAAAGTAAATTACACCATTCACCACCAGTATTGAAAATAAATTACAACATTCACACACATAGACACTTCAATCATCCACCACAACACCAGAAATTATAATGGTTCGCTTGTCTGTACACCAACTGTTAGAAAACAGCCACATAACTACTCCACTCCTAACACCCACTCCCTCGAGATATTAGCGTTCACTATGAAAAAGGTTTTCAAAGGTTCACCTTAAAACCTTCACAATTGTGTCTTTGATTGGGCTTACACAATTCCAAAAACTCCACACTCTGAGATTTTCTGGATCACCTCAGACAAAACCAAATAGAGATTTTTTGGCATAACCTCAAAAACTAAAAAGAGATATACAAAATGTAAATGTACTTATCTAGAAATTCTCTTTTGAAGAAGCCCGGTAGAACCGATCTAATGTAGACGAAGATGTTCAATGTCCAGTCTCATAGATGAAAATGTTCTAGTTCTAAATGATTTTTAATTAAATCAACCCGGGCTAGCTTGATTTGATTTTGATATAAAGAAAGGGAAAAACTCAAATTCCTTTTCAAAGTAAGATTGGAATAAAGATCTCAAAATCAAATAACAAAAGCTAATTAAAGAGAATATTAAATGAGCACAATATAGCTTAAAAATATCACAAACCTATCTCCCAGAGTGGTGTCTTGATTTTGCTTTAATGAATGAATAAACTTTGAAATTCGTGCTCTATTATAGGTGAAAATACTGTTCACTCAACTGGTCTAAGGGTCGGTTCGACTGGTCGAAGGACCAAAAAAATTTTAAATTTTTTGGCGCGATAAGATAAGACTGTTACTCGACTGGTCGAGCACTGCACTCAATTGGTCGAGTGGGACCTAGAAATATTGCTGGACTTTGAGTCGAGCCTACAGGACCGTTCGAGCACTGTTCACTTGACTGGTCGAGCAGTCTCTAGGACTGGTTGAGAGCCTAATAGAAAATTTTAAAAATTAACAACAAACCTTGAACTGGTCGAGAAAACTCTTAGACTGGTTGAGCCAGTACTTGGACTAGTAACAAGGTTTAAGACTAGTCGAGAAATAGACTTATAAACATATGAAATTTGTAACATCCTGGATTTTCAAAAAAATTCTTGAATTTTTTTTTATTAATTAACTTATAATATCACTTAATGACCATTAGCACTCAATATTAGTCTATACAGGGGTGGTACCGGTAAAGAATCACACAAGTCCGTTTAATTAACCATAGGAAGCCAATGAATCCACCCGATCATTTGAACAATAAGTTTAACCCCATGATTTACTCACATAGGGCCCAAATCTAACCGACCCATCGCTAACTAATCAAGACAAGCATAACTAAATTAAAGAACTAATCGAAGCTGAGTCAAATAAGGCTTGGATCTTAACTAACAGACTAAATAAACCCCGTTACTCTTTTAGCCTAAAATCGACAGTTTAAAGTAATCATGACCAAATCTCCACTTTCACTAGTTATAAATAGGCCACACTATGAACATAGTTAATCCAAACCTCAATCATTGCCCACGAGAAATCTCAATACCTAATTCATTCCAGAAATGACCCGATTTCTCGAATAAGCTCTAGACCGCTCGTTGGTGGGCCACTAGTTACAAAACTATAGAATAATGTCAGTCTTACTGGGCTAGACGTCCATCGCGGGAGTCGGACCTGGGTACTATCCAGAACTACTCAACTTGAGCCGAAGGACGAATGCATGAGAAGTGCAAATACCTTAAAGGAAGAAGCTGAAACTTAAGTGAATTGGGTCGTCCATTCTTATGCAAAGTTGAGGATTTTTGACCGTCGGTTTACAACCAAACTTCACATGTGGAGTAAGGATATTTCTCTGCTCATATCCGTATAGCCGCGGCCCCGATCAACCATCAGTGACTGTTAAAAAGACTTCTAATCATTTCCGTTGATTGACACATCCAAATGGCGGGCCGATCATATCAATATGTAGATCATCATTAGGGCTAACTATCCTACCATGTATATTGACTTGTACACCCCATAGTGGGCCCTAGAGGATAGAAAAATCCTCCCATAGGGTTAGTATAGTAAAAATCCAACACTTGGGGCCATTTGTACCAAATCTGGCATTATAAAAGGAGCTTCTTTGGGGCACCCCTCTCCCCATACGAATTTGCCCTAGGAGGAAAGAGGAAAAAGGGAGGAGAAATAAGAGAAAGAAGGAGAAAGAAGAAAGGAAGAAGAGAGGAA
This sequence comes from Magnolia officinalis, assembly GCA_021015155.1. Lineage (NCBI taxonomy): Eukaryota > Viridiplantae > Streptophyta > Magnoliopsida > Magnoliales > Magnoliaceae > Magnolia > Magnolia officinalis. The sequence goes on from JAJHSJ010000011.1 coordinate 21,947,657, forward strand.
GGGAGAGTGAAGAAGAGGGAAGGTGGGCCATAACTCTAGTGGGGTCCAAAGGAGACCAATTCTTACAACTCCTCACCTCTTCCTCAATAAATCCTTCACCCACAACCGGAAGAGCCCCTCTCCACCGATTGAGTAGGTAAAACCCTTATCTCTTAGAAATTCCTCATGTTGAGGGTGGATTCACATGAGATTCTAACATGCAAGTACATTATCTTAGGGCCGATCGACATCGAGTTCGGCGCTCCTAGGTCATTTTCCAAGTCTTCAATGAATCCATAGGTGCAGACTATTATCCTTAGGTGACCTAGCACCAATTGTACCATGAGTTTAATGATTTTTGTTGCTTAAATGATGTATTTGGAGAATCTAGAGAAAACTTGGGATTTAGATGATTGTTTGGAATTGTATGTTTGTTTAGCTCATATGATGTTGTTCGTGCCTCTCACATACTTGGTTGCAATGGATGAGTACATGTTCATGTCTTATATGATTTTCTTATATGGTGTGGCTTTATCATATGTATGATTCATTAACTCTTATGCGTTTTGGTTCTACGAGATGTAGGAAGTGCTTAACTTCCTCACTAACCCACACAACACACTTGCACCTTGTTCATAATGTTGTTAGCCTGCTTGTAGATAAATCTAAATTATGCGAGATAAATATGAATGTATGATATTGCCTATGCTAGTTGATAACACTAATGTTTAGCATGTTGTGGGTGATTATCAACCTTTAGGTTGGTCAGGAAATGAGGAGAGTGAGGGTGGTCCCGTTGGTAGGACTACCCTGGGGCTAAACCCATGGGTTTGGGTGAGTGCGGATGGGCGACAATAGTTAGACTACATGGGTCGCCCGTACCTGATGTCGTTTATTGCGTGCTTGCTGAACTTGTGCGGTATAGTCTATTTACTGACCAATCTTGCCTGTTGACCTTAATTGTTCACATATGTATGGAACCTGGAACACCCTACAATTGTTGTAGCCCATTAATAAACAATTGAAGCCGATCCACCACCTCGTGGGCTGGGCATGGTGGAATGGGATACTATGTCGAGCTGTTGGCCTGCGCTGGGGTGATGAACCTCCCCATAGTGACCGCGAGCGATCCCAGTTCTCAGCACTCCCCATGTGCTTGAAGTCGGGGATGGGGAACCCAACAGGATCAAGGATCGCGGTGCCCTGGCCTCGCGCATTGAGGGGCCCTGACATCGCAAATAGTTGAGGGCATTGATACGTGGAGTGTGTCAGATTCCCCAACCTGCTGGATGAATGGACTTAACTAAGAACTTGGCTAACATTACTATTGCATCGCACTAGTTAGGGTGGCAACTCAACTGTTGAGGTCACTCTGAGGGAGTGTTGGTCATATGCGATCGTTAGATGGAGTCGCTCGAGGGAGTGTTGTTACGAGGATATGCATCATATCATCCGTCATGCATGTATATTAATAAGATTAGTTAGGTATTTATGAATGATTACTTTTCATTAAATTCATAATATAACTGATGCTTATTACAACTTAAGACTAATAGCACCCACTGAGTTGATCACTCACTCCCGCTTTGGGACGATGTTCTAAAACACCAACCAGACTCTATTGTAGCTGCAGGTGACGAGGAGTACGAGAGCCTGATGGCACGAGCTTAAACGAGGAGGACAAGCTGTCCTACTTTCAGTTGATGGGTGGCTCTCCATTGGCTTGATAGGCGGAATTTAGATTGCTGAGTTGTGGACTCAGCTTTATTCTTTTTAGACATAACATTCTTTTGTGATTTTGTTGGGCGACCCCTTGTACGACCCATTTACATTCTTTTGGACCTATATATACTTGATCTCTTTCATTTTAGTAGACTTGTGTGGTTGTGCTTCATGTTCCAGGAAATTTCAGGCTGCACATTTAAATCGAATTAAACGCATATTAATGAAATTCAGTTATAAGTGACCCCGGGAACTCCGGAGCTGAGTGTATGCACGACCCCCAAATTTCAGGGTTACAAAATTACCCACAAATAATATGCAATGAATATGGCACTATCTAGGGTCATCCAAACCTGTTTGTGAGTAGGAACAAATGAAACATCATTTGCTTCCGAATCTTGATATCTTGTGATATTTGAAGCTTGAGTTCGATCTCTTGAAGTTGATCTTGAGTTACGCTTGAGTTCTTGAGTCTTTAGCGTACAGTAGTTGAACTTTAAACTTGAACTTGAGTTCTTGAATTTGATCTTGAGAACATGAACTTCAACACGCTTCACTTCAACTTGAAGATGTAGGTAAGTTCGATGCAGACAACTTTAAAATGTACGAACTTGATTACTTCAACTCAAAGCATGATGTAAATACAAAGTGGTTTGGCACAACAAAATTTGACAATACTCAGGTGTTAGATTTTCACAATAGCATTTATAGTACAGAGTGCCTTCAATGATCACATATCGAGCCGATCTATGCCTCAGTCGTCGCATTTTTAATTTATCCTTGGGCAACTTTCTTTCCTGGATGTACTCAACAATAGGGTCCATCCAACTTGGGGTCGTGTGCACGAGTTGAATGATTTCACGACTGATATGATCGATACCCGGCTCGTTGAGAAACTCTATCGGGACGATCTTTGGAACGTCCCCGTCTGTTGCGAAAGTTAGCTTTGCGAGACCAGCCGCCCATGAGTTGTCGACGCATGGGATCTGGCTGATACTACAATTTTGAAATTTACTGATCAACTTTCGAGCTTCGTTTAGGTAAGAAATCATTCGTGCTTCCTTTGCCTGGTATTTTGTTGATATCTGGTTGACGACGAGCCGCGAATCGCATTGAACCTCAAGTGTTCGAACTCCCATGGCAGTTGCTAGCCTTAGCCCAGCCAGTAATGCTTCATACTCAGCTACATTATTTGAGGAATAAAAGTTGAGCCTTATAACATATTGGATGGTTGTCAAGTCAAGGGCTAGGAGGACAATTCCTGCTCCGCCGCACTTCGAATTAGATGACCCGTCCACATATAGGGTCCACTTGTCCGGGTCCACTTTTATTTTAGGGTCCTCGACCTAGTGGACGGATTGGAGAATTGTGGTGCCCTGATTGGATGTCTTCATAGGGTCAGAAGATCCTCTTGAGCTGGCTGCCCTGGCTTCATTGTTTTGAGCGGAGAGTTCCACGATGAAATCGATCACTGCTTGGCCCTTGATGCGATCCTAGGTTGGTATTTAATGTTGAACTCGGTTGGTGAGTCATCCTGACACCTTAGGCCTCTAAAGTACTTGACGAAGAGGCCGGTCGATGAGGACTACTATAGAGTGAGCTTGGAAGTAGGGGCGAAGTCGCTGGGAATAAACTACCAGGGCTGAAGCGAGATTCTCTAGGTTCAGATAGCGAATCTTGGCAGGAACCAATGCTTTGCTAACGTAGTATACGGGGTGCTGCTTCCCTTTGGATTCTCGGACAAGGGTCGAGCTTACGGCTGAAGTGGATACTGCCAAGTAAAGCAGCAGCGGTTCCCCTTCTTTTGGCTACAATAGCAGTGGGGGTGACCACAGGTATTGTTTTAACTGTTGGAACGCTTGTTCACAATATGGGGTCCATTCTGCCTTCTTAATACCCTTTAGCTATTGGAAGAAGGGGAGACACTTGTCAGTTGCTCTGGAGATGAAACGGTCGAGGGCAACTACTCTCCTAGTGAGGCATTGGATTTCTTTCACTGTTTGAGGAGACCCCATGTCCAACAGGGCCTTAATCTTGTCTGGATTTGCTTCGATCCCTCTCTGGCTGACTTGAAAATCAAGGAATTTACCTAAGTTGACGCCAAATGCACATTTGGTTGGATTTAGCTTCAACTGGTATTTCCTCAAGATGGAGGTCTCACCAAGATCAGCAAGATGATCAGCCATGCTGATGCTTTTTACCAGTATGTCATCGACGTAAACCTTCATTGTTCGGCCGATCTGTCGAGCGAACATCTTGTTCACCAATCACTAATACATTATGTAACGCCTCGGAAAAAAAATCCATACAAAGACTCGAGTACCACCTCAGGCAGAAATCACTAAGGACCAAATCCTTTAGAAATTAAACGAGAATTAACTAGTGTTAAACTAGATTACTTGTGAAATTAACACTAATCACTTTAAATACGATCTGTAAGACCCAAAATGAGTAGAACCATTAACGCTATATTACTTAAAAACTTAGGACCCATCTCTAGACCCAGTTGCTCTCCGGAGCATCATGAAACTTCCTATTGGACCTGCACCGCGCATCAAAAGTCCAATTAACGTGAAACTATACGCTTATGACCGCCTTTCTTGGCTTGACAACTATCTCAGAAATCAAATCCAGATAGTATCCAGAAATGCACAACTTGAACCCGGAGCGAAGTGTGTGAGAAACGTGAATATCTTTAGAAAATGTACTCAGATTTAAGTAAACTGGGCCGTTCGCTTACGGTCTAAAATCTAAGGTTACAGACCTTCAGAATTTGACCCAATTGCACCCTCGGATTAGGAAAAATTTCCAACACATGTCAATAAACTTGTCGCCCTGATCGAATGCTGGTGACCATTGAATTGAAACTGGTCCTCCGCGGTTGATCTATAAATTCGATCGGATCGAAAACTTAACTTGACCTAGATTTAATGCCAGGGAGTTTAAGTCTGACCACATGCAGAAAAAGGGCCTCTAGATGTACTTCGTTAGACTGAAATGGCCAGCCTTTGGCTATAACCTAAGTATACCATGGCCCTGGGGTAGGGCTGAAAGTTGGGTGAGTTCAACCCGACCGACCCGTGACCGACCCGACATTGGGTTGGGCTAGGGCAGGATATTTCGGATCCGATCTTAAGCTTGGGCTATACAAACACCAACTCGATAAAACTTGGGTTGGGCTCGGGTTGAGGTCTCGGGTTGCCCGACCCAACCCGAACCCGATCAAAATATATAAGTTACTTATAAATTATAATTGAGTGTGGATCCTTTGTGTCGAAGGCACACTAGTGATGTCGAGTCTCATTTGTCCACGTCATTTCCAAGGACTCAAGCTAACAAGATATGCGAGATTTCTCTCTCCCAAATGGACTTCATGCTATGCTACATGAGTTTTAAAGGAATAGTTATCTTATATTTTAACTTGTTTTAAAGATAAAAAAATGAAGTTCTTTATAATGAATAATCACATATATAATTAATAAATTTATAGATACAAAAAATAAGTCCTATTGAAATATAATAAACTAATGTAATAACGAAAATATTAGCACGTATATATCCGACCAACCCGATCAACTAGACCGAGCCCGCTTAGGTTGGGCTTGGGTTGAGAATTCCCAACCCGAGATTGGGTTGGGTTGGGTTAGGGTTGAGGTATAGGAACCTTGGGTTGGGTTAGGGTTGAGCACCAACCCGACCGAACCCGCTCGACTTTCAGCCCTACCCTGGGGCCATTCCCATCACTTTTAGGCCTATATAAGGGCCTTAAACCCTCTCTCTCTCATTCCATACAAATTTGCAACCCTAAGAGAGAGAAAGAGAAGGAAAGAGAGAGTGTGAAAGGAAGCGGGAGATCGTTCCTAGGATTCGATCCTGACGCACTACATGCTTAACCACCATTCCTGTATCGCTACCGGGTGATTCCGATTTCATTTTTAGGTAAGAAACCTAACCCTAATCTGTTTTAGGGTTTCAAATAGTGTAAGTGATGAAATAGCTAACCTATTTCATGCTATAGGTGGCCATCATGCTATAGACCAAGGCTTGACATACAAACTGAGTTCGATACTTGTTTATCGGTGAAAGGTGCAGACTATAAATGTTTAGGTTATGGTTTTCAAGGCTTTCAATGTCAGAAATGATTTTTGTTTGACTTGATTGCTATCTCACACACTTAGATGCGATGTTTTCCGTATATACACATACACGTAATTATGTTGATTTTGAAATGCATTTCATGTGTTTGTTGAAATGCCTGAATGAATGTGGAATTTAGATTTATGCATGTCATGCTTATTGAATGTAAATATATGATGGTTGTATGTGTGACAACTCATTTGTGAAAGGACTTGTCATAATATGTGTTTTAAACTAATTTATTACATGTATGTGATAAGTGTAGTCTAAGTGTTTGATAAAATGCCTAAATGAGAAAAAACTTGTTTACATGTATGTAATGAGGGTGTTGAGATGGGATTCTCAATTCTCTTATCTATGGTTACAGTTTTCTTTATGTAACCAATCCTATTACTAGGTGATTTATGGATGAAATGCCTATGTGTGGTAGCATATGTATTATGTGATTGTAGAAATGCTCAAATAAGATTATGTTTAGATTTGGTTGTCATATGCTGTCTTGCTATTACATGTTAATACTATTTACTTGGAGTGTGATTGGGGCTACGTGTAGTCCAAACAATCAGTAATGGTCTACGATCGGTGGCCGAGCTGTTTTAGCCATGACAGATGCGTTTGACAAATCCAAGTCGTATGATGTTTGACGACAGTGGTTATGCTACGCGGAATGCTTATGCATTCCATGTTGATTGAGTCAACGTACGCTCGTACCAGTCGGGCCTGTCAAGTAACCCGATTGGCCCAATTGTATGTTCACCATGTATGGACGTTACTACTTGAATCTAAGGTACCAAACTCACCAGTGGAAAACCCGTTTAACCTTGGTACCTCGATCCGCTAAGACTCATGAGCCGGACATGGTGGTATGGGACACCGTGGTCGAGCTGTCTGCCTACGCTGGGGCGACGAGCCTCCCCGTAGTGTCCAGTGAGCAACCCAAACTCATGAGCTGAATACAGTGGTATGGGACACTGTATTCGAGTTGTCGTGTAACAGCCTAAGCCCACACTGTATGATATTGTCTGCTCTAGGCATAGCCCGCGCGGTTTTGTTCTCGGGGAACTCCCCCAAAAGGCCTCATACAGTATAGAGTGACAACTTTACATATAACCACCACAACTTTAGACGACACTTCCGATGTGGGATAAAGCTTCACCTTCACTGTGTGCACAGTAGCCTGCCAGCCACATAGTAGCTTGCCAGCCATCTTAGGGCCCGCCCACATGTGTGCCCACCCACATGTGACCACAGTGACGGAGCGTCACAATATCCCCCACCGAGGGCAGAGCCGTCCTCGGCTCTGATACCATTTGTAACAGCCCATGCCCACACTGTATGATATTGTCCGCTCTAGGCATAGCCCGCATGGTTTTATTCTCGGGGAACTCCCCCAAAAGGCCTCATACAGTATAGAGTGACAACTCTACATATAACCACCACAACTTCAGACGGCACTTTCGATGTGGGATAAAGCTTCACCTTCACTGTGTGCACAGTAGCCTGCCAGCCATCTTGGGGCCTGCCCACATGTGCCCGCCCACATGTGACCACAGTGACGGGGCATCACATGTCAGCCTACGATCAGGTGATGAGCCCATAGTGTCCTCGAGTATACACTAGGACTATGCTAAGGTGACGAGCCTTTTCGTAGTCACTTTGAGTATAAACTAGGCCAGCGCTGATGTGACGAGCCTCCCCATAGCGACCTAGAACTTGCCTATCGTATGTGATTAACTAGGATTGACGACCCTAGATGGATCATCATTTTGGAAATGATATAAGGGAGGTACCTTAACTTCCCAGCTTGCTTTATGAATAAGACTAAATAAGAACTTGGCTAATCACGCACATGCACCGCATTTGCATGTGCCTTTGGCGTTGGAGTTGAGAATAGAGGAAGGGGTGCATGCCGCGATTGTAAGATGTTGTCACAAGAGGGAGTGCAGGCAAGGGCATGCATCAGTATTACATACCATCCTTGCATTAATAAGAGTACTTAGGATCTGATTGTTGTATTGCTTTATCATTACTGCTTGACTAAATTGATAACATGTTAACCTTTGCTTTATAGCTCCACTGAGTTGATCACTCACTCCCAAGTTCTAGGACGATGCTTAAACACCAACCAGACCCTGTTATAGTTGCAGATGATGGCGATGCTTACGAAACGAAGCTGGACTTTTTTTATGACGAGGTAGGCATGTAGTTATCAGGCGGGTCTATGTAGACCGTGTTCTGATCGACGGGACTTACAGGGATGCTGACTAGATATCATTACACTCGTTATGATTGTATTTTGGAGCACACATGTATATTCATTTTGTACATTTTGGGAGTATACATGTATATATTTAACCTGGTAACATGATCACACTTCAGAGACTTGCTACAGTTCATATATCTTATACATCTACTACAGTCTTCCGCTTGCGAAATTCACTTATCTTTGAAGTATGATATGCTGATTTGGCATAATCTCATTTATGTTTAATGCACTAATATGGACAACATTTAAGCATCATTATCTATGTTGCATAAGTGATGTGTTGGAACTCGGGAGCTAAGCTTATTCTCGACTCCCGAATTTCAGGGCGTTACAAGTTGGTATCAGAGCATAATTTGGATTAAATTGGACCTGAGTTATAGTCACACGATATACACTGATATACTTTGACCTAGGAGGGTGCGATAAAACGTAGGAATAGGCATAGGATTCCCAGTTTCGTCAATCGGCAAAATTAACCAAAATCGACCGCCGAGATCAAGCCTGTACACACCTGTCATCACTTGAGGTGATCCCGAATCACTTCTAGACCATCAATCAACAGGTTTAGACGAAGATTTAACCCATTCTAACCTCAAACAACTTGAAAAATGTGAATGTACATGAGATAGGACCCGAAATGACTCGAACGGACTCTTGGGCTAAAATCGTACAAATCGGGGGGGGGGGGGGGGGGCAGAGTGGACCTCGCATATTTTCAGCACCCCGCGGAGGGGAGGCCATCGTCCATGGGGCGCGGCCTCGCTGGTCAGACGTCCCGGGCCTGTCGGGCTGATGCGGGCCGGGCGGGCTGACATGTGTGAGTTGTTGTGTGTCCCACTAAATCGAGTAAGAATGTTTTTATTCATTCCATTTGCTTCCCCTCTTCATTTCCCACCTCTCCAAGCTTTCCTTTCTCTCAAAAGTCCCAAATTTCCCCTCTCAAATCACCCCTCCAAGCTCATTTTCTTCCTTTTTTCTTGCACCATCTACACCATTCTCTCAAACCCATCTTCCACAGTTGTCTATCTCCCTTAATCCCTCTCATTTGAGTACACGAATACTCCTTTGTGTCTCAAAAACCCCAAAGTTCAACAACCCATTTTGTTCCCTCTACCTTATTTCACTACAATGGCTCTTTCTGAGCTGGTGACGGCCATATTTTCGCTTTTCACCCTTCTTTCCCTCTTGGGGAAGAAGAGAGATCCCACAGATGAAGCTGGGCCTAGCCGCCCTACTCGTTCTAGGTGGCCGAAGAGCGTCGCCGCAGGTACAAGCATCGATCGAGAGATAAGGACAAAGCAGGATCTCGATCCCTAGGCTCCCCTCGAGAGAGCTCTACTGGCGGACCTCTCCCATGGAAGATTTGAGGGCTGTAGGGTCCTTTTTAAAACGCACGTGGAGGAGAAACTCTTTGGGGAATATCTGGTGATAGACCGCCTAGTGGGGTCCCATATTTGAGGAAAAGTTTCGTGCAAATGCGGGCACTATCCGAGCCTTCTATGCCCATATTCGAGAGCTGACGCTAGAGCCCTTGCAATTTAAAATTTCCATGGGAAGGCGGGAAGCCAAGGTTGACATTGGCTTAATAACCCGACTCCTTGGGATGCCGCTTGGCGAAGTCCATGCTAGTGAGAAAAGTCTTAAGAGTGCACGTGAAAGGGATCGCCGCACGTGATTCCTTTATAGCAAACTGACTCACTGGAATTCAAACAATAGCTTCCTAACATCCAATATGACCGACGACTTCCACCTGCTCCACCACATCTTCACGTACAACGCGTACCCCAGGTGGAGTAATTGTAGTGAGTACACGCGCCTGATGGTAGACTTTCTGTACTGTGCTGGGCAGGGAGAGAAGTTGTGCATGCCTACATATGTACTGCTACAGATAGTGCAGACTGTGCGCTCTTCTAGGACGTCTGTTTTGCTCCCCTTCGACTGACTTATATGCAAGCTTGCATGTGAATTCAGCTACAGACTTGGCACAGAACTTCTTGTGCCAATCCATTTCATCAACGACACCACTCTCAATAACATGGAGATTGGGCCATGACAGCGTCAAGCCCGACTCGACGAGAGTGAGGATGAGAAGAAAAGTGAAAAAGAGGAGAGTGATGAAGAAGGAAATGAGATAAGGGAAGAAGGAGAGCAGGAAGAGGAAGAGGAAGCCCAGGACACGGATGAGGGCTCTCCTCTTGCTACACAGGTGCCTGATACCGATCGGGCTGTTGTGGAAAGCCGCTTGGCTCGACTTGAGGAGGATCAAGCCGCCCTGCGACAGGAGGTCACTATGACCCAAGCCAAGGTTGAAGAGTATCAGGCCTTCACAAAGCGAAAATTTATCAAGGTATCTCACACCTTGAGGGCCATCCTTTATTGTTTGTAGGACAAGGGTGTGCCACCACTATTGCCTAATTCAGATGACTAGTCATGCTCGCAATTATCTTTTAGTTTGTTTTGTTGCTTGTTTCCTAGTTTCTATGTTTTAGCCTTGACAGGCTTAGCAGTAGGGTAAGTTGATGGTGTGTTGTGTTTAAGGCTTTATTAGATTAGCTCACATGCATTTCCTATCATGATTCATGTAAAACTATATCTCATGTATGGTGACAAATTTTGTTAAATGGAATGCATGCGACTCCTTTTGTTGTGAACTGTGTAGAATGCTTGAAAAATTAAGTGTTGTATGCTAAATCTCACAGGTTGTACCCTATGTTGTATTTAGGGAATGCCACCTAAGAGCATGTGGAGCTCGGCACGTCTCTCACTGGGCAAATCGTTTGACGGGGCACCTCCCCTAAGTGATAGCCATATGGACCCCATCTTGGGTCTGACTTATGAGATCATGTCAGATTCTCAGCCGGCTACTGGCCCCACCGCTGGGCCGACACCTATGACACCACCTATGGTACCACCTGTTACACCATCGGTTCCTGAGCAGAACCATGCGTCTACCTCGACGCCTCACATTCCACCGTCTGCTCCGCCTCCTGATAGGCTGGAGCAGATGATGCTGTTGATGCAGCAGCAGCAGATACAACAACAACAACAGTTTCTAGCTACCATTGCGGGTAGGGGTGCACATTTAACCGGCAGAACCATGGAACCAGACCGGAACTGACCAAACGACCCAGTTTTAGAGTGCACCGGTTCCAAAAATCAAAGAACTGGTTACATTGGTTTGGTTCTAGGTTTGGGGGTATGCAGAACCGAACCGAACCATGAACCGATCCGTAGAACCAAACCGTGGATCCAATCCGTAGAACCGAACCTGGAACCGAACCAAGAACCTTTTGATTGTTTCCATATTTGACTCATGATTTATGGTTTATATTGCACCATTTAATTATTTTCATAAATGTAATTTTGCACACCTTGTACAATATCTAAACCATTCATCAAATGAACCATAACATGGATGAACATGGGCTAGATAATAAAATTAAACATGCAATTGGGCTGGATTATAAAAAGCCCAGAACCGTGGAACCGATTCGAAACTGAACCAATTTTAACGGTTCGGTTCTAGGGTGTCAACCGTCTGGTTACGGTTTCACCCTAGAACCGGACCAAACCAGCCTGTGTGCACCCCTAACTGCGGGGGTCTTTGCCCAAAGTATGGTTGTGGCTCCACCTGCACCACCTGTGCACCTTGCTGGGAACACGAGTGTCAGTGGTACCTTCGAGCGATTCCAATGCTTGCGGCCTTATACTTTTACGGGTACTCACCGACCCGAGGAGGCCGAGTATTGGTTTGACCGCATCTCTAAGATACTAAGGCCGCTGCACTGCCCTGCACTGAGGTAGAGCAGGTGGAGTTGGTCACCTTTATGTTCGAGAAGGAGGCCAGTTTATGGTGGGACTGTGTCCTGCGAACTATTGTTGTTGGATACGTATGGACATGGGAGGCCTTTGAGATGCGCTTCCACGGGAAGTATTTCCCTCTCACATACCAGCATGAGAAGGAAAGTGAGTTTCTTTGCCTCTGTCAGGGAGGGATGATAGTAGCAGAGTATGAGAACAGGTTTACGGAGCTGACCAGATATGCTCCCATGATATTATGCGATTAGCCGATGCAGATGCTGCTATTTTTCGAGGGTCTGCGGCCCGAAATGCGCTCGAAGATGTGATGTGCTAGCATACCCACTTATGCTGAGCTAGTGAACATGTCTTTGCGAGCGGAGCAGGACGAGGATAGGTTATCCCGCACTTGTGGGCCTATGGTTCCTAAGCTACGACCGAGTTACCGAGTAGGCCGTTCCTCGACAAGAGGCCTCGTGCAGACTTGCCTCCCAGGTTCGCGGCTCCACCAGCCCCTATGAGGTGATCGGACTTGTGGTGCACGTACTGTAGGAGGGCGGGCCATGCAGATACCTACTGTTTCACCAAGATGAGGGACAACGGCTTCTCGCTGCCTCAGAGGATCAACCGCCAGCTTCCTCAGGCCATTATAGCCTCGCCTCTGCGGTCAGCACCAACACATCCCTCATTTTGGCCGCCTGTACCTTGCTTCAGGCCGCTTTAATGGCCTATGGTACCGTAGCCGAACCGTCCACAATAGGTTCGAGTACACACGCTTGCAGCTGAAGCGCTTGAGAGATCAGCTACAGCCCTGATGGCTTTTGAAGTCATGACTCACGTTCAAGGTACACACGTCTTCTTGTTGGTGGACATTAGGTCCACTAGCTCAATCATAACATGCGCAACAGTCAAGCGACTAGGGTTGGGTACTGCTCCTACAAGGAGAGTGAAAATCCTTACAATTATAAGGACCTTTTCAGATGTTACCCGGATTTGTGAGGGTTGCTTAGTAGATTTGGGTAGCAGGACAGTGCTCGTCGACCTTATTGTCGCCCCACTATGGCGCTACGACGATATCCTCGGTATGGACTGCCTCACCGAGATGAAGGCAGAGATTGATTGCGATACCCGGGTAGTGATAGCCTGCAGGCCTAAGGGCACGGTCTTTACTTTTCCAGTGCAGGTTAGTTGGCCTTGCCGTATTGGTTGTTACGCTACCTTGTTAGAGCAGGTTGATGGCCTGACGTTGGGGAGTACTCCAGTAGTTCAGGATTTTCAGGATGGGTTCAGGACGATTCCTGGACTGCCTCCCCAGTGCGAGATCGATTTTACTATCGATCTGGTGCCTGGTGCGACACTCATTTCATTACCGACATATCACATGCCTCTATGTGAGATGGAGGAACTGAGGAGACAGATTGATGATCTGTTGGAGTCAGGCTTCATCCGACCGAGTGTGTCTCTTTGGGGATCACCTGTGTTATTTGTGAAGAAGAAGGATGGATCTCTGCGATTGTGTATTGATTATCACAAGCTGAACTAAGCGACAGTGAAGAACAAGTATCCCTCGCCCAAGATAGATGATCTGTTTGATCAGTTGAAGGAGGCACAATATTTCTCGAAGATCGACTTACAGTCGGGGCATCACCAGTTGCGCGTCAGGGATGAGGAGGTGCAGAAGACAGCGTTCAGAACCAACTTGGGCATTACGAGTTCCTTATAATGTCGTTTGGACTCATAAATACACCGGCCGTGTTCATGGACCTGATGAACCGGGTGTTTCGGCCGATTCGTCATCGTATTTATAGATGACATCTTGGTATACTCCAAGAGTCGGGAAGATTATGAGGAACACTTACGAGCAGTCTTTGATACTCTTAGGAAGAACCAGTTGTTTGCAGAGTACAAGAAGTGCGACTTCTGGAAAGAAGAAGTAAAGTTCTTGGGACATATGGTGTCCAAGGAAGGGGTAGTTGTGGACCTTAATAAGGTACAACAGTTCAAGAATGGGAGCAGCCCGGTTCAGTTACTGAAGTGAGGAGTTTTCTTGCCCTGGTAGGCTATTACCGTCGATTCATTAGAGATTTCTCCAAGATAGCTAGGCCATTGTTTCAGCTGACTCGGAAAGATCTAAAGTTTGCTTGGAATGAGAAGGTAGAAGCAACTTTTTGTGAGCTAAAGGACAAGTTGACGTCCACCCCTATGCTAGTATTGACATAGCAAGGGGTTAAGTATACCATTTATACCGATGCTTCTCACTTTGGTTTGGGCTATGTCCTGATGTAGAAGGACAGGGTTATTGCCTATTCATCGCGACAGTTGAGGAAACACGAGGAAAATTACCCTACGCATGACTTGGAGTTAGCAGCCGTCATCTTTGCATTGAAGCTTTAGAGACATTACCTCTACGGAGAGGAGTTCGAGCTCTTTTACGACCACAAGAGCCTTAGGTACATATTCACGCAGAGAGACTTGAAAATGAGACAACGACGATGAATGGAAACCTTGAAGGACTTCAAGTTCGAGGTCTCCTACCATCCTGGCAAGGCCAACCTTGTGGTAGACGCACTGAGCCACAAGAAGACTATAGTATTTGCGGATCCGCTGATGATAGCAGAGTGGGATATGGTAGAGTTTGTGTGGGACTTTGACCAGAAACTTACGGTATAGGAGCCGTTCGAGAGCATCACACATATTCAGGTTCAACCACTCATTGATGACAGGATTATTGCGGCTCAGACAGATGACGAGCTATTGGCAAAGATGAGAGAGCAGCTTAGTGGCGATGTAAACTCAAAATGGAGAGTTGGTACGGATGGGGGTTTGCATTATCTTGGCCACCTATGTGTCCCAGATCTTCATGACCTGAGGAAGGAAATTCTCGAGGCTGCTCACAATTCGAGGATGGCAATGCATCTTGGGAATACGAAGATGTACCGCGACATGAAACGATCGTACTGGTGGGACAACATGAAAGCCCACATAGTAGAATACGTGTCACATTGTCTCACGTGCCAGCAGGTCAAGGTCGAAAATTGCCGACCTCCTGGATTGCTTCAACCCATGCCCATAGCTGAATGGAAGTGAGATTTCATCTCTATGGATTTCATCTTAGGGCTGTCGAAGACAAGGAAGGGACATGATTCCATATGGGTGATTATGGACCGATTGACGAAATCAGCCCTTTTCCTCCCTATTAAAGTTTCGAACTCGGCAGACGACTTGGCTAAATTGTACATCAGGGAGAGAGTGCGTCTGCATGGAGTTCCTATGAAGATAGTGCCGGACCGAGACACGCGATTCACATCTATCTTCTGGACCCATATCCAGGAAGCAATGGGTGTGAAGTTGAAGTACAGTACCGCGTTCCACCCATAGATTGACGGGCAGACGGAACGGGTAAATCAGGTGTTGAAAGATATGCTGCGAGCTTATGTGCTTGATTTCAAGGACAGTTGGGATGACTGTCTTCTATATGCTAAGTTCACCTACAATAACAGCTTCCAGGCAAGTATTGGCATGGCCCCCTATGAGGCGCTGTATGGGCGTCCCTGTAGAGCACCACATTGCTGGGTAGAGGTTGGCGAGAGAAGTTTAGTTGGCCCCGATTTAGTGCAGGCGACCTCAGAGAAGATCGACATTATCAGGCGTCGACTTCTGACAGCGCAGAGCAAACAGAAGAGCTATGCCGATACAAGGCGGCGACAGTTAGAGTTCGAAGTTAGGGACCATGTGTTTCTGAAAGTTTCCTCCAAGAAGGGAGTCCTTTGGTTTGGAAAGAAGGGGAAACTCAGGCCGAGGTTTATTGGCCCATTGCAGATAGAGGATCGAGTGGGGGTGGTGGTGTACTGCCTGGATTTGTCCACGCTACTTGTAGGCGTGCACAACGTATTTCATGTGTCGATGTTGAACAAATACGTTCCTGATCCTTCCCACATTATCAAGTGGGAGCAGGTGCAGTTGAGTGAGGACGTTACCTATGTACTACGTTCGATGCGTATCCTAGATAGGAAGGAGCAGGTGTTGCGCGGTAAGGTGATTCCACTTGTGAAGGTTATATGGACGCATAACACGGAAGAAGAGGCTACTTGGAAAACAGAAGCCGAGGTTTGAAAGAACTACCCTCAGATTCTCGAGGAGTACGAAAATGTACTAATTTCGAGGATGAAATTTTTTCTTAAGGGGGGTAGATTGTAACGCCTCAGAAAAAAATTCGTACAAAGACCCGAGTACCACCTCAGGAAGAAATTACTAAGAACCAAATCCTTTAGAAATTAAGCGAAAATTAACTAGTGCTAAACTAGATTACCTATGAAATTAGCACTAATTACTTTAAATACGATCTGTAAGACCCAAAACAAGTAGAACCGTTAACGCTACATTACCTAAAAACTTAGGACCCATCTCTAAACCCAGTTGCTCTCGGGAGCATCATGAAACTTCCTATCAAACCTGGATTGTGCATCGAAAGTCTGATTAACGCGAAACTATACGCTTATGATCGCCTTACTGGGCTTGACAACTATCTCAGAAATCAAATCCAGATAGTATCCAAAAATGCATAACTTGAACCCGAAGCGAAGTGTGTGAGAAACGCGAATACCTTTAGTAAATGTTCTCAGATTTAAGTAAACTGGGCCAGTCACTTGCGGGCCAAAATCTAAGGTTTCAGCCCGTCAGAATCTGACCCAATTACACCCTCGGATCAGAGAATTTTTCCAACTCATGTCAGTGTTCTTGTGGCATTGATCGAGTGCCAATGACCATTGAATTGAAACTGGTCCTCCACGGTCGATCTGTAAATCCGATCGGACCAAAAACTTAACTCGACCTAGATCCAATACCAAAGAGCTTAACTCCGACCGCATGTAGAAAAGGGGACTCCAGATGTGATCCGTTGGACCGAAACGGCTAGCCTTTGGCTATAACCTTAGTATACTATGGCCCTGGGGCCATTCCCATCACTTTTGGGCCTATATATGGGCCTTAAACCATCTCTCTCTCTCATTCCATACGAATTTGCAACCCTAAGAGAGAGAAAGAGAAGGAAAGAGAGAGAAAATGTGAGAGAAAATGGGAGATCGTTCCTAGGATTCGATCCTGATGCTCTATGTGCTTAACCACCATTCTTGTATCGCTACACGGGTGATTCCAATTTTATTTCTAGGTAAGAAAACCTAACCCTAATCTGTTTTAGGGTTTCAAATAGTGTAAGTGATGAAATAGCTAACCTATTTGATGCTATAGGTGGCCGTCGTGCCGTAGACCAAGGCTTGACATACAAACTGAGTTCGATACTTGTTTATCGGCGAAAGGTGCGGACTATAAATGTTTAGGTTATGGTTTTCAAGGCTTTCAATGTCAGAAATGATTTTTGTCTGACTTGATTTCTATCTCACACGCTTAGATACGATGTTTTTCGTATATACACATACACGTAACTATGTTGATTTTGAAATGCATTCCATGTGTTTGTTGAAATGCCTTAATGAATGTGGAATTTGGATTTGTGCATGCCATGCTTATTGAATGTAAATATATGATGGTTGTAGTGTGACAACTCATTTGTGAAAGGACTTGTCATAATATGTGTTTTAAACTAATTTATTACATGTATGTGATATGTGTAGTCTAAGTGTGTGATAAAATGTCTAAATGAGAAAACACTTGTTTACATGTATGTAATGAGGGTATTGAGATGGGATTCTCAATTCCCTTATCTATGGTTATAGTTTTCTTTACGTAAACTATCCTATTACTATGTGATTTATGGATGAAATGCTTATGTGTGGTAGCATATGTACTATGTGATTGTAGAAATGCTCAAATAAGATTATGTGTAGATTTGGTTGTCACGTGCCGTCTTGGCTATTACATATTAATACTATTTGCTTGGAGTGTGATTGGGGCTACGATGTAGTCCAGGCAATTGGTAATGGTTTACGAACGGTGGCCAAGCTGTTTTAGCCACGACAGATGCGTTCGATGAATCTTAGTCGTATGACATTTGACGACAGTGGTCAGGCCACGCGGAATGCTTATGTATTCCATGTCGATTGAGTCAACATATGCTCGTATCAGTCGGGCCTGTCAAGTAACCCGATTGGCCCAATTGTATGTTCACTAGTATGAACGCTACTGCTTAAATCTAATGTACCAAACTCACCAGTGGAAAGCCCGTTTAACCTTGATACCTCGATCCGCTAAGACTCATGAGCCGGGCATGGTGGTATGGGACATCGTGGTCGATTTATCAGCCTACTTTGGGGTGACGAGCCTCCTCGTAGTGTCCAGTGAGCAACCCAAACTCGTGACCTAAATACGGTGGTATGGGACACTGTATTTGAGCTGTCGGCCTACGATCAGGTGACGAGCCCTTAGTGACTTTGAGTATACACTAGGACTATGCTAAGGCGACGAGCCTTTCCGTAGTCGCTTTGAGTATAAACTAGGCATGCACTGATGGTGACAAGCCTCCTCGTATCGACCTAGAACTTGCCTATTGTATGTGATTTATTAGGATTGATGACCCTAAATGGATCATCGTTTGGGAAATGATATAAGGGAGGTACCTTAGCTTCCCAACCTGCTATATGAATAAGACTAAATAAGAACTTGGCTAATCACGCACATGCACCGCATTTGCTTGTGCCTTTGGCATTGGAGTTGAGTACAGAGGAAGGGGTGCATGCCGCGATTGTAAGATGTTGTCGTAAGAGGGATTGCAGGCGAGGGCATGCATCATTATTACATACTGTCCTTGCATTAATAAGAGTACTTAGGATTTGATTGTTATATTGCTTTATCATTACCGCTTGACTGAATTGATAACATGTTAACCTTTGCTTTTAGCTCCACTGAGTTGATCATTCACTCCCACATTCTGGGACGGTGCTTAAACACCAACCAGACCCTGTTATAGTTACAGATGATGGCGATGCTTATGAAGCGGAGCCAAACTTTTATGATGACGAGGAGGAATTCTCCTACATGCAGTTATCAGGCGGGTCTATGTAGACCGTGTTATGATCGACGGGGCTTACAGGGATGCTGACTAGATATCATTACACTCGTTATGATTGTATTTTAAAGCACACATGTATATTCATTTTGTACATTTTGGGAGTATACATGTATATATTTAACCTGGTAACATGATCACACTTCAGAGACTTATTACAGTTCATATATCTTATACATCTATTACAGTCTTCCACTTGCAAAATTCACTTATCTCTGGAGTATGATATGCTGATTTGGTATAATCCCATTCATGTTTAATGCACCAATATGGACAACATTTAACCATCATTATCTATGTTGCATAAGTGATGTGTTGGAAGTCGGGAGTTGGGCCTATGCTCGACCCCCGAATTTCAGGGCGTTACACATTGCCCCTGCGTTATTCAGCCCGAAGGGCATGACCCTGTAGCTGTAGAGACCTCCATCTGTTACAAAGGCCATCTTTTATTTGTCTGAGGAGTGCATCACTATTTGATTGTAACCCGAGTATGCATCCATGAACGTTAAGAGTTCGTGCCTAGCTGTGCTGTCAACCAGTTGGTCGATCCTGGGAAGCAGAAAGCTGTCCTTGGGGCAAGCTTTGTTCAGATCAGAGTAGTCGACACAGACTCGCCATTTTCCATTAGACTTCTTAACCAGCACCACGTTGGCAATCCACTCAGGATAATAAACTTCCTTAATAAACCTTGCTTCCAGAAGTTTTCTAACCTCTTCGGCAATCGCTACATATCGTTCTGGCTCGAACATCCTTTGTTTCTACTTGACCGATTTGTCATCCGAATCCACGTTTAACTTGTGGACAATCACCTCAGGATCGATGCCCGGTATATCTTGATGGGACTAGGCGAACACATCCTAGGAAGCTCATCATTTGGGCATGATGGTCAAGGGTCAAAGAAGACCCAACCTGGACTTTTCTTGTGTGGTTGTCCTCATCAAGCGGAATGGTTAAGAGATCTTCCATCGGGGAGCTTCTCTCCGAGGATTCCTCTCTAGGATCGAGTGAATTGATCATTAAGGCTTGCTTAGGTATTCCCTTCCTTACTGCAATCGAATAACAATGCCGAGCCTTGCGTTGATCTCCTTAGAGGTAGCCAACCCCACCCTTGGTGGGAAACTTTATCATTAGGTGGTATGTAGATACCACTGCTCTCATGGAGTTGAGCGAGGGTCGTTCGAGGATGACGTTGTAAGTTGACGGGCAGTTCACAACCAGGAAATCTACCATTAAGGTGACTTGATTCTTCCGTTCTTCGACTGTAACGGGGAGGAGGATGACGCCCTAAAAAATGACCTTGTCCCCTGCAAAGCCATGCAGAGGGGTTTAAATGGCGTTGAAGGCACGATCTATTGACTCCCATCTTGTCGAAGGCTTTGGAAAAAGGTTTGTCGGTTGAGCTACCCATATATACCAAAATGCGGTATACCTTCTAATTGGTTATAGTCATGGCCACGACCATAGCATCGTGTGGGGGTGTTGGATACTGCGGGTGTCGTCCTGGGAGAATGTTAAGCTGCACGTATTCATTCACTATTCCTTACATAGCCTGTTTGCAAGGTGAACATAGTGGTCTAGATCAGTACTTCGAGCATGTGCCTTTCGAGCACGGTTTGAGTCTCTGCCCCTCGCAGGTCCACCGCAGATGGTTCGGATCTCAATGCTGGTGTCGGCAGTTTTACTTGGCTAGTCGTCCTTCCTAGCCAACCGTCCATCCTTGACATACTCTTGCAGTTGCCCACTATGAATAAGGGTTTCGATTTCCTCCTTGAGGTCAAAACAATCGCTAGTGTTGTAGCCGCGGTCGTAGTGGAAGCAATAATACTTCCGCTTGTCTCGCTGATCCGCATCAATCTTCACGCAGCTCGGCCATTTTAGCAGTAGTTTGTCTCTGACCTCCAGAAGGACTTGCTCTGGAGAGGTGTTGAGAGGTGTGTATGAGCTAAACCTACTCTTGGGACACCTACTCAGTCGTTGTCCACGGGTCCTATCTTCATTTGACCTCTTTTTGCTAGAGGTCGTCCAAGGTGCTGCTTCTTCTTTACACTTCTTATCCCTTGATGAGTTCTCGACATTCTTCGCAGTCTTCCGAGAACTGAAGAGATCTTCAATGTTCGAGTACTTCTGAGCTCGGTTCATAACCTCTCCAAGGGTAGTTGTAAGATTCTTTCCAATCGAGAAGAGGAACCTCCTTTCTCTGAGACCCGATGTCATTGTAGTTAGTGCAATCTTATCTGAGTAGTCGTCGACTATCACGGCTTCCCCATTGAATCACACGATGTAATCTTTCAAAGATTCTCCCTCTCTTTACTTGATGGTGAGTGGTTGGGTGGACGGTTTTCGTCGTTCCTTCCCGACGATGAATTGTGTCAGGAAGGCTTTGCTCAAGTCGGCGAATGAACCAATTGACCTTGGCTTCAGTTGCCTTTACCAACTCCACGCAGCCCTCATGAGGGTTAGGGAAAAAGTGCAACACATGATCAACCTGGATGCTGACTGGAGCTCCATCCATGATCGGTAAGACTCCATGTGCTTTGTCGGATTCCCAGAACCCGAATACGGGGCAATAGGTGGCATCAGGAATCTCAAGGGCAACGTCGAGCTCATGATTTCAATGGTGAATGGGGGTTCCATCTCCTCCATCATTGCCTCTATTGTTGCTGGAGCTTGCGCTTAATAGGCTCGACGCATGATGCCGATCTGACCATGGAGCTCATTGAGTTGAGCTTCCCAAGGGTCCTTATTCTCGGTTACAGCCTCGGCGGCAGGATCTACTTCGGGCGTTTTCCCTTGCTTTAGCTTCTCCAGCTCATGACATAAATTTGAAGGGGCTTGCATTGATGTCCCTTGAAACGTGCTATGATGCTCGAGCAGACATAGTTTGGGATGCCACTTTCCTGGAGCCAACGGGTGTAGAGTCTTCAATAGCAACCGGGGCCACTATCCCTTGGTTAGGGAGGGGGAGTTACCTTTCTAGCACTCACCTCACTTGGGTGAGCTCGCTGACCAGCGTCTCAACCTGGTTTTATAATAAGTGGTATTGCCCTCCCTAGTTTTGAGATCGCTGCGTCGGCCCTATAGGGGCCGATTTAGCATGAAGCTGAGAAGACGAGTTATGCTGCCCGGCCGGCTCGAGGTTGGCAGTGGTGGTCGAAAGGAGTGTTTTCTTTCTTCTTTTTGCCATTGCTATTTTTAATAAAGCAGGATGACCTTCACGTCGTTTCCTACAAAAGATGTCAAAATGTTGATGTAAAAATTCAATTCACCCTCTTCTGACTTCCGAGCACCTGCGCAGGAAGAAGACAAAGGAGACCCTGGCTAAAGCAGGGGACCCTCCAATGCCAAAGTCAGGCTAGGAATCTGGGTCTAGTGTAAAGGGATTTTGGGTGAGAGATTTTGCGTACCTTTCCCTATGGTCAAGCCCTACATTTATAGTGTCAGTGGGACACTGAGGGCCCATCATCTTCAGCACAATCTCAGCCACTAGGCGGGACATGCGCAAATGGTGTTGTTATTAGTTATCCCATGATCGTGGGTAGGGCAGTTATTCCTATTGTGTGTTACTAGAGTAGATTCAGCTCCGTTGGTCGGCAGATGATCACTCGGGCTGTACCTAGTTGGTCGGTCGATATTCATCCAAACCGAGCTTATACGGTTAGCCGATAACTGTTCAGCTCGACCTTGCTTCTCTGGTCGGCCAAGAGTTATCCAAGCTGAGCCTAAATAGGTCGAGCTTGGGCGATTCTGCTGAGGATGACTTGATTTGGACTGAGGCCAATGTGTATTTCAACTTGGGCGTGATTCCTTGTTTGGTCTTCTCAGTTCTAGTGACCTTATTGTTCTGACAAGTCATACGGTCCATGACAGGCGATACCAAGCAGGAGATCGGAATAGCATGACATTCATGACTGCCATTTCGACGTTGGTCTTATGTTACTTTTGTTGAGCTGTCTAAGAGGGGTCGGACTACAATGATGCTCGGCGTTGACATCTTCCTAGGGCCCACCATGATATTTATTTTCCATCCAACTTGTTCATAAGGTCATACAGACCTGGATAAAGAAGGGAAAACACAAATTTCAACTTGATCCAAACCTTCTATGAATCCCAGGAAGTTTTTGAAGGTATGCCTTCAATCCCGGCTGTTTCTTGTGGTGTGGTCCAATTAAGTGTTGGGTCTGCTTCATTTTTGGGATCATATCCTAAAATAAATATGTATGGACGGTGTTATGGGAAGATCCGAGCCCCTTATAGTTCCGAGGGATGATGTTATGTTGATCCGATCGAACGGGTGACTACCAGCTCGGCTCGGACTATAATTGTGGACACTGTTCGACGAAGGTTTATAACCACTCTGACTAAGACTTTATCTGCCAGAAGGATCGAGCTGAGGTTAGATCCTGAGGTGAGTATTCCATGAACTAAGCTTAGAAACTACCATAAGTGGAAGTGGCCGGTTACTTTGCTCGCGGATACGCATAATATGCTACACGATCCTTAAATTATGTATAATATCTCCATGATCCAAAAATCCTCCTAATTGAGGGAATCGTGCCGAGATTAACGGACCCAGATCATCCGACAATCAGGTATAAATACATCAAGACCCCATTGCTACAGGTACGCAACATCACGCACGCTCTCTCTACCTTTCAACTTAGATCCCGATTTCCTTGACCTGACTTAGGCATCGGAGGGTCCCCCGGCTTAGCCAGGGTCTCCTTTGCAAATCGCTTGTGCAGGATCAGGGTCCATCCGGGGAGCATCCCGAGGAGTGGAGGGTGATCCAGATTTTGTCATCAACATTTTTGGCGTCATCTGTGGGAAGTAAGTCAGGTTCCTATTCTCGAGTATAATGGCTAGAGGGAAAAAGAAAGTAGTAGCTATGGAACCAGAGCCAAATGAGCAAACCCGCTCCTCCTCACTACTTCATGCCGAATCAGCCCCGGGGCCTTCCCAGCGTTCTCGTATCGGGCGAATAAATAGCGCGCCATGCAGAGCGAAATACAAGCCCTACGTGATGAGGTGAACAGGACGAAACAACAACAGGAGCCACAACAACACCCGGCTCAGGAAAATCTTGTTCATGAACCGGTCGGTCTGGTTGTGGAAGATCACTCTGCGCTGAGGAGTATGAGGCCTAAGGCACCTCAACACCACCAAATGTCAGTTTCGGGTCAAAATCCTCTTCCGACCCAAATCCTAGCCTCAGCTCGGAACACTGCCACTCGAGCTCCGACCAACGCTTCGGTCACTTCAACCCTGGCACCGAAGATCTCCGTCACTAGCTAGAACGGAGGAGGGGAAGGAGGACCCCAGAAATAGAGAACACTCAAGAAATCGTAGCAGAAAATAAGGACCCTTAGGAGAAACGGTTCGTGAAGCTCAATGACAAATTCTTAGCTCTGGAAAAGAAACAACAGCCGACGTCAGTTCCTACTGCCATTTAGGCAATGATGAAAGAGACCGAGCCCCCCTTCACCTCAGAAATCATGAACGAGGTGATACCTTAGAGGTTCCGGATACCTCCCGTCATCCAATACTCCGGGTTTACAGACCCATCTGAGCATGTGGAAGCCTATCGCTCGTGGATGCAAATTCAGAAATCGACGGATGCCATGATGTGCAGAGGGTTCTCAATCACGCTTAAAGTTCCGCTCGGAGTTAGTACCGGCAGCTCAAACCAAATTCCATCAGTTCCTTCGCAGAGTTGAACCGACTATTCCTTACCCAATTCATAAGTGGTAAAAGAAGTCAAAAGCCCAACACCCACCTGTTCGCTATCAAGCAAGAGCCAAAGGAGTCGTTGAAAGATTACATCGCGCACTTTAACAAGGAAGCACTATCGATAGAAAATTACGACGACAAAATGGTGCTCGTTGCTGTGTTCAGCGGCCTAAAAGAAGAAAAATTTACTTTCTCCATTAGAAAGAACCCACTAAAGACACTGGCTGAACTTGTCACTAGAGCTCAGAAATACACCAACGCAGAAGAATTCTCCAATGCCCGCAAAAG
Organism: Magnolia officinalis; assembly: GCA_021015155.1. Taxonomy (NCBI): domain Eukaryota; kingdom Viridiplantae; phylum Streptophyta; class Magnoliopsida; order Magnoliales; family Magnoliaceae; genus Magnolia; species Magnolia officinalis. The sequence continues at coordinate 21,972,595 of JAJHSJ010000011.1, forward strand.
TGTACAGGTAACAGAGCCAAATGGTAAAGGGAAGATGCCTAGGAATGAGGAAGTCCAGCAGTCCAACAAGGGGACCGACGACCGAGCCCATCGCGATCGTCATTCGAGCAGAAGGCCATAAGGAAAGTTCCGTTCTATACCCCCATAACACGTCTGCCGAGCAGATTTTATTGGACATCCGGGGAGAAAAGCTGTTGAATTGGCCTGTTTGCATGAGGCCGACCCGGATCACCGAGACAAGCGTAAGTACTGCCGATTCCACCGAGATCACGGTCATAATACGGCTAACTGTGTGGATCTGAAAGATGTGATCGAAGCCCTTATTCAGAAGGGACACCTGCGCCGATACACTAAAGAGGGAAAAGCCGCTCGAAAAGAAGAAAGAGAGCGAAAGCAGCTAAACAATACCACGGAAGAGCCCGCCGAAATCCGTACCATCTTCGGGGGTCATCTGGTGGAGGAGATTCAAATAGAGCGCGGAAGGCTCACTCCTGGAAGTCCGAATTGGAACATTACGTCCACTTGACCGAACGACCTAGCAAGGAGTTCTGGGTCAGCCCCTGCACTCTAACCTTCACAGAAGAGGATGTGCACGGGATCCAGCACTTGCACGACGATGCCTTAGTAGTGACCATGACCATAGCAAACCGAAAGGTGTACCGCATCTTGGTTGACACCGGGAGCTCGGCCGACATGATTTATTCTGAAGCCTTTGAAAGAATGAAAATTCCGAGGTCTCATCTTAGACCTGTGAAGACCCCATTACATGGCTTTGCCGGGGAAAGAGTGATCTCCGAGAGAGCCATCTCCCTCCCAGTGATTGCAGGAGAAGGACATCATCAAGTCGCACTCATGGTGGACTTCCTAATTGTTAATGTACCATCAGTACATAACATCATCTTGGGCAGAGCTTCCCTCAATGTAATGAGAACGGTCGTCTCCGCTTATCACTTGATGATGAAATTCCTCGGCGAGGGCGGGATAGGCTACCTCCGAGGCGATCAGCGAGAAGCTCGGAGATGTTACGCAATGGAAGTAAAGAAATGATCAGTTAAGCAGGCACTTACCATCAATACAATAGACCCCAGAGGCCTGCGGAAGGCTCATTTGTAGAAGATGTGGAGAAGGTGCTGCTCGATGAGGCCGATCCGAGCAAAATTGTTCAGCTAAGGACATCATTGAATCTTGAACTACGGCTTGAAATACTAACCTTCCTACGACAACATAGGGATGTTTTCGCATGGTCCCACCAAGATATGCCCGGGATTTCTCCGGATGTCATAGTCCACAGGCTGAATGTGGATCCAGATCACAGACCTGTCAAGCAGAAGAGAAGGTCGTTCGATGCCGAGCGATACGAAGCAATTGCCGACAAGGTCTCCATTCTACTCGGCGCCGAATTTATAGAAGAAGTGCATTATCCCGATTGGATAACAAATGTAGTCATTGTGAAGAAAGCTAACGGTCTGCGTAGATTACTTGGATCTAAACAAAGCTTGTTCGAAAGATAGTTTCTGTTGTCTCAGATCGATCAGTTGGTGGACAGTATAGCGGGACACAAATTATTCTTTTTTTGTATGCATACTCTGGGTATAACCAGATCGCAATGCATCCCCCAAACAGGTAGAAGACTACTTTTGTTACAAACAAAGGAAAATTCATTGGGTTTCAAGTCAGTCAGAGAGGCATCGAGGCAAACCTCGACAAGATCAAAGCATTCCTCGACATGAGTTCGCCTCGAACTATCAAGGAAATACAATGCCTCATAAGGCGAGTCACAGCGCTCGAACGCTTCATATCCAGGGCAACAGATAAATACTTCCCCTTCTTCCACAGTTAAAGGGTAATATGAAGGCAGAGTGGACGTTGGAGTGCGTACAAACCTTCCAGCAACTGAAGCAGTATCTGAGCTCACCCCCCTGCTATCTAAACCTGAAGAAGGTGAACTCCTGTTCCTCTACATCGCGGTCTCGGCCTCGGTCGTCAGCTCGGCCTTGATCAGAGAGGTTGGGGGTAAGCAACACCCTATATATTACATGAGCAAGGCTATGGTACCTGTAGAAATGAGATATTCACCCTTGAAAAGCTAGCGCTCGGCCTCATTGTTTCAGCTCGGAGGTTACGTCCATACTTCTAAGCTCATTCTGTAGTTGTGTTAATAGACTCCCCTCTCAAACAAGTTTTTTAGAGGCCCGAAGTGTCAGGTCGGATGACCAAGCGGGACATCAAACTTGGTGAGTTCGATAACAATCAAGGGCCAAGCTGTGGCCGACTTCATTGCCGAATTCACCACTCCGAGCATAGAAAAGGTCAGTACTGAAGTTGAAATGATTCCACCTGTCCCCCCAAGAGACCAAAAGGTGGTATCGGACTGGGGATGGGTTCTCTATGTGGACAGATTATCCAATATCAAAAGGGCAGGGGCCGAATCGTCCTGATCGCGCCTGATTCCACGACTATCCAATACACGATCAGACTTGGGTTCAAGGCCTCAAACAATGAGGCAGAATACGAGGCTTTACTAGCCAGACTCAAATTGGCGGCGATCCTGGGTGTTCATTTTCTTCAGGTCCGATGCGACTCTCAGCTGGTGGTAAACCATATTTTCACCTAGACGAAGCCAAGGAAACAAGGATGATCGCTTATCTTGACGAGGCGAGGAAATTGATTGAAAGATTTTTAAGTTGCACTGTCCATCAAATCCCGAGAGCGAAAAATTCATGGGCCGCCGACCTAGCGCAGCTCACCTCGGCCGTGGAAGGGAAGATCCCGCGAGGCATCCCCGTTGAATTCTTAGAGCATCCGAGCATCGACAAGACGGAGAAGAAGGAAGTCAATCCAGTGCATGTTAATCCGAGCTGGATGGACCCGATCTTTAAACACCTTACGTCCGGCGAGATTCCCTCGAATAGGTTGGAAGCCAGGTGGCTGAGAGTCCGAGCAGCTCGATACACCATTCTGAATGGTATCCTATACAAAAAGGCATTCTCAGCCCTACCTCAGGTGTCTCCTGCCCGATGAGGCAGAATATGTCATTTGAGAGATTCACGAAGGAATCTGTGGGAACCATTCTGGCAGCCGAGCCTTGGCCTGAAAATACTCTGATAAGGATATTTTTGGCCGACCATCAAAGATGACTCTAAAGACTATGTTTAGAAATACGACAAATGCCAGCATTTTGCAGCCGTGCCGAGGCAACCCGCAGAAAAAATGACTCCCATAAGCGGTCCTTGGCTATTCACCCAGTGGGGAATTGGCATCATCGACCCTCTGCCCACAGGAAAAGGGTAAGTCAAGTTTTCCATTGTTGCGGTCGACTACTTCACCAAGTGGGTCGAGCCGAGCCTGTTGCCAAAATTATAGAACAGAAGGTGATTGACTTTGTTTGAAAAAATATCGTCTGTCGGTTCGGGATTCCGCGCACTATCGTGTCAAACAATGGCCGGTAGTTCGACAATGACAAAGTCTGAAGCATGTGCCAAGGACTCGGCATCACAAACGCATATTCTTCTCCTCGACACCCCCAGTCCAATGGACATGTGGAGGCAGTCAATAAAGTTATCAAGCACCATCTCAAGGCAAAGTTGGAGAAAGTAAAAGGCAGCTGGCCTAGTAACTCCCATTCGTTCTTTGGGCTTATAGGACCACAGCTCAGTCCTCAACTGGGAAAACTTCGTTCTCACTCTCTTACTGCTCGGAGGCGATGATGCCAGTCAAAATCGGTCTCCCTACGACTCGGGTTAAGAATTACCAAGAAAAATAGAACTCCGAGCAGATCGGGGCTAACCTGGATTTGATCGAAGAAGTCAGAGATACCTCGAGGCTCCTAGTCGCAGCTCGACATCAACAAATGGCGCGATTTTACAATTTGAAGGTCAAGACCAGGTGGTTCCAACCAAGGGATTTGGTCCTTCGCTAGGTATTTCAGAACACCAATGAGCCGGGGGCTGGAACACTCGGGCCTAACTGGGAAGGGCCTTATCGGGTCATCCGGCCGACCAAACCGGGCTCCTACCACTTAGAAGACCTTAAGGGCCGTCAGCTCCCCCACCCTTAGAATGCCGAGCACCTGAAAGTTTACTATCCGTGACGAAATAGCCTTTAAGGCTCTCAATAAATGTACGCCTCCAAGCGACAAGCCTTTAAGGCCCTTAGCAAAAGTACGCCTCCGAGCGACAAGCCTTTAAGACTCTCAATAAAATTCACCGCTCCTTACCTATGTGAACGAATCATCTACTAAGGAAAAGTTACCTCTCGTATGCAGGGGCGAACTCGATGAACTAATCCTTTAAAGAAATGGTTAGTACATTATCCCACAAATATTCTACATGACATCCTCTCTAAATCAGGAGAAAAGCCTAAAGATGACCCGACTCCCCTAACATAGGAGTCGACTCACTGACTAACGGATAAAGTAGATGCTCCTCGCCAATTGTGGGACGAGTTGACCCCCTAGGGGTCCGGACTCAATAAATAGGTTATAAAGGCCTCAAACTCTACGAGGTGGCATTGGAAGGAGCTGACCTGACAAAGGGTCGGCTCGGCCATGCCTTAAAATAAATTGGCCTATCAACGAATCAGTTTGGCAATCAACAATCGACAGTCAACATCCAAAAATTAATTACGGATTAACATATAAAAAAAATTGTCATTCATGCGCCCTCTCCAGAGGGTAAAAAATCATCATTCATGAACCTTCATTAGAAGGTCAAAACGTAACCACCAAAAAGAAAAAGTTTCAACAAATTAAAAAAAAGAAGAGATAAATGACCCAATCTATGCAGTCGGGGGAGGAGGAGCTTGGGTGTTAGGGGCTTGATCCGGACTAACATCTTCAACAGAAACCTCTCCGGCATCTTCGGACAACAAAAGTTCGACGTTAAGGTCCGGATATAGATCCTGGACCGCCTTGATACAATCATCGAAGCCACAATTGTAAAATTTGGTGGCTTCGGCGTCCCTTTTTTTGAAGCCTTGAAGGCATCCACTGCTGCAGCCACTACCGCAGCTAGAGAAGCCTCGTCCTCAGCCTGTTGAGTTTCTCATGCCTGAGAAACAGCTCGGCTTTGCTCTTCTGCCGCCTCGGCCCTAACCCACTCAAGGAATTCACCCAATCGAGTGTTCACCTTAGCAAGTGAGTTCGCTTGAGCCCTGGCCCGTGTCAGTTCGGCAGTTGCAGTGTCGCATCGGGCTTTGTAGTCATCTGCGACCCCCTGCTACGCAGCTCTCTAGCTTCGAGGTTAGTCACGACCCCCTGTAGCCGAAGCTCCATAGACTTCCTGTCTTCAAGCTGCTGACGTAGTTCGCCCTGCTCAAGTTGAAGAAAGGTGACTTCATCCCGCAAGACCCCCACCTCGGTCTTGAGGGCCTCCACCTCAGCCTCTCTCTTTTCTGACTCTCGCGCTCTCTCTCAAGCTAAAAGGAGCTTTGGGACAGACTGAACAAAAACAAGAGTATGAGCACTCGAAAGCGGTAAGTATAAAAAGACAAGGAAGGTTAACAGAGATATCGAGTAGAATACGGAGGCCATGTCATTCAAGAAAGAGCTGTCTGACTTGTTGAGAAGGCGGACTATATCCTCCTCTGGGGCATGTTTGGCGGCCTAAGGCGTCAAGCAAGACAGGTGGTAGCCCAGTTCGAACCTCCCGCCGCTCGTCCCCACATGGGCCAAGCCCGCTGCCTCTACAAATCCAGTCCTGTTGCTAGCCGAGGCCTGAGCTTCGACTCCGAGATCCTCTCCAGCCTCTTGAGGGGTGATCATGACGTCAACCATCTGAACGGCTTCCTCTCGCTCAGATGATGAGGGGATAACTATGCAGGGGGCTTCAGGACGAGCCTCCTCGGTGGGGGAACGGCGGTGGGGGGGAAAGAAGGAGTTATGGTTGCTGGAGTTGGAACAATGATTGCCGGGACTCGAGCCTCAACGGGCGTCATAACTAGGGCTGCAGTGACAAAAACTAGGGCTGCAGCTGAAGCCGCAGCAACAGAGACTGGACATGGGGGATTCTCCCCGTGAGGAATGGCCTGCCTCCTCCGAACGGTGGTTTTTGTTCGGGATTCGGCCCTCAACAGCTCCTCTACCGTTGGGGCGGTTTTCCTTCTCCGAGAACCAGATGTCTCGGCCATACCTGCGCAAAGAATGGCAAATCAGCAACCATATAAATGTCTTTTCGGAAGAAGCGGAAGGAAAAAACTTACTGAAAGACGTCGAGAGAGGTTGAGACTTGTACCGGACCAGTGAAGGTTAGTGGCAGTGATCAAGTCCGACCAGGAGCGAAACTCCCCCGAACGCACCTTCGCCTTAGCTACTTGATTTTTCTGGTCCGAGGTGAGAAGAGACAAACCCCTGGGGAATCTACAATGATAAAAAGTGCTTCAGTACAACTGGAGTAAAGAAAAAAGGACACAAGGGAAGAAAATGACTAAAAGTCTGACCTGGTTTTGAAAATCGGGGGGGGACCCGAGTTGTCAGAGCCTCGAACTCCACTGCTGGCGCCTCCCATTCACCCGCAGCCTAGAACCACTTATTCTTCCAATCCTTGTTGGAAGACGGAAGATTCATCACCAACCCCGACCCCTTACTGTCTCGGGTCACGAAGTAGTACCATGGTTCTTGGCTATTATGCTTGACCAGGTACAAATTTACCAACTCCTCTAGGGTCAGCTTGAAATTCCCGACGTGACGCCAGATGATAAATGAAGAAATTAACATCCTCCAAGCATTGGGGGTGAATTGCCCAGGAGCTAGTCCGAGGTAGGCGGTCATGGCTAGGATAAAGGGGTGCAGAGGAAGTCAAAGCTCGCATTGCAGCGTACAAAGAAAAATAACAACTTCTCCCTTAGCAGGTGCGCCAGCGGTGTCAAGGGGCTCTGGAGCCCTTATCTGAACGGAGTCTGAGATCTGAAACTCTGAGCGGATCCACTCCATTTGAGACTCTGATAGTATGGAGCCTCCTGGGACTACCTCTGAGGCCCTCCCACTCGCTGGCATCTCGGCAGCCTCGGTCGTGGTGGTTCGGGGGGCTCGAGCGGTTTTCTTTTTACCACCCTGACGAGTCCGAACACCCGTCTCCTTCAATTTTTGGGGCGGAGGGAATAGGGGCACTGCTTCATAGGGACCTTCGGAGGCCCCTCTCCCTTCATTAGAACTCCCCGACTCAGAATCGTCATCATAATCCCGAACGGTCTCCAAGTCGAATGACATCTTAAAAGGAAGAAACGCAAAGAAGCACAAGGAAGGAGACTCATCGGGCGGTCACCGGGAATCGCTTCTGTTGGTAATGCCTGATCGGTCGGAATCGCCTGTTGGAAAACCTTGACCGGTAGGAATCGCCTTCGCCGAAAATCACCTCCTCTGATAACAACTCAAACACAAAGCGCAAAAGTGGAATCGAGGTCTCCAATGGAGGCTTATATAGACCTTGCCAAATCTCTGCATTAATGACAAGGAATAATGGCTGTAGCCGAATCGTCGCGAGCCGACTTCGGAGCTTACGTGGCCACACACTATTGTCTCGGGCTTTGTCGAGCGGTACGCCCATGACATCGAGCAATGTGCTCCCGATAAGCGAAGCGACGCCCGAGCAATGAAAGCTCCGTCCGAAGCACTAATCAGGGTGTACGTGGTGATAGAGCATAGGCTGACAACGATTCAAAATCATAGTCGTCGCCACGCGACTGCTGAATATTGGTTTGTGGGCGGGAAAACCTTTAGGGTGCGACGCTTCAAAATTCTGAAATCAGGATGATATCGGTACACATGAGAGGTTCGGTAGACAAGGCGGGTGATCTTTCGTGTACTTACTCTCTGAGTCCGTAACCGACCTCGAAGAGTAGGGGGCTACTGTTATGGGAAGATTCGAGCCCCTTATAGTTCCGAGGGATGACGTTATGTTGATCCGATCGTACGGGTGACTACCAGCTTGACTCAGACTATAATTGCGGACACTGTTCGACGAAGGTTTATAACCACTCTGACTAAGACTTTATTTGCCAGAAGGATCGAGCCGAGGCCAGATCCCGAGGTGAGTATTCTATGACTAAGCTTAGAAACTACCATAAGTGGACGTGGCCGGTTACTTCGCTCGCGGATACGCACGACGTGCATAATATGCTACACGATCCTTGAATTACGTACAATATCCCCATGATCCGAAAATCCTCCTGATTGAGGGAATCGTGCCGAGATTAACGGACCTAGATCATCCGACAGTCTCCGACAGTCAGGTATAAATACATCAAGACCCCATTGCTATAGGTACGCAACATCTTACACTTTCTCTACCTTTCAACTTAGACCCCGATTCCCTTGACCTGACTTATCGGAGGGTCCCCTGGCTTAGCCAGGGTCTCCTTTGCAAATCCTTTGTGCAGGACCAGGGTCCATCCGGGGAGCATCCCGAGGAGTGGAGGGTGATCCAGATTTTGTCATCAACAGACGGCGTAGATAAAACTTATAAATCATGTCGGGGCTGATTTTTAGTCCCCTGATCTAACATTGGGTGATCCACTTGATGGTGGAAATGGATTTCAAATTAACATCGTAGCCGGACCCATTTGAATCTCCAACCCTTGTGACTCATCTCTCGTTGTATTCATCTCTACACCGAGTGTTGCCGCCCGTGCAGACAACCATAATCCAATTTTTATAGGGCCCACTGTCTCTAATTTTTACAGGGCCCACCGTGATGTGTAAGTAAGATTCACTCCCATCATTAGATGCGCGATTCCATTCTGGGCCTAAAGTCAAAAAAATCATGCTAACCTTTGATTCATCTCAACCACAATGATGGAAAACGTAGGGAAAGACGTCGACCTTTGATTTTTACTAAGCTTAACATGACAAGTATGTAAAAGCCACTCCAACCATTAATATGACACTAAAAATCTATGGCTTATGTCCAAAAAACATCAGGGGCATAAGTGATTCAGGGGGGCCAAACCAATGAAAATAGTTTGGAGGGAGAGTTTTCCTTATACACTGTTTTCAATCATGTGGTCCACTTGAACCATGGATGAGGCTAATTTTTTAATACATGGTTCTAATATGGGGTAACTCACCTGATGGTTGGGGTGGATTTCATATTAACGCTATGGTGGGGCCACCGTAGCTGACTACTTTTGCTCTTAGAATAACTTTGTCTATGTATTGTTATTAAATAACATTAATTAGTCCTTTAATTAGTCAACTGGTTGGAAAAAATGGAATGTCCAACTAGTTGTGTGTGAGCATTTCTCTATATATGGACGCGGATTGCTTACTACCCCTAATCCGTCCGGGCAGGGATTTGTGGGGCCCACTATGATGTAAGTGTTTTATCCATGTTGTTCATCGTTTTTCTCATATCATTTTAAAATATGAGCGAAAAAATGAGGCACATAAAGAGCTTAAGTGGACCACAAAGTGGGGATTGAATTTCCACCATTAAAAAGTTCTTAGGAGCTGAAGAAGTTTTAGATTAAGCTGATATTTGTTTTTTAACTTCAACTGCGCCTACATGACCTTATGAATAGGTTGTATGGTAAAAAAAACATTACGGTGGCCCTTAAAAGGTTTCAGTGGTGGGTGTCATTATCACTGCATCTTTCTTTGGTGTGGTCTACTGGAACCGTGGACACGCTTCAATTTTAGAATCTTATCTTAAAATTATCCGAGAAAAGAGATGAGCTCCGTGGATAAAATACTTACATCATGGTGCGCCCCACAGAGCCCTGCCTGGGCGGTGTAGGACACAATCCGCGTCCCATATATATATATATATATATATTATATATAGCCATGCTCCCCTGCGCGCCTACGCACGTGCGCACCTTTGTACATGTGCCATGGGTGTCTAATTTGAACGGTCCATGTGATGCGGAATCCCATGAAACCCATGTAACAAATTTTCACCTTGATCTAAAATTCTGGTGGGCCATAGAAAAGAGAAATGCAAATCAAGGGAGGAACTGTTTTCATTTTTCATGGCCCATCAAAGTTTTAGATCAAAGTAAAACTTGGGCCCGGGAGGTTTCACGAGGTGCTGCTTCACATGAGCGGTTCAGATTTTGGATCCCCATCATGTATGATGGGTTCTCAAAAAAGTTAGTACGTAGCACCTACGAACTGGTTCGCAGGTGAGCGCTTGTGTGTGTGTGTGTGCATATATATATATGGAAAAAGGTACTATGCACTCGACCTCAAGAGTCCGTCCCATGAGGTCGAGCTGTGTGGGCCCCACAGTCAGATGCACCATTCCATCGTAGGCCTAGGTCACAAAAATCAAGTCAATCCATGACTTGTGTGGGCCACACCACATACAGAAGTTGAGAGGGGCCGTGCACCATTAAAACATTCATAACCGTTTTTGAGGCCCCACCGAGATGTGGTTTGCAAATCCAGCCCATCCATTATGTGTGTCCCACTTGAATGAGGGTTCAGACCAAGTTTCAGGAGCATGCAAAGCTCAGGTGGGCCCCACCAAGTGCTTTTATATGTTTTAACGGTGTCTTCACATAATTTTAGATGGTATGGCCCACCTGAGTTCTATATACGGCTGATTTTTGGGATATCCCATAATTTAAAAGGGACCCATCAAATGCACAGTGTTGATGGTCGAAACGCATCATGGTGGGGCCCCACACAGCTTGACCTCACGGGAGCTTATCGTGAACTCGAGCGCATAGTACCTAAACCATATATATATATATATAATATATATATATATATATATAGATATAGAGAGAGAGAGAGAGAGAGAGAGAGAGAGAGAGAGAGAGAGAGAGAGAGAGAGAGGTGGTCTCCTGCGCACCGTCCCCACAGGAGACATTCATAGGCACCAAGGCATGATTGCTTACACGGTGGGCTAAGGTTAGGTCCTATTGTGATGCATTTATGAAATCCATTCTGATGATTAAGTCTATAACGAAAATTTAGCCAAAAAGTTGATAAACTATGTAGGTTCATGATTTAAGTGGGCCACACCGAGGAAAAGTGGGAGAGGACACATATCATTGGATTTTTACTAGGCCTATCATGATGTTTATAGGAAAACCACTTCAAACATTAACTAACTCGTAAAAATTCACACATAGAGACCAAAATTTAGGCCTATAAGTGATTTAGGTGGGCCACACCCAGTGAAACAGTTTGGATGATGGCCATCTCCACTTAAAATGTTTCCGCTCATATGACTCAACTGAATTATGGATGTAGGTAGTTTTTGATATCTATGGCTAAAATTTTGTCATTCACCTCACCATCGGAGTAGATTTAATATTCATCATTGTGGACCCACCTTGGCCTGGCAAGACTGTCAGGACACGGATTGCATCCTAACCCTGCCACCAGGGGCACTGCTTGTTGGTGCTCGTGGTCCCACAATGATGTATGTGTTTTATCCGAGCTTTCCATCCATTTTTTCCATCTTATTTTATGGCATTAGCTAGAAAACAAGATAGATCTAAGTCTCAGCTGGACCACACCATAGGAAAATAGTGGTGATTGAACATCCACGGTAAAAAAAGACTTCCTAAGAGTCTTGTAGCATTTATTAGCTATCCAACCTGTTGTTGATTAGGGCATACAGACCTGGATGAAGGGATAAGACAAATATCAGCTTGATCCAAAATTCTTGAGAGCTCTAGGAAATTTTTAACAGTCGTTGTTCAGTCACGACTGATTCTTGCGGTGTGGTCCACCTGAGAATTGGATCTTACTCATGTTTGATCTTATGCCCTTAAATGATATGGAAAGATGGATGGACAATTTGGATCATGCATGTATCATGATGAGCCTACATTGCAGTTTCAACACCGTCGAGTATAGGTTGCCACTTGACACACTTGTAAATCAAGACATGCTAAACATGCATGGATGGTGGAAATCAAGGTGGGAGGGCCGAAGATGGCCCAATCGTGATGTGTATGTGAAATCAATTCCAATCATATAGTGCATGAGGAAAACATAAGACACATTCATAATTTATGCTGAACCACATATGCGCAAACAATACAAGGGATGCCCACCATCCAAACTGTTTAACTTGGTGTAGCTCACATAAATCACTTATGGGCATAAAATTTGATCCCCATACATGAATTTTCATAAGGTAGATAATGTTTGGAGTGGATTCTAGATAAACATCACGGTGGACCCTGTACAAAGTCAACAGTAGCCGTCCCCCTCTCCCACTGTTTCCCCTCGTGTAGCCCACATGAATCAAGTATCAACTTGATGTTGGAATCTCATCGCTTAATTTCTCTCACATGCCTAATGGTCGGGGTGGATTTCCCGAATGCATCACAATGGGCCGACCCCAGTCCACCTGTCTAACAAAGCCTAACTCGGTGCGTACGAAGGTCTCCTGTGGAACGGTGCGCCGGAGGAGACCACCACTATATATATATATATATATATTATAATATATATATATATATATATTATAGATATATATATATATATATATATATATGAAATACTCACGCACACAGTTAATTGGACATTGCATTTTCCTTGATTAATTCAAGGACTAATTAATGTTAATTTAATAAGGAGATAGAGAAAAGTTAACCCTAAGAGGAAAAGTAGCCGGCTGGAGTGGCCCCACTTAATGTCATAACTCACTCCATATTAGCAGCAGGGCTAAAAAAAATCAACCTCATCCGTCGTTCAAGGGAAGACATGACTGAAAACAATGTGCAAGGAAAACTCACCCTACAAACAATTTTCCATTGATTTGGCCCCACTTGAATAACGTATGCCCCTGATTTTGTGTGCATTGGCCATAGATTTTTAGTGTGTCATCTTAATGGTGGAGTAGATTTTCACATGATCATCATATATTAAGCTGGTAAAAATCAAGGGGGACGTCTCTTCCAACTATTTCGAATGATATGGCTGAATTAAATCAAAGGTTAGCCTATTTTCGGATGTAGGCCCAAAATGAGATTACACATATAATGCTTGGAGCGAATCTCACTTACACATCATGGTGGGCCCTGGAGTGGCCCCACTTATGTCATGAGTCACTCCATATTAGCAGCAGGGCTAAAAAAAATCAACCTCATCCGTCGTTCAAGTGGAAGACATGACTGAAAACAATGTGCAAGGAAAACTCACCCTACAAACAATTTTCTTTGATTTGGCCCCACTTGAATCACGTATGCCCCTGATTTTTGTGCATTGGCCATAGATTTTTAGTGTGTCATCTTAATGGTTGGAGTAGATTTCACATGATCATCATATTAAGCTGGTAAAAATCAAGGGTGGACGTCTCTTCCAACTATTTCGAATGATATGGCTGAATTAAATCAAAGGTTAGCCTATTTTTTTGGATGTAGGCCCAAAATGAGATTACACATATAATGATTGGAGCGAATCTCACTTACACATCATGGTGGCCCCGTTAAAAAATGGAGGGTGGTTGCCCACGCCACGGCACCACTTGGTTCCGGATATGAATACCATGGGAGATGAGTAATTTCACGTAATTTAAAGGTCGCAAAGGGTTGGTAATTCAGATGGGCCCTGCTGTGGTGTTAATTTGAAATCAACTTCCACCGTCAAGTGGATCACCAAATGTTAGACCGAGCAACTAAAATTCAGCCCCAACATGATTTATATGTTTTATCCATGGCGTCTATACATATTTTCAAATCATTTTAGGGTATGATCTAAAAAATGAGGCAGATCTAATGCTCAAAGTGGACCACACCACAAGAAAAAGTAGGAATTGAAGGCCTACCTTCAAAAACTTGTTGGGGTTCACAGAAGTTTTGGATCAAGCTGATATTTGTGTTTTCCCTTCTTCATCTAGGTCTGTATGACCTTATGAACAGGCTAGATGGCAAATAAACATTATGGTGGACCTATGAAGATGTTAATGCTTAGCATCATTGTTTCCACCATTTCCTGTAGTGGGGTTCACTTGAGCTTCGGATCAGCATCAGTTTTGAAGGCCATGCCTTCAAGTAATATGAGAAAATGGATGGACGGCATGGATAAAACACATACATCATGGTGAAGCCCACGGATCTTTGCCATCTATACACGTCCATGCAGTGTGGTACGATACACAATCTTCTCCTCGGAACTGGACTATTCTCTGGTAACCAAACGTCAATCTTTTTCTCGGAACGTAGGCTATTTTCTTTTTCTCGTGACTATACCATTTCCTAGGTACTAGTGAGAGAGGTATGCATCAGTCATATTTTATTGGGCCCACATCTTGATGTGTATGTGAGATCAACTCCAATCATTAGATGTGTAATCCTATGCTAGGCTAGTAGCCGAAAAATCAAGATGATACGTTATTTAGGTTAAGCACATCGAGGAAAATAGTTGGGAGAGATGTCTACCCTGATCCAAAACTACTCTAGTGGGCCACAATGAAAGAGAGGCAAATCAAGAAAGGAAATTATTTCCTTTTGCTATGACCCACTAGAGTTTTAGATCAGGGTAAAAGGATTTCATGAGTTAGTACATTAGTGAACTGGCTCATATCATCAAGATGAGTTTTCAAAAGTTTGCACGACAACTTTTGAGAACGCGCAGAATAATGCGTCCCCCAAGTCTTATTCAGTTGCACCATGAAGTATAATCCAACTGATGGATAACATACAACCTATTAAGTACACGTAACATCCAACCCTTCCAATAGGTTGGTCCCACCATAATGATCATCTAAGGCAAAAATTATCCCCATCTAATTATTAGGTGGGTTACACCATATAAAACAATTTCTAGACATTAGTAAATAACAAAAAAATTGTGTGAAGCACTTTATGAATAGATTTTTTTTTTTTTCTTCTATAAGGTGACCCTCTTGATGAATCTAACATGTTTGCTCGGTTGGATCGTCACTCACATGAAAGGTTTGAACTTATTTGCTAGGTGAACCATAACTTATAGTCAGGTTTACTCTCTCTTTCTCTAAGGGCACACACCATATCTTGTTCTACTATATCTTCGTATGTTTCTTAAATCCATTCTCACCGTTGATGTTCCATGACCCATGGTAATTGTTGCGTTCAAGAATCGGGCAGATTTGTCACTTATGCGGGCCATACCAAGAAAACAGATGGGAAGGATGCTCACCCTTGATTTTTTATGAGGCCCACCATGATGTATATGTATAATCCACTCCATACGTCAGTTGCAGCATCCCTTCATTAGGCCTAGGGCCAAAAAATCAATATGACTTCTGATTCAGGTAGGCCTCACAAAAAAATCAATGACTTCTGGTTCAGGTGGGCCTCACCATCCTTAATTTTTTACAGGACGATGTGAAATCCACTCCAACCATCAACCACCTCACTAAAAGTCATACCTATGCCCACTGTGATTATGTTCCACGTCCTTCTCTTTTCATTCCACGTCCGTCTTCTTCTTCTGTGTTCTTGAAAAAGAGGTTGGAGGAGTGTTTTGGTGTTGGGATCTTCCCACTCCAATGCATCCCGCCACTCTTTGTTTCCTTAGATATTTCCTCTCACAACAGGTGTTGAGCTACCCAAGGAAAGATGTAGCCTCTTCAGCCGACCACAATCCGTTATAGAAATCTTATTCAGGGAAGGACAAATGATTAACCGCTTGCGAATGCTTTTCAATTTCCCTAAATGCATCAAACACAATTCCCTCTCTGCCTCGAAGGTGAAATTATGGGATTTTGAAACAACGCAGAAGCGTTTCAAGCAATTCCAATGCCCAGAGCTGACATATCAATCGAAATCAAACCAATCTTCAGATAGAACATAAAGCCCTTTGAGATTAACCAAACATTCCATCCTATGTGGCAGTTCTTTGATGCCAGTATAAGAGAGGATCAAAAGCCTTAAACACTTGAGCTTTGCTAGGGACGGTACCTACCTTAACCTCTTACAATTATTTAATAAGAGTATAAACAAGTTCTCCAAATTTGAAACTGATACGGGAATATACTCGATGCAAGTGTCGTAGAGGTCCAGAACTCATAGGCTGTTCATGAGCGATTGAAGAACAAATGAGAAATGTTGCCTGAGAGAGGGTTACGTTGAACAGCAATGTGGAGAGTTTTGAGCAGTTGGTTTCGCCTGAAAGCATTTTAATTTCATTTCTCATCAATGAGATTTTGTCAACATCTTCAGTAAATTCTTCTCCACCAATGATCCCCTTATTCCTTGTCCCATCCTTGACCACAACCGAGGGCTCTTCTTTGTAATACCGATGGCCAAATCTCTGATTAAATCATGCATTACTACAAGATGATCAAACCTTCTTACCACCATACTGATGGGTTTTTTTTTGACCTGTCGTCCTTTCGCAACTGGGATACGCAAGTCCTTTCGCAACTGGGATGCAGAAAGGAGTTTCCTAAAACTATAAAAAAGATCCCTAGGGTTTTTTTAGGATGTTGTGTTGATGAGAAAAACACAAGAGGGCTATCAAAGGTGAGAGAGAGGGAGAGAAAGAGAGAGGAAGCTTGTAGAAGGGAGGTTATGCTCGTGGAGGTGATTTACAGTGCCTATATCTCAGCGCTCCTACGTCCTCGTAATCGATGAGATCTCTCTGGTTTTTCTTATTCTTTCATGTTCATCCCTCCTGCGTGAGTGAAGAAGGTTGTAAACGTTTTTACTTCATAGTGGATTGTTGATTTGGACGAGGTCCCGTGGTTTTTTACCTCTTTGAGGGTTTTTCACGTAAAATTCTTTTGTGTGGTATGTGATTGATGCATTGATTATTTTCATTGCTTTATTATCCATAATTCTGGTTTGTTCTGGAGGGTTAGATCCTAAGGTTTTGTGCAAGGCCCCCAACACATACACACATCTATCAGTTCATTCAATACTGTCTGGCCTTTGTCGAGTTCCTTTTCCCAGTCTCCCATATCATCCATCAATCCTTCCTCCAGTACTCTATCACCTCTACATCAGAGAATGCATTTCCTCTGGAAACAAAACACAACACAAGAAACAAGATTGATTCCTCTTAGATTTTAGTCTATCATAACTAAATTTCAAAATTGGAAAAACTTGATCATCCATGCCTTCAATCTCCATTGTTGAGCATTTTAACTCCTGTAATGCATTTCTCCATTCTCTGACATCATCCTTTTCTCTCATTGCATTTGCTACTGTGATGATTCCAAGTGGCAAACTACCACATTCTTCAATTACAAGCTTAGCAAACGCTTCTATTTCTCCATAAAGCACCACATTAGCTCCAAGCCTTTCCTTGAACAATTCCCACATTCTTCTCTCGAAAGAACCTGCACTTAATCTTTTTTTAGCACTTCAAGGCTCGACACACATTTTTTTGATTGCGTAGTCAATATTACTTTGTATGCATTGCCCTCTGGAATTCCTACCTTTACCAATGGAAATGCTTTCCGCATATCATCTAAGATGATGTTAAGCTTTTTCTTATACTCCAAAGCCTCAGATAATTTCATTGACCTTCTCATTTCATCATTTCATCGAAAAATTCTAATCCTATTGCTTGTGCAATACTATTTTGTAGTCTCCCAATACTAAAATCATTAGACACCGTCGTCCAAAATGGCAATGCCAAATATTTGGGAGCCTTTTACTTTATTATACACGTGTTATGATGGTCGTCTTACGGACTCCCCCATGCCAAAGACACCAATAGTGCTGACGTTGCAATTCATCAACAACTCCCAAATTTGTTCCAAATTTTTTTTCCGCTGTCATTTTACCCACGAATTTCGTTGCAGGCATACTTCTAGTTTCATGTAATAGATTGGCAAATAACCCTTCTGAAAATTGACCTATCCTTAAGCTTCTACTATGAGCTTTCCTAATGCTACACATGAGAGTGAAAAATATCTCGATACTTCTCTAGAGTCCTCTTCTATCTTCGTCACTTCGCTTGTAATCTTTCCACATTTTTCAGCCATAAGCTCACCTCTCGCTTTGGCTTCTTTCCATGCATTTCGTCCATCGTGTTCAGTTCAATCTTTACATCGGCCTATTGGCTACTCAACTCTTGCATTTTAGTTTTCAGAACATCAAGATTCTCTTCTAGGCTTCTAGAGTAGTCCTATTGAGTCCATGCTATCTTGACAGTCTCCAAGAGGAATTCCATAGCCACCAATGCTATGGCAGCTTAGAAATGTAAAACAAAAAATTTATTGAGCCCAAAAATAATTAAGTTCTGGCTTATTTGGTTGCACCACATTTAATGAAAATTTGTACTGATCATATTTAAAAAACCCAAAAACTCACCTAGACTCGATGTTCAGTTGGGCCGAGTCAACTTGTAGACTCCAACGATCTCAACAGGAATTTAATGCTTATAAATTTTTATATTTATAATTATAGAGAATATTTAGAAGGGTTAAATCTAGATCCATGCTTCTTAAAGCCGATCACTTCCCTATTTTTCATGCTTGGTTAGAATTAGGGAAGTTTTTATTAATGGGTCATGAGACTTTTTTTTTGGGTATGGTCCACTTGAGATTTGGATCCACTTCATTTTTGGGACCATACTCTAAGATGAGCTAGAACAAGTGGCCTACCTTGATATCTATTGTATATCCATGCAGTCCATTTTTCCGGCTCATTTCAAAGGACGAAGATTGAATGACTATCATTAAAAACTTACTATGGCCGCAAAAGTATTGGATTAAGTTGATATTTGTGTTTTCCCTTCATTCATATCTACATTATATTATGAATATGATGATGGAAACTAAACATAATGGTAAGCCCTAGGAAGGTCTCAATGGTGAGTATCATTATCCCCACCTTTTCCTATGATGTGGACCACCTAAGCCTTGGATCCACTTCATTTTTTGGAATGTGAGCTAAAATGAGCTGGCAAAACGGATGGACGGCGTGGATATAAAACATATATATCATGGTGGACTCCACGGTTCCTACCACTAGAGAATCCTTTCAGGAACTATAGTCGGCATACTCAATCACTACCCGATGGTAGGCCCCATTGCGAATGGGAGATGCCTAAAAGTTCTTTCAATTCGGAAGATAGTGCCCATCCACATACGGCCTTGCATCAGGTGGGGTACACTACCATAAAATTAGGCCATTTCATGCGTTGAACTGAACCAAAATGTACAGACAAATGGATGGCTGGGAAATGTTTTTTTTTTAATCTTCCAAGAAAACTGTTGCTTTGTCGTTGCGAGCCTGTGAGTTTCCTTATAAATTAGGGTTCACCCGCTGAATGATATTGCCTGATTTTCAACGCATAAGTTTACAGTGTTGTTTCTGACCAAATAAAAAGCTTAAACCTTGCACACGTGTGCAACGATTGGCACATTCGACAATGTGCGAATAAGCCAGGCAAGGCATTGCACGCGTTTAAATTTATGAAACCTCTTTTGCGAAAAAAAAAGAAGAAGGTAAAATCATCTTGGGCCATGGGAATTTCAAGACTGTTGAGGTTTTCTCTTGCCCCCACACATATGGTCCATCATTCGGTCCATGCACCGAAATCTCCATCGTGTCCTCGAACTTTTAATGGGTGGTAGAAAATGGATAGTTAAATTAATGGATGAGGATTGAGTACTAACCCTGCCACGATCTGTAGCTTAGAGAGGAATTTGTTAGGTAGGAGGTCACGATTAGATATGTGGGCTCCTACAAAGTATGTTTGAAAGTTGTTTCGTCGAGTATGTACTGAGTTTTATTTTTGACGATGACTTGACACCCAATCAAATCTCATTGTAAAAGCTCTCGTGCAAGCGAGGTGCTCTCACTTCTGCTTTTCAAATGAGCATATGGATTGTGGAATTGACTCGAATATAAAGATGCATTTGATTTTTTGAGTTGCTACTAGCCAAAAGAAGCCTGCAATCTATAGCTATAAGACATATTGGCGAATGTAAAGATTTTAGAAGATATTAATTTTCAACGAACAACAAACCCAGAGAACATCGAAGGACTAGAGGAACGGGGCTCGATAATTATTACCTTCGAAAATTACTATCATTGAAAGTAAATTGTGACGCAGGGATGAACTCGATCACCGTCTTCCTCAAGGATAACTACTCCGAATCCATGGAGCTTCTTTGGACTCCTTATAGAGACTTCTTGAATCCACAAGGAAAGAAAACAAGAAAATACAAATAAATTCTAATAAATTTGAAATTTGATTGATTAATGAAATAAACGAGTTCACAAGGGATACCAAGCAATGTGAGAGAAATCGGAAGCAAATTATAATTGAAACTCTCTAAAATTCGTAATTTACTATAAATAGTAAATTTACTTTTATAGTAAGTGTACTATGTGGCTTAAATACGTTATTCTCCTAATTATTTTAAGCACTTTTTATGTTGGACACAACTCCTAAAGTCCAACGGATGAAGTGTTATAATCAAACTAAAACTTAAAAATGGAACTAAATATGGAATTTGACCGTCAGTAGGATGAAATCTCGTAAATTCGGCGTGGGCAACCTGGCATAGCCAGGTTAGTTGGCTAAAGTAGCTCGTCCAACGCCCAAAATCATATATGATACGTCGAGTAACTCATTCTGATTTGCGAGATATGTTTGTTTTATGGTTCCTTGATGATTTTTGTCTCTGATCGGGCCTCCTCAGATCCATCTTGGACATGAAAGTGTCCACGGCCGCTCTACATCAAATTGTAATATCTTATTTACGCTTCCATTGAATTTTTAGTTAAGCCAAATCAACCTAATGGCATCGAAGGCGACATTGAAGAAACAGGGGCAACGCTATTCAGAGACAAGACGATGGATCATTAACCAATGAATTGCAAAGACGTGTCCACTGTCACTATCGAACTGGGTATACATGCAGAGACGTGATTACGCACTTGGAACTCCAAAAAACATTTTTTTTAAAAAAAAAATGCATAATAAGTTTCCATTGTATGTGGTTCCTAGATTATGTGGCGTATACGCTGTTTGATAGAAGTGATGCACCTAATCTCTCAAAAAGAGTTCATATAATCCACAAATCCTACAATAGAAGTACTAAAACAAACAATACATCTAAAACCAAAAATATTTCAGTAGAATTTCTTTAAAATGATATTTTAATTATTTTCGCTATTTTAATTAAAAATATTATTTTTTTCAAAAATTCAAGAAATCATCTCCAATCTGTAGATTGTAAGTAGCTCCCATTGATTTTTCAAGACCTTACCTGCAATTTAATTGGGTAAAAATGAAAGATTTTTGGATTTTCTCCAAAATCATCTATTTTCCACAAATTGAAAATTTGGAACTTCAAATCCATGATTTTGCATTCAAATATGTATAATTGTGATTTAGTTACTTATTTCTATCGAAATTGTGCAAAAGAGTTAAGTAAAAGCAAACAAAACCACAAAAATCTTATGGAATGGGTTTCATCTAGTTTCTGCTGTTCGATTGCGATTTCTCCACCCAACTTTGATTTCTCTCCATACAACTTAAAAGGCATTGTCTAAATCCCTATCGTTTAGAGAGAGAGAGAGAAAAAATAGGCAGTCTAAATCGGATTCCACAGAAAAAATGGGGAGAAAATGGAGTTTTGGATTATTTTTTTCTCATAATTTTTT
This sequence comes from Magnolia officinalis, assembly GCA_021015155.1. Taxonomy (NCBI): domain Eukaryota; kingdom Viridiplantae; phylum Streptophyta; class Magnoliopsida; order Magnoliales; family Magnoliaceae; genus Magnolia; species Magnolia officinalis. Next base: position 21,994,105 of record JAJHSJ010000011.1, read on the forward strand.
GGTTTATTCTGCAATCGATCTATCCATGTATTGACGACATGTGATATCTTCATCAATACGGTATGTTTCATGTGGGGTCCATGCTATATCAATAGCATACATCAACCGATGCTATCGATACTACAAATGCAAGCATCATCAAATCTTCACAATTAAGTAGTTTTTTCTTCTGGTTTTAGAGAGGAAGTCCAAGGTTAGAATCCACTCTTTGTCAGTTGATTAAAGGTTGAGATTCTAGCTTGATCAATTATAGAAACTCACTCTAAACAAGAGTGTTTAGTTTCTTTGTAATTTTCTTGTTTTACTGCAAAAGGAAGTGATCATGAACCTGAAACCATGAGTGGGTCAGTAGAAGCAACGAAGACAACAATAATACATTCTTAATTAGATAATTCATACGTTCTAGAATTATGAGACTAACCTACTAGGGTAATCTGTATATGAAACTCTTTATTTAGAATAAGTATATATTGATTTAATTTAGTGTGATATTTGCACCCTTTTTCGATATGGTAATCAAGGTGAGAGGAAGCGAAACATAAAATTGATAAACTTGGTACTTTTCTACTGTGGAAGCTGTGTTGTGTCAGCTGCAGGTTGAAATGTTTTAAATCTTGTAATTTATTAAATTTTAATTAAATTTTAACTTGATCAATTATCAATGCCCTGGAATTGGGATGCTGCTTGTGTTCTTGGATCTTGTTAGCGTGTGCCTTATCATGGAACAGTATTAGAAAAAAAATGCAGCGTATGTGAGCGCATGAATGCATGTGGGTTTGGGTGTCCATTTGCCCATGCATTTACCTGCATATATGCGTGTGATATTTGCATGTTCATGTATACTTATAGAGCCACATCCTTTTGGACCTTCTCCTTGCCTTTTTAGAACTTTCAACTTGAACTAACTCACACATAACTAGCGCAGCTCGTAGTCTCTGTTGCAGATGGCCTAACCATCTAGGTCTATTTTCCCTCATCTTTACCTATAGGTGCTACTCATAAGTTCCCTCAAATGTATTCATTACTTATTCTCTGTCTTGCTTCTTCTCCATCTCAATATCCTTATTTCAGCTATGCTCTTTCAGTGAAGATGTTGTTCTTTGATTGTCCAACATCCTATGCCACAAAGCACGGCTGGTCTTGTAGCTATCTTATGAAAAATTCCCTTCAGTTTCATTGGTAGGCCACGATCATGAATCTTGACAACTGTGATCGCAATGTGGCTGGAAATGGGCCTCAAATTATGTATAAACAACATCCGACCTGCCTTCCAGTCCATCCAATAGTTGTTTCCCACAATGGAAATGAGACCCCTCAAAAATCAGGCCGATCTGATGATTAGGTGGGCCACATCATTGAAAACAATGAAGTAATGCTCCAAAACCAACAATTTGAAGCGGCCGTTGGACTGGGCTACCTTTTGAGGCATCTGTCATCAATGTGGGATGCACCATAGAAAATGGAAAAAAAAATGCCTAATATATATACAAGTCCAGGTGGTGTGGCCCACCTCATGATTAGATTAGGCTAATTTTTTTAGTGCCAATGCATCATGGTGGGCAGACTTGATGGGGTTGGAAGACACTCTTTTGTGGGCCCGACACAGAATCTGCCGCTTTTCTACTATGGGTGTCCCCTCCCATCGTGGGTGTAACTAATGCATGGGTGTAACTACTATGGGTGTCCGCTTACAGATTGTGTTGGGAAAGGTTTGTGTGGAGTAACCAGAAGGCAGATCATGAATTTCTCGTATCTGTTTTAAAGTAGTACAACAAACATGAGGTCTGGCCCTTCTATTCTTTCTGTTTGGCTTGAAAGAGATCAATGATTGTCTGATGCGTTTTACTCAGGCTTCTATAATTTTAACTCCATCGTTCCAAACAATGCTCTATTTTTCTAGGACTTCTATTCAATTTCTGCAGTTATGCTGGCCCTTTGCTCCCTTTCATTACCTTTTCTTCTCCAATCCTTTGAAGGGAAATGACTTTGGTTACCTTCATATTGGAGACACAAGCATAAAAAATCCCGTTGCATCAGTGCTATTTTTCTTTGAAAAATTAGTCATCATTTTCTAGGGTTACTTTGCATATATAAAGTTTAGGTTGCCATGCCAAAAAAAACAAAAAAGAAAGAGGGTCTGATTCGAAATACAAGCATTGGTTGATCAGGACCTGAACTCAAACGAGGGTGTGTCTCGGTGTCACAAGCATGTTGTGTTTGACATGGCATTCTTGTCAAACCCCACCAAAGGAATCATCTATGTATCTATGGTAAAAAGTATATAGTAGTTGCTATTAGAGTTAATTCCACTTGCTTATGGTTGTGACTGGTCCCCAAGCGATCACGAGAATTCTGTTTCGAATCTTGATGGTCCTGACCAGATGTATGTTTGGAACCCTGGTTGATTGGGTGTATTGCATATTGGTATGGAACATGAGTTAAAGATGTAATATGCATTGCATATGCATGTGAATTGTGCATGGTATGTTCATGAATGTTAGAATAATGAAATGTCGGATGTTGGATTAGACATGGCATACAATGACAGATTTGGTAGCACAGGCCTATTTGTAGTTGGAATACCAAAAATTTATGTTTTTATACTAGGGACTTGGGGGCTTTGTGAGTTAAATTCCCTAAACCACGTTGGTACTAGTCGAGTGCATCATCATGGGGCTGAGTGGAACACATAGGTCATGGTGCATCTGACTCCTACTGTCAAAGTCGATTTGGAAAGGATTTGACCAGCCTAACATGTCTGAATTACTAAATGGGTTCAAGTCTGACTAGCTTGGCATGTCAGAATTATGAAAATGAGTTCCAATCTGACAGCCTAGCATATCGCGATTGCAAAACAGTCCGCTACTGTTGGGTTAGGTGGAGTGAGCATATGGGCCATGGTGCATTTGGCCTCCAGTACCGAGGTTAGGTATGCAAGGCCATACATAATGGTGCGTTTGGGTATTGGCCTCGGTTGTTCACAGATGATAACTGCATTGAAATATGTTGGATATGCATAAAAGGCATGGCATTCATGACTGCACTGCATCTTGTTATATGGCATTATGTTGCATTGCAAACATGTACCCTACGCACTTTATTATCCATGTAAGTCATGGCGTGGCAGTCATTACTGCATTACCTCTTGTTATATGGCACTATGTTGTATTGCATATAGGCACCCTACACACTATTATCTAAGTCATGGCATGACAGAAGATTGCTGCACACATAAAAGATGTACTTACTAAGCTTTCTTAAGCTCATACATTGTTTTGTCGGCAGGAATAGCATAGCATGGATTATATTAGCTATACTTTGATGGTCTGTTCTTTTAGAATTATTCGGTGTAGCGATATAATTGAAACTTGTGCATTTGTTGTATTGGTAAATGTTATGTTGTTGAATAAATTTTTATTTTGTGTTGCTCTTACATTTCGATTGTAATGTTGGATATCATGGTTATGAGGGAACACTACCAAACCGACTGTAAAGGAAAAAAAGAAGAAGAAGAAAAAGACCCCAAGTCACATCCTAAGAGCAGCATCAGGAGCTCAAGCTTCGTTTTCAGGACGTGACAATAAGTACTTATGTTGGAAATCAAACATACTTTTCTACCTTTGGCTGACAAGTATGTTGTTTACCAAATCTATTACTTGAGGCATAAGTAGCTTATGTAAAGTAATTTACAATCCAAATGCTTCCTGCATGTGACAAGAATTCTTACACACACCTGATCCATGACCCATTACCCTCTTGATCTGACCGTACCCACTAAAAAATTCATCAAGCCCAACCCAACTTGATCCATTTAATTGTAAATGGGTCATGCTCGGCTGACCTGACCCAACTCAGCTTTAAGAATGGAATACAATACTAAGGCTATGAACAACCAAGCCTAGACAGTGGATACATGTGAAAAAATATATATTTATTTACACTGTTAATCTTTATTTTGTCTTGGATTTTACATTAGGTTGGGAAAGGTTGTCCGGCCCGACGCATTAATAACCTATATGGGCAGGTTGGTTAGGGTTAACCCTAGTCTGACCCATTACCAGTTTAGGTTAACCTTAACCAACCTCAAGAGCAGGTCGGGCTAGTCGACCTGCGGGCTGACCGGACTCATTGCCACCCCCAATTCTATTTCATCCTTGCTTTAGATAAGGATTAAGATGGTCCCATACCCTCGGCAGCAAATTTGTGTCACTAGAGCAGATCTTTCTTCTACATAATCACAATTTTACAAGTTCTAGAAAAGTAAACAAGTCAAAAATTGTTATTAAGTGGAAGAAAGCACAGGTTACTGGTGCAAATCGATATGGAGTTGGGGCCTTCAAAATCAGAAATTAAGCTCAATCCAATAGGGTTATCAATGAGTACCCAGACCCACGGATGCCTGGTGCACTTGACCTCGTTATAATGGGTCCGGCTAACATTTATCACCCTTTGGACCTGCTAAAAATCAGGTCGAGTTGGGTCAGCTCAGGTCTAGTTGGGTCCGGTCAATTTCAATAATGAAATTATATATATATTTGATACTATATTGATTATTCTAGCAAAGAAATGAGGTTCCTAAGCCACATACGTATAAGATAACTTGAACAGGCACCATGAGCATCTCAATGCAATATATATGTGTGAGATCCAATCCATCCATCAGATGGGCCCAACCATTTCATCTCTCAATTCTCCTGAACCCAACTCAAAACCTCAATCCAAAGATCTGGTGGGTAGCTGAAATAGATTGGATATGGGTACGGGTCGTCAAGATCTAGACGCAGGCCTGAAAGGAACCCAGTTAGCCCGGGTACGGGTACAATAGGACCCAACCCGAAACCGACACACTGACAGCCCTAAATCCCAGTTCTGCGGGATCCCCTACCCAAACGGATCCGTAAGCAACAGATGAAACGTTTCAATGCCAACAATCCATATTCAACAGAGAAAAGGCCACAGAAAGCCAATGGCTAGGAACTTAGGGGCCAGCATAGCATTTGCAATCAACAATCCATCATAACAACCGCATGTATTCTTGAACCACCAGCCTCAATTGCGCAAAATGGAAAAAAATTGTTTTCTATTTCAAGTTTTAACAAGCACATTACATGCAGACGCATACAGGAAAATAAACCAAACATTACATAAATTGTTTGTGTGATTTGAAGCAGAGAACGTATTAGAATGAATATTAGCACATTGTATCATATGGAATGTTTAGTTGCAAGAGCTACAGACATCCACAAGCTACAATTAGAAAATATCATCCAAATTTCTCATCACCATTTCCACCATTATCCACATCTGTCTAGTGGTCATGACAATATCTCCTATGAGAATAAGTCTGGAAATCAAATTTGTGCTTGAAACCTGAAAGTTACATGCTACAATTAGTTTGCTTAAATCTATAAAAGTAGTGGAAGCATATAACTACTTCAAGGGATCGTTTGGATGCCTGTAGCTTTTAAGTTGTAAACAGGTTACCCCTGAAAGTGAGTTTATGCTATATTTTAATTGACTGTGTGATTTCCTGTCCAAACACCGTCAGTGAGTTACCTGTAAATCCTTTACAACTAATAAAACTTACACACATCTAAAACTAATCATGGAGAAAACAGGAGGAAGTAAAAAGTTCCTAGTGCATTACGTTGAAGTGTCCTGATACCTGTCACAAGTGGGGCCAGTAGTTGAGAGATACAAACATGAATTTGATAAGCTCTGCCATAGACGGAAGATGCTCCAAAAACCTTATAGAACGAAGCTCCTAATTTGTCATTCAATGTCCTACAAAAGATGGAGAAGAAAAGAATATAAATATCAATTTTCTAGGAAAAAGATGGCCAAAGATTGGATGGCAAGGAACTCTCAGTTGGATTTCTTTGGGTCATAACGAAAAGAGAACTTGAAAAATGTAAAAATATTACTAACACAATCTAATTATAAGCTCGGGATATGAAATTACTATTCTCATCTGATATAGGTTTCAAAGCATGGATTGACTGCAAACAAAACCAAACATATCAGCTCCTGGAAGAGTTCCCCATTGAAGACAAAAATTACACTACTGCAGTGAAGGGTAGCACATGCTGTAAAGGCAGATATCATATAGATATACCAAACAAATGAATACCATATTAAGTAAACCTAAGGCATATGTTTGCTAAGCCCACATGCATGTGGAGCCTTGCCCATCCACATGTAGCTGCACATGCCAACATAGATGTGTGTGAGATCCCAGCTATATAATTCCATTAGATGAGTCAGATTAATTGGATGTTCTTGCACAAAAATCAGGCGTTTTTGCTTCTCAGGTCAGGGAAAATGTACAAAAGAAATGGATGGCTAATACAGTTTTTCTCTATACATCCATTTGTTTTGTACACAGTGGTTCACTTGATGGAAAGATCTTACTTCACACACACTATTTTGGCATATGTGGTTAGGAAGGCTCCACATACGTGTGGTCTTATTAGCTTGCTCACCCAAAACTTATGCCTTGGGGCCAAGAATCAGTTCAATCACAAATCTGGTGAGCCGAACAAATGCAAAAGAAATTCACAGTCAGCATTTGATGTACATGTGTGGCCCACCAGATGAGTGGATGGACCTGAATTTTGCACAAGGAAAGCCATATAGTGGCTTGCACCTGATGATCAGCTTTGATCATGCATCCATGTAAGCATTGTGGACCCCCAGTCTAAATAATTGCTTCCACTTTGAAAAGCATCTTGCATCCAAAGATAAATACACTAATACATGCCAAACATTAGGGGAATTCTTTGTTATATTAAAGCACTAAAGATTGGAAGATAAAAACATACAAACATCCTCATGCTATAGTTTGATAACATCATCCAAATATCTCATGCTATTCATAAATGAGGAAATCTAAAAAGAAATCATAAAAGGTAATGAACTTTCACTGGATTTCTCCTCAAATATAGTTATTAATTCCCTTTCCAAAATAACATAATAACATTGTTTTGAAAATCAAAACATGAACAAACCAAGTCTTCTTATCTACCTTCATCACTAAAAAACAAACTTATAAACAAAACTAATAATGCTGAAGCCATGGGCAATATAAGCATTGCTATTTAGATAATCTTGGCCCACTTATGTAGGGCCATGCCCTTGTTGTCCACTTCACTTCATATGATAGTCATTAGATACTGCAAGACAGGACACATCAGAAATGAGAAAAGAATGAAAAGAAGAAAATCTAAGAGCTTTTCTCAGAGTAAAATTCTCCACAGAAAGAGTATAATTCTTTCTATTTCCTATCAAATGGGAGGCCAAGGAACTGAATTCAATTTATTTGAGGTACAACAGAAATGTGATTCCACTTACCTGAGTCTGCTGGAAGCATCTGCCCAGATTGTGAAGCCATATGTTGTGCTTAGAACAGAGGAACTCCGAAATGGGTCTTGCTTCACCAAATTCCTAGGGTGTGGGGCCTTTACTTTTCGTGACCTCCCAAGGAGTGGAATTGCCAATTTTTTGGGCTGTGGCATCGACAAGTGGGGACCCACCTGATGGACAGCTTGGATCTTGCACATCTTCCATCCAGAACTGTGTTGGCTTGTAAGGGAGCTGGATTGCACAGGCTTGAGACTTTCCAACCTCAACGCATCTGTGTAAGCATTCGATGTGAAGATAAGTGGTGGTCGAAGTCCATTTCTTGGCTCTACCAATTATGCACGAGCAATGCACACATGGTTCAATATTTTGATGGTCTGAAGCATCCCTTTGGAGAGCCCTTTTGTGGATGGACAGTGTAAAAATCACTTTGGCAATTGCATCCTTATCATCTGAATGGTGTTCCTCAAACAGGGCTAAAAACACAAATGGTTATAAGTATATCAAATCAATATGGTGTAAAAACACATAATGATAAAAGAAAAAGTTTCAATGGACAGACCAGTGCTGCTTTTATCCAATGGGGCATCAATGTTATGGTCTTCCAAACATACAGCCATCCGGGTCCATTCATTGACAGAGAAAGAATGTGCCCACAAGTGAGATCCATACAAACCGTTATTTTTTGAGGAAAATCATCCGACAGTTGGTATGCATGACGACAATAGGTATTATGCAATACTCTGTCTGAAGGATTACAGAATACTAATGGTTTTGTGTTTGTATAAATGGGCCCATTGTTCAGTGAGCCAAAATGCTGACATTATGGCTCCCATGGTGCACCAAAAATATGTAAAGGTGGCCCTACTTGTACAAACTGAAAAATAAGGACAATAACATAGAGATAACGAAACTAGGGAGTTAAAATGGCTATGATTATTGTTGCACATCATCAATAAAGAGGAGAGATAAAACAACAAAAAGTAAATCTCACCCTCTTTGCTCTGCAGAGATCATGAATCCGTGTGCATGAAATAAAGAAAGCTCCTCTATGATTGTTAGTCACAATAACACTACATCCACATCTTATTCATGTATGTTGATAAGGGTATATGTTAAATCTGATGCCAATCCTCTCCCCCTTCTCAAAGCCAGGTTGAGGCATGTCCTGCAGCACCAATTTTCTATGTAGGTCATCCAACCATACTGCCCTGTGGCCCAGCTCATCGATAGAGCAAAAAAAAGGGACTCAAATGTGATCCACAATAAAAAAATTTCCTCGTCGAGCCATTTCATCCAACAGTTAGCATGCATGACATACAGGAGGCATTACACAATGGGCTTTTCAGCTTTTACAAGTGGGGCCATTTTTTAGTGATCTAAAATGCTGATATTATGGTCCATGTGCCAAAAATCTGAAAAGGAGTCCCAACTTGTACAAACTGAGAAAAAAAAAGAGCATAGAAATACAGAAACTTAGAAGTTAAAATGGCTACGATTATACTTGAAAGTATGAATGAAAATGAGAGAAATAAAATGAAAGAAGTAAATCTCACCGGCTTTACTTAGGAGATATCCTGAATCTGTCTGCAACAAAGAATGAAAGCCTGCCTTTGATTGCCAGTTGCAACAGCAACAACATTTCCACATCTCAATATTTATCTTCAGAAACTGCTGCAGCATATTTCTGTGGAAGGTGCTCCTGAGGATATGATAGCTTGGACATAAGGTGCTCCGGCTTGGATTACCTGGGACCTCTGTCCTTCTCTTTGTATGCAGTTTTTCTTCTCTCCCTTTTTAATTTTGAATGAATATCATCTTATGTCGATGGAGGGTATGTGTTGAATCTTTTGCCAGTCGTCTCTCCTCTCTTCTTGAAGCCTCTCTGTGGAACTCCAAGGCATCATAATTAGCTCAAATTTTCTGAGGGAAGTCACATGCTGCAATCCTTCTGGAAGCATCTTCAATTGTCCGCATTGATACATATGTAAATGTAAAAGACTCGGCATCGCTCCTTCCTCTACTCTCCACTTCTTTAAATAATTTAATTTTTTAAGCTTCAACGACTCAAGTCGAGGAAACCTTTGCACAGAGCAGACCATTTTCTTTCCCATGTATGAAGAATGAAGCAATCTGAGAATCCGAAGGTTTTGTAGTTTCTCAAGTGTCGGCATCGGGTCTTGTCCTAACATAGTGTTTTGCAAGGTAAGCTTGGTGAGGTTTGGTGAGAATTCATGAGACTCAGGTAGCTTCTCTAACCCTCCACCCAAATACAGCTTATAGAGATGCAGCAGGTTTAAAATTGGCGGAAATGGGTATAGACTCCCACCAGGTGAAACATGTAGTGTCAGAGACTGGAGGTGCTTCAAATTGGGAATTGAGTGGGACAATATATCTCCATGCCTACGCGTATCCACTTCCACTATTCCTAGTTTCCTAAGATTAATCAGCTCGCCCAAGCAATTATTATCCATCCAGTTGCCTGCCTCAATATATTTTAGAGTTTGTAGGTTGCTTGGAAAACTGAGTACTGGCCAGCCTGTAAATCTGCCCAGTTCTACACGTACATGCCTTCGATTTTGCATCTTCAAAATATTACAATCTATGTCGAGTAAAATTTCCTCATCTACTTTGGTGGTGGTCACCCATAGTTTTTGCAACTTGCATGGTTTGATGGTGGCCATATGTCGTGTTTGCAAGTTGCGTACTTTGATGGTGGATTTGATGGTGGTTATATGTAGTGTTTGCAAGTTGCATAGATTAGCTATCCATGCTAGCAGGCTTTTGCATTTTTTCACGTCTACTGCCACTTGAAGGTATCTCAAGTGGATAAGTGTACATATTTCATTTGGACCCCCTTTTAACCCTATTTCATGCGTATTTAACACTCTTAGTAATTGAAAGTTTCCCAGTTGATCTTGTCCAAGATACCTGCTCTTCGGGCTGAACCAGATAAGAGAATGAATGCATGGTGATGTGGACACAAGCGCATTCAAGGTGTACCAACGAAGAAAGCGCCAACCACAAGTGCCGTCCTTGTGGATATGCGACTATTGAGGAACTGAAGACCTTTCACATGTGATTGGACATATAAAAGACCCCACTCAGGGAAGACACATGTGAAGGAAGATTGAAGAAAGAAGACCGAGCGCCCGAACTTTCCCGTACTTATGTTATTTGCGCGTTTTTTCTTAGTTAGGGGTATTTTAGTAAGTTTATGTTTTTATTTGCTTATTCTAGGGATATTTTAGTAAGTTTATGTCTTTGTTTGCTTATTGTAGGAGTATTTTAGTAATTTTATGTCTTTAATTTGCTTATTTAAGTGGGCTAAAGCTCTAAATCCGAATTTGAACTACTGATTAATGAAAAGCAAACCCTTTGGTTGCCTCCTTCCTCTCTTCTCTCTAATGGTGCTTCTTCTCTTCCCTTGATCTTCCTCTTCTAATTTCTTCTTGTGCCCCTCCAACTTCTTCAACGTAATTATTTCCTTCTTTCTATTTTTCAGTTTTGACTATTCCTTCTTTGATCAAAATCTTGAGAACCGATCTAAACCTTAAACCCCCAAATTCTCAAATCCCTAATCCGAGAAACTTCTTGGTTCTTCGGACTAGTGATCTTCATTGATCGATTGGGTGTGACCATGCAAGATCGGGAGGTCTTATCCCTCGGCGGATCCAACCTATGTAATAATTGAATGCCATACTCCATGGTTGTGATGATGGCCCGCTCCATTGCATGTTTCCTTTATGATTTTCTCAATTATGATGATTACTATTAGAATTTTAGATCATTTATTCCTTTTATTTTCGCTGTTTAATTATGTTCATGAGCATGCATCATAATTAGGGCAGTCCTGCGTCAAATTTGGTATCAAAGCCTAGGCTTGCATGGTTTTTTTTTTTTTTTTTTTTTTTTTTTTTTTTTTTTTGTCTAGATCGAGTTAGCAAATTAGGGTTTTGATTTTTAGGTTTAATTTAGAAAGTTTCCAGATTTAGAAAGTTTTCAATTTTAGAAACTTTCCAGATTTCCAGATTTAGAAAGTTTCCAGATTTAGAAAGTTTCCAGATTTAGAAACTTTCCAGATTTAAAAAGTTTCCAGGTTTAGAAACTTTCCAAATTTAGAAAGTTTTCAATTTTAGAAAGTTCCTAATCTGAAAATTTTCCAAATTTGAGTTGTTTCCTTTTTCAACTTAATTGTATCAGTTCATAGTAGTTTTGCATTCATCGCATTCATCTTGAAAGTCATAACACCTAGTAGACTAGTTGGGTAGAGTTTGGTTCAAGTCTTCATTGTATGCCCACGAGAAGAGGTAGAGGTTTCAGACTTCAACCTACTATGAATAACGAGCAGTTATCTGAGCAACTTGCTCAATTGATACAAAAGATAACCGCCCTAGAAGCGGGTCAAAAGCGTGAGTTTGCTCGCCTTAAGAACCAAATTACCACTACCATGACTAAGGTCGAGCAACTAGAGGCGTCCCAAAAGGAAAACCCAGCTGTAGGGTATAATGCGCACTCCCAAGTGGGAGAAATCATTGAAGAACACGCTACCACACGTGGTGGTAGTGAGGATAGAGATCGTGGTAATGGTCGTGGTGTGGTACGAGAGGCACGAGCCACATGTGATCATCAAGACCGCTATGATCCAGATGAGCGTGCGATGAAGAGTGTGAGAGTTGAGGCCCCGAGTTTTGATGGACGCTTGGATCCTAAGGCATTCCTTGACTGGGTTGCTGACATGGACCACTACTTTGAGTGGTATGACATGTCGGAAAACCGTCAAACGCAGTTTGCTAAGATAAAGCTTATGGGTCAAGCCAAGCTCTTCTGGACCAACACCGAGCGTAGGATAGAGAGAGTTGGTAGAGCCTCTATCACACATTGGTATGAGATGAAAGAGAAGTTGGAGGAGAATTACCTTCCTCTCTCATACCGTCAGAAGCTCCTTGACCAATGGCAATCCTTACGCCAAGGTTCAATGTCTGTCGCTGACTACATCGCTAAATTTGAAGAGTATATGATGCGATGTGATATCCGAGAAGACCTTCTAGTAACGCTCTCGCGTTTCAAGATGGGCCTTTGTGCGGATCTCCAGCGCGAGCTTATGACTCGGCCCTTAACGGACTTGGATGAAGCATATCAAGTTGTGCAGGAGTTAGAGCAATATCTGAAGGCTCCTGTCGTTCGTCGTTTTGAGTCCCGAGACTTCAGTGCTAGATCTAGTTCCCAGGGAACTAGACCTAATATTGGTAGTCAACCTAGGGCACAGGCGACCATTCCGCCTAGGCCTAGGGAAGACAAGGGCAAAGGGGTTCTTGGTGCCGGTCCTAGTAACATGAGCCAAGTGAGGTGCTATGAGTGTGGCAATCTTGGCCACATGTCTAATCAGTGTCCTACGAAGAGCCGTGGGAGAACCTTAGTTATAGGCGAGTCCCACGAGGGAGGAGATGACCAGGGTGACTATGAAGTTGAAGAATATCACCCTGAAGGAGGACTTACTGATGAAGAAGAAGTGGATGGAGAAGCAACGCTTGTAGTAGTCAGGCGTGTGCTAGCTCAGTCTAGAAGTAGTGCTGACTGGCGTCGAAGCACTATCTTCTATACTATTGCCAAGTGTGGTGAAAAGAATTGTAAGGTGATAGTGGACAGTGGAAGTTGTCAGAATGTGATTTCCACTAGCACCTTAGATCGCTTAAAATTGAAATCCACACCTCATCCAGACCCGTATAAAGTTTCTTGGGTTGACAAGACATCCCTACCTGTCACCCAGCAATGTCTAGTCCCCATCGAGTTTGGGTCATACAAAGAGTCCCTGTGGTGTGATGTTTTACCTATGGATGTGGGACATGTTATCCTAGGTAGATCGTGGCTATTCGATAATGATGTCACGATCTTTGGCCGTTCGAATGCGTGTACTTTTATGTATAACGGTAAAAAGATCAAACTTAATCCCATGCCACCTGAGAGTACACTAGGGAAGAAGAAGGATGAGAAGGCAAGTGAGCCTAGAGGAATGGGAAAATTCAAATCTAAGTCTCTACATATAATCAGCGCAAGAGAGTTGGAAAAAGAGGCTAAGGAGGATTCTATGGTGTATGCCCTTGTGGCTAGAGAGATTACACCTTAGGTTCCATTAGAGTTGCCCCGTGAGGTGACCTCGGTCCTGAAGGAATACAGTGATGTATTTCCTGAAGACTTATCGAATGAGTTGCCACCTATGAGGGACATACAGCATGCCATTGATCTTGTCCCAAGGTCTACTTTACCGAACCTTCCTCACTACAGGATGAACCCTGTAGAGCATGCAGAGTTGAAGAAGCAAGTTGATGAGCTTCTGCAAAAGGATTTCATCCAAGAGAGTATGAGCCCGTGTACCGTGCTTGCATTGTTGACGCCAAAGAAAGACGGCACGTGGTGCATGTGTGTGGACAGCCGTGCCATAAACAAAAATACTGTTAAGTATAGGTTTCCTATACCTAGACTTGATGATATACTTGACATGATGGCCAGGTCCACTATATTCTCTAAGATAGACCTCAAGAGTGGATATCACCAAATCCGTATACGCCCAGGAGATGAGTGGAAGATGGCGTTTAAGACGAAAGATGGGCTGTATGAGTAGTTGGTCATGCCCTTCGGCTTGACTAACGCACCCAGTACTTTCATGCGGATGATGACACATGCTTTGAGGCCGTTCATGGAAAAATTCCTAGTGGTGTACTTTGATGATATTCTTATTTATAGTACCACTAAGGAATCACACCTTAAACATTTAAAGAAGGTCTGTAGTGTCCTTAGGAAGGAAAAATTGTACGCTAATCTTAAGAAATGTACATTCATGTCTAGCCAAGTTGTGTTCTTAGGATTTATAGTGTCATCTGAAGGGATGCGCGCAGACCCCGAAAAAGTCAGGGCCATAGTTGAGTGGGCAGAACCAAGGAACATTCATGAGGTGCGAAGCTTTCACGGCCTAGCAACTTTTTATCGTCGGTTCATTAGGGGTTTTAGCACGATCATAGCTCCCATTACCGAGTGCATGAAAAAGGGAGAGTTCGTGTGGTCTAAAGCCGCAGTCAAGACTTTTAAAGAAATTAAGGGCAAGATGGTGGAAGCTCCTGTCATGCGTCTACCTGACTTTTCTAAAGTCTTTGAAGTAGTGTGTGATGCGTCTGGTGTCTGTATAGGTGGAGTGTTGAGTCAAGAAGGACACCTAGTGGCCTATTTCAGTGAGAAACTGAATAAGGCAAAACAAAAATACTCCACTTACGACAAAGAATTTTATACGGTAGTGCAATCCCTGAGACATTGGCGACACTATCTCCTACCGCAAGAATTCGTTTTGTTTTCTGACCATGAGGCTTTGAGATATTTGCATTCTCAGAAGAAACTCAACCCAAGGCATTCTAAGTGGGTAGCGTTTCTTCAGGAATATTCGTTTGTTTTGAAACACAAGGCCGAGGTTGAAAATAAACCAGCGGATGCCCTTAGTAGGAGAGTGGCGTTGCTCAACTCTTTGAGTGTAGAGGTAGTCGGATTTGAGCAACTGAAAGATGAATACCCCATATGTCCTGATTTTGGGGGTACTTACGCGTCGCTCTCTAGTGACCAGCATATTATGAGTGAATATGTTCTTAAAGATAACTTTCTTTTCAAGGGAGACAGACTTTGTATTCCCCGTATGTCCCTTCGTGAATTCCTCATTTAGGAGCTTCATTCAGGAGGGATAGCTGGCCATTTTGGTCGTGATAAGACCATTGCCCTCGTGGAAGATCGTTTCTATTGGCTAAGCCTCAAGTGAAACGTAGCCAAAGTTTTAGGGTAGTGTCGAACATGTCAGCTGGCAAAGTAAAGAAAGTAAAATACCGGGCTGTACACGCCATTGCCAGTGCCACATGCTCCGTGGTAGGACATTAGTATGGACTTCGTGCTTGGGCTTCCCAAGACTATAAAAAAGCACGATTCCGTTTTTGTCGTTGTGGACCGTTTTTCTAAAATGGCACATTTCCTCCCATTTTCGAAGACGTCGGATGCGTCTCATATTGCTCGTCTCTTTTTTGATGGTGTGGTGCGTCTCCATGGGTTACCTAAAACCATAGTGTTTGATCATGATGTTCGATTTACTAGCTATTTTTGGAAGACACTGTGGCACATTATGGGAACTCGTTTGCAATTTTCTACTGCTTACCACCCACAAATAGATGGTCAAATTGAAGTGGTAAACCGCAGGCTTGGAAATCTTCTACGTTGTCTAGTGGGTGAACATGTTAAGACTTGAGACCTAATTTTACCAACTGCTGAACTTGCTTATAATGGGTCAATTAATAGATCTAAAGGGTTGAGTCCTTTTGAAATTGTAAGTGGTTATAAACCTAGAATACCTATAGATCTCTTACCTATGTCTGTTACCCAAAGGTCTTCTGAGTCAGCCGATGCATTTGCACGCCATATTCATGATTTGCATACACATATTAGACAACGGTTAAATAAGAGCAATGATGATTATAAAGTTTCAGCTGATTCTCATCGTAGAGTGCAAGAATTTCAAGAAGGAGACTATGCAATGGTGCGAATAAGGCCAGAGCGATTCTCTCAAGGATCTGCAAAAAAATTACAAGCGCGTAGGGCTGGACTATTCAAGATATTACAAAAGGTTGGGTCCAACGAGTATCGGGTTGACCTTCCACCTGAAATGAGCATTAATCCAACTTTTAATGTGGAAGATCTAGTCCGTGCCCATACTCCCATTGTTGATACATCGTCCCTTTCATGGCCTTTTTCTGAGTTTGCTACCTAACCCCTTCCACCCCCTCCTCCACCCATTACCCATAAAAAAGAAATTGAGGAAATCTTGGATGACGAGATAGTATCCAAAAGAGATGGAGGTTTCTAAAGGTATCTTGTTAAGTGGAAGAACAAACCATCGTCTGAATCTATGTGGCTGTCGGGTGACGCATTGCAGGGTATTGATCCAGATCTACTAGAGCGCTACAAAAGTTTTAACTTGTCGGAGTCAAGTTTTTCTCACCCAAGGGGAATTGATGCGGACACAAGCGCATTCAAGGTGTACCAACGAAGAAAGCGCCAACCACAAGTGCCGTCCTTGTGGATAAGGCGACTATTGAGGAGCTGAAGACCTTTCACATGTGATTGGACATATAGAAGACCCCACTCAGGGAAGACACATGTGAAGGAAGATCGAAGAAAGAAGACTGAGCGCCCGAACTTTCCCGTACTTATGTTATTTGAGCGTTTTTGCTTAGTTAGGGGTATTTTAGTAAGTTTATGTCTTTATTTGCTTATTTTAGGAATATTTTAGTAAGTTTATGTCTTTATTTGCTTATTTTAGGGGTATTTTAGTCATTTTATGTCTTTAATTTGCTTATTTAAGTGGGCTAAAGCCCTAAATCCGAATTTGAACTATTGATTAATGAAAAGCAAACCCTTTGGTTGCCTCCTTCCTCTCTTCTCTCTAATGGTGCTTCTTCTCTTCCCTTGATCTTCCTCTTCTAATTTCTTCTTGTGCCCCTCCAACTTCTTCAAGGTAATTATTTCCTTCTTTCTATTTTTCAGTTTTTGGCTATTCCTTCTTCGATCAAAATCTTGAGAACCGATTTAAACTCTAAACCCCCAAATTCTCAAATCCCTAATCCGAGAAACTTCTTGGTTCTTCGGACTAGTGATCTTCATTGATTGATTGGGTGTGACCATGCAAGATCGGGAGGTTTCATCCCTCGCCGGATCCAACCTAAGTAATAATTGAATGCCATACTCCATGGTTGTGATGATGGCCCGCTCCATTGCATGTTTCCTTTATGATTTTCTCAATTATGATGATTACTACTAGAATTTTAGATCATTTATTCCTTTTATTTTCGCTGTTTAATTATGTTCATGAGCATGCATCATAATTAGGGTTGTCCTGCGTCACATGGGTAGGAGTCGTTTAAAGAAATGCAGTTACGGATGTCAAGATAAATAGCAAGTCGACGTGCTGTACATGAAGGAGGAGAATTTGTGGTGCAGAGAAAATTTTCTTCCTTGGCTTTTGAGATTGAGAGATCCCGAAGAAGATCATGAATGCAACATCTTTTAATTCCTCCGATGGAACTTCTTTGCACTATTTGAATTAGGCTTCTTTGGATAAGCTCCACCAGGTAATCTTCTGCAACTTCCTCCAATGTTTCAGCCCCTCTTGAATGCACAAATCCTTCAGCAACCCACAACTGAATCAACTCCTTGGCAGAGAACACATGGTCTTCTGGATAAACTTCTAAATAGAGAAAGCATGGCTTCAAGTGATAGGATAGGTCTTCATAGCATAAAGCTAATATTCTTGAAATTTGTGCCTCACCTTCAACAAATTGCCAGCTAATGCTCTTGAGCACTTTGTCCCACTCACTTGGAAGCCCTGTTTTCCTTGATAGCAGGCCTACAATAACAATAATTGCAAGAGGCAGACCATGGCACTTTGCTACAATTTGTCTTCTTAACCCTTCTAAATTTTGGGGGCAATTAATTTCTTGTTGTAAGAATGTTTTCTTACAGAATAATTCCCGGCTCTCATCTTGTTTTAGAAGTTGTAGCTTGTGAGGATGGCTTCGAGGGTCTGCTCGTGATGCTACGTCAAAGTTATGTGTAGTAAGCAGGATGCGACTTCCGCTATCCGTGTCTGGAAAAGCAGCTACTAAATCATTCCATGCTTCGGTCTTCCAGATATCATCTACCACCACAAAATATCTCTTCACTGTCAAATATTCCAAAAGCTTCTCCTTCAAATGAAAGGTCTCCATCTGCTGATGTTCTTTAGTGGAAATCATAAAGGATCTCATAATGTTCAGCAAAAGATCCCTTGTGTTATATTCTAGAGATACATAAATCCATGCACAACAATCGAAATGCTTTTTAACAGAGATATGATTATAAACTTTCCTGGCGAGAGTGGTCTTGCCCAGACCGCCCATTTCGATGACAGAAATCACGCATCGCCGCGACTTGCCCTCAATCAACCGTGCCACCAACGTTATTATGTTTTCTTGGAAACCGACGGTTTCTGTATCTTCTAGTAGAGGAGAGGTTCACCTTTGCTCCCGCAGACTTTCGCCCATGGAACTGCTTCCTTCTCCACCTTTGCTGAGACTTATGATGCCGTAAGTCTTTCTTCTCCGAATGATCTCAGTGAGTTCATTCTTTATCTCTTGGATCTTCTTGCCTAACTGATGCCCAGCACTTGGTTCATCAACAAAGTAAATCTCTGGATGTAACTGATTGACCCTCTTCTTCTGCTTTGTTCTATTTGAAGGATGAAGTTGTCGATGGCATCCTCCGCTTTGTAAGAAATGTCTCTTACATCAGCCACCCATTTCTTCACCCTTGCATCATTTTGTTTCGTCTCTGCATCTTTAAAGAAGGCCTGAATCCACTCCATTTCTCCTTTTAGCCATTCGACCTGACCACTTACTTCGAGGAGGGCGGCTCCTTGGTGGACAAGGAGATCTCCAAGTTTTTCTATGACGAAGGAAACAACAGCCTCAGCAATCATCTTAGCCTCTCTCTTCTTCTCACAAGCAAATGCACTTACTTTGTTCAAGTTTTTTTAGGAAACAATGCATTCTCACTCATCCTTCCTTTCCTATGACGAAGGAAACAACGCACTCTCACTCATCGTTTCGTTCGACGGCTTGGCACCTTTACCTTCTAGCTTTTTGGTCTCAATGGCCCCGTGTTATGACTTAGTCGTGGCAGGAGCCCATTCCAAATTTAAGGGTTTATAGCTTTGAAATCACTTTTTGGAGAATGAAAATGGCCATGAACCACACTTACTCATCATACGGTGGGCTCTTGTCTTATACGAGAAATGTTTTTTTTTTTTTTTTTTTTTAACGAAAGAAGGACATGAGCCCCACTAAAAATAAGGATTCAACCCACCCATTGGCTAATCTGATTCGTTCATTTTAATCGGATAGTTGTAAACTCATAGAAGGATTTTTTCAATTAATATTTTGAAGCTCTCTATGGCCCACAACTACACTAATGTTATGTAGTAATTCTGAACTATTTCCTATTTTGTGATCCATCTGTGATAAGTTTTTCCCTCAAATTTAGTTGATAACATGAAATTAAAACCTCTTATACGTGGAAGGGATGAATTTTGCTTCAATATAACCTAGTAAGCCTCACATAAGATGTGGATGAATTCAAAATGTATGGTCCATGCCATACGATGCAATTCATTTTCATTTTTCATTTTTCTTCTCCTTTAAATTTTCACTTCCTAGGACCACATGAAGCCGAAGCTTCTTCAACATATTGTAGTTTTTTGATTGAACTCTGTACTCTCCAGGCGACGACAAAAAACTCTAGTCAAGGTTTGACGAAGCTTTATACCACACGTATTAAGCACCATACATTGAAGTTGTTTTTTTTTTTTTTTTTTTGGTTGGGTATGAACGGTGAGAGTTTGTGAAAGTAAGGGTGTGGAAAATATTGTAATAGATGAACTTTTATAATGGAAGAATGTTATAATGAATGAATTTTTATAATAAAAGAATGTTGAGATGAAGAGTGTTCTATTAGATATATTTTCGTAATGCAATAATTTTGAGATGGAAGAATGTTAAAATGGATGAATATTGTATTGTTGATTGCCAATATTCACCATGGATCATCGATATTCACTATGGATCACCGATATTTTCATTGTAGATCATCGATATTTATCGTGGATCATTAACATTCATAGTGAACCACTGATATTAATAGTGGACCACTAATATTAATAGTGGACCACTGATACTCACTCTGAAATGCTAATATTAATAGTGGACTACTATAATTTCACTGTGGATCGCAAATATTTATTGTGGATAACTGATTCCATGAAAATAGCCATAACTCTCTCATTATATATCCGATTTGGGTGATCTTGTGTTTGTTGGAAATGTAATTTGATGAAATCTCAAATGAATTTAGAATCATCTCATTTTGATACCATTTGATTTCCCAAAATTAGACTTAAAGTTTATCATTCACTATGGGAGCCTATTCCTTAGGACCACGGCCCAAGCACACACGTGCCTTAATATGCACCGTCGATTGATTGTACACAGCCCCCTTGTGTACCCAGCAACTCCACCCAATTGATTTATGTAGGATGCCTTCGAAACCCTTATCATGTCGATCGCATCGTCCCTACAGTTATAATGGTGAAAATCGTGCATCAATATGACACTTTGTTAATGAGATATGACTTGTTGAATCTGCAACTCAAATTATGTATCTAGTAACACAAACAACCTTTATTGTGTTAGGCCCATTGTACTTGGGCCCTTGTGGGACTAAAGCCTACTTCATAGAATATAGAAATTATTATAAGATGAGACAAGCATTACATGACAAATGAAGAGCTAACACGTATGAGCTAATGCATTATAAGACAAAAATTGGTTCTACCCCAAAATCCATTATTAGCCCTCCCCATGCCTTAGAACTAATCATGGCTCATAGCCCACTCATCTAACACATGCATCTAATGCATGCCTTGTTTTGTGCCACATCACTTCAAACAACCAATTGAAACACTCCACTTCATCATCCACCTTACAAGAACCTACAACCCACAATCCTTATCCATTCACTAGCCAATGCATGCCTAGATTTCATTCAGCTTGACCAATGCATGCTTAAAACTATCTACCTCATCCATCCACTACTTATAATATACACCACATTTTTCCCTCACTTTTATCTCCAATAAGAGCCCCCAAATTTGTCACGCTATCTTGCCACCTCAACCCCCTATTCTCTATAAAAGAGTAGGGGCTCTCTTACATTTATAGTTTTGCTACACTTATAAAATTTTTAAAATTTTAAGAGAGAGAGAGGGAGAGTGGGGCCAAGGTGTGGCCTATCATCAAACCTAAAGGGAGTGGGCCACTCATCATCATTCATCCGTCTATCCATTTGAGGTGAGTCTATGCTCCCTCCTTTACTCCTCTTTCTTTCTTTCTTTTGTGTTTTGTTGATGTGTATGGGGCCCACTAGTATGAAGCCCTTGTGTGCATATATGGTTGGCCATGGTGGTCAGTAAGATGGCACACATCAATATGGTCCACTAGGATGTACGTTATATACACACCTTTCACATGCAATCCCAATTTTCTATCTAGAAAATAAATTGTAAAAATTGTATAAAATCAACCGTATTAAGATCTAAAGTGAAACTTAGTCGTATTATGTAACAGGCTATGAGATAACTCTAGGCCAAATTTTGTGGCTATCGATCTGATGGTCTAATCTCCCATAATATTAATTTATTGGGCTACTATATAACAAAAATGGTCCCAATTTTATAAAAAAAAACAAACCCATTTTTTGTCCATTTAATGGACCCAATAGAAATATATGATCCATTGGATTCTAAAAAATCAAAATATTTTTCTAATGATATATAATACGCCTCGATCAGAGTTCGGATGATCAAGATCATGGCTTTGTACAAAAATGTATCTTGGGGCTTATTGTGGCCACACATTGTGTGGGCCATATCCATGATTCTAACGGTCGGATCTATTTGATATTTTTATTAGTTTACTTAATTTAGTTAGTTATCATATGTACAGTCCTTGTAGTTATATTCTTTGTTGATATGATTTAGAAAATTTTGGACTGACAAATGCTTCTGTAAGGGTAAATCTTCAATTGTTATGTGTAGTCTAGAAGGATCCAAGACCCTATATGGTTGAAAACCTATATGTAGCCTAAATGATGTATTCCAAAACCATTCGTTAGCTTAGATTTTATAACAGAGAATTTGATCAACACAGCTCATGTATATGTTGTATGTATGTTGTCCATGATGTTCATACTCTTATTATGGACCCACTTATGATTTATGTGTTTTATTAGGAAATCTAATCTGGACATTCATGTGCATTGATATGTGTGTCTTATCTATGCGTTGTCAATGTGTGAGCCCCACTTGCCATTAGATATATTTCCTTTCTTTTGTACTTTTCTTTTTGCTGAAAATTTTCTTAAGTACCTAACTGTATTGCATATAAGCCTCTTTAACACCTCATGGTGGGCCCCACGCTCCGTAGAAAATGGTCCCACCATTAGGGATATTTATTTCACATGTCAGGGTATTGGGATATCTAACCACTTTATCAAGAATGGCCCCCAAGTGTTTGAAAAGTGGGCCCAAAGTTGAGACAAATACATTCCTGAAATTGCACATTTGATTTTCTAGGTTTTGGATTAACTTTGGGCCTCTGTGGTGGACCCCATGTACAAGATAGGCATGGGGTACCACCTGGACTTTCTAGCTTTTATGTACGGCTGGAGAAATAGTATTTTACTTGGACCAAAGAGGACCCCACATAATTAGGGAGCGTATATCTAGATGTGGCCAGACACAGTTGTGTAGAAAATTGAAATGCTCATGTTTGTCTTTGCGCCAAAAATTATGTGTGGGCAACTGTTAGGTCCCACCTTATGGGTTTTGAAGTCCATATATAGGACTACTAAGGGAGCCTAACGGCACACCAAAAGGTGGCCCCATGTGATCGTGGGACTTACTCAAATTCAGGCCAAAATTATTTTTGCACTGTATTTCCCACATAGTTTCTCCAAATACCCAAGTTTGGGTCATCACTGTAAATTATATACACTCAACCAATGAGGCTCGCCTTGTGAATTTTAAAGCCCATACATAGAGCTACCAGATGTCACTTTCCTTTCATCAAATATGGTCCCCACAAGATCATGAAATTGACTAAAAAAATGGCTCAAACCACTTTTTCACCAAATATCTATTTAACATAAAATTCATGTGGGGCCACACCAGTGGGGTTCACCACCTTCCTAAGGCATTTAATGTATCATTTAAAGCTTGAAAGCAAACTTCCAGGTTATGGTGGGCTGAAAACCTTCGGTGAGCCATTTAGTATGGGTTGTCTTGTATGGGCCCTACCCTTGCCTAGTGAGGCCCACCTTGCATGCTATGTAAGCCTATCATTTTTTGATGTTATGGGAGATCTGATGGAAAACTTTGCTCCTCATTTATTTTTCCTAAGTCATATGTAGCCCTGGGCCCATTCAAAAGAAGTAAGACTAAGGCCCTAGTGGTCCTGATACAAAGAGAAGCACATTGGAGTAGGAGGCCCACCTTAGGAACCTTCCTTAGGCCTATTGGGTTAACCCATTATTTAGTGGGTAGCGTGCCTTGCACACTACCTCTATTCAAGTAGACCACACCTTACAGGGCCCATTTTGGAATACTATAGGTATATAATTGGGCATTTTCTTAGTTTGCTTATATATGTGCCTAGTGGGCCTAATATAATGTATGACGTGAATGATGTTAGTATATGGGCCTCATGTTTGAGATTTTGCATTGTTTCTAGTGGATGGCGGAATGTATAGGGCCCAAATCATGTTATAAGATCCATCTTAGATATGTTTGTTGTGAGTGTGTTTTTCATGGTGTGAGACCATCATCCACCAACTGAATCAAACCCAACCTTAAGTGGGCTGCTTTACAAGAATTCTAAATAATTAGGAAGCCCATTAACCATACCGTTGAATTGTGTAGTGCAAAATCTTAAAAATTGTACATGTTACCTTAAGACAAGTGGGACCCACTTAGTTGTGGAATTGGATCCACACCATTAAAAGCCTTGTGGTTGGAAGTTTATCCCTTAGAGTTGGCCTAGTGATTCCCCGAGTGGGACTCACACTTGACCTATAGGACCGCATGCCTTGCATGTAGTCCAAGGTCAATGTGGGGATCATACCTAGGTGGGACACAATTATTGATGGTTGAGATGATAATACATGTATGGTAACATGATGATGATGATGGTGAGTTGTTGGTTGAAATGATGGATATGATCTAATTGATGGTAATTATGGTGGGGTTAATATTGATTATGGTAATGATTTAATGGATTGTGAATTGATGGCATGTACATTGATGATGGATGAGTAGTTGTTTGTGGTAGTGAGGACATTGCTCATGTTAATCATGAAGCGAAAATGATCCTCATGCTAATGATGATGATATATATATATATATATATATATATATATATATATATATATATATATATATATATGGGAAATGGTACTATGAGGTCGACCTCATGGGAACTTCCCATAAGGTCGAGTTGTGTGGGCCCCACCGTGATGTGTGTCGAACATCTACCCCATCAGTTGGATGCACCATTCCTGTCACACCTCAGATTCGGTAACCAGACTCACAAGGAACCCAATAGCCGGTTCTGGTCGCAACATCCTCCGTAGTATCCCATTCTCGGCTCCTGAGGTAGGCACCGATCCTGGGATCTTACAAGTAGGATTTCCATAACCGTATATTTATTTCTAATGTGAGCATGCCCAAGATCACAGTAAGTAAGTCTCGAAAATAACAAAGGGACACATTACAAAATCCACTATAAATTTGAACTTTACAATTACATAAGGTTCAAAAGGACATACATAAGATAATAGAAGAAAGAGGGAAAGGTCTGCAACACAGGGGTCCTCAACTCAACACCTATCCAAGCTTTACCGCTACGACACCGACTTAGGATCTCCTGCATATATCAATCATGCATAAGCTTATAGAAAACTTAGAGGGTGGTGAAAGTGTGTTAGAGGGTGGTGAAAGTGTGTGAAAATGGTGCGCAGAAGAATAATAGGAGGTAGAGGAAGGGAAATATGATAAATGACAATATCACTAGTCTTACCGAGGCTTGTCATGAATGCAATGCAATGAGTACTGGGTGCCATACCAATTGAAATGGCAGTGAAGACCGCACTAGTTGAAGAAGGAATATGCCAATATGTCCTAGAGGGGGGTGAAGAGGACTTTTTAAAGTTTTTATGAGTTATTTAAAAATCCTACTTCACTAATCCTATGATAATGTAATTCTCAGGATTACTCAAATGTAACTCTACTGGCTTGCCTGGTAGAGGATCCAATCACAAACTGCTTAAGGAGTAAACAATATGCAATCTAGTTCATGATGGATATGACTGTGTAGGTGTGTGAGGAGTGATCAGATAATCAGATAGGGAAGTATTAAAGCAAATCACTCAATCAAAATAACAATCTCAAAAATAGTCATTTTATAGTGGTTCGACGATAAGTCTACTCCACTCCCGGTAACCGCACTCAACCGTTGAGTGTACCGGATTTCACTAAGGAGGTTTCACAATGGTTCACCTCTAACCTAAGGTTTTAAATCAGGTTCACCTTCAACCTTTACAACCTACACTGAGGTTGACTGTTTATTCTCTCACGAGCAAGGGTGAACACAAAGCACCCACTTTTAGGCACACTGGCTAAGGATCTTCCATAAGACCCTACTGGAGGTTTCTACACGGTTGACCCCAAACCCTAAGGTTTTACCCGGTTCACCTAAAACCCAGAGTTTTACTGGTTCACTCCTAACCAGATGTTTATTCTCTCCATAGAGCAAGGGTTCACACAACGCACCCACCACGTACACTCCCGCCGGAGGCCTCCTTGAGGACTTCAAAGGGTGAGAACCACTTAAGACCTAATCCTAGAAAGGAATGATCACAAGTGTCCTCTTGGACTCTGGATATTTACAAATAAGCTAATGAGTCCCGTTTAGTTCAATGCCGAAGATCTCCTCCTCCTTGTTGACGAAGAGCCTTCTGCTCCCTTGATCCGCAACACAAAATGATGTACCAATACTTGGCTTCAGGTTGGGTCAAGGTGAAGAAGAAATCCTACTCTCAAAATATTTTCCTATCAGGAATGTAGAGCAATTCCAATCTTATGCATTCAAGGCATCCCAGCTTAATGATTTGCCATTAAGTTAGTAGCTGGAGGACCCTTGAATGCGGAAGTTCATTCCCCAATCCACTCTATTGAATGTCAATGGTGAGGGTGGATTGAAGGATGAACTCCCTTGAGAGAAAGGGCTTTGGATATAGGATGTAAGTTGAAACACACAAAGCTCTCTCTTCTTTCTCTCACAACAACAAAAGACAAGTCCTCTATATATAGGCAAAAAGTTCTAACGGATATAAAACGGTCACATTTATGACAAAATTCGATATCATCGAGAAGGTTCGATATCATCAAGCATATACTCTCGATAACATCGATGGTCTGCTTGATGACTCGGACTCAATGTCATACGCTTTTGAAACTCTTTATCAATAGATCGATGAATCGAAACTATTGTTGATGTCATCGGATTTCGAACTCCGATTCCATCGATGACAGGTTTGATCCATCGACATTTGAAAAATGAGAGAGACTTGACTTTGAAATATTTCAGGTTTTCATGAATGATCGGGAACCATCGAGATCATCAGAATTTGAATGTTAATGATATCGAGATCAGAGTCGAGGCATCGATAAATCCAGCTGATTTGTCTTTAAGCTTGCTGGATAGTTTATGACCTTGTTCGATGCAATCGACCTGATGCCGATATCATCGATATTTGAATATCGATTCTATCGAAGGGCCCCCGATCATAGTTAAAAACAACCTGAAATATCTATTGTAAGAAATGCGCGCCCTCGATCGATAACATCGATGGACTTTCGATGTCATCGATATTTGATTTCATATCATATTGGAAGAGCATCAATATATCGAAGGAATTTGAGATTTTCATTAAAAAACAGGGGCGCCGGAAATCTTCCTGTCGATCTTATCGAGCCACTCTTGATGGACTCGAGATTTGAATATCGATGATATCGATAGGTGTATCGATACATCGATAATTCGTCCAGATATGTTGTGAAGTTGCAGGACATATTTAGTGCTTATATCGATGATTCGATAGATGTATTGATACATCGATAAATCTGTCCAGATGAATATTTAGTTGTTGGACGCTTTTGGTCCTCACATCGATAATATCATTAAGGTATCGAGGACATTGATAGAGCAGGTCGATCATATCGAGGGTGTTCCGATAAAATCGACAAGGTGAAAAAACTTAGAAAATTTTCTATTTTGAAAAAAGTTTTCTCACCTTAAAACCCTATGATTTCTAACTTGTTTTTAAGGGTTTTCTTCACCTGGTGTTTTGGGTCATGGGATGTGAGGCTTTAGTTCTACCTGTGATGAGCTTGCACAAATCCGGTTGAGGCAGATGCTTGAATTGATCTTCCTATCAGGCTTTGTAGACACTCTGACTCAACATTCACGTAACTTGACAAACCAGGGCACTTTCAAAGGCGATACATAAAGGGGCTTATGTAGCTAATGTGAATGCAATGCGAAGCGATGCCAGTGATCATATCCAAACCACATATCAAGTACATTTCCATCATAAGGAAATCACCTGGGTCCAGTACATTGCTGGATGACTGCCGCTCTCCAGACCCGCCCAGTCAAACGAGTGTAAGAGACCTCACTACCCGCCTGTGGACAGCGAATCACCAACAAGGCTCGTCGGTAGCGGACCCATTTACGAGCTGGTCAGACTCAATCTATCAATGCCTTCTTACACCAGGCGGGTAAGGCCACACCCCTACCCAACTGACTACACAACAGTGGGAGTCGCGGCCTAACGGTATAAGGCCTTAATGCACTCATAGTTTCCACTTGGTCACAGCGTTGGGGCAGATCTTTGGTACCATGGAAGTTTTAGGAATCTCACCCATGGGCATCCTATGCACCTTATATGCTCAAGTAACATTTCTGGTGTCCACACATACGGCCATCCACGAACGTTCCTATGGAGGTAAGGCCTTGATGAAGTAAGGACGGTACCATCATGAAATGCGATGCTAATGCATGAGTCACACATACAGATCATGCACTAGTTTCAAACATCGATGTGCACAAGGGGAGAAACTCCATCCCTCTATCATATCAACCTAATGACCACACACAAATGCAATCCATTCACGCAAATGATGCATATGGGTCATAAGTACGCTACTCAGCGATGATGACGTGAAAACATATCCCTCCTTCCCAAGGAGGGACTAGGTCTAGATACATAGACAGGTACTTTAAGGAGAAATCCTCTAGTGGGGGCCCAATACCTTGGGGTAGCCCACAAGCTAAGATGGTCATAAAGGCCCAAGGAAGAAGCGGTCCTAATAAGGGTCCAAGGTGGGCCTTTAATCACCTATAACGACCCTATGGGCATACCTTAGGGCCACCAAAGAGGACATCCAAACTCAACTGGGTCCCAAAAGGTAGCCCGCCACCTACACACATATAAAGCAAGGCCCAAGGCCTAAGCAATCCATGACCTAGTGGGCTATACACCAAGCCCAACACATAGGCAATATGGTGGGCCCTCGAGCATGGTTTGGGCCCAACCATAAAGATCATGAGCCCACTTATTGTGGTGGGCCAATGGGTAGCATGTTATTTCAACCATATGGGCAATTTTTATGTTTAAAACAAGTGAGTTGGGCCTCACATCTTGGCCCAAGTATGGGGTTAATTTAATGGGCAAACAAGGGCCCAACTACTTGAGTGTTTTGGCCCTTGAAACCCATCACAATAGTAAGTTAAATATAGGCCCAAAGGTCAGGGGCCTATTAAGAAAGTTCTAGGACAATGGGCCTAGGGAACCTAACAAATAACTACGAATATTGGTCCAACAAAAAGCCAATTTAAGTGGGCCTTAAGAGTGCACTAATTAAACCCAAAACCTGATTAGAAATCGGGCAAGATATGTATAAAAATATCTCCAAATCTGGTGGGCCATGCTGCCCCAAAACATACATTTATGGGCAGCAACTTTGGGCCTATTGTTGAAATTCTAGCCCACCCACTATCTGGGCTTGCTGGAAATTCAATAATAATTAATTTATGCAATTACTTTACTCCCTGTTGACTCACACATCTCACAGAGGGTCCCATCAGATGAAAGGAGTAGATAAAATACATAAATCAGGTGGGGCATGCTGCTGGACTGGATGTCCAGCAGCAGCCCAACGGGCTGGGTGTCCCATGGTGGACGATCCAAGGGGCTGGGATGCCCCCCTTAAACACATTAAGGTGGGTCCCACATGTGGACATCCCACATGGGAGATGGACCACACACATGGGGTCCACAATATGGAGGGTGGCCTGGATAAAACATACATCATAGTGGGCCTTGGGAGGGTAGACGGCCAGCCCATGTCTAGACGCCAGCCTTGCTGGAACGTCCAGTTATGGGCTACTATTCCAACAGCCATACCTTATTTTTTTTTTTTAGTTGAAAGTGGTGGCCCACATCCTCAAGATGGGTCCCAACATGATGGGCCACAAGATGGGCTACCAGGGAAACCATAAACCCAAGCAAAACATGGAGGAATTTCATGGACAGCAAGGTAAGAATTTAAAATTCTGCTGCACAAAGGGTTGTTGTCCATACAATGCACACCTAATAAGTTGGGCCCAAACTTTGCCTAGGAGGGGAGGGATGAATGTTTGATATTTTCCCCATAAAATGCAGCAAGGTGGGGTCCACAAAAGTGGCCCACCCCTCAGAAAATCAAGCTGAAATTTGTGTTTTGCCTCCATTCGTTAAGGCTAGACGGTCTAGCAAGGTGGACCGCCTACCCCTTTGGACCTCCTTTTAGGGTGCTATTGCATGGACAATCTGAGGTGTGGTCCATCACACTTCAGGGTGGGGTCCACTCCTTCAAAAGACACCCCATAACAAGAAGAAAAAGGATGGAAATCATGGACCAATCTCATGCCATACATCAACTACAACAGTCCATGCAAACAGTCCAGATTTCTAGACAGCTATATATGGTTGGACATACCAGCCCATAACTAGATATATACAACAAATAAAAAGAGGTGTGACCTTCCTTAGTGGGCCCCACACATGTCCAGATCAAGAACTTAAGTCAAGACACTTGCATGTATCAAATAAGGTGTCCAAAAATCATGAAATGGGTGGTAGGGGTGTCCCACCATTGTTGGATTTTTTGGACGTCCTAGGCCCACCAAGTGGGCCACACATATCATCATTCATAAATAAGAGAAAAGAGAGGGAGAAGGATAATCCGGCCATGGAGATAGGACCCCGCGACTAATCGGCCCTCTCAAGAACATTCACACCCATACATCTACATTGATTTACATTTGCAACATAAATCTATCACATGCATAGCCTATAACCATAATGGATGGTTGGGATGCCATCCCAACATGATGTTTAAGGTCTAGATGACCTTAAAATGGTGTAAATCATGAGATACATCATGATGGGGTCCATGGAGAATGGCCCCATCATAGAACATTACATGCACGTAGGATGGGCCAAGGGCCACATCCATGGGATCAAATGGGATCCCCACCATGGATTGGTGGGTCCCATTTGTTCCATTCATGAAGAAATAAAAGGATCAAGAGATGAAAAGGAAATCAGCAAGATATAGTCACACACATTCAAGACAAGCTCTCAACCTTCCACTCCATGTAGATCTTGATCCAAGGAAGAGGGTTTGATGATTAAGATGAGTTTTTAAGGTTAGGAATGAAGGGATTTTGGAGCTTTGAGGGCTGGAGAAATGGGGGAATATGGGACGTTGGGAGAGGGATTTGCTAGAATGGAGAGAAAATGAGAAGGAGGGAGAGATAAGGAGAGAGAGAGAGGTAATGATTTTTTTGTAAGAGAAAGTAATAATTACCCTATGGGAGGAGAAACCAAAGTGATAGGTTAGGGTAGGCTTTGGGTGGTGTGTGTGGGGTGGGTAGTGTTAGCTATGGAATTTAAGTGGTGTGTGTAGTGTTGCATTAAAACTTATGCTAAGAGTGAGGTCAAATGCACAACCCTAGGTAGGCCACATGATCAAGGGTCATAAAATGAAATATTCATAACTTATGATATATATCGGATGGATGCACAAGACGCGTCGTCAGAACCTCAACAACGATGAGAATAAGATGACATAGGTCTCGAGCCAATCCGAGTCGGGTCAACGTGACCGGACTTAAGGATGACCGCAAACACTATCCAAGGGTGGTCGCTGGTCATTGGGATTCGACTGGTAGGACCGCAAGACCAAAAGAAATAAAATGCATACCTACACACACATGCACACACAGGAACTTGGGTCGGGTCTTACACTATGGTGGGCCACAAACTTAAAAATCAAGTCAATCCATGAATTGGGTGGGCCACACCACATACAATAGTTAAGAGGGGTTACCCTCCCATTAAAACATTCATAATTATTTATTGGGCTAACCAAGATGTGGTTCACAAATCCAGACCATCCATTGTGTGTGTCCCACTTGGATGAGGGGTCAGACCAAGTTTCATCCGCATCTAAAACTCTAGTGGGCCCCACCAAGTGCTTTTATATGTTTTATTCATGTCTTCGCATGGTTTTAGATGGTACAACCCACTTGAGTTTCGTATACGGCTGATTTTTAGGATATCCCATCAACTAAAGGGGACCCATTAAATGCACGGCGTTGATGTTCAACACATCACGGTGGGGCCCACATAGCTCGACCTCATGGGAAGTTCCCATGAGGTCAATGTCATAGTACCATTTCCCTATATATATATATGATGACAACAAAATATGCTAGTTGATTACCATGCTTTACTTGATGATGGTTACATAGGAAATAATATTGATATCCAAGAGATAATAATGCACACATTGATGGTCATGATGATTATATGTATGTGATAACCATGTTTTACTTGATGCATAGATGGAAATAACATAGATGGGGATGATCTATGTAAGGATAATCATATGCAGGATGATGAACAAATACCTGATACTTAAGGCATGTGTGATGATGGTGTTGGATG
Organism: Magnolia officinalis; assembly: GCA_021015155.1. Taxonomy (NCBI): domain Eukaryota; kingdom Viridiplantae; phylum Streptophyta; class Magnoliopsida; order Magnoliales; family Magnoliaceae; genus Magnolia; species Magnolia officinalis. Next base: position 22,026,250 of record JAJHSJ010000011.1, read on the forward strand.
ATGGCTATGATAATGATGAGGGATGTGAATTCTAACATTCCATGCAATTCATTCACATGCATGTTGAAAAATACACAAGCTTGTGATGATATAATTAATGGTGATGAATTAGATGTGATTGGGGGCTATGAAATGATAATGCATGTAAATACTTGAAATTGTGAACATGGACATTATGTTGGCTATTCTTAAGTTGGGCGTAATGCCTTGGGCTTGTGAAAGCCCACTTGCCCGTGGGATGCAAACTAGTTACAAATAACCGTTGGATGAGAGGCCAAGTGAGCCCACTTCCATAGTCAAGGAAATGGTGTTTTGGTTAGTATTAGTTTTGTAAGTGCTAAAATGATTAAAGCACACTCTAGTTGTCAAATTTCGTATAGTTAAAATAACTTGACAAGAGATCTTCAAGATCGGTCTAAGATCAAGAAAGATCAAGCTCAAGATCAAGAGAAGATTAAGCTCAAGACTGGTACATTCTCAAGAGAAGATGAAGCTAAAGATCAACTGATGTTTAAGAATAGATCAAGCTCAAAAGTCAAGATGAAGTCTGTAATCAAGTTCAAGACAAAGAAGTTTAGATATTTCACATATCTCGGGTAGTATAAAACCTTAGAAAGGCCTTAGGATTAGGTACTTTAAAAAATTATTTAAATTTGGTTTTTGTACTTGTGTTTGCTTGGAATTAGACCAACCTAAGGTTTGGTTCGACTAGTCTGAGTTTTCTCAGCCAGTCTAAGTTCAAGTTGAAGCAAAATCATTTTTTGGTTGCAAATTCAATTGGTCAAATTTTTTGTTTGACTAGTTAAAACATGACCTTCGACCAGCCCGAGATAATTCGACTCGAACTCCACCAACAACAACTTTTCAGATTTTCGGATCTTCAACCAGTCGAAGACCAAATTTGACTAGTCGAACTGGTCCTCGGGCTAGTCGAAGTTTCGATAGATCTTATCCCGCGCGATCCTGATATCATTTATGGTTTAAACCTTACTCGTCAAAAATATTAATATAACGATCATATATTGATAGTTCAGATCTACGTTGACGATGTCATTTATGGATATACATGCTCTAACTTATCTTTTGAGTTTATAGATCTAATGAAATCCAAGTTTGAAATGAGTATGGTTGGCGAACTAAAGTATTTCCTTAGATTCTAAGTTAAACAACTTGAAGATGGTATATTCATCTCACAGACCAAATATGCCTTGAACCTTGTAAAAAGGTTTGGGTTTAAGAATAGAAAAAATTTCGAGACTTCAATGAGTACGACTCTTAAACTCTTAAAGGATAAATCAGGTAAAAGTGTAGACTTCTGTTTATATCGAAGTATGATTGGTAATCTTCTATACTTAACTGCTTGTAGACTTGATATTGCTTTCAGTGTTAGAATATGTGCTAGAAATCAATCTAGTCCTAAGGAATCACATTTAATTGCTGTTAAATGGATAAATAGATATGTCGCAAGTTATTCAAACTTAGGATTATGGTATCCATATGATACGTCTGTACAAATTACGGGATATACTGATGCAGACTGGGCATGAAATATTGATGATAGAAAATTTACCAGTGGTGGATTTGTCTACGTAGGGAATGCTTAGTATCCTGGCTCAACAAGAAACAGAATTCAGTATCTCTCTCTGAAAGGACGAGCTATAAATGTCCTAGAGAGGGGGGAGAGGGGGGGGGGGGTGAATAGGATAATGCCAAATAATTCGATATAATGCGGAATAATGAATCAATTAAATACGATATTGCAAAGTATTGAATTCTTTATACCAAATAGTTTGTAGGACAACCTTTCACCTAAAAGATTTAGGTAAGACAACCTTATATCACAACGTCTTTGAAATAAAAAACTCAAACTAATGCAAAGAATAAGAAAAGTACAATAACATAATTAATAATATCCAAACACCACAATGCACAAAAGAGTTATAGTGGTTCGGTGCCTCAATGAAACCTACTCTACTCTCAAAATTACTACTATCACAATTTTAACTTTCACTATTTCAAGGTTTTCCAGGGTTACCTTAATAACCTTATACAGTTATTACGATTTTCATGGGCTATTACAATCAAACACACTTTGTGATTTAACGGGGTTACCATAGACAAACCCGTTGAGATTTCCGGGCTATTTCAAAAAAACCCAAAAATGACGTAATTAAAACAAACAGTACTTATCTTTAATTGGCGAGTCGAAGTTGTAGCTCTAGCTTGAGTGCAACGATCTTCTTCTTGGGATATTGATGAAGCCTATGTATGAGTTCAACCCAAAAAGATGCAAATGGATCTAATAGATTTTCAATGAAATGAATGAAACCTTATTGCTGCAGATTCGATTCTCCTTCTTCTGAAAGTAGAGTATGGATTAATCTTATCAAAACAATTTAATCTAACTTCGAAAAGGAGAATAAAATGAGCTAATAATAAAATATGAATTACAACACAAATAGCTTAAGGAGACCTAAAGGGTCTTTCTCTACAACACAATAAAAGAATATGAATTTTCGTGATTTAGAATGTAAGAGAAAACCTCTATTTATAGCCAAAGATCTGTGTAGTTCGGCTGGCCCAAGATTCAGTTCAGCTGGCCGAACTTCAAAGATTACGTTCTAATCAGAATCTGGAAATCGTGGGATAAAATCTTTCAAAACTTCGGCTGGCCTAAGCCCAGGTTCGGCTGGTCGAATTCCCAGTTCGGCTGGCCTAATCTCAAGTTTGGCTAGCCTAACTGGCCTGGACTTTAAAATCGTTCTATTGTTGTAAACTTAACTGAACCACCTTGGGTTGGCTGAAGTCAGGTTTGGCTAGCTGAACCCCACCTTGGGCTGGCTGAACCTACAGCAAAAAAAGATTTTATGTGATCTGAATTTTGTCTGAATTTTGCATGGTTGGTCTAAGTAGTTAGGCTGGCTGAACTGGATGTCGAGCTGACCTAACTAGTGTGTATTTAATATAAAATGTAATTCAAAATATGCATGAGTAAAATACTCCTAACCTATGGTCCAACCAGGTTTATATCACCTGTAGGTTTACTCATAGCAAGTGTGCTGAACTTCGAATCATGAATGATCTTGCATTAAGATGTTGAATCTTCTTTCCAGATACTTGATCGAGTTGATAGCTTATCTTCAGTCGAGCTTGCGATCATAATCAGACTATGAAATTTGACAAACTAATATGTGCTTTAAGTATAAGCACTTACAATCTCCCCCTTTGTCAATTTCATGACAAAACAAAAATATAACTCAACATAACATATTACAACATCTCAAACAACACAAATCTTTTAAGTCGACACTATTAATCTTGTTACTCCCCTTGAGATCATGCATCTGTATCACTCCCCTTGAGCACTGTAAGACTCGACTCTAGTTCGCATGTGTGCATGTGTGTGAGTGAGTATACATCTCATTCATTTTGGTCCCGCGGTCCTCCGGTCAAATTCTGGCGATCTGTGACCCTCGGATTGTGTTTGTGGTCATCCATGAGTCCGATTACGTATACCTGACTCGGATTGACCCTAGACCTATACCATTTCGTTCGTATCGTCGTTGCGATTCCAACAAAGCGTCTTGTGCATCCATCCGACTTATGGATCAAAAGTTATGAGCATTTCATCATGTGGCCCACTTTTTGTACAAAAGCATATGGACCACTTCCATGACACAATTTCCCATGCACACCACCCACACACACTACAATTCCATGGAATAAACACTACCCACCTTAGACACTATCCAAGCCTAACCTAAACCCTATGAGCATAGTAATCTCCTCCCATAGCTATGATTACCCTTCTTACAAATCCATCATTACCACCTCCCTACAACTCTCTCTCTCTCTCTCTCTCTCTCTCTCTCTCTTCCTTCTCATTTCTCTTCTTTCCTTCTTCCTCTCCAACGTCCAGCCATCCTTCTCTCATTTTCTAGCATTTTTCTCCCTCCTTTCATCCATCATCTAGCCACCATAGTCCCATCTTGACCATTGAATCTTAAACCTTGGAGCTTGAGATCCCTAGTGATGGTCGAAGCTTGAAAATCCGAGGTGGGTACTTCTACTAGTGCTGATTTCTCTCCTCTCTTGTTTATTTTGTTTCTTCATGTATGGGACAAGTGGGACCCACCAATCCATGGTGGGGATCCCATCTAACCCTTTAGATGTGGCCATTGGCCATCCTTCATGCATGCGTCGTTCCATGATGGGGCCATTCTCCATGGACCCCATCATGATGTATTTCATAATCTCAGCCCTTCCAAGGTCATCTAGACATTTGTTTTATGGTGGGGATGACATCCCCATCTCAGATTCTTATTATGAAGGTCCATGCATGCATATATCCATATGTTGGTTCTTCTTTGTGCATAAGGGATTTATAGTGGCAAAATCCGTCTTGTATGGCCGATCTCTCTCTCTCTCTCTCTCTTGTTCTCTCTCTATCTATTTCTTTCTCGCAAATAATTACTGGTCAAGGTGGCCCACCTGATGTGCAAGACACATCCAACCGTCCACCCTTGATGGGACGTCCCCGTGTCCCATTTGTTGGACATGTGGAGATCCACCTCGCTGTCCATTCTCACATGCATGGCCTGGGTTGATTGGAAGTATGTTCCGGATGTGTGCGGCCCATCTAGGTGGCCCCACCTTAATGTGTGTGAGGATTTTCTTGCTGGACTTTTATTTGTGGACTGCACTAGGTAGAAATATACCTTACTGTCCAAAATTTTTACAGGCCCATGTTGCTGATTTTTGGGAAGTGTTTAGCCCACATGTTTGAATTGTTTTTGAAGGATTTGAGGGTGGGTCATTGGCGTGTGGACCCCACCCTGATGTATGCTAAAAACCACCCCTAGCAGCCCCTCTTTGGGACGCCTAAGGGCTGGGCCCAAGGGCCTGGATGGTCCAACACGTGGGAATGTCCCACCATGTATTATATTTGGGAATTAGTTGAAGACAAGTCTATCATACTTGAATACATTCAAACTGAGAAGTAGCTTGCAGACATACTAAGTAAATCATTTGACAGAAATAGATTTTCCAACTTAAAGCATGATATTGGTTTGTGCATTGTTAATTAATTATCTTGTTTATGCTTTTTTTTTTTTTTTGTGTGTGTTTATGTTTATTTTTATTAAATGGATAAAATGGTAATAAAAATAAAATTAAATAAGTCAAAAATTTTAAAATTTCGTGATTTTTTACCAGTCGGTGTACATACTCGACTAGTCGAAGATCGCGCGATTTCACCTAAAAAGGGAAAAAATCACTTTATCTATTTCATTTCTCTTCTTCTTCCTCGACTAGCCGGTGCCTCACTCGACTAACCCATCACGCAATCTTGCTTGTAAGTGTTTTTCTTCAAATTTCCTTCTAGTATTTCGTAAATCATTGTTAGTAAATATCTTTTGGGTGTTGTATTCTTGATTTGAAACCCTCTTTGAGGTGGGTTTTCTTCAAAAACTGATCTAGCTTCATTCCTTTCACTTTCTTTAATTTCTATCTTGTGTAAACCAAAATAGAGTATCGATCAAAGAAATTGGCATGCAAAAATCGTGCCAGCTCATCATCTAGGTCGACTCCACTTGGTGTGAGAACCCTACGGGCCCTCGAAGAAGATTTGAAGCATGTTAGGGATTTCCGCTCAAGGGATATTATCATTGAGAAATTAGTTAATCTTGATCATATTTCTTCCATTGGTCTTGTTCCCATTCTCATCGAAGTCGGTTGGGAATGCATTTTTGGTTGGGGTGGAACAATTGATCGCTCCATTGCACAAGGAATGTATGCATCGATATGTGATGTATCCCTTGATGATATAACGTTCACGATTAAATTCATTGAAGGGACATTCACAGTTACTCGATACATTATTTCGGTGTTGACAAAAATTGCAACTGCGGACGATGACATTCTTATTGCCACTTTAACTGACAAAATGACCAATACGGAGAGGCAAGCGATAACATGTAAATTGTGTCATTTTAATGCCTAATGGAAGTCAGGTAATGCCCTCCCTACAAACCAAATGCTCCATAAGTATAGAGTTTTACATAAAATTTTTACTTCCAATGTCTATCCTCGATCAGGGAATAAGTCTGAACTTACTCCCTTTATGGTTCGAGTTCTTCATTCTGTTGTGTCGAGCATGCATGTTTGTCTTCCTTCACTAATCTGTTACATCATTATTTAGTTTCGCTTGCATCCCAAGCATGGTTCGATTCCTTTTGCATACCTTATGACTTGCCTCGCTTTGCACTGTAATGTTCATATCCCATCGTCTGAGGCACTGAAATTAGAACTCCCATTTAATAATGCTAATATGAATAAGATGAACTTGAAACCTCTTCCTGGTCAAAGTGAAGAAGAGGAGGAAGCACATCAACCTGAAGATACATCCATGGATGATATTTTTGATGAATTGGAAGAATCTGATGATTCGGAGATCCCGATTACCAGCCCTCCCAAGTTGATGAGCATATCAAATTTCTGGAGGAGAAGGTTGAAGCACTGGATGTATCACAAAAAAATTTGGTTCAAACCCATAAGTCTTTAATGAAGTACATGAAGAAGTACTTCCATCACATCAACCGGAGTTTGAATCAACTTAACCCGTTAATGGCTGCTCCTTCCTCGTCTAGGTCGGATTGAGATTAGTTATCTTTTGGTAGACCTTATTTTTATGGATATGTAAAACTTTAAACTTTACTTTTGTGATGGTGCTTGGATAATTTTCCTTTAGACTCCCTAAACACTTTAATTTGATTTCCCGACATTTGCAATTTCATATGCTTAAATTCCTACTTCGCTTATTTCATAACTATATCTTATCCTTCTTCCTAATATTCATTGTCTATCAAGCTTACTTGTTGTTATTATCATTCTTCTTTTGTCAACTTGTGACAAAAAGGGGGAGAGTTGATTGGAGAATGCATGTCTTGTAGTATGCTATGAAGAAAAGTGAGTTGATTGGAGAATGCATGTCATGTAGTATGTTATGAAGAAAATTGCTATGATATACTGTGTATGGAATGCAATGCTATGTTTAACAGTACAGGGGAAGTGCTATTTGAGTGGGAGTAGTACCATTTGAGTTTCGTGAACTTCAAGAAGCTCCTACAACAAGATTACAAGACTTCATTATTCTCTTATTTGTAAAAGGGGGAGATTGTAAGTGCTAAAATGATTAAAGTACGCTCTAGTTGACAAATTTTGTATAGTCAAAACAACTTGACAAGAGTTCTTCTAGACTGGTCCAAGATCAAAAAAAGATCAAGCTTAAAATCAAGAGAAGATTAAGTTGAAGATTGGTACATTTTTAAGAGAAGATGAAGCTAAAGATCAACTGATGTTCAAGAATAGGTCAAGCTCAAAGGTCAAGATGAAGTCTGTAATCAAGTTCAAGACAAAGAAGATTTATGAACGATATTTATAAATTTTATTTAATTCCCTTAATCTCAGATCTTTAATTCCTTTCTGATTCTAAAGAGAGTAAACTATACTCTTCTTTTGAGATTTAAGAGAATTAACTTAAGTAGCCATTGGTTTGAACTTAATTAAAATGAATAGAACCCTGGACCTTTTTTATCTGACTAAACATTGAACAATCGACATTTAAGAAAGCGGTTCTTCATATACAGCTTTTGATATGTCTTCTATGGTGAAGATAAGTATACATTCAATTCTTTATTTGGTTTTTCTGAGATAGCAAGAAAATCTCAGTGTAGGTTTTGTCCGAGATAGCCTGAAAATCTCAGTGAGGAGTTTGATTGTGATAGCCCAGTAAAATCATAAGAAATGTATCAGGTTTTAAGGTGAAGCTGGGAAAACCTTTTTCATAGTGAAAGCCAAGATTACGTGGAGAGTAATTTTGGGAGTGGAGTAGGTGTGGCTGTTTTAGAACAGTTGTTGACACACCGAACCACTATAATTCTCTGTGTTATGTGGTGAATGATTTTATTTTAATGTGGTGAATGGTTGTAATTTATTTTATGTTAAAGTGGTGAATGATTGTAATATTTATTTTTATTTACTCTCGCAAAGTTTGAGATTTTGATTTTAAAGAAATTCGTGAAATAAGTTGTCCTGCCTAAACTTTAGGTGAAGGTTGTCCTACGAATCATTTGGAATCAACGTTTCAATACTTAGGCAATTGAGATCTCTGATTTATTTATTATTCAACACTTTATTCGATTATTTGACATAGTTGTATTCACCCCCCCTCTAGGACTTCTTAAGCTCTCCTTTTCAAGTTTGATGGTCTACTTGGCTAATTAACATTACCGTAAGTAAAATCCCTGATGGTATGAGATATATGATAGATGTATGATGACACGTGATGTGATGTATGGTGAAGGCATGTTGGTATATAATGTAGGGTAGAAGTATGATGTGATGTAATGTGTGGTAAAGAATAATGGTATGTAATGTGTAGCTCATATACAATGATTATAACATGTGTTATGTAGCCAATACATGATGGATATGACATAAAATGTGTAACTGATAGACAATGTGTGTCTCATAAGACCAGATTATAAATTGATGATTGAATCTTAGGACCGAATTAAGACCCATTGCTTATGGGTATTAGGGCTATGATTTGGCTTATATTAAGACAAGATTAAAAGTCTAGATGGACATTCCCATAGCTAATAAGATGTGACCTAAGGGTCTACTATTAAGTATCCATTGCCATAACTTGGTAATTTGATCTTTCTTTTGTTTATGTTAGCATCGAGTTGATAGTTTGATATGCATAGTTGATTCATGAGCATGCATGAACACATTATGAAACTGGGGCTTTCGAGTTGATCCATAGTAGTTGGGGGATTATTGATATTGTTAGAGTTATACATGAACTAAGTTAGCTCGGTTAGCTTGCTCGATTCGACTTGAAAAAGATTGATTCAACTTGGTTCGAAACTGAGTTCGAGCCGAGTTGAGTTGTTTTTTTTGAGTTCGAAATAGTTTTGAGCAGAGTTCGAGCTTGCCCGAGCTTAACTCGACTCAAATCAAACTCAGATCGAACTAGTTCGGTGACTCGATTATTTTGATATTGATGTTTCTCGGCAAGTGTTTGATGAAATGACTCAACGAAGTGTTGGCTGGTGGCGAGGAAGGTATGAATATGAAACAAATATCCTTGTGTCTTGATTTTTATATTGCCTACTGAGTGTTTGATGAAATACTTGTAAATCGATGTTGTTGCTTTACATTATGTAAGAAAATTGAAGGTGCACTTAATGAATTTGAGAAAATGTCGCAGAGGCTCGATCTTGGCTCGAACTACCCCGATCTGCTGATTGAACCGAGTCGAGCTAGCCAGTCTGGCTCGAGGACTGAGCTGAGCTAAGCCGAGTTCAAACTGGGGTCAGCTAGTGGCCGAGTCGAGTCGAGCTGTGCCAAGCTTAACTCAGTTTGACTCATGTACACCTCTAGATATTGTTTTGATTTGGGCCCTCATACTAGTCCATATGATTGGGCGAGATCTAGAGATGTATTATGTTTGTGCCCTCGTGTTGGTCCATATGAATATTTGGGATCCTTGTGTTGGTCCTTATATGGGATATGATTACGACATTATTAGTTTGTAATGTATTATATGGTTAGATGTTTGTATGGCAGTATTTGGGTCCTCGTGTTAGTTCGTATGCCTAGATGAAATGCAAATGAGTAGGGGTCTATGAATAGAATTATATGGACCTTCATGGGTAAGATGGTTCGTGTTGAGGCTCTGGGATGGCCAAGTGGTTGATATTTTTTTAGAAGGTTTAAGAATGGTGCATCATTATCACCCCAGGCTTAGATCCCCATATTGGAGACACCTATCCTCCAATGAATCTGTTAAGATTGGCTAATGTGTCATCTTCCATCATGTGTTGAGTGGGGGTGAGCACAGTAGGATATGTGTAAGAGTCCTTTACACTGCTGGGATCGGGAATGGAAGGGGTGTGGCAAGCCTACCTACCGTCGTGTGCCAGGTCGAGGTGGGTGGTGTTTCGACTGTTGAGGTCGGGTAGGGTGAAACAAATCAGGGTCCCCCATTGTTAAGTCGATGGCTAGATGGGTAGGGGTTCACACGCCCAAAACTTTTGTTTTTTGAGAAATGTGTCCCACACTTATGTGGAGATGTGGCATTACACTTGTGTGGTGTGTTATGATTTTTGTGGAGATGTATTATGCAGTTAGAGGTGTGCCATTTGAGATGATGGATGTTTAACATTTAAATCATGTATCCATTCATACACGATTTCACTCGGGTGAGTGTGTAACTAGACCATTATGTGCTCATTCGTATAGCTAAGATTTCGGTTATGTATGGGACTAACCTGAGATTAGGAGTTAAACACACTGAGTTTAGCTATCCTAATCAGGCATGAGACTAGTTTGGATAGAAGTCCTTTGTGATGGACCCTATGGATTGCGAAACCGTGTACTACCATCCTGACTACACCGCACACTAGCTTTGCCACTCCTTTTCCATAACATGCCTTATAGTATAATATATAATTTAATTATCTTGTACATGATAACTTGCTACTCTCATGACTCATGGTTACTTGTTCGAGTAATATGTTTAACATTGATAACTTAAAAGGGCGAGCTCTAAGTCCTAGAAGGGGGGGGGGGGGGGGGGGGGGGGGGGGGGGGGGGGGGGGGGGGGGAATAGGACTATGCCAAATTAAAAAAATAAATGCGGAAACTAAAGGCAGGTAACACAAATAAATAATAAGATAGCACAAGTAAATACAACCTCAAATGCATTAGTCTTGCGAGGTTGATACAAACTTGGTTCTAAGGACAACCTAACATCAAAAACTAAAGGCTTATGGCATGACAACCTTACTTGAACATTGGTAAGTATCAAAAACTCAAACCAATAAAGTGGTAAAGGAAATAAACTAAGTTATTATAACATTCACCACAAGTGCATAAAGTAAATTACAACATTCACCACAACACATACATCACTATCATCATCATCATCATCCACAACTCCAAGAATTATAGTGGTTCGTGTGTGTACACCAACTGTTCGCAAACAGCCACATAACTACTCCACTCCCAATATCCACACCCACGGGATATTGACTTTCACTATGAAATGTGGTTTTCCAAGGTCCACCTCAAAACCTTCACAATTGTTTTTCAATGGGCTATCATAATTGAAAACCCCACACACTGAGATTTTCTAGCTATCTCAGTCAAAACCAAAATGAAAGATTTTTTGGCAATCTTACAAACAAAAAATACAGAAAATTGAAATAATACTTATCTGAAGATTCTTCTTCAATGTAGCCCGGTAGAACCGATTCCTTATAGATATAGATGTTCAATGTTCAATCTCACAAGTGGAAGAGTTCTAGATCTAGATACTTTTAAATTAAATCAACCTAGGGCTAGCTTGAATTTGATTTTAGATCTCAAAGGGTAAAGCAGAGTTCCCTTTTAATAGAATAGATTTGAATAAGGAGATCATTAAAATAAAATAGAAAAGTTATAAAAGAATCTAAAATTACTAACCAATAGCTTCACAATAGTGGAGACTTATCTCTTAGAGTGATGACTTGATTTGGAATGGAATGAATTGAAATCTCTGAGAAATGTCCTCAATTTATAGCTGAAAATCGGGTTTCTCGATTGGTCTAAGATTCGGCTCGACTAGTCGAGGCAAAACCAATTTTCAAATTTTCTGGTGCGATAAGAAAAAACAGTTTCTCGACTAGTCGAGTGTCCTACTCGATTGGTCGAACAATGCACTCGACTGGTAGAGTGGGCTAAAATTCATCGCTGGAGTTTGAGTCGAGCCCTGCTCGACTGGTCGAACTAGTCTCCACGACCGGTCGAGCAGGACGCTCGACTGGTCGAACCTTCACCAAAAATTCTCGAAAATCCTAAAAAATTCTTGGACTGGTCGAGAAAATCCCAAGACTGGTCGAGCCAGTGCCTGTACTAGTCGAACAATACCTAGGACTAGTCGAGAAAAAGGCCTATAAAATTATATAATGACCCAAATTAAATATGCAATCAATATGACCTAACCTATGGTCAATCTAGGGTCATTCATACCTTATAAGTGAATATAGAACATTAAAACATCGTCCGCTTCATTTGATAGTTTATCTTGAAGTACATGAAGCTTGTCCTTATATACTTGAACATGAGCTTGAGCTTGTGTCCTTGTGACTTGAGCTTAAGTTTGAGTACTTGAGTTCCAACTTATGAGTATAGGAACTTTAACTTGAGTAGATTACTTGAGCTTTATTTCTTAAGGGATGCACACTGTCTTGAAGTTGACTACCCTCTAGATGTTGATGTAGACAGCTTGATACACAACTTCGAATGAAGGTGAACTTTCCATCTATCAAAATGAGTCAGTGATTATAAAGTGGTTTGACACACCAAAATTTGACAAAACATGGTGCACTTACAACACAACACTTACAATCTCCCCCTTTGTCAAATTTGTGACAAAACCAACTAAAGAGTCATGCACCAAATTATAAACATCGTAAGACAATGATTACATTGAGAGACAATGATATTACTCCCCCTCAATCTACTACTCCCCCTCAATCCGAGCAAGGATGATTGTAGAGTACCTATATTAATTAAATACATATCTGCACTTCCATATTTCTCTGCAACCAACCACATCTACCAATCATCATAAATTTTTTTTATCACACCACTTATACCGAATATACCTCAATATTTCTCCCCTTTTTGTCACAAAATGACAAAGGAAGAAAATATATAGATAGATGATTGAGTATTAAAGAGAGGAGTAAGAAAGAGAGTAAATATTAGGAGTTATAAATATATCCATCAAGCTCAAATAAATATAACATGTCCATAGAGTATCATCAAAGTAACATGTTCAAGTAACAACCAAGCAAGGAAAGTATTAATATTTAGTACATGCCCAAATAAAAACTTATTAGAACTAGATGAAGAAGGTGGAGGAACAAATGGGTCAATTTGATGTAATCCCCTATTAATGCGATGAAGATATTTTTGCATATATTTAAATTGTGACTCGTGGGATACATGCAAACCATCCACCTTTTCTTCCAAAGCATGAAGGTGCTCATCAAAATCAGAAGGCTGAAAGTCAGGATCAGCCGCAGGATCATCTTCTTCTAGTTCATCAATAAATCATTCATATTAGTGTTAGTGGGCAAGTCATCTCCTTCTCCGGCTTCCTCAGCTTCCCCATCCGTTTGTCCAGGAGCTAGCTTTAAATTCATCTTGTTGATGTTTGAAATGTTGAATGGGAGAAGAGTGATATGTGCTTCATCGGGTGGCATGACCACATTGCAATGTAAGGCAAGTGCGGTCATCAGATAAGTAAAAGGAATATCACTGTGACGCAGATGAAGTCTAAACTGAATGATCATATAACATATCAAGGAAGGAAGACAAACAGGAGTACCAGACACTACATAATGAAGGATACAGACCATAAAAGAAGTTAATTCAGCCTTGTTTCCTGATCTGGGATACACATTAGCAATAAAAATACGATGAAGCACTTTGAATCTGGGCAACATTTGATTGGCCTGGAGTGCATTCCTAGAAACCCATTCCATATCCATATTGCATAACATACAAGTCAAAAGGCATTTTTTTTGACTCAAAAATTCTCTCAGCTAAGACTGTTATAGGAATACCTTCATCATTCACACTTACATCTAATTGATCAACAATTATAAATCTATCAATTTTAAATGTGCCTTCTCTAAAGGCTATAGTGAAGGTTAGGAGATTTAGAGAAACATCTGTGATGCATGTAAACATGACTTGCGCAATGGACCGGTATGCAGGTCTGCCCCATTTCAAAATATTTTCCCATCGTATAGTGACGAGGAGAGGAATAATCTGGAATTGAGCGATATGATTTTCATTAACGGGCCGTTCAACAATGACATTCCGTTGACGAAAGTCACACATATAATCCGGATCATCACCGAGAGCCCGTAGGGTTCTCACCCTAACAAATGGTTCACGAGAAGTAGAAGCTTGAGTTTTCTTAGAGCATCGTTCCATTACCATAATGAATTAAGAAAATCTACCAAAGAAAACTAGGAAATGAAACCCAACAAGATTTTCTCAAAAAGACCCAATAAACCACTATAATCGATGAAATAAAAACAAGATTTAAGAAAGATGTGACTCTAGGAACCTAAATCCCAAAGGAAATAAAAAATGAAGCACTTACTTGCAAGAATCGAAGATGGGTTCGACGGGTCATGGAAGGAACACATGAGGAAGATGAGAAAAATAGTGAAAAAGTGACTTTTTCCATATAAAAGGGGATTCCGCCCGCGCACCACGACTGGTCAAGTATAGTGCTTGACCGGTCGTGCCACGACTGGTCAAGTATGGTGCTTGACCGGTCATGTAAGCACAAAAAATTGCATAATTTTCAATTTAAATACAGAAGTAAAAAACATAAAAATGTATAAAAATAAAGCAATTTAAACATGATGATCTCAGTTAGAATTACACATGCCAATATCAATCTTTAATTTAGAAAACCTGTTTCTGTCAAGAGGTTTAGTAAATATGTCTGCAAGTTGATTTTTAGATTGCACATAATCTAATAAAATAATTTTATCTTCAACTAATTCCTGAATATAATGATACCGTATATCAATATGTTTGGTACGGGAATGCTGGATGAGATTCTAAGATATATTTATTGTGCTCGAGTAATCACAATATAAAATCATAGTATCTTGCACAATACCATAGTCAAGTAACATTCTTTTCATCTATACAAGTTGAGTGCAAGCATTTTCGACTGCAATATATTCAGCCTCAGCTATGGATAAAGATACAAAACTTTGCTTCTTGCTATGCCAGGAAACCAAACAGTTCCCAACATAAAAACATCCACCACTAGTGGACTTTCGATCATCTATATTCCCAGCCCAGTCAGCATCCGAGTAACAGGTTAATCGAACATTAGTATCATGCAGATACCATAAACCTAAATTAACAGAACTTGCGACATATCTGATAATTCTCTTAATAACAATTAGTGAGATTCCTTAGGGTTTGATTGATATCTAGCACAAATACTTATGTTGAATGCTATATCAGGTCGGCTCGCAGTTAAATATAATAAACTTCCAATCATACTGCGATACAACTTAGGATCTATACTTTTACCTGAAGCAACTTTAGAAAGCTTAAGAGTTGTACTCATAAGAGTATCGAAGTTTTTACCATTCTCAAATCCAAACTTCTTAACCAAGTTTAGGGCATACTTGGTCTGAGAAATGAAAATTCCATCTTTAAGTTGTTTCACTTGTAGTCCAAGAAAGTAATTTAGTTCTCCTACCATACTCATTTCAAACTTGGATTTCATCAACTCTGCAAACTCAGTAGACAGGTTAGAACATGTAGAACCATAGATAATATCATCAACATATATCTGTACTATAAGTATGTGATCATTGTGTTTCTTTACAAATAGTGTCTTATCAACACTCCCCATCATAAGGTTATGACTTAGTAAAAACTTAGTCAATTTCTCGTACCATGCCCTGGGAGCTTATTTTAAACCATAGAGTGCCTTTTTCGGGCAATACACATGATCAGAGTGTTTAGGATCTTCAAACCCTTTAGGTTGTTCAACATGCCCCTCTTCATGTAAATCACCATTTAAGAAAGCACTCTTGACATTCATCTGATAAATTTTAAACTTTTTGAAACAAGCAATAAATATGAATAATCTGATAGATTTAAGACGAGCTACTGGGGCAAAGGTTTCATCATAATCAATGCCTTCTATCTGAGTGTACCCTTGTACAACCAGTCTTGCCTTGTTTCTTATAATGTTCCCTAACTCATCAGATTTATTTTTAAAGATCCACTTAGTTCCTATGATATGTTTATCATTTGGTCTAGGAACTAGATACCATACATCATTTATTACAAATTGATTTAATTCATCTTGCATGGCTACTATCCAGTTTTCATTAGTAAGTGCCTCTTTCACATTGGCCGGCTCAATTTGGAAAGTAAAACACACATAATTACATATGTTTTCTAATTGTTTACGAGCACCAGTGAGAGGGTTACCTAGTATTTGATCAGTTGGATGGTCTTTCATTGATCGTAGTTTAATGTTGTTTTTACTGGATGAAGAGTCAGGTTTATCAAATATAGTGACTTCATCATCTTCTAAACTAGAGATAGGTGTATTTAGGTGATCATCTATAACCACATTAATGGACTCCTAAATAATACCAGTTCTCTTATTGAGAACTCAATACGCTCGACTATTTAGAGCATACCCTAAGAAAATCCCTTCGTCACTTTTAATGTCGAACTTCCCTAAATTTTCACGATCACACAAAATATAACATTTACTTCCAAGAACTCGAAAGTATTTGACTATGGGCTTCTTATTGAACTACAATTCATATGCAGTTTTATCATTTGATTTCTAGTATAATCACGGTTTATTATATAACATGCAGTGTTAACAGCTTCAGCCCAAAGATTTTTAGGTAACTTTATGCTATTCAACATTCCATTAACCATTTCTTGAAGTACATGGTTCTTCCTTTCAACAACCCCATTTTGTTGAGGTATCTTAGGTGCAAAAAACTCATGCGATATTCTGTGATGGGTACAGAACTTCTCAAAATTGCTATTCTCAAACTTCGATCCATGGTCACTTCAAATTTTAGAGACATTTGTTTCTTTTTCAGTTTGGATACGCTTAAGTATCCTTTTCACTTCATCGATAGTTTCAGACTTCCCTCTCATGAAAGCAACTCATGTGAATCTGGTAAAATCATCCACAATTACCAGAATATATTTCTTTCCACCTCGACTCTCCATTCTAGTTGGACCAATAAGATCCATATGGAGGAGTTCAAGGGGTTTAAGTGTGGCATAGGAGTTCACTTTCTTGTGACTACTCCTTATTTCTTTTGACATTTGCCATACATTTTGTCCATTTTCTTCAATTTGGGTAGACCTCTTATTAGATCGGCCTTGCTCAATCTGTATAAATTTCGGTAGTTTACATGTCCAAGGCGTTTATGCCATAACTCGGTTTCATTGGTTTGGACCATGTAACAAGTAAAATTAGACGAGGTAGAATCACTTACAATATTGTAATTCTCAGATGTTATTTGACCATTTAGTATCACACAACCTTTCTCATTAGATATCTCGCATCCTTGATTAGTGAATTTAACGTTATGTTTATTATCGCAGATTTGAAAAATACTTAAGAGATTATGCTTTAAACCTTCTACAAATGAAACATTTTCAAAAGGAGGAAGATTGAAAAGTTTAATCATACATTGGCCAATTATTTTGCAGTTGCTTCCATCGCCAAATGTGACTGACCCGTCAGTCATTTCTTTGTAGTTGGTGAAAAAACCTCTGTCACATGTCATGTGTCTAGAGCAACCACTATCTAGGTACCACTTTAATTGACTTGAAGCTTTGAAGGAAGTGTGGGCAACCAAACAAGTAACCTTATAAACCCATTTCATAGTCATTTTGGGTTTTAGAACATTGGCTTTCACTATCAAATAAAGTTTTCCAAGGTTCACCTTAAAACCTTCATAATTGTTTTTTTAGATGGGCTTACACAATTACAAAAAAAACCCACACTATGAGATTTTCTAGTTTATCTCAGACAAAACCAAAAATAAGATTTTCATGGCTGAATCTCACAAACCGCAAAACATATAGAAAATTAAATTGTATTTATATAAAGATTTTCCTTCTGATGAAGCCCGGTAGAACTAATCTGATGTAGACAAAGATGTTCAATGTCCAGTCTCACAAATGAAAGGGTTATAGGTCCAAATGATTTTTAGATTAAATCAACCTGGGCTAGCTTGATTTGATTTTGATCTCAAAGAGGGTAAAATCACAATTCCCTTCTTTAATGAAATAGAGTTGAATGAAGATTACAAAATCAAATACAAAAAGCTATTTAAGAGAATCTAAAATGAACACAATATAGCTTAAGAAATGTAGGAACTTATCTCTCAGAGTGATGGCTTGATTATGTTTGGAATGAATGAAAAACTCTGAGATTCATCCTATATTTATAGGTGAAAATACTGTTCACTCGACTGGTCTAAGGGTCGGTTCGACTGGTCGAAGGACCAACCACATTTCAAAATTTCTGGCACGATAAGATAAGATCGTTACTTCACTGGTCGAGTGGCTTGCTCAATTGGTCGAGTGAGACTAAAAAATCTTGTTGGACTTTGAGTCGAGCACCGCACGACTGGTCGAGAACTGTTCATTCGACTGGTGGAGTAGTCTCCACGACTGGTTAAGGGTCCAACAGAAAATTCTGAAAATTTATAACAAATCTTGGACTGGTCAAGCTAGTGCTTGGACTAGTCGAACAAAAACTAGGACTAGTCGAGGAAATGACCTATAAACTTATGTAATGACCTAAATAAATAGGACCTAACCTATGGTCAATCCAGGGTCAACCGTACCTTGTTTGTGAGTTTGAACTATCGAAACATTGATTGCTTCGGTAACTCATTCACTTGAATTACATGAAGCTTGTGTTCCAAATCTTGAACTTGAGTTTGAGCTAGGGCTTGAGTTCTTAATTCTTTAAAGTAGTAACAATGAGCTTTCAACTTGAACTTGAGTCTTGAACTTTTGTTCTTTCACTTGAACTTATAATCCATGAACTTTGATAATGTTCTTCAACTTGAATACATAGAAAAGTTTGTCGATGATGAAGATGACTCACAATGCATGAAGTTGATCTATCTATCTCATTAAAACAAGATACAGATTCTAAGTAGTTTGACACAACAAAATTTGACAACTCCGAGTGCTAGATTTACAAGATAGCATTTACAATCTCCCCCTTTGTCAAATTTATGACAAAATTGACTAAAGAATCATGCACTAGTTCAATAAAGAATCATACACCAGTCATGCTACAACAACTCCCCCTCAATCCAGGCGAGGTGATTTGTAGAACTTATATTAATCAAATACATATCACAAAAAAAAAAAAAACACTTCCATATTTTCTACAATCACACATCTTCCCAACAATCATCATATAGCATTAAATATATCCATACCACATTCTCCCCCCTTTTGTCACAATATGACAAAGGAAAGAAAAACAAATAGATGATTTAAGTAAGAAGATATGAGAAGAATATGAGATAAGAGAGTGAATAGCATAAACATGTCTATAAATTAACATCCAAATATCATCATGAAGCATACTAACATGTTGATAAAGTAGCAAAATAGAAACACACATGTTCAAGAACTATCTAAGCACAAGAAAAGATAAGACTTATTAGAAACCCAGCATTGATCATAAAATCTAGTCAGAACCAGAAGATGGAATAGGAATAGATGAATCAATTTGATGTAGTTTCTTGTTAATGCACCAAAGGTATTTGCATATATATTTGAATTGAGACTCTTAGGATACATGCAAACCTTCCACCTTTTCCTCTAAGGTTCTCAACCGATCATCAAAAGAAGATGGCTGATAATCAGGATCAGCCTCAGAATCAGATTCTAATTCATCAAAGATACTATCCATAGTCACATCATCAGGGTGTAGATCATCTTCCTCTCCAGCTTCTTCAGCAGCTCCTCTAGCACCCCTATCAACTTGGCTAGGAGCCAACTTCAAATTCATCTTGTTAATGTTGGAATTGTTGAAAGGAAAATGGGTAATAGGAGCTTCTCCAGTAGGCATGACCACAAGACAATGAATAGCAAAGGTGGTCATTAAATAAGTGAAAGGTATATCACTATGGCCCGGATGGAGACGAAATTGAATTATCATATAGCAAATTAGATATGGAAGACACTTGAATACCGGAAACAACAGAGTGAAGAATGCGCACCATGAAAGAAGTTAATTCAGTCTTGTTACTAGATCTCAGGTAAACATTTGAGATAAAGATACGATGAAGAACTTTGTATCTGGGTAACATATGATTGGATCGGAGCGCAATCCCAGAATTCCAATCCGAGTTCATGTTACATAAAACTTTGGTTAACATTCGTTTCTCAAATTCATTTAATCTCTCAGACAATGTAGTAATTGGAATCCCTTTATCATTAACAGGAATATCCATCAAGTTATAAATTAAGTGACGATCTACTGGTAATGTACCTTCTCTAAACGTAATAATGAAAGTTAAATTTTTAATAGACACATCAGTAATGCAAGCAAACATGGCCTGGGCAATGGACCGATATGCGGGTCTGCCCCAATTCAATATGTTAGCCCATCCTACAGCCTCAAGGAGGGGAACGATATTGAAATGACTCAAATGGTTGGAATTGACAGTCCGCTCAACAGTGACGTTGCGGAGATGAATATCTCGCACATATTCCGGGTCTTCTTCGGGTGGTCGAAGAGTACGCACTGAAATAGGTGTGGAATGGGAAGAAGAAGGACCACGAGTGGTTCTCTTCTTATATCTACCTTCTATTTCAAGATGCATAAAAAGAATACAAGAAAGGAATGGAGAGTTTCACACAAATCAGATTTTTTAGCAAGATAACCAAAGAAACCATTAGAAACCTTGAAATAAACTTCAAAATCAAGAAAATAGAAGTGCGAAGATCCTAAATCCGAAAGAAAAATGGAAAAGATGCACTCACCAAGTTGCAATCGAAGGTGGGATCGACCGGTCGTGAAAGGGGCTGTTGGAGAAGATAAAGAAAGTGAAGAAAAAGTGGTTTTACTCACCTTAAAAGCACCCTTCACACGCTACCCAACTGGTCCTATACATACTCAACCGGTCATGCCATGACTGGTCGAGTGTGTGCTCGACTGGTTGTGTAGACCCAAAAATGTGCAATTTTTATTAATTTTTGAAATCCAATAAATTTGTAAAAATAACAATATACAATATGATACAAGAAGACACAATAATTTCAAATCACATTACACATACCAATATCCATTTTCAATTTAATGAACCTGTTTCTGTCAAGTGGCTTTGTGAAAATATCCGCAAGTTGATTTTTAGTTTGAACATAATCGAATGAAATAATTTTATCTTGCACTAATTCACGAATATAATGATATCTAATGTTAATATGCTTAGTTCGTGAATGTTGGATTGGATTTTTAGAGATGTTAATTGCGCTAGAGTTATCGCAATACAGAACCATAGAATTTTGCACAAATCCATAATCATTTAACATCCACTTCATGCACACAAGCTGAGAGCATGCATTACCAGCTGCAATATATTCAGCCTCAACTGTGGATAGTGATACGGAACTCTGTTTCTTACTATGCCATGAAACTAAACAGTTCCCGACATAAAAACATCTACCTCTGGTAGACCTGTGGTCATTAATATTACCAGCTCAATCAACATTCGTATAACCGGCTAATTGAACATTAGTATCATGTGGATACCAAAGGATAAGATTGGCCGAACTTGCGACATATCTCAAAATACGCTTGACAGCAATCAGGTGGGTGTTCACACCCCAAGTATAGGGTTGTGATGTAGTAATAAACTTGGTAAGACCGAGGTCGAATCCACAGGGACTGAAACCTGTACGTTATCTGAAATTAAGTAGAACTAGAACTAGAATAAGATAATTCTAAATTGAATGAATATGAAGAAGTAATGATGAAATAAGAAACTTAAAATTTGTAGAAATCAAAAGTAGGAAACAGGGATTCAGAGGATACACTTGTAGAGATAAGGGAGATCTGCGCTTGATTCATGAACTCAACTGGACTTCGAGTCCTATCTTCATCCAGTTGGAAGATATGCCACTAAAACTTAATCTGAACTTCCTTCGATCTAGTTTTCAAAGAGAATGAAAGGTATATAAATCAGAATGGATTCCATCACAAAACCATGCCCAGGAGACAAAGCAAACAATAGAATTTAACCAATCCACAACCAATCGAAGAGAGTTATGAATGTAAGGAAGGATTCCATCATCCATCCATGCCCATGAGATGATGGTGAACAACAAGATCCCTACGATCATAACCTCCATACATGCATGAAAATACCAGAAGGTATAGCAGATCTATTGTAATTTCAGTCACAATAAACCATTAAAAACTAAAGGCATTCCATATATCAAACTATAATCAGAGAAGGTTCATCAACATGAATAAAAACAATAGGAAACTACCCATCACGCTACAAGCTCACCTCTTAGCCCTAGCTAAGAGGTTCAGCCCAACATGAATGGGCTAGATCCCTTAAAAAATAATCATAAAAAAAAAACCAGTAAAATAAAATGAAATCTAAAACAAGACTCTCTCTCTCACTCCATGTCCAGCCCTAAGTCGAGATTCCTCTTCTTCCCTCCTGTCTTTCCTTTTATTGCAATGCTAGGACGGTGGAGAAGCTTGCATGCTGCAGTCGGTGCTGAAGGAGAGAAGTCGGTGCGTTTACGTACTCCTCTGCGTAGATTTTTTTTACGCAGCCAAGATGGCAACATTCAAACTCTCCTCTTCCTTGCTTTCTTTCCAAGAGGACAACGTCGCCTGGGACGTTTTAGGCTAGCCTACACGATGGACGGTCTGGATTGCCGAATCAATCAGATACGGTGGACCGAGATAATCCGGAACGTCCGATTTTTCCGGATTACGTAACAGGGATAGCGCAAGGAGCGCTGGCTGTTAGTGGGGCCCACTCCTTCCAATATCTGTGAAATCCATGCCGTCCATTAGCTTCGTGGCGAGTTTTCGAGTGGGAATGAATGGTTTTGGAGTGCTTTTGATATGGCCCACCTACTTGATCTAACAGCTGTCTAACCTGCTTTTGAACGGTTGGGAACCAATCCTTGCTTGCCTTTTGCAATTTCGCCACCTAGGTCTTAGTGATATGGGCCGTAGAAATCTGATGGACGGTCCGGATCAGACCGTCGACTCGTGATGGTGGCCCACGAGTAAGAGCCGTAATCTTTGTTCCTCCCGCCAGCAGGATTTGAAATCGTTTAAAAAGGAAAGTCGGTCAGCGCCCGCTGACCGACTTTGAGTGCACGGGTGCACTGCTGGTGCACCTACATACCGTGCACATTCCATGCGCACGTGGGGTCCATCATGATGTATGTGAAAATCTCTTCCGTCCATCTGGTTCTCTATATAATTTTAACAGTTGGGAACACAATTGAGGCACATCCAGATATCATGTGGGCCCCAACCCAGATATCCATGGGTTGATCTATCCATTGGGCCACTTTTAGAGAGATCCACTGGCTGAAATTCGACGTGTACAGTTAATTTGGAGTCCTCAGGCCCTGTATAAAGTTTTGAGCTGATCAGATGGTGGGAACCCTGTGATCTTATATTCTGGATGTCTTTAAGGCCCGTTTAAGGTGAGTGGCTGGAATTTCTCTGATCCTCGGCGTGTAAATCCTTGATCTTGGTCCCATGGACTCCCGTCCAATGCCTTGGTGATACCAGAGCATTAAATCCGTGCTTTTAGCATTCTTTTCAGTCCCTGCTCGAAAATCCACCTTACAGCACAAACACGATTAAAATGGGGCGTTAATTGATATCATGTTCATAAATCCATGTAATAAATGAGGTATAATATACAATATTTGACCCTCAACAGTGGGATTCTTTAAGATCAGATTGATACCTAGCACAAATACCTATGCTGAATGCTATATCAGGTCGGTTCGCAGTTAAATATAATAAACTACCTATCATACTGCGATATAACTTAGGATTTACACTTTTACCTGTTGAATCCTTAGAGAGCTTAAGTGTCATACTTATAGGAGTATCGAAGTTTTTACCGCTCTCAAATCCAAACTTTTTCACCAAGTTTAGAGCATACTTGGTTTAAGAAATAAAGATTCCATCAGCAAGCCGTTTCACTTGTAGACCTAAAAAGTAGTTCAATTCTCCTACTATGCTCATTTCAAACTTGGACTTCATCAATTCTGTAAACTCAACAGACATGTTAGAACTAGTAGATCTATAGATAATGTCATCAACATATATCTGTATTATTAGAATGTCATCATTGTGTTTCTTTACAAACAGTGTCTTATCAACACTCCCCATTACAAAATTATGACTCAGTAGAAACTTAGTCAACTGTTCGTACCATGGCCTGGGAGCTTATTTTAATTTGTAGAATGCCTTTTTCAGGCGATAAACGTGATTAGTATGTTTAGGGTCTTCAAAACCCTTAGGCCGTTCTACATATACTTCCTCATGCAGATCACCGTTCAAGAAAGCACTCTTGACATCCATTTGATAAATATTGAAAATTTTGTACTAAGCAATGGATATGAACAGTCTGATAGATTCAATACGAGCTACTGGGGCAAAGGTTTCATCATAATCGATGTCTTCTATCTGAGTGTACCCTTATACAACTAGTCTAGCCTTGTTTCTTATAATGATACCTAATTCATCAGACTTATTTTTAAAGATCAACTTAGTTCCAATTATATGTTTATCATCAGGTCTAGGAACCAAATGCCATACATCGTTTCTTATAAATTGATTAAGTTCATTTTGCATAGCTACAATACATTTTTCATCAGTAAGTGCTTCTTTTACATTGGCTGCCTCAATCTGGGAAGTGAAGCACACATAGTTACATATGTTTTCTAGTTGTCTACAAGTGCGCACACTAGTGAGAGGGTTCCTAAGTATTTGATCAGTTGAATGGTCTTTAACTGACCGTAGTTCAGTGTCATTTTGACTAGATGAAGAGTCTGTTTTATCAAATAATGAGACTTCATCATCTTCTGAACTAGACACAGGTGTATTCAGGTGATCATCTATAACCACATTAATAGATTCCTGAATTACACCGGTCCTCTTATTGAGAACATGATACACTCGACTATTTGGCGCATATCCTAGGAAAATACCCTCATCACTTTTAGTGTTGAATTTTTCCAAATTTTCCTGGTCACGTAGAATATTACATTTGCTGCCAAAAACTCAAGTATTTGACTGTTGGCTTCTTATTAAACCACAATTCATATGCAGTCTTATTATTTGATTTTCTAGTATATACACGGTTAATAATATAATAAGCAGTGTTCACAGCTTCAGCCCAAAGATTTTTAGGAAGTTTCATGCTATTTAACATAACATTAGCCATCTCTTAAAGCACACGATTTTCCTTTCAACAACCTCATTTTGTTGAGGTGTCTTAGGTGCAGAAAATTCATGCTATATCCCGTGATCGCTACAGAACTCCTCAAAACTGCTATTATCAAATTTAGATCTATGATCACTTCGTATTTTAGTAATATGTGATTCCTTCTCAGTTTGGATACGCTTGAGTATCCTTTTCACTTCATCGAGAGTTTCAGATGTCTCTCTCATGAAAACTACCCATGTAAACCTGGTAAAGTCATCCACTATTACCAGAATATATTTCTTACCACCTCGACTCTCCGTTCTAGTAGGTCCAACAAGATCCATGTGGAGGAGTTTAAGGGGTTTGGATGTGGCATTGGAGTTCACTTTCTTTTGAGCACTCCTAGTTTGTTTTCGAATCTGACATTCGCCACAAATTTTATCCATTTTCTTTAACTTGGGTATACCTCTTATTACATCACCTTTGCTCAGTTTATAAAGATTACGGTAGTGTATATGTCGTAGGCGTTTATGCCATAGATCAGTCTCATTGGTTTGGACCATGTAACACGATAACTTAGACGAGCTTGACTTACTGACTATATAGCAGTTCTCAGATGTTCTGGGACTAGTCAATATCACAGAACCGTTCTCATTAAAAATCTCACACCCTTGATTGGTGAATTTGACGCTATGTTTGTTATCACAAATTTGAGAAATGCTTACGAGATTATGCTTAAGGCACTCTATAAACAAAACATTCTCAAATGGAGGAAGATTAAAGAGTTGAACCGTACCTTGGCCAACAATTCTGCAATTGCTATCATCACCAAAAGTGACTGAACCATCAGTCATATCTTTGAGATTGGTGAACAAATCGTTGTCACCTATCATATGTCTAAAGCAACCACTGTCTAGGTACCACTTTGATTGAAATTTCTTCGTTGGCATGTGAATTCTTCATTAATAACTTCCAAATCTCTAATTCTTCATTATCTTCTTTTGAACTCTAAATCCATCATTTTAAGAGCATATTCATCTTTAGGTCCAAAACCACATCGCATGATGAAAACATAAATAATTATATTCGATTATGTAACAGCTCGGATTTTTTCCAACCTGAAATTAGATGTCCTTAGGCGATGGGTCAATCCTAACACCGGTTTAACTTCTCAAACACTCAATTAAAGCCTCAAATCCCTTTTCAAACCATTTTCTTCACAAATCTCACCTTTCACTACCTCGTTCTTTAAATCCTTCTAAGTACTTTCACATTAGACACTATCTTAAAGTTTAGGTGATGAAGAACAATACTTAAACTAAACATTGCTACAAAGGTCTAAGTACCACCTCAGACTGAAATCACTCGGGACTAAATCTTTTATAAATTAGGCGAGATTTAGCTAGTGTTAAACTAGAGTGCCTGTGAAATTAGGACCAATCACTTTAAATACGATCTGCAAGACCCAAAACTTGTAGAATCATTGACGCTAGGTTACCCTAAAATCTAGGATCAATCTCATTACCCGACTGTTCTCGGGAGCATCACGAAACACCGTATCAGATCTGGACCGCACGTCGGAAGTCCGATTAACACAAGGTTAAGGAATTAGGACCGCCTTGCTGGGCTTGACAACCATCTCAGAAATCAAATCCAGATAGTGTCCCAGTGCAATTCGCTTGACCCCGGAGTAAAGAGTGTGAGAAATGTGAAAATAATTCTAATTTAAATACAAAATAAATAAATCTGGCACCTCTCGCTTGTGGATCAGTTTTAAGCAACCAGACCGTCAGAATCAGACCAAATTACACCCTCGGATTAGGGATATTTCTCCAAACATAACCATGTACTCGGAATCTCCGATCGAGATCCACTGACCGTTGAATTGAAACTGGTCCGCCACGCGTGATCTGAAAATCCCACTAAAATGAAAACTTAACTCTACCTGGATCCGGTGTCTGTGAACTTAAGTCCGACCTTTGGCTCAAGGGGGCCCGCTAGAAGTGCTCCGTTGAGCTGAAACTGACCCGCTTTGGTTATAACTTAAGTATACTTTGACCTGAAGTTTGTTTCGGTGAGTTTTTAGCCTATATAAGGACCTTAAAACCTCTCTCATTCAGCCCATACGAATTTGGGAGAAAACCTAGGAGAGAGAAGAGAGAAAAGAGAGAGAGAAGTGGGAGAATCTCCCGGCCACTCTACCCTGCCACTCTACGAGCTCCACCACCGCAATCTAATCGCTTTCCCGGCGGTTTCAACATCTTTTCTAGGTAAGAAAACCCTAACCCTAACCTGTTTAAGGGTTTGATTCGATTCAAGTGATGAAATAGCTAACCTATTTCATTCTCTAGGCTACCTAGTTGCCGTATACGGAAGCTAGACAAATCCATCGAGTTTCTTACACTCCAACGGCGTAAAGGTGCGGACTTTAGGTGTATAGGTTATGGTTTTCAACGCTTTCAATGTCAGATAATGATAGATTCATGATCTGCATGCAATTGCACATGTACAAAGTGCTGTCTGTTTTCCGTTTCGATTAAAGATGAAGAATATGGAATTTTACATACTCTAGGTATTTGTAGAAAGTACCGTATACATATAAATTTTGGAAATGTGTTTGCCATGATTATTTACTGTATTGATATATTATATATGGATAAAATACTTGTTTGGCGAAAGGATTCACCCTAATACATGCTTTTGCTAATATACACTATGTATGTTAAAATAGTGTATTCTAAGTGTTTGTGAAAATGACTGAATGAGTATAGAATTCTCATTCATTCTCGCCATGACTAATTGTCATGGATATATGATTGTTGTATTGGCGATCCCCCTTTGACGAAGAATTTGCCCTAAATCACGCCACGACCACTATAAGCTACATACGTTAAAATGTGTAGTCCAAGTGTTTGTGGAAATGACTGAATGATTATGGAACTTGGATTCCTACCTGCCATGACTATCCGTCATGGGTGCATGCATGTTATAATTGGGGCAACTCCCTAGTGAAAGGATTTGGCCTAATACCTATGTGATCAACATATGTGATATATGTTGATGTATGTACTTTAAAGTGTTTGTTGAAATGTCTGAATGAGTAGTGGTTAGTAAATTGTAATGTATAAGGGTGTTGAGATATGATTCTCAATCCCTTTAACTATGTGTATGATTTCTTTAGATATCTGTGTGATTAGAAATTAAATATGTATAAACTCATGCTTATGTTGTACTTCATAACATGCTCAACTGATCTATGATTTTATCTATGTCATACATATGTTTAAATTAGTGTTAAGGCCATGAAGGGTGATGGGGGAGTGGTGTAACGAGTACGAACAACAACCCTGGCAGCCCAAAGCGGACCGTATCAGACTTTGATTGTATGATTTAAATCTTGGTCCATTACTGCTTTAACTATCTGCAATTGAATGTGATTGGGGCTATTGTATAGTCCAGGCAATCGGTAACAGATTTGAGCTCGTGGTTGGCTTCTATTCGCCACGCAAGACGTGTTTGACGAACCCGAGTCGTGCGTTGCTTGTCGGCAGTGGTTAGGCCACACGAAGTGCTTATGCACTTCATGTCGTACAACTCAACGGGCGCTCGTGCAAGTCGAGCTCGTCAAGTAACCCGATCTGTCTAATGTATGTTCACCATGTTTGGACGCCTCTGCTTGAACCTAGGGTACCAAACTTACCAGTGGAATTCCGTTAACCTTGGTACCTTGATCCGCTAAGACTCATGAGCTGGGCATGGTGGTATGGGACACCGTGGTCGAGCTGTCGGCCTACGCTGGGCCCATGTGCCTCCCCGTAGTGACCATTGAGCAACCAGACTAGTGAGCCGATTATGGTGGTATGGGACACTATATTCGAGCTGTCGGCCTACACTGGCGTAGCCTGGCTGTGGTCCTCAGTACGGTTGCATCCGGGTCCCATTGTCAATAAGTGAACTGGTAGGGCTTCGAAAATAGACTGTCAGTTGGTTGGACGTTAGTGGATTGACATCGAGCATACTCTGAATTTGCGGTGAGGCGACGAGTTTTGCCGCATTGTATAGAGTATGAACTAGGCCTGTATCAGCTTAGTGATGAACCGTTAAAAAGGTGATGGGGGAGTGGTGTAACCATTCTGCGTAACAGCCCTGGCAGCCTTTGCAGCGACCTAGAAAACACACCATCGTCTGAGATTAACTAGGACTGACGACCCTAGAATGGATCATGTTTGGAAATGATACAAGGGAGGTACCTTAGTTTCCCAATCCTACTGTTTGAAATAGACTAATAATAACTCAGTAATCATGCTCATCATAGCATTGCATGTGCCTGAAAAATGTGGATCACTGAGGGATGAACGCATGCCGTGAACGTAAGATGGTGTCGCATGAGGGTGGTTTGGCAAGGGCATACATCATGTCATTTCATACTTGCATTAAATAAGAGTAGTTAGAATTGTTTGATTGTACTGCTTTATCATTACTACTTGACTGAATTGATAACATGTTAACTTATGCTTTATTGTTCCACTGAGTTGGCCACTCATTCCCACGTTACGGGACGGTGTTTTAAAACACCCACCAGACCCTGTATCAGATGCAGGTATCACTGGAGCAGAGGAGACCAAGCCCGACTTCTATGACGATCAGGAGGAGTTCTCCTACATGCAGTTCGCTGGAGGCTTCACATAGGCTGTCCACTGCTACGGGGCTACAAGATTGATAATTTCAGTTGTACTATTTTGACATTTTGATTCAGAACCAATATGTATATATTCGGTGACTCAGTTAGTGTTCATACTCTGGAGATCAAGAATGTTTTGTTTTATATATATTTATATACACCTTTCAGTCTTCCGCTTACGTTTTATACATGGATCTGGAGTATGAATTACTGTTTTGGTAAAATCTCACTCATTTTTATTGTACTAACACAGACAACATTTAATCATCATTATCTATGTTGCATAAGTGATGTTTTGGAACTCGAGAGTTGAGTTACTACTCGACCCTCGATTTTTCTGGATGTTACAGATTAACACTTAAATGCTATGAAAGCTAATGTAATTGAAGGGATAAATGTGTAATATTTAATCTCAACATCCATCCATTTTTACATATTATTTTAGGGCATGATCCCAAAATTGAATCATAACTAAAGCTCAAGTGGATCACATCTCAGGAAAATGTGTGCACACAATCTATTAACGGAATCAAGCCGAACTGAATCAAGTCGAGCCAGTACCGAGCTTGACTCTGATGCTTGGTTTGATTTGAACTTCTTGTTGAACCAATTCAAGCCGTGCTTTTCAAACCAATTCGATCCGAGCTTTTTGGGCTGGCTTGGTTTGTGTCCATCACCACAGGAAACAGTGGCCTCGGGGGATCTTCAATAATAGATGTTTAATTTTCACTGTTTCCTATGGTGTAGTCTTCTTGAGCCCTGGATATGCTTCAATTTGGTGTAATGGCCTAACATGATGCGGCAAAATGGATGGTTGGTGTAGATAAAATCATACATCAAGGTGGGCTACACAGTCTCCACATCACAATAAAGGGTGGTAAGCGCTCACTACAAAATCCGCATTCCTCATTTTGGTAGGATCATTGGAAATAGTGACACAAGGATGGATGTGATGAGGTCGATCACCGTCTCTTTCAAGGGGATAACTACTCCGAATCCACAGATCTTCTCTGGACTCCTCATAGAGATTCCTCGAATCCACGAGGGAAAATAGAAAAAAATAGAAATAAATTCTAAGAAATTTGAAAATTAATTTATTGATAATAAAGATGAATTTACAACCCTTTAAATAGTGATACCAAACCTAAGAAGAAGTTTCAGAATCAAACTCTAACTCAAACTCCCTAAAATTCATGACTTACTATAAACAGTAAACTTACTATTTATAGACAGTCATGATTCTTACTAGACTTCATGGGTTTTGGCCAAAAATAGTAAGTGTCCTATTTGGCTTAACCATGTTATTCTCCTATTTTTTTCTAAGCCATTTTCATGTTGGACACAACTCATAAAGCTCAAAGGATGAAGAGTTATGATCAAACTAAAACTTACTATAAATAGTAAAAATGAAAATAAAATAGATTTTTGATTTGATGGAATCTCGCAAATTTGGTGTGGTAAACCCGTTGAAGGTGGCTAAAGTAGCTTCTTCAACCCCAAAATCGTATATGTTACATTGAATAACTCAATTCGGTTTGTAAGTTATGCCTGTTTTAGGATTCCGATAGTCCTAATCACTTCCGCCTTCGATCATGCCTTCTCTGGTCCATCTTGGACATGAAAGTTTTTATGACCCGCTCTACATCAAATAGCTTAAAATAAATATACATCAGATGATTCTAGATGTCGAATTACTTTCGAAAGGGACAGTGGTAAACAGAAGTAGTTCACTGACAGCGAGGTTCTGGAAAATTAAAGTAGAGTGGGCTGGGGTTGTCAACTAGCTGGGCTTAGGTCAGGAAAAATCAAAATTCTAAATAGCCTAGTAAAACCTTCCAAAATCCTGCTAAAGCCAACCTAAGGTCGGCATTGACAGCTGAGGGCCGACCATTTACAAATGTATAAATGGTGAGTTGTTGGAAGCAAGGCCATTTACCATGAGGAAAAAAAGCGGAAACATTAGTTGCCAGTTACATTGTGTGTGGCATCCTCTCAATGCATAGGTTGATCTCCACATGGTTACCATGCTAATAAAAATATCAATCCAATCCAAAAAGTCATGTGGGCCACACCATCAAAATCAATGTAAATCATTTCTATAACCTCTATGTTCATGAAGTGTGGATTGGATGATTTTTGGAGAAAAATGACTTTTGTAGTGTCCCTTCATCCTTGCCCGGCACACCAAATACATGATTAGGAAAATACACGGCATGATGGCCCACGTACAAAATTTTAGTCGGTGTATGTTGGGAATTCGTGGAAGCAAACCTCGAATTTAGATTCACGAGATTAAGCAAATGTAAGCAAGCAATCATAAAGCACACACAATTTTACATGGAAAAATCCTTGTGGGAAAAAAATCACGGCACAAAGCAATAGCGAATCACTATGAAAGCAAAAGTACAAGAGATGGAATCACTTACAATAATTCGAAAACCCTCGTTTTTGCCTTCCCCATGCTTTAGCCCTCCTTAGAATAGATTAGGGTTACTTGGAATTACCTTAATCCTGCAATAACATCCATATACAGTGTCACACCTGGAATAGGAAATAATTTTTGCAATTCCACAAAACCACACGCTTCCGTTGATGGGATCTACAACCATCGAAGGCTCTTCGATGGGATCGAGGCCACCTTCAATCATATCGATTTGGACAAAAAAAATAGTCCAGCGAGCAAATAGAATAAATCAGGATTTTCTCGACGAGATCAAGTGGGCTATCGATGGGATCGAGTGGTCTATCGATGCCATCGATAGACCCAGTTATAGATAAATTTAAGACATCCGATAACAATCTTAACCATATCTTTAATTGTACGAACCACAACTCCAAGCTCCATCTCTAATTGCCTCCATCATAGCTTCACCATCATCATCGCTTTTCATCCATACTCTGTTTTGATCAACCTTTCGCCAGATGAACTTCTCTATGGGAACTACCTTAGTCAACATATCCACCAGATTCATGCTCATGTGGATCTTCTCTAAAATGATACCGCCTTCCTCAAGCACCTGTTAGATAAAATGGTGACAAGCATCAATTGCTTAGTTATAGAATGGTAAACTGAATTCTTCACCAAACTGATGGCACTTTCGCTATCACAATTAACTGGCATGATCTCCTACTGAAGCTTGAGTTTGTTCATCATTCCACGTAACCAAACACCTTCCTTGAAAGCCTCTGTTACTCCCATATACTTAGCTTCTGTTGTAAAAAGTGCAACCACAAACTAAAGCTTTGACATCCAACCGACTGCTCTACCCGCTAATACAAATGAGTAACCAGAAGTCGAACTTTTGTTGTCTACATTTTCTGCGTAATTTGAATTAATAGAGCCAATGAGCTTTACATCTAATTTCTAACATGTCATGTAGGTTGTTGTACCTTATAAATAACGAAGTAGCAATTTCACTGTCTTCCAATGTTGCTTGTCAGGGTTTGACATGTATCTGCTTACAACACCAGCTGCATAAGAAATATCATGTCTCGTATAGACCATGACATACATCAAATTACCAACTACTCTTGAATAGGGCACAAAAGACATAACCTGCTTTTCTTCATCTGTAATGAAACATTACTCTAAAGAAAGCTTGAAGTGAGCAACATGAGGTGTGCTAACTTGTTTACTCTTGTCCATCCCAAACTTCACCAATACCTTCTTAAGGTACTTCGCCTAAGATAACTGTAATTTGCTCCTCTGTTTGTCTCTATGTATGTTTATGTCGATAATATTCTTTGCAGCCCCTAGATCTTTCATTTCAAATGTCCCTGACAACCAAGTCTTCAATATACTGATCTCAAACATGCATTGATTGACGATAAGCATGTTATCAACATATAATACCAATAAAATGAATCCTCTATCACTCAGTATCTTAAAGCAGACATAGTGATCATATTTACTCTTGATAATCGCTGACTTATCATGAAAGTATCAACCTTCTTGTACCACTGCCTAGGCGACTATTCAAGGTTGTACAACCACCTTTTCAACTTGTAAACCTTATTCTCTGACCCATTTTCTTCGAATCCCTCTAATTGCTTTATTTAGATCTGATCTTCCAATTTCTCATGTAGGAAAACAGTCTTAACACCCATATATTCCAGCTCAAGGTTATATTGGGCAACCAGTGCCAACACAAATATAAAAGAGTACCTGCTTGACAATCGGTGTGAATATCTCACTGAAGTCGATACCTTCTTTCTGAGCATACCCTTTCGCTACCAACCTTGCCTTGTATCTGTCACGTTTCTTCTTGTAAATCCACTTAGACACGATGGCTTTACACCCAACGGGAAGCTCCACTAGCTTCCAAGTGTCGTTCTTGTACAAAGAGTCTATTTAATCTTGCATTGCCACCATCGACTTCTCAACATTTGGATCATCTAGTGCTTCCTGGAAAGTGGACGGATCCCCTTCATCTGTAATAAGGGTTAATGCAATGTTTGAGTCACCTTGTATCTCATTGGTAATTTGTGATCTCTAGGTGGATTTCTCCTCATAGGTGACTACTCCACCTACTCTTGTACATGTTGCTACTACTCAGCTTTAGCCTGCGTTTCGTCCTAGTTAATTTCAACATCCATCACTATTGATTTTTCTGATTCCTTGTGATCTTCCTTATGAAAGAATGAGTCCTCATCAAACCTGATGTCACAACTAATCATGATAGTCCGTGTACACAGTCATACAACCTATATCCTTTACATCATCACAATAGCCAACAAAGATACACTTCTTAGCCCTTTGGTCTAGATTTTCTCTCTCAACTGATAGTACATGAGAGTAGGCATCACAACCAAAAACTTGCAGCTTCGAGTAATCAACATCATACTACTCAACACTTTTTCTAAAATTTTATAACCGATTGTCATAGTTAGGTACCAATTCACTAAGTAATAGGCCGTATCAACAGCCTCAGTCCATAGCTCCTTGCCTAACCGAGCGTTGGTCAACATGATTCGGGCTATCTCTAAGAGAGTCCAATTCATCCGTTTTGATAAACCATTCTTCTTAGGTGCATTCCTGATTGTGTTATGCCACATGATCCCCTCATCTTTACAAAACTAGTTAAATTCATTAGAAGTGAATTCACATCCATTATTTGTCCTCAAAATTTTCAACTTCTGCCTTGATCGAACCCAAGGGTTGTCAACTCCAAGTGTAGGGCTGCGATGTAGTAATAACTCGATGAGACTGAGGTCAAATCCTTAGGGAATGAGAAATACAATATAGAACTAATCTAAAGGTAAATGGTTGTCTAGGTTTTAATCCAGTAAAGTAGAAAAGGGTTTTAAAACAAATAAATGAAAGATTAAGGATCAAAGAATCCACTCATAGAACTCACAATATCTCATTCACTGATTCGACTTATAACTCAATTGGAATCGAAGTCCTATCCTATCAAATCAGAAGATAATTCTATTAAACCAATCATCAACACCAATCCAAACATGATTTTGATTGAATAATTCTCTTATGTAGCATTCAGATATTAACTGCATGGAATCAAGAGCATCTAAAGCACCCTTAAGGGACAATAAATCAATTAATTATAAGATTGATTCATTCTTTAACTAAGCATTATAATTGCACTTCTAAGCATCCAATATGCTTGGTGTAAAAAATGGATCAAAGATGAAACAACAAAAAATCTTTAAAGTAAAATTCAAATCTATTTCAATCTACGATCATCATTCAAATCATTATTTATCGAATCAAATAAACTAAAAATTATAATTAAACTAAAAGCTTTATCCCTTAGTCTTAGTTAAGAAATTATCTTAGTATGGCTAACATCTTAGAACAAAAGAAAAATAAATGACCTACTAGAACCCGTGAAGAAATTGAAGCAGAAGGACGTTGTTAGCACTTCACACACACACACACACACGCACACACACTCTCTCTCTCTCTCTCTCTCTCTCTCTCTCTCTCTCTCTCTCTCTCCAAACCATAGAAGATACTTTGGAACATCCTAAAGACCCCTTTAAATAGATTATGAACTCTATCCTTCACACCGACTTGGAAATTTCTCAAAAAAACTTTGAATTTATGCAGTCCCGCACACTATCGATTGCATCAAGCTTCCATAGAACACCTTGTTGATGCAATCAAAAATTTCCTTAAGGGATCAAGTAGGAACACAAAAAATGTCCAACAATGGTTTTTTAAAATTCAAAAGTTTGTCAATGGCATCGAAACTCCTTCAATGACATCGAGTAGTGAGTACAATAACTAACTTGAAAATTTCATGAATTCTCGATTTGTCTTCGAGATATCGAACTCCCATCGAAATCCACTCGATGGCATCGAACTCCTATCGATGACATCAACCAGTGTTGTATTATCTTTAATTTTCAACTCCACTTTAAATCTTCCATTTTCATCATTTTGCGCTTTGTTTTTTTAGTTCTTTGACACTTTAATTCTTTCTTCATGACCTTGAAATCTTCAATTCTTCATTATGTCTTCTTTTGAGCTATAATTCCATCACTTTAAGTACATTTTCATCCTTGAGCTCCAAATCACCTTGCATGTATAAAACACAAATATGCATATCAAATTAACACTCAAATTCATAGAAAGTGGATGTAGTTGAGAGGATAAATATGTAATATTTGAGTCTCAATACACGCCCCTACTAGTATTTTAATAGTACTGAGTAAAACTTGCGAAAGATTTTTTGAATCCAAATCATTTTTTAAAAAGTCTATTTTATAAATATATGGAATCTTCAATTATTCCAAATAGTAGAGTTCCAATGCACTTTAGTTTTGAAAATTAAAATCAACCTAGATTTTAACGTACTTAGCAAACAACCTAATTTTTTTCAAACATTAATCACTTGGCAGAAACATCCTAAATGTTGAGTTCCATTGATGCACGTTGATATCTAAACTTAACATATCTCAAATTTCAGTTATCCACATTTATGTTAACATTAATAGTTAAAGGAATGGTCAGATCAACCAAAGCCTAAACCAAAATTTCCTTACAGTTCAATCAATTTTCTTTCAGCTTTTGATTTTTTTCATTGATGGCTTTCACACTATTATCTTTCTTTCTTCTTCTTTTTCTTCACTTGAACATGATGGACAAATTTTCAAGGCTTGGTTCCTTGCATTATCTATAATCATCAAGTTAACACTAAAGTATCAAACTTAGACCCTAGAAGTGTAAGCTAGATGTGAATTGTGAAAATTCAATTCATGACTCAATCAATGTTTAAAACATTCAAGGCTGAAAATTAATAAAACGAACTCAACTTTGAAATTTAACAAATAACTAGATCTAAGCTTAAAAAATTCTCATCACTAAATGCCTTATCATTCTATATTCAAACTAATTAAAAAGTACTTAAATCCATACAATTTCATCTTTTAAATTTCTTTTTACAAAAAAATTAGCCCAAATCATTTAAATTAAGTTCAATTGAAGAATTTTCCATAGGAAACCCACTCCTAACCTAAATGGTACGTTGTCCTCAATGTTAAAAATATGTGCAATGAAACATTATGAGAGCAACCAAATTGTAATTAAGTAAAGGGTAGAGAGTACCTAAAATGATGATCATGTAGAAGTTCTTGAATTCTTAAAGTTGGTGCAAAAATACAGAACTCTTAAACTACTAAATAAACTAGTCCTAAGAAAGCCATTCAACTCCTAATCTAGGAAAACAAAGGAAAAAACTACTCATTCTTGATAGAAATTTTCCTCATCTAGCTAGTGTCTCAATAAATTTCTTAATAGCTTCTCAACAAGATCATCTAAAGGCCCATTTTATAGTAGGCTTGGATATCCAGTAGCATGTACGTCTAGAGAAATTTATACACCTCAATATAAAATCTTCTTTTGTTGTCCTGAGATTTCCAGATTTTATAAAATTCACCTATGACAGAAAAATGTCAATCTCAGTGTACCATGGTGAATGAGAGACTATAATTAATTACATAGAAAATTTCTTTAGCTAGTGTAGTCTTAGTAAATTCCAAAGTTTCAGACTTTAGTTCAAATGTAACTCATCGAATTTTCACGGTCAGAGTTTATACTCGTGCCCGAGAAAATCGGTTGTTAATAATTGAATGAATTGGATGCTTCAAAATCACACCCTATATATATATATATATATATATATATATATATATATATATATATATATATATATATATATATATATTTATATTTAGATCACATCCAGTTACATTCACGAAGGTAAATTCACGAGAGTAAAATCAACTGTATTTTTCATTCCATTAGAGTAAAAGAATTCAACAATTTATCAAAATGCCCTCTCAATAGGAGCTTATTACATTGTCAAAGTTTGCAACGGGAATATAAAACTATCTTCTTATTCATTTATTATAATCTTTCATAGGGAGATAGTCCTCTGGGTCTTCAATTTGTACATCACCTGCATCATCTGTACAGTTGAAGAGGGTCAATGCCCTACTCATAGTGATGATTATTCTTTAAGATTAATAATAATTCAAGATATTCATAAGAGCAATGTAAGGGTACTGATATGTCCCGTACTCCACAACTACGAGAGGTATCAATATGCGCAAGCAACCAACATGAGATGCATGTCTAGCAAAGTATGTACAGTTCATCACACTTAGCGATTGCAACAATGTGGAATAAATTTAGAGTTATCTGCCTTGCCCCACATCCCATACTACAGAGATTCATCGGCGTGTCCCACGTTAACGTGGATTTACGCGAACCTCCCAAGGTGGCACAACACATGAATCGAATGAATTACGTGACATGATTTGTTCATGGAGCGACTATTTGCGACATTCAATCCCGGAAGTGATGTAACATGCATTGCGAATTACTTACATCAATTTGTGTAACACTACCTAAAATTCATGGAATTACGTGTCGACCAAGGGGGCCGCTACCCGAACCACGTTTTGTCCACGATATTTATTTGATCGCCAGAAGTGAGATTTCCAACATATACTTGTGTGTGATATAGTGATGTAGTGTTTTGAATTATGCATAAAAAATTCGTAGTGAAAATAGAGATTTGAAATATATGAGATAGGTGAAATCAATTCAATTTAAAGTTACAAAGTAAAAGAAAAATAACCCTCAAATAAATTCATAAAAATCACGCATAATTAACATCACACCTTAACTATAATTCTCAAAGGATAAATAATTGATGGTGGTAAATTAAACATTTGCATGGAGGATTTATAGTAACATGGAAGCATGTAAAGGAACAAAATAAATCAAACCAAATCAAGTTAATGTAAGCTTAAAGGAATCCCTCACCTTACCCTTATATCTAAACCCTAAGTAGATATCCATGTAGGAAAGCTTTTACATGAAAACTTCCACATGAATCACGACATCACTTGAGCAAGAGGGAGACCATACATATGGAGAAGGAAGAGGGCGTCCAGGCTTCTCCTTCACTTTCTCTTTCTCTTTCTTTCTCTATATTTCTTTCTCTTTCTCTTTCTCTCTCTCTCTTTCTCTTTCTCTTTCTCTTTTTTCTTTCTCTACTTCTTTTTCTCTTTCTCCTTGGGCGTGCGAGTGGAGAGGGGAAAGCACACCCCTTTTAAAAGGAGTGGGTGTGTGAGAGGGGTGCATTTCACATCCCACTTGGATTAGGTTTCTCTAATTTTTCTTTTTCTGACGATCTTTCTTTAAATCTAATTCGTCTATTGTATTAAGGTTGTCAAATAGAGTTGGGGTATATGATTTTCTCAGTGATCCGAAATTTAGATTGGCCTATCTTGAAAATTCTCCTAACGGGTGCCAAAATGAACATGATCTTAATTAACGGTCCACACTTAATGATCAGGGCTCAATTTTGGGTATAATGTGTTGTCAGGATAGGCAAACAGTTGGATAAATTTTGGTAGTTGATCGATGGTGAAAAAAGCCTATATATAAAATTTTACCTTTTGTACCAAAAAGAAGGAACTGACTTCAGCCTTCAACGGTGTAGGATCATAGATTGGGACCTAAATTTTGTGTAACCACGTAGTCATATGAGACCAAAGTGTGGTCCAAATTTTAGTTGCGATGAACGGAAGAAAGTGGTTAAATTGGAAGATATATTTATAAGGAGTTGGTAGGCCTTGACAGGATAACTTCGCGCCTAAGGAAAAGCCTACCAAAGTGAGGTCTTAATTTTCATACTTGGTCCATATGATGGGCAATCCAAGTCATTCATGTGAAGAAAAATATCCTACTACGACTAACCATGAGGTTTCTTCACTCGATGGACACCAAAATCAACGATTAAGGGGCTGATTTATCAATTGGATCACTTTTACAATGATTTAAGGGCCAAAATTTGACATGTATGGTTAATTTATGATACATCGGCATGGTATATATAATTTTATATCAAACGGATCATGGGAACCATGTGATCTAGAATTCAGGGGTCTAGGTCAATGGCATTTTCATAATTATTGTTGATATGAGAGTTTTGAGAAATCTAATAGTTCTACATGATTATTGACACGTTTTTAAGTAATTCTTACAATAGAACTTATATCTAAATCATTATAAATAAGGAATTATTCACCAAACTAATTAAGAGAATGTACATATATCAACCAACACAATGGATGGTCAGATGACATGTTAAAAATAGAAAAACTTGATGGTTAGTACTATGATCATGTATGTAAGTGGGTGTACGGTCAATTTTGTAAACGAATGATGACAAGTGAGTTTTTTGAGTGATCAAGAGGTAAAACATGTATATACCTTTAGATTCAAGTGACTTGTTCACATGTGTAAGTTTCTCATATTATAGTTTTGATAGAGGGTTAAGTATATTCATAGGTGGTGAACAAGATAAACGGATCAGAATCTCAATTTGATATGTGTACGAGTGGATGCTGAGATCAAGTAGCTAGTTTACTATGATCAGGTGGTCCAAATTCAGAGTGGACGGTCAGATATCTTTACATAGTGGTGAATAGTTAATTGAATGGTTGGTTATGATGGACAAGTGAGAATACTTGGGTATATGATAATCCTATCTCAAAATTAACGGTCAGATGACTTGATATATGAATGGAGATAATTTTCAATGATCAGATTCATGTTGGAGAATGGATGTAAGGTTAAGATAGCTAGATTGGCATCATACACATGTACATAATAAGTTAAATTTCATAGTAACACTCAAGAACTTTCAATACTCGGGTATTGAAAAGTTTGGGGTATTACAATCTACCCCCTTAAACAAAATTTCATCCCCAAAATTTAATTAATTGTACCAGTTACACTGATTTATTTGGTTTAATTTTTCACTATATTCCTCGTGAGGTAGATATATATGTCTAGGTGTGCGTATAATTTTCTATATGAAATCGAGACACTACAATCTATCCCCCCTTAAATGAAAATCTCGACCCTGAGATTTATATACATAAATTATTTTATTTATTTATGTATTTAACTTTATAATATTTCACACATTAGTTCCCCCACTATCTAGACTAAAGTATATATATATATATATATATATATATATATATATATATATATATATATATATATATTTGTTCTTAGTGTTTCGGGGCAACACGAAAAACGGTTATAGTACAGCCACTCCTGACACTCTGAACTCTTGCCTGGCCAAGGCTATGAGTTCTTTGGTATCATCCATTCCGGGCGAGTCTCGAACTTCTGCTTGATCAAGGCATTGAGTTCATTGGTAAGCGCCCGGGATTTGGTACTCGGATCAACCCGCTTTTAATTTGTTTGAATATGATTCCGTAAATCCTTAGTCCCGATCATTCTAGATCCTTGGGGAATATCATATATTTTTTTTGTCATTCTACCGTAAAATTACCCTAAGTTTCATAAAGGATATGCCTAAATTATCCATTCATTGTTAAACCTAAGATTTAGTGTATTCTTTATATATATAGGGTTGTAAATTCCCAAAATCATTTTATATTGACAACCCGTTACTCTTAGAATTTTAATTTATGATCCGTGCATCCAATTTATTAAAAAATGGAAATTAAGTCCTTGACTTATTCATGAAGTTATAGAAACATTCCTGAGGTAATATTCCACGGTTTGGGGGTTGTTTCACACTTGTAAGGTGTATAAAAGCTTGTTGTCCAGTAGTAATTCCTACCTATTTTTGTTATTATCTGATTTTTATAGAATTTTGTATAGATCTGATTGCATTGAAATTTTAGGAGGAGATTTTTGGGGACCTAAGTGAGGTACCAAAAAATTTTCAAAATTTTCTGATAACTATACCTACCGAGACCAGCAAAAGTTTCTTAATGTGTCAGTTTTCATCGAAACGACAACAAAATTTAGGAAAATTGAAAAATATCCAATTTCGGTTTGGGAAACTAGTTTTTCTTGCTCAGAAATTCATTTAGGAATGAATTTTAGTTTATAACAAGTTTATTTGGGATTTTGAGAATTTTTCTAAAGGTACCTAGATTCATAGTCCTTAAATTCCACATTTAACTTAATATATCCAATGGGAAACCTAAATATGAGTTTCTAATTCCTCAACTTCCTAGTTCCTTTGGGAATCCAAATAAGTATATGTATTTAATTCATGATCATATCCTAGTCGCGTAAAGCTTATGATGGTCCATTTCCTTAGGCCCCGTTAATCTCATTCTCATGATCTAATACCAACTGTAATGCCCTGAATTTTCTCAGGCACGAGTATAAACTCTGACCATGAAAATTCAGGGCATTACATCAAATCCCAACTCCTTCACCCTTAACGATAAGTGTTCGAGATTGGTGGAAGGAAGCACTTCAAAGTAGATTTTTCCCTGGTCAATGTCAAGTACCGGGGTAGAGTCTTGCAAGGCATTAACTATGTTTTTTTAATCATGTTAT
This sequence comes from Magnolia officinalis, assembly GCA_021015155.1. Taxonomy (NCBI): domain Eukaryota; kingdom Viridiplantae; phylum Streptophyta; class Magnoliopsida; order Magnoliales; family Magnoliaceae; genus Magnolia; species Magnolia officinalis. Next base: position 22,068,911 of record JAJHSJ010000011.1, read on the forward strand.
CATTTAAAATCCTCAAAGTGTATTAGTAATCTTTTATAGAGTCGGGACATTAAGAGAAAAGGAATTCATCTTCCACACTAAAATCAAGCTTGTCATGTTCATGGATTGTATCAATATCATAATGTTTATATATCTTGATCATTAACTTAAGACTTAATTGAGATCAACCTTTAGGTACACTAAACTATAGGCTCTTGAACATACATTGGCTTCTCATCAAGTTGAGCATTACTTATCGTGTTATCACCCTCAAACTCGGTATGCTCAACAATGGTGTCCGAAGAATTGAGATTACTCTACTCATAATATATTTTTTGGATTAGGCTGAGGTTGGGCTTGAAAAGTCCATTCCTCATCAATGAGGCGTGATTGAGTTATTTGAATGGAGGATGCAAACATCCCTAACGATGTCCTGATGTCTTGGAATGTTTACATGACATTTTGATTAAATTGTTGTTGATTGATCCAACTTTGATCTGGATCCTCTTGGGTCTTCTTCAGTGGGATCTCATAAGTATGAGGCCCAAGGGAATAGTTGTTAGAATCTATGGTTGGATGACCTCTCCAATTTAAATTTCGATGGTTCCTCCAATTAAGATCATACATTTCATATGTGGGTGTACTAGATGGTTGTTGATAAGTGTTCTCACCCATATAATAATAATGCATTGTCGTTTTAACCGATGGAACATTGTATACTTCATTTTAATCATAACTTGGTCATCTCTCAATCGTAGTTCCAACTAATTTACGAGACATGGGGTATTTCCTAACATATTGATCTAACAACCCTTCAACGAATGTCTCGTCTCTTAGAATTTGATTAAAGTATTCTCGTGTCCACTCTGGCATGAACATTATAAAACTCTAATTCTATACCTAATCCTAAAAGGCAAAATCAAATTCTCACAGAAAATTAAGAGAAAGTGAAGAAAAGAGTAAGGAGGTTACCAAATGAGAAGAACTAGAAGTAGAAGATGATACAAAACATAAACAAGCAACCAATCTTAGTAATGTTAAAAAATCTAAAATTGAACAAACTTTAGAGATTTTTTTTTTTTTTTGAAATTAAAAAACTTAAAAAATTCCTAAGGAAAAAAATTCAGACAAACAGAAAAACCTATCTTATAATAGAAATCAAACCTAGAAAACCTAAACCTATTGTGTTCAATGCCACTCCCTGGCAACGACATAAAGAACTTGATCGAACCTAAGGGTTGACAACTCCAAGTGTAGGGCTGCGATGCAATAATAACTCGGTGAGACCAAGGTTAAATCCTTAGGGAATGGGAAACACAATATCAAACTAATCTAAAGGTAAATGGCTTTTTGGGTTTTAATCCAGTGAAGTAAAAAAGGATTTTAAAACAAATAAATGAAAGACTAAAGATCAAAGAATCTACTTATAGCAATCACAATATCTTATTCACTAATGCAACTTATAAATCAATTGGAATTGAACTCCTATCCTATCCAATTGGAAGATAACTCTATTAAACCAATCATCAACACAAATCAAAACATGATTTCGATTGAATAATTCTCTTATGTAGCATTCATATATCAATCGCAGGGAATTAAGAGTGACTAAAGCACCCTTAAGTGACAATAAATTAATTAATTATATAGATTGATTCATTCTCTAATTAAGCATTGTAATTGAACTTCCAAGCATCTAATGTGCTTGTAGTCGAAAATGGATCAAAGATGAAACAACAAAAAATCTTTAAAGTAAAATCTAAATCCATTTCAATCTACTATCATCATTCAAACCATTGTTTATTGAATCAAATAAACTAAAAACTGTAATTAAACTACAAGCTTTATCCTTTAGCCTTAGTTAAGAAATTATCCTAGCATGGCTAACATCCTAGAACAAAAGAAAAAATAAATGAGCTACTAGAACCCATAAAGAAATTGAAGCAGAAGGATGTCGTAGATGCTCTCTCTCTCTCTCTCTCTCTCTCTCTCTCTCTCTCTCTCTCTCTCTCTCTTTCCAAACCCTAGAAGATACTTAGGAATGTCCTAAATACCCCTTTAAATAGATTATGAACTCCATCTTTCACACTGACTTGGAAATTTCACAAATCGACTTTGAATTTACGCAGCCGCATGCATGGTCGATGACATTCCGATGACATTGAGTTTCCAATGAACACCTCGTTGATGGCATCAAAAATCTCCTCAAGGGATCGATTAGGAACCAACAATGGTTTTTCAAAATTCAAAAGTCTATCGATGGTATCGAATAGTGAGTTCAGAAACTAACTTGAAAACTTCATGAATTTCTCAATTTGTGCTCGAGGGATCAAAATCCACTCGATGGCATTGAACTCCCATCGATGACATCGACCAATATTGTAATGTCACCAATTTTTAACTCCACTTTAAATCTTCCATTTTCTTCATTTTGCAGTTCATTTCTTTAGTCCTTCAACACTTCAATTCTTTCTTCACTACCTTAAAATATTTAATTCTTCATTTTTTTTTCTTCTGAGCTCTAATTCCATCACTTTAAGGACATTTTCATTCATGAGCTCCAAATCACCTCGCATGCATAAAACACATATATGTATATCAAATTAACACTCAAATTCATGGAAAACGAATGTATTTGAGAGGATTGAAAGTGCCGTGGTTTGTCAAGTTACGTGAGTGTTGAGTCAGATTGTCTACAGAGCCTGATAGGAAGATCAATTCAAGCGTCTACCTCAACCGGATGTGTGCAAGCTCGCCACAGGTAAATTTAAAGCCTTACATCCCATGTCCCAAAACAATAGGTGAATAAAACCCTTAAAAATAAGTTAGAAAATCATAGGATTTTATGGTGAGAAAACTTTTTCAAAATAGGAAAATCTCTAAGTTTTTCTTGCCTTGTCAATTTTATCGAAACACCCTCAATATGTCGACCTGCGCTGTCAAGTCCTCGATGCTTCATCGATACCATCGAAAAGAGGACCAAATATGTCCAGCAACCTCACAACATATCTGGATGAATTATCGATGTATTGATACACCGATCGATATCATCGATACTCAAATCTCGAGCTCATCGAAAGTGGCTCGATAAGATCAGCAGGCAGGTTTTCGGCGCTCCTATTTTTTAAAGAAAATTTTAAATTCCTTCGATATATCAAAGCACCTTCCGATATGATCTAAAATCAAATATCGATAAGATCGGAAGTCCATTGATGATATTGACCGTGGGTGCGCATTTCTTCCAGCAGATATTCAGGTTAGTTTTAACTTTGATCAGGGGCTATTGGAGGAAATCTATATTCATATGTCGATGATATCGAGGCCGAGTCGATTGCATCGAAACTGGACACAAACTGTCCAGCGAGCTTACTGATAAATCTATAGGATTTATTGATGCATCGATACTGCCATCGATATCATCGATATACAAATTTCGATGACATTGGCTGATCCTCGATCATTTCTTAAAAACCTGAAATATTTCTAGTCAAGTCTCTCTCATTTTTCAAGTGTTGATGGATCGAACCTATCATCGATGGAATCGGAGTTCGAAATTCGATGACATCGACAATTGTTTTGATTAGTCGACCAGCTGGTAAAAGGTTTCAAAAGCGTATGACTTTGAGTTCGAGTCATCGAGCAGACCATCGATGCTATCGAGAGTATATGCTCGATGATATCGAACCTGCTCGATGATATCGAACTCAGTCATAAATGTGACCATTTTATATCCGTTGGAACCTTTTGCCTATACATAGAGGACTTATCCATTGTTGTTGGGAGAGAAAGTAGAAAGAGCTTTTGAGTGTTTAACCTTAGATCATATACCCAAAGCCCTTTCTCTCAAGGAAGTTCATCATCCAATCCACCCTCACCATTGATATTCAGTAGAGTAGATTGGGGAATGAACTTTTGCATTCAAGGATCCTCCAACTACTACCTTAATGGCAAATCATTAAGCTGGGATGCCTTGAATGCATAAGATTGGAATCCCTCTATCTTCCTGATAGAAAAACACTTTGAGAGTAGGATTCCATCCTGACCTTGACCTTGGCCTTGGCCCAACCCGAAGTCAAGTATTAGTACATTATTTTGTTGCGGATCAAGGGAGCAGAAGACTCTTCGTCAACAAGGAGGAGGAGATCTTCAGCATTGTGCTAAACGGGACTCATCAACTTATTTGTAAGTATCTAGAGTCCAAGAGGACACTTGTGATCATTCCTTTTTAGGATTGGGTCTTAAGTGGTTCTCACCCTTTGAAGTCCTCAAGGAGGCCTCCGGCGAGAGTGTACGTGGTGGGTGCGTTGTGTGGACCCTTGCTCTGTGAAGAGCATAAACATCTGGTTGAAGGTGAACCAGTAAAACCTTAGGTTTGAGGTCAACCGCTGTGAAACCTTGGGTTTGAGGTGAACTTGTAGTAACCTCCAGTAGGGTCTTATGGAAGATCCTTGGCCAGTGTGCCTAAAAGTGGGTGCGTTGTGTTGACCCTTGCTCGTGAGAGTATAAACAGTCAGCCTCAGTGTAGGTTATAAAGGTTGAAGGCGAACCTGATTTAAAACCTTAAGTTTGAGGTGAACTGCTGTGAAACATCCTTAGTGAAATCCGGTACACTCAAGGTTGAGAGCGGTTACCGGGAGTGGAGTAGACAAGTAGTCGAACCACTATAAAAATGGCTGTGTTTGTGATTGCTCTTCTTCTGTGTTTGTGATTTATGTCGATGCATTCATATTTATATATCTGATCACACCTCACACACATTCACAGTCATATCCATCATAAAACTAAGTTATATATTGCTACTTCTTGAATAGTTTGTGATTGGATCCTCTACTAGGCTTGGAAGCCAGTAGAGTTACATTTGAGTAATCTTAATATATGTCTGTTGTTAGGATTAGTGTAATAGGATTTTAAAATAAATCATAAAAACTTTTAAAAGTCCTATTCACCCCCCTCTAGAACATATTGGTGTATTCCTTCTTCAAGTAGTGCGGTCTTCACCGCAATTTCAATTGGTATCAGAGCGGGTCTCTCTTTAAGGGCTTCACCGCCTAGAGAGTGATCTTGACTGAAGTTGGGAATATGGCCAAAGGAGAGGGCTCATCAGTCATTAGACCTCCAGTATTTGATGGCTCAAATTATGCATACTGGAAGGCTAGGATGCACTACTTTCTGAGATCTTTAGATCATGATGTTTGGGATATAGTTGAAAGTGGATACGTGCCACCAACCGAACAAATCATACTTGATAGTGGCACAATGATCACAAAGCCCAAACCCTAAGAAAAGTGGATGGCGTTCGACAAGGAAAAATAGACTACTGAAGCAAAAGCTATGAACGCCATCTACTGTGTCGTGTCACAGGATATATTCAATCAGATAAGTATGTGTGGGACATGCAAGGAAGCATGAGATCTATTGGAAACAACCCATGAAGGCATAAGCACTGTGAAGAGGTCTAAACTTCGACTCCTGATTTCACAGTTCGAAAGTCTCAGAATGGAAGAGCATGAGACATGTATGGAGTTTTTCACAAAGTTAATTATCATCTGTAACTCCATGGGTGGATTGAGAGGAAAAGTTCCGGTACCAAAAATTTGTAGGAAAATCCTAAGATCTCTACCAGAACGATTTAATCCCGAAGTAATAACAATTGAGGAGTGTAAGAACATAGATGAGATGAAAGTAGAAGAACTAGTAGGTTCCCTACAAACTTTCGAACTACACTTCCAACAAATCCCTAAATCTAAAATAGTTGTCTTAAAAACTTCAAAGAAAACATTAAAAGAGGACAGTGAAAGTGAAAAATAGGATGAAGATGAGGAAGTGGCTTTGCTGGCACAACGATTCAGAAAGTTCTTTTAGAAAAATCGTGGCCGGCCTTCCAGAGGAAGAAAGATGAACAACAAACTTTCTGGAGGCAAATTTGGTAGAAGAACCAAAGAACCACAATGCTATGCTTGTCAAGAGTATGGACACCTATCAACTGAATGCCCAAACAGAAAAACTAAGGGCAAGGCGATGGTTGCCACATGGGATGATACAGAAGAGTCAAACTCGGAATCTAGTGACTCAGAAAGCGATGGAGACTAGAAATCATTGAAAATACTCATGGTCTCCACTGCCTTAATCATTCCCACTGAATCTGAGAACGAGAAAGAACAGCTATCCACTGAATCATTTCCATCTGATAATGAGGAAACTGAAGAAGAATAAGAAGAAGAAAAGGATAAACTATAAGATGCTTATAATCAACTCTACATCCATAACATAAATATCCTTAAAAGACTTGGTATATCTGAGAACAAAAAGGAATTGCTGCAAAAATATTTGGACACAACTGTAGAAATTAATACACATCTGATTAATGATTTACAGCAACATCACTCATATAATGATAGACTTGAAAGAATTAACACCTACCTTAAATTCAAGACTGAAAAACTAAACAAACAGGTTGAGCAATTAAAAGACAAAAATATGCTCCTTTAAAATGAAAATCATACACTCTTGTTTAATCTAGAAGAGTCCAGAAGAATTGCTAAGCAAAACTGTAAGTTTTTCCAGAGTGGTGAGAAGTTAGAAAATCTTTTAGGTATGGGAAAAATTGGAAATAACAAAAATGACTTAGGATATGAGAAAGTTAGAGCCAAAACTGGGAATGGAATACAAATACTTGAAAAATCTAATGCCTCCAGTAGCAAAACAAAGACTATTCAAGTAGTTGAATTAGATAAGAAAATTAAATCTACTACAAGTAAGAACCCTGTCACAAAGTGGATAATTAAAGAAAAGAAGAATTGTCTTGCTACTCACTCAAATAACTTAACAAGCAATAATACTAAGTGGTATCTTGACAGTGGTTGCTCAAGACATGTAACCGGTGACATGTTTCTTCTTTCAAATTACAAGAATCTTCATAATGGGATGGTCACCTATGGAGATGGAACCATTGTTAAAGTAATTGGACAGGGAATCATAAAAGGAATTCAGTTGCTTGAAAATGAGAATGCTCTCTGCATAAAGGTCTGACACATAATCTCCTAAGCATATCTCAAATCTGTGATAATGGGCATGTGGTTAAATTTAACAAACAAGAGTGCAAAATCCTAGACCAATCAGGAAAATCAGTAATGAAGGGTCATCGCACAAGCAATCACTGCTACACTATCAGAGGCATAAAGAGAACTGATGCCTAGAAGTTCTGAGCATAAAAAGACAAGGTCAGATTATGCATCCAGATCTGGATATTTGCTGAAATGATGCAATTTTGCTGAGCGTCAAATGATATATCTGAGGTTCCTCACCTCAATCTTTTGTATATAAACATTCAAATGTTTATAATTTTTGATGTGTACAGTCATTATACATAATTTTGCTGATTATGCTATTAAGTCATAGAAATACTAAAAGTATACTTGAAGGGTCGTCTGTATGCTGAAAAAGAAAAATATTCCTCTTCAATATATCTATCGATATGTCATTCCCGATTAATTGATCATGAGTCGATATCATCAACATCTCTTCAGAATGTGGGAAGTCACATGATCGGGACTACTATCGAAGCAATTATCGATAACATCGGATGAAGATCATTGATATAATCGAAAGTCAGTTCGATAAAATCGAAGACTGTCAACCGATAAAAGGTGGCCGAGCGGAAAAATCTTATTTTTTTGAAAATTTTTGTTTTTTCTCTCTACTCGAATCCTCGGCCAGAAAACCATCAGTGGGTCCCAGAAGCTTCAAAAGAAACGGGTATTGTCTTTCCATTTCTTCAACTTCAAAGTCTAACTTCACTTTTGGTCGGGTATTTTCTGCTCTTACCTTTGCCTGTCTCTTACACTGAAAAATCATGAACAAAGGGAAAGGTAAGTCTCCTTCTCAGTCTGTGAAAGGAAAAGCGAAACAACCCAGTACGCATCAACTCATTCCATCGGTGAGACATCCAGCCACTGTTGTTGAACGTCTGGTTCTTAACAGTGCCATTGAGTCTTTTGGTGTGGACCTTCTTCTAGAACCTTGGTGGTTCGTATCAAATAGGGCTGGATGTCTAGAACAGTGGCTGGATGTCTCCTTGGTGGTTTATCATATGTCTGATATGAATTGCATGTGCTGTCTCTAATGAATATTCTAAACTGCTATATCACTGCTCTATTTTGTCTAAAATGCATCCATAGATTCTTAAATTGATCTGCTTCTGACTGGGTGGTTCTCCCAAATATTTCACTCTTTAGTCAACATCACCTAATATATCTTTGTCAATGACTAACAAAAAGGGGGAGAACATTTGCAAACACCCCGAACGGGAAATTGTGTATTTGCTTGAATGGTTGTGCAGGTGTTTAGGGGGAGCAACTACAACAAGAAATGGGGAATTTACAGTCAGGGGGAGTAGCTACTGATTGTGTACATGGGCTAGAAATTGTAAAATTGTGTAAAAGCATGTACACATAATTTAGGGTGCGGTTGTCTAGAATGTTCTAGGGTGTTTTTGGGTTTTTGTCACGTAATTGACAAAGGAGGAGATTGAAAGTGCCCTGGTTTGTCAAGTTACGTGAGTGTTGAGTCATATTGTCTATGGAGCCTAATAGGAAGATCGATTTAAGCATCTGCCTCAACCGGATGTGTGCAAGCTCACCACAGGTAAATTTAAAGCCTCACATCTCATGTCCCAAAACACCAGGTGAATAAAACCCTTAAAAATAAGTTAGAAAATCATAGGGTTTTATGGTGAGAAAACTTTTTGAAAACAGGAACATCTCTAACTTTTTCTTGCCTTGTCAATTTTATCGAAACACCCTCGATATGATCGACCTGCGTTGTCGAGTCCTCGATGCTTCATCAATACCATCGAAAAGAGGACCAAATATGTCCAGCAACCTCACAACATATCTGGACGAATTATCGATGTATCGATACACCTATCGATATCATCGATACTCAAATCTCAAGCTCATCGAAAGTGGCTCGATAAGATCGGCAGACAGGTTTCCGGCACCCCTATTTTTTAAAGAAAATTTCAAATTCCTTCGATATATCGATGCGCCTTCCGATATGATCTGAAATCAAATATCGATAAGATCGGAAGTCCATCGATGATATCGACCATTAGCGTACATTTCTTCCAGCAGATATTTCAGGTTGGTTTTAACTTTGATCGGGGGCCATTGGAGGAAATCGATATTCATATGTCGATGATATCGAGGCCGAGTCGATTGCATCGAAACTGGACATAAACTGTCCAGTGAGCTTACTGATAAATCTATAAGATTTATTGATGCATCGACACTGCCTTCGATATCATCGATATACAAATTCCGATGACATCGGCTGACCCTCGATCATTTCTTAAAAACCTGAAATATTTCTAGTCAAGTCTCTCTCATTTTTCAAGTGTCGATGGATCGAACCTAACATCGATGGAATCGAAGTTCGAAATCCGATGACATCGACAATTATTTTGATTAATCGACCAACTGGCAAAAGGTTTCAAAAGTGTATGACTTTGAGTTCGAGTCATCGAACAGACCATAGATGCTATCGAGAGTATACGCTCAATGATATCGAACCTACTCGATTATATTGAACTTAGTCATAAATGTGACCGTTTTATATCTGTTGGAACCTTTTGCCTATATATAGAGGACTTGTCTATTGTTGCTGAGAGAGAAAGTAGAGAGAGCTTTTGAGTGTTTAACCTTAGATCATATACCCAAAGCCCTTTCTCTCAAGGAAGTTCAATCTCCAATCCACCCTCACCATTGATATTCAATAGAGTAGATTGGGAAATGAACTTTTGCATTCAAGGATCCTCCAACTACTACCTTAATGGCAAATCATTAAGCTAGGATGCCTTGAATGCATAAGATTGGAATCCCTCTATCTTCCTAATAGGAAAACACTTTGAGAGTAGGATTCCATCTTGACCTTGACCTTGACCCAACCCGAAGTCGAGTATTGGTACATTATTTTGTTGTGAATTAAGGGAGCAGAAGACTCTTCCTCAATAAGGAGGAGGAGATCTTTGACATTGTGCTAAACGAGACTCATCAACTTATTTGTAAGTATCTAGAGTCCAAGAAGACACTTGTGGGCATTCCTTTTTAGGATTGGGTCTTAAGTGGTTCTCACCCTTTCAAGTCCTCAAGAAGGCCTCAGGCGGGAGTGTACGTGGTGGGTGCGTTGTGTGGACCCTTGCTCTGTGAAGAGCATAAACATCTGGTTGAAGGTGAACCAGTAAAACCTTAGGTTTGAGGTCAACTGCTGTGAAACCTTAGGTTTGAGGTGAACCTGTAGAAACCTCCAGTAGGGTCTTATGGAAGATCCTTGGCCAGTGTGCCTAAAAGTGGGTGTATTGTGTTGACCCTTGCTCGTGAGAGCATAAACAGTCAGCCTCAGTGTAGGTTGTAAAGGTTGAAGGTGAACCTGATTTAAAACCTTAAGTTTGAGGTGAACTGCTATGAAATCTCTTTAGTGAAATCCAGTACACTCAAGGGTTGAGTGCGGTTACTGGGAGTGGAGTAGACAAGTAGTCGAACCACTATAAAAATGGCTGTGTTTGTGAGTGCTCTTCTTCTGTGTTTGTGATTTATGTCGATGCATTCATATTTATATATCTAATCACACCTCACACACATTCACAGTCATATCCATCAGAAAACTATGTTATGTATTGCTACTTCTTGAATAGTTTATGATTGGATCCTCTACCAGGCTTGGAAGCTAGTAGAGTTACATTTGAGTAATCCTAATATATGTCTGTTGTTAGGATTAGTGTAATAGGATTTTAAAATAAATCATAAAAACTTTTAAAAGTCCTATTCACCCCCCTTTAGGACATATTGGCGTATTCCTTCTTCAACTAGTGCGGTCTTCACCGCAATTTCTAGGATAAATATGCAATATTAGAGTCTCAACACACCCTAACTATTCTATCATTTCCTTCCACACTTTGAAGGTTGCGAAAATGTCTGACTTGTACTTCATAAAGTACACCCACACCTTTCTAGAATAGTCATCTATAAATGATACAAAGAATGATGACCCTCCTCAAGAAACAATGGGCGAAACACCCCATACATCAGAGCGCACATAATCTAAACAACCATTACTAACATGTTTTCCCAATTTAAAATATAACCTTAACTATTTACCAAATATACAATGCTCATATATATTCAAATCAATGCTTTTAAATGCATGAATTAAGGAACGATCAGAAAGTACCTTTATACTATGCTCATTCATATGGCTTAGACGTGCATGCCACAAATGTGTCAATGTGAACTCCTCTACAAACATTGTAGCTCCAGCTGATATGGTATTCCCGATCAACCTGTAAAGGTTACCATTTTACTGTGCCTTCATTGTTTGATGCAAACCCTAAGTGCAGGGTTGCGATGTAGTTTTACTTAGTGAGACCGAGGTTGAACTCACATGGAATATATTTGTGCATTTTCTAAAACACTTTAGAACTAGAACTAGAACTAAAACTAATTTATGATATTAGATTTTTAGAAGTAGTATGGTTGAAACTTAAAAGAATTCAATAAAGCAAAACACTAGATCATCACCAATGATCCACTAATAGTCATTCTTAATGTTTAATTCACTTGATTCGATTAGATTACTCAACTGGAATCAAAGTCCTATCATATCTAACCGAAAATAGATTGGTTAAATCATCATTCATAAACCAAGATAGAATTGAACCTCAATTGAATTGGTTCCCACATAAAGTAACAAAGTATTGATTGTAGGGAATTCAAAGCATCTATCGTGCCCCTAGTCTACGATAGATCAATGAATTTTACCGATCAATCCCTTGCAAAAAAGTTAAGCAATCACTCTTAGCTTTCCTAAGCATCCAAAGTGCTCGAAGTCGATAATGGATTAAAGTAAACTAAAAATAAATCTTCATTCAAACCAAATATCAATGAATTGTTCAACATTCAAACTAAATACTTGAATTAAAAGTAAACTAAGACATTAAAAACTACTACAGGCTTCACCTCTTAGCTCTAACTATGATATTTAGCTAACCATAAACATGATTAAACTAAACTACAAAAAATTATAAAAACCAAAGTAGAACCGAAAGATTAGAGGACTCCATAGAAGCCCCACAATTCCTTACTCTCTCTCCTCTACCCTAATTCATATCTAAGATGGGTTGAATCACCCCTTTAAATAGGAAAACTTGGTCTGACTTCAATTTTACGCACTTATGTTATGCTTCGGTCACTTCGATGACAGCCTTCGATCGCCCCAAAATCGCACCGAGTCCAATCGAATATATCTTCGGCTGTAGCCGAATTTTACCAAAATATGTTTGAAGTCTCTGCTATTAGGTCGCACCGAACCTCCCTTCGATGGCAAGGTGGACAGTTTACTTCAATGGAATTTAATCAGTTTTATAAGGATGAGTGGATTGGGAGGCACAACATAGTCAGACATACACAAAAGCAGAATGATGTGTCAGAATGTATGAATTGAATTCTTTTGGAAAGAGCCCGAAGTATGTTGAGTGATGTTGCATTGGGCAAGGACATATGGGCTGAAGCCATTAACACAACTTACTATTTGGTGAATCAGTTCCTGTTTACAGCCATTGATTACATAATTTCTGAAGAAGTATGGAGTGGTTAGGAACTAGACTACTAAAGGCTACGTGTATTTAGTTATGATGCTTACTCTCATGTACCATATGTTGAGAGACATAAGTTAAAGCAAATGGTGAAGAAGTGTACCTGTCAGACCCATGTCCTAGTAATTGTTCTGTTCCGTAGGATCTCGCGGTCCTTCCGGTAGAATTCCAGCAACCCGCGACCCGTATATTGCATTTGCGCACGACCTTAAGTCGCATCCTGTAAACCCGAGTCGACTCAGCCTGAGACCTGCGCCATTGCGACCGTGTTGTCTTCCTCATTTTCATCCTCCATTTCAAGAGAGAAGAGAAGCTCTTAAAAAAAAATCCAGCCACATCTCAAGCTCATTTCCTCTAATCCAACCCTCAAAAACCAATCTCACCCCTTAGAACATAGAACATTGGAAGCCATTGGTGGAAGGAGTTCAAGAATCCTAGGTGGGTGCACTCTAGGGTTAGATTTCATTCTCTACCTTTGATCTCCTTTCTTTCTTTGCTTGGGGACTTGAGGGACCCACCAATCCATGGTGGAGATCCTCCATGAGCCCCTTGATGTGGCCTTTGGTCCATCTTCTTGCACGCACAACTCATGATGGGTCCATTCTCCATGGACCCCACCATGATGATTTCTATTCTAATCCATGCCTTTTAAGGGTCATCAAGACCCCTCATTTGCATGGGTGGGGATGGCATCCCCACCTCAGATTTTATTTGTGATGATGGGCCCATGCATGCATGGGACCTGCCTTGATGTATGTATCGAAGCAAGTATTAGAGGGGCCCATAATGGCAGGGCCCCTCCATCTCATCGTTCTCTCTCTCTCTCTCTCTCTCTCTCTCTCTCTCTGGCCCACCTAATGTGATAAAAAATCCAGACTGTCCAGATTTTTTAGACGTTCAGCAGATGAGGCCCACTTGCTGTCCATTTCGGGCCAGCCTAATGGAGAGAACACAAATATCAGCTTTATTTAAAGCTTTGGTGGGCCACACATATGGTCCCACCTAATGAAATCCACACCATCCAGACCTTGGACGGTGGGCCCCTCGCAGCCTGCAGCTGTTGTTGCATTGACGTTAGCAAGTTCTATGGTCCCATCACGAGGTGTGGGTTATATCCCAACCGTCTGTCCAATTACTGGATTGTGGGACCCACCTTGCACGTGTGGGGTCCCCATCGTCCAACTGGGACGTGGACCCCATCTATAATGTACGTGTTCATCCCTGTTACGTGAGGCCACCATGATGTATTGTTTCATCCGGCCGTCCATTGCTGGTGAGACCCACCTGGATGTAGTGTTGTATACACTCCGTGCATCCACGATCCCACGTGCAGCCACATGATGAATGTGTTTCTCTAAGCCGTCCATCTGGATGGTGCTGCTGCAGAGCTCAACCGTGATGTATCTGTATAGCCTAACCGTCCATTCAGCAATCGTGTGGGGCCCACCCCACACGTGCAACACGTGTGGGATGGGACTCACCTTGATGTCTGTATTTTATATCCCCACCGTCCAGAGATCTCTGGACGGTGTTGTGGAACCTCCCATGATATATGTGATTTATATCCACACCGTCCATTATTTTTGGGGACGTGGGACCCACCCGCACGTGTTGAACGTGTGGGGTGGGCCCCTACCTTGATGATGTATTGTATATCTCGCCATCCAACTATTTTCTGTGCAGCTATGGGACGCACCATGATGTATGTTTTTCTACACGCCGTCCATTTGCTTATTGTGTGGGATAGCCATGATATATGAGGTTTATATCCACGACATCCTGGATTTTTGCTAACCTGGGATTAGACGTCCTTAGGCAATGGGTCGATCCTAACACCTTATTAACCTGTCAGAACTGAATCCCAAAGTCTAAAACTGCTTTTGAAACCATTTCCTTCATAAATCTCACCTTTCACCACCTTGTTCTTTAAATTTTTTAAGTACTTTCACATTAGACGCTATCTTAAAGTTTAGGTAATGAAGAACAATACTTAAACTAAACATTGCTACAAAGGACTAAGTACCACCTCAGACCGAAATCACCCAGGACTAAATCCTTTAGAAATTAGGCGAGAATTAGCCAGTGTTAAACTAGAGTCCCTGTGAAATTATCACCAATCACTTACATACGATCTGCAAGACCCAAAACTTGTAGATTCATTGACGCTAGGTTACCCTAAAATCTAGGATCAATCTCATTACCCGGCTGCTCTCGGGAGCATCTCGAAACTCCATATCAGATCTGGACCGCACGTCGGAAGTCCGATTAACACGAAGTTAAGGACTTAGGACCGCCTTGCTGGGCTTGACAACCATCTCAGAAATCAAATCCAGATAGTGTCCCAGCGCTATTCGCTTGAGCTCGGAGTGAAGAGTGTGAGAAATGTGAAATTAATTCAAATTAAAATATCTCAAATAGTAATTTGACACCTCTTGTTTGCGGATCAGTTTTAAGCAACCAGACCGTCAGAATCAGACCAAATTACACCTCGGATCAGGAGAAATTTCATACACATATCCATGTACTCGGAATCTCCGATCGAGATCCGCTGACCGTTGAACTGAAATTGGTCCGCCATTTACGATCTGGAATCCCGACCGAAATGAAAACTTAACTAAACGTAGATCCAAGGTTGGTGAGCTTAAGTCCAACCTTTGGCTCAAGGAGGCCCGCCAGAAGTCCTCCGTTGAGCTGAAACTGACCCGCTTTGGTTATAACCTAAGTATACTTTGACCTGGAGTCTATTTCGGTGAGTTTTTAGACTATATAAGGACCTTAAACCCTCTCTCATTGCAGCCATACGAATTTGAGAGAAACCCTAGAGAGAGAAGAGAGAAGAGAGAGAAGGTGAGAGAGAAGTGGGAGATTCTCCCCGTCACTCTTCCCTGTTGCTATCCATGCTCAACCACTCCGTTCTAATCGCTTTCCCGATGATTCCAGCTCCGTTTCTAGGTAAGAAACCCTAACCCTAAACTGATTTGGGGTTTTGATAGTTGTAGGTTATGAAATAGTTAACCTACTTCATTCTCTCGGTGACCAAACTGCTAGATACGAAAGCTTAGCAAACTTATTGGATTCGTTACGATTCTTCGATAAAAGGTGCGGACTTTAGGTGTATAGGTTATGGTTTTCAATGCTTTCAATGTCAGATAATGATAGATTCATGATCTGCATGCAATTGCACATGTACAAAGTGCTGTCTATTTTCTGTTTCGATTAAAGATGTAGAATATGGAATTTTACATACTCTAGGTATTTGTAGAAAGTACCGTATACGTATAAATTTTGAAAATGTGTTTTCCATGATTATTTGATGTATTAATATATTATATATGGATAAAATACTTGTTTGGTGAAAGGACTCGCCCTAATACATGTTTTTGCCAATATACATTATGTATGTTAAAATAGTGTATTCTAAGTGTTTGTGAAAATGACTGAATGAGTATAGGATTCTCATTTGTGCTCGCCATGACTAATTGTCATGGATATATGATTGTTGTATTGGCGATACCCCTTTGACGAAAGGATTTGCCCTGAATCACGCCACGACTACTATACGCTATATATGTTGAAATGGGTAGCCCAAGTGTTTGTGAAAATGTTCAAATGAATATGGAACTTGGATTCCTACTTTCCATGACTATCCGTCGTGGGTGTACGCGTGTTATGATTGGGGCAACTCCCTAGTGAAAGGATTTGGCTTAATGCCTATGTGATCAACATATGTCATGTATGTTGATGTATGTCTTTTAAAGTGTTTGTTGAAATGTCTGAATGAGTAGTAGTTAGCAAATTGTAATGTATAAGGGTGTTGAGATATGATTCTCAACTTCTTTTAACTATGTGTATGTTTTCCTTGGATAGTTGTGTGATTAGGAATTGAATATGTACAAACTCATGCTTGTGTTGTGCTTCATAACATGCTCAACTGCTTTTATGATTTTATCTATGTAATGCATATGTTTAAATTCATATTTATGTTGTATGATCCATTATGGGTGATGGGGGAATGGAGCAACGAGTGCGTGCAACAGCCCTGACAGCCCTAAACGGATAATATCAGACTTTGGTTGTATGATTTGAATTTTGATCCATTACTGCTTTAACTGTTCTGTAATTGATTGTGTTTGGGGCTATGATTATAGTCCAGACAATCGGTACCAGACTTGAGATCGTGGTTGAGATTCATTTGCCACGTGTGATGTGTTCGATGAACCCGACTCGTACTTCGGTTGGCGATAGTGGTTGGCCGCACGAAGTGCTTTTGCGTTTCATATCGTTCAACTTGTTGGGCGTTCGAGCTAGCCGAGCTCGTCAAGCAACCCGATCTGTCTTATGTATGTTCACCATGTTTGGACGCTACTGCTTGAACCTAGGGTACCAAACTTACCAGTGAAATCCCCTTTAACCATGGTACCTCGATCCGCTAAGACGCATGAGCCAGGCATGGTGGTATGGGACACCGTGGTCGAGCTGTCGGCCTACACTGGGGCCACGTTCCTCCTCGTAGTGACCAGTGAGCAACCAGACTCGTGAGCCAATTATGGTGGTATGAGACACTATATTCGTGCTGTCAGCCTACATTGATAAGGTGATGGGGGAGCGGTGTAACCTTTGTGCGTAACAGCCCTGGTAGCCCTTTGTAGTGACCTCGAGCATACTCTGAATTTGCGGTGAGGCGACGAGTGTTGCCGCAGTGTATAGAGTATGAACTAGGCCTGTATCTGTATAATGATGAACCGTTAAAAAGGTGATGGGGGAGTGGTGTAACCTTTGTGCGTAATAGCCCTGACAGCCTTTGCAGCGACCTAGAAACAGACCATCGTATGAGATTAACTAGGATTGACGACCCTAGAATGGATCATGTTTGGGAATGATATAAGGGAGATACCTTAGTTTCCCAATACTACTATTTGAAATGGACTAATAATTACTCAGTAATCATGCTCATCATCGCACTGCATGTGCCTAGTAGATGTGGAGCACTGAGGGATGAACGCATTCGCGAACGTAAGATGGTGTCGCATGAGGGTGGTTTGGCAAGGTCATACATCATGTCATTTCATACTTGCATTAAATAAGAGTAGTTAGAATTGTTTGATTGTACTGCTTTATCATTATTGCTTGACTGAATTGATAACATGTTAGCCTATGCTTTATTGTTCCACTGAGTTGATCACTCACTCCCACCTTACGGGACGGTGTTGTACACACCATCCCGCACGAGGACGGTTTGTTGAGTTTCAGGTGATGGCGATGCTTATGAAGCAGAGCCGGACTACTACTATGATGTTGAGGAGGAGTTTTCCTACATGTAATCTCTGACAGGTCTATAAAGACCTGGTATTGTATTGACGGGGCTATGGTACTTGGGATAGAAGACATTACACTTTCTCACATTTGGTATATTTTAGAACTCTACTTGTAATTATTTAACCTGGTAACATTATCACACTCTAGAGACCCACCACTGTTTTTATATTTTATATATCTATCACAATCTTCCGCTTGCAATTTAATTGTCTCTGGAGTATGATATGCTGTTTTGGCTTAATCTCACTCATGTTTAGTGTACTAACACAGACAACATTTAATCATCATTATCTATGTTACATAAGTGATGTTCTGGAATTCGAGAGTTGAGTTACTACTCGACCCTCAATTTTTTGGGATGTTACAGCCATCCATCTAGGTGGGGCCCGCTGCGATATATGTGTTTTATCCATCCCGTCTAGCCATGAACAGTGGGCCCACCTGCTGTGTAAACGTAGGGCCCACCCACTATGTAATTGCTATGTAATCACAGGGCCCAAACCAAACTACTCTCTACCTTCCCTATTTCCCCACATTGAGCACAGAACCTACATCTTTGTGTCTCATAACTCTCAAACTTCCTAAACCCACCTCATTCTCCTAGTTTTCCATTTCCATGGCTCTTTTTAAGCTAGTCACCACTATCTTCTCCCTCTCCACACTCATTTCCCTTATGGGAAAGAAGAGGGCGGCCTCAGATGAAGTCGGGCCTAGCCGCCCGACCTGTTCAAGGAAGAAAACGAGCGCCAGGGCTGGCACAAGTGCCGAGCAAGAGCGAAGATTGAAACGTGATCTTGACCCGCAGATCCCCATCGAAAGATCTCTACCACCGGGCGCTGAACTTGGTAAGTTCTGTGACCACAAAGTTGTATTTGAGGCTCATGTTGATGAAAAGCTCTTTGAGTTGTATTCAGTAATTGACATGCTCTTGGAAAATTATGGGGTCCCGTGTTTTAGGGGAATACTCATGCTAGTAAAGGCACCGTACGGGCCTTTTATGCCCACATGCGGAACCCACTATTGGAGCCTCTTCAGTTTACTATCCCTTTGGGGAGGCAGGAAGCCATAGTCAATGTGGATGTTATAGATGGTATCATGGGAGTTAAACATGGACTTGTACATGCCAGCGAGAAAAACCTTACTAGTGAACGAGAAAGAAATTGCCACACACATTTCCTTTGCGGCCAGCTTGAGTGGTGGAGGCAAGGAAATAACCTTGCATTGACCAAAATGACAAATGATTTCCGTTTGCTTCACCACATATGTACGTATAACGTATATCCCAGGTGGAGTCACCGCATGGGATGTACTCGATTCATGGTGGATTTCTTGTATAGAGCTGGGTAGGGAGACAAGCTGTGCCTGCCTACACTCATCTTGTCATAGATTATTGATACCGCACAATCAATGCAGGGAGATGCCTCACTTCCTTTCGGTCGACTTATTTGTAAGATCGCCCGAAATTTCGGCTTCTAACTCCATATGGATAACCATGCCCCGATCCATATCATTAGTGACACGACACTCAAAAATATGGGCATAGGCCCCAGGCAACGACAAGCAAGGCTTGATGAGTTTGGGGATGAAATTGAAGAAGAGAGTGAAGAGGAAGAAGGTAGTGAGGATGAGGAAGGTAATGATGAGGAAGGCAGTGAAGAGGAAAGCAGTGAGGAAGAAGAACAGGAAGAAGAGGAGTCCTAAGATCAAATGGGGGACCTCCTCCTGCTACGCATGAAGACCGCCATGATCGGGCTGCCTTAGAAGCTCGTATGGCCAGGATAGAAGAAAACCAGGCCGAGTTGAAGCAAAAGCTTGAAGAGAATCAGGCTTATCTGAAATAGAAATTCAAGAAGATGTCTCGCACCTTGAAGGCCCTCCTATGTTGTATGTAGGATAAGGGGGCACCTCCGCCTTCACTAGAGTCAGCGGACTAGTCATATGTAGCAGTCGTCTGTTGTTTTGCTTTGTTTCTTACTTTTCTATGTAATAACCCTTGTCGGCTTAGTTGGATGTTAGAATAATTAGTGTTAAAACTTTTGTTAAACTTAGCTCATATGCATTCTCTGTCATGATTCATGTAATGCTACATCATATGTATCGTGACAATTTTGGTTAAATGAAATGCGTGAAGCTTCTTTTTGAATTGAAATGTGTAGAATGATTGGAAAAGTGAGTAATATTATTCTAAATCTTACACACGTTGTACCTTGTGTTGTATATAGGGGATGCCTCCTAAAAACACTTGGAACATAGCACGTCTCGCACTTGGCGGATCGATTGACGGGGCACCTCCCTTGAGCGATGCCATACAGACCCCAGTTTGGGCCCGGATTTTGAGACTATGCCGGATTCACAGCCGGCCACTGGCTCCACCAATGGGCCAACACCTTGTGCACTACCGGTTCCTGAACAGAACCACGCGTCTTTGTCGATGCCACACATGCCCCAGGTAGCTCCTCCCCCTGTTAGGTTGGAGCAAATGATGCTCCTAATGTAGTAAGAACATCAAGTTTGGGCCACTATTGCGGGGTCCATTGCCCAAAACATGAACATGGTCCCGCCTATGCCACCTGTGCAGCCTGCTGGAGCCATGAACACTAGTGGCTTGTTTGAACGCTTTCAGCGCTTCCGCCCTCCTACTTTTGTGGGTACTCACCGACCCGAAGAGGCAGAGTATTGGTTGGATCGTATATCCAAGATGTTGAAGCCATTGCACTGTACTGAGGCAGAGTAAGTGGAGCCGATTACTTATATGTTTGAGAAGGAAGCTAGTCTTTGGTGGGACAACATCCTACGAACTATTCTCACAGGATACGTGTGGATGTGGGATGCATTCGAAGATCGTTTTCATGGAAAGTACTTCCCCCTCACTTACCGTAATGAAATGGAGGGTGAATTTCTCCACCTCCGATAGGGAGGAATGACTGTGGCTGAGTACGAGAACCGATTCATGGAGCTGGCCAGGTATGCTCCACTGATCCTAACAGACGAGCCGATGATGATGCGGCGATTTTCTGAGGGTCTGTGGCCCGATATCCATACGAAGATGTATTGCGCTAGCATTCCCAACTATACTGAGCTAGTGAACATGTCCCTGCAAGCTGAGCAGGATGGAGATAGATTGTCCCAGACACATATGTCCATGGGCCCAAGGCCTCAACCTGAATTACCGAACCGACCATTCCTCGACAAGAGGCCACGCGCAGATTCGCCTCCCTGGCTTATGGCTCCACTTACCCAGAAGAGGCGATCATACCTTTCGTGCACCTATTGTTAGAAGATGGGTCATAACGAGTCCTTTTGCTTTACTAAGATGAGGGACAATGACTTTATGCCACTTTAGAAGATTAACTGTCAGCTGCCACAAGTTATTTCGACTCTGCCTCTACGATCGGCACTGCCAGTATAGCTTTACAACCGACCTCTCGTATCCCAAAACTGGCCACCTCAATGACCTATGGATGCGCAACCTAATCGTTCTCAACAAGCGCGTGTACATGCCCTCGCGGCTAAAGCGTCAGAATCTACAGCTACAGTACCGCTAGCCTTTGAAGTCACTGCCTACATCCAAGGTACACTAGTTTTTCTATTGGTGGACACAGGGTCTACTATTTCGATGATATCATACTCTACAGTCAAGTGTTTAGGGTTGAATACTACCCCTATGGTTAGGGTGAGAGTCATCGCGGTGGCATGAACTTTTACTGATGCCACGAAGATTTGTAAAGGTTTCCTGATAGATTTAAGGAGCAGGGTGGTGTGCATTGACCTGATTGTCACCACAATATATCATTACGACGTCATCCTCAGCATGGTCTAGGATTTCTGGGAAGTGTTCAAGACGATCCCTGGACTACCTCCTCAGCACGAAATTGATTTTACCATCGACCTGGTGCCGGGTACGACACCTATCTCTGTACCGACGTATCACATGCCTCCATGTGAAATGGAGGAGTTAAGGAGACAGATAGATGATCTGTTGGATTTAGGTTTCATACGACCGAGCGTATCTCCTTAGAGAGCACCTGTGTTGTTTGTAAAGAAGAAAGACGGATCACTGCGACTGTGAGACTGAATCATGTCACGGTCAAGAACAAGTATCCTCTGCTCAGGATAGATGACATGTTCGATCAGTTGAAAGGGGCACATTATTTCTCAAAAATTGACCTACAGTCTGGGTATCATCAGTTACGCGTCAGAAATGAAGACTTACAGAAAACAACATTCAGATCCAGTTTTGGGAATTACGAGTTCCTCGTGATGCCATTTGGGCTTACAAATGCACCGGCCATGTTCATGGACCTCATGAATCGGGTGTTTCGGCTGTATCTGTACCGATTCATCATCGTGTTTATAGATGACATTTTAATATACTCCAAGATTCGGAAGGATCACAAAGAACACCTGGGAGCAGTCTTTGATACTCTCAGGAAGAATCAGTTATTTGCTCAGTACTGAAAATGTGACTTCTGGAAGGAAGAAGTCAAGTTTCTGAGACACATGGTGTCTAAGGAAGGTATTGCCGTGGACCTTACCAAGGTGGTCGCGGTAGAGACTGGGAACATCCCAGTTCAGTGACAGAAGTGAGGAGTTTCCTTGTACTTACTAGCTACTATCGTCGATTCATTAAAGATTTTTCCAAGATAGCCAAGCCGTTGTCTCAACTCACTCGGAAAGATCTTAAGTTTGCCTGGAATGAGAAAGCAGAAGCAACCTTTCAAGAATTAAAGGATAAGCTGACGTCCGCACCCATGCTAGTATTGCCAGAGCAAGGGATCAGATATACCATATACACCGATGCGTCTCATGTCGGTTTGTGCTGTGTACTTATGCAAAAGGATAGGGTGATCGCCTATGCCTTGCGATAGTTGAGGAAACATGAAGAAAACTATCCCATGCATGACCTGGAATTGGCAGTAGTCATCTTCGCAGTAAAGTTCTGGAGACATTACTTCTACGGGGAGGAGTTAAAGCTCTATTGCGATCACAAAAGCCTCAAATACATTTTCACGCAGTGAGACCTGAACATGAGGCAACGACATCGGATGGAAACCTTGAAAGACTTCAAGTTTAAGGTCTCCTACCATCCTGGCAAGGCCAACCTTGTGGTTGATGAGTTGAGCCGTAAGAAGATAATAGAATTTGCAGCTCCACTAATGATAGAAGAGTGGAATATGGTAGAGTTTGTGCGAGGCTTCGAACAAAAGTTTACAGTAGAGGAGCCGTTCGAGAGCATCGTATATATCCATGTACAATCACTTATTGATGACCGAATCATTGTGGCTCAGAAGGAAGATGAACTGTTGGTGAAGACGAGAAAACGAGCAATTAACAGTGAGGAATCTGAATGGAGGATTGGCTTAGATGGAGGTTTGAGATATCGTGGCCGTCTATGCGTCCCAAATCTCCATGACTTGAGAAGAGAAGTCCTAGAAGCTGCTCACAATTCAAGGATGGCAATGCATCTGGGTAGTACGAAGATGTATAGAGACATGAAGTGTTCATACTTGTGGGACAACATGAAGGCCCAGATAGCAGACTTCGTGTCCCGTTGTCTCACGTGCTAGCAGGTCAAGGCCGAGCATTGCCGACCTCCTGGTTTACCTCAGCCCTTGTCCATAGTTGAGTGGAAATGGGATTTCATATCTATGAATTTCATTTCCAGGTTACCGAAGACAAAAAAGGGGCATGACTTCATTTGGGTGATTGTGGACTGATTGACGAAATCGGCTCATTTCCTCCCGATTAGAGTTTCAAACTCAGCAAATGATTTAGCCAAGCTGTACATCAAGGAGATAGTACGTCTGCATGGAGTTCCTATGGAGATTCATATCAATTTTCTGGACTCGAATCCAGGAAGCAATGAGAGTGAAACTGAAGTTCAGTACAACATTCCACCCACAGACTGATGGGCAGACGGAACGAGTAAATCAGGTATTAGAAGATATGTTTTGTGCATATGTGCTTGATTTCAAGGACAGTTGGGATGACTGTCTCCCCTATGCCGAGTTTGCTTATAACAACAGCTTCCAAGCGAGCATTGACATGACCCCTTATGAAGCCTTGTATGGGTGCCCATGTCGAGTACCACATTGTTAGGCAGAAGTTGGCGAGAAGAGTTTGATTGGCCCAGATTTGGTTCAGGTAACCTCGGAGAAGATTGATATTATCAGGCGTCGACTCCTTGCAGCCCAAAGTAGACAGAAGAGTTACGCAGATACGAGGTGGAGACAGTTAAAATTTGAAGTTAGGGACCACGTATTCCTGAAGGTTTCCCCAATGAAGGGAGTTCTTCGATTCGGTAAGAAAGGGAAATTCACACCAAGATTCATTAGCCCATTCCAGATTCTAGATCGAGTGGGTGTGGTACCATACCGCCTTGCTTTGTCCACATCACTCGTGAGCATGCGCAATGTGTTTCACATATCGATTCTGAAGAAATACGTTTCTGATCCTACTCACATTATCAAATGGGAGCAAGTACAACTAAGTGAAGATGCTACTTATGTACTTCAACTAACACGTGTTCTAAATAGGAAGGAACAAGTGCTACGTAGCAAAGTGATCCCGCTCGTGAAGGTATTGTGGACTCACCACACTGAGGAAGAGGCTACTTAGGAAACAGAAACCGAAGTCCATAAAAATTACCCTTAGATTCTCGAGGAGTATGAGAAGGTACTAATTTCGAGGACAGAATTTTTCTTTAAAGGGGTTAAATTGTAACGTATCGGAAAAATCCGTACAAAGGCTCGAGTACCACCTCAGGTAGAAATACCTAAGGATCGTATCCCGTAGAAATTAGACGAAAATTAATTAAGTACTAAACTAAATTAATCGGTGGATTTAGCTTGAACCACTATTTATACAAACGGCAAGACCCAAAACCACCAAAATCGCTAACTCAACACTACTTAAAAACCTAGGAGAAATCTCAAAAGCCTGTTGCTCTCGGGAGCACATTGAAACTCCGTATCGGATGTGGGCTGCATGTCGAAAGTCCGATGACCACGAAACTATAGGAATGTGTCCGTCTTATTAGGCTTGACAACCATCGCGGGAATCAAGCCCAAATAGTATCCAGAAATGCACAACTTGAGCCCTGAGCGAAATATGTGAGAAATGCGAATATCTTTAGAAAATGTAATAAAACTTAAGTGAATTGGGCCGTTCACTCACAGGTGAAATTGAAGATTTTAGGCCGTCAGTTTCGGACCGAACTTCACCCATGGATCAGAGAAATTTTCCTGCACATATCAGTATACTTGTGGCCCTGATTGAGTGACAATGACCTTAATCTGATACAGGTCCTTCAAGGTCGATCATCTAATCTGATCGTACTGAAATCATAACCTAGCTTAGATCCATGGTCAGGGAACTTGCTCCATGCGGTAGGTGAGTAATGGACCTCAAGATGAGCCCCGTCTGCCCGAAATAGACACCCTTTGGCTATAACCTAAGTATACCATGACCCTAGGGCCATTGACATTAGTTTTGGGCCTATTTAAAGGCCTTAAACCACCCCATTCCCATTCCATACGAATTTCTCTAACCCTAGGAGAGAGAAGAGAGAAAAGATGAGAAAAGAGTGAGGAGAGAAGAGAGAGTTCAGGAGATCGTTGCTGGGATTCCTTCCCACAACCCCACGCACTGAATCGCCTCCCCACCATCGCTACACGAACCGTTCCGACTACGATTCAGGTAAGAAATCCAAACCCTAATGCTATAGTTAAGACTTGGAATGGTTGTTTGTCAACCTAACTAACAAATTTCATGATTTAGGTACCCGTTATTCCATTTTCGGGAACGTAGGATTCGAACCGAGTTCGAAACGAGAATTCCGACGGAAGGTGTGGATTATAAATGTTTAGGTTATGGTTTTCAACACTTTCAATGTCAGCTAATGGTTTGTGTCTGGCTTAATTGCTACCACATCGTCTTAGACACATCAATTTTGATGTATTATACATGTATGAACTATGTTGAATAAATATGCATCCTATGCGTTTGTTGAAATGTTTGAATGAACCTGCCAACATGATTTGTGCTTGCTATGGCTACTAATCTAGGATCCATGTTTGTCATATGCATGATGACATCTTTGTGTAAGGATTAGCCATAATACACATCGTAACTAGTTTAGTCTATGTATTTGGTAATGTGTAGTCTAAGTGTTAGATTAAATGCTCGAATGAGAAATTGTTGATGATTGTATTTAGTATGGGTATTGAGATAGGATTCTCAATTACCTTATCTATGTGTATAGTTTCCTTCACGTATTCTTAATTTTAATTACGTAATTTATGAGTAAAATGTAATGTTTGGTAACATGTTCAATATGTTTGATTAAATGCTCAAATGCAATATTGATTTGAAATTGTTTGTCAAATGCTGATATGACTTTCACATGTATTCACATGCTATATCCGAGTAAGATTGGGACTGCGACGTGGTCCTGGCAAGCGGTAACAATTCCTGCTTGAGTGACCGAACTAGTTTCACCACAGTAGATACGTTTGATGAATTCGGGTCATACTACGATTATCGACAGTGGTTAGGCTGTGTGGAGTGCTTGTGAGCTCCATGTCGATTAAGTCGGCGTGTGCCCGTACCAGTTGAACTTGTCAAATAACTCGATTGGCCTATCGTGTGTTTACCATGTATGGACACTGCTGTTTGAATCTAAGGTACCACTTTCCAATGTAAAGACCCGTTTCAACCATGGTATCATGATCCGCTAAGTCTCATGAGCCGGGCATGGTGGTATGGGACACCGTGGTCGAGCTGTTGGCTTATGCTGGGATGACGAGTCTCCCCGTAGTGACTAGTGAGCAACCCAAACTTGTGAGCCGAATACGGTGGTATGGGACATTGTATTCGAGCTGTCGGCCTACGCTAAGGTGAAAAGCCTTCTCGTAGTGACCTCAAGTATAAACACTTGAATTTGCCTATCCACTGCTTTCATTAGGGGTGATGCCGTATAACTTGCCTATCGTATGTGATTAACTAGGATTGACGACCCTAGATGGATCCCTCGGTTGGGTTAGTGATAGAAAGGGAGGTACCTTAGCTTCTCAAATCTGTTATATGAATAAGCCTAATTAAGTACTTGATTAACACGATCATGCATCGTATTACATGTGCTTTGGCGAGGAAGTGCACGTTTAGGGAGTTTGTCATGCGCAAACGGTTGACGGAGTCGCTTGTGAGGAAGCTTCGTGCGAGGGAATACATCATTACAACATACCATCCCTGCATTAACAAGTGTACTTAGGATATGATTGTTGTACTGCTTGACTGAATTAATGACATATTAACCTTTGCCTTATAGTACCACTGAGTTGATCACTCACTCTCGCTCTGGGATGGTGTTTTAAAACACCAACCAGACTCTGTTGTAGATGCAGGTGATGACGGAGTCTATGCAGCTGAAATGGACTTCATGGATGAGGAGGAGGAATTCTCCTATGTTCAGCTATCAGGCGGGTCTACATAGACCTTGTACTGATCGACAGGATTATATGGTTACATGGATTAGTTGAGCATATACAATTTTGATATCTTGTATATTTTGAAACAATACATGTTTATATTTAACCTGGTTAAATCATCATACTCTGGAGGTTGTAAAACACTTACCGTTCTGATATACATATATTCCAATCTTCCGCTTGCTAATTTAATTATATATGGAATATGATATACCGTTTTAGTATAATGCATTCATGTTTAATACATTAATATGGACAACATTTAAACATCATTATCCATGTTGCATAAGTGATGTACTGGATCTCGGGAGTTGAGCTTTGCTTGGCCCTCGAAATCCATGGCGTTACAGCTTAACAATGGGCCTTAGGGAGATTACAACGTGGACATTTAACCATCATTGTTCCCAAGGTAATGGGCTTAACAACGGGCCCTAAGGAGGATTTCAACGGTGGACATTTAACCACTATTGTCTCCTAGTGTGTGGTCCACTTGGGATTTGAATCTAACTCCCTATGGGGCCCGCAACCCTTATAAAAATTGAGAAATGGATGGACATCGTGTATGAAACGCATACAACTTGATGGGCCTCATAAGGCAGCCCTAAGGTGGGCATATAATCCGTAAATCAGGGTGGGTCTGTCAAGGCAATGGGGCCCACGGCCTTAGAGAAATGGATGAACGGTGTGAAGATAACACATAAATCATGATGGGCTTTATACAATGGGCCTCACACATATAATGGGCCTTATCCCATTACGATGGGCCTCACACAAGGGCCTCATGTACGTCTCAATGGGCCTCATCACATGGGCCTCATATTCATCATGACGGGCCTCATCACATGGGCCTCACATACATCACGACGGGCCTCATCACATTGGCTTCACATACATTACAACAGGCCTCATCACATGGGCTTCACATATATCACGACGGGCCGCATCTCATGGGCCTCACATACATCACAACGGGCCACATCTCATGGGCATCATATACATCACAATGGGCCGCATCTCACGGATCTCGAATACATCATAATGGGCCACGTACTTGGGACTTATACACATCACAATGGGCCACATCCAATGGGCCTCAAATACATCACAATGGGCCACATCCCATGGGCCTCAAATACATCACAATGGGCCATACTCAAGGGCTTCATATACATCATAGTGGGCCACATCCTATGGGCCACGAATACATCACAATGGGCCACATTCCACGGGCCTCAAATACATCACAATGGGCCTCACTACATGGGCCTTATATACATCACTTCGGGCCTCACATATTGCAGGCGGGCCCTGCATGTATAGCAGGTGACCCTGCAAACGGAAAAATGACGTGGATTTAAAACACATACATTGCGGTGGTCCCCACCGTCCAGACCACTGGATGGTGTGGATATAAAATACATATATCACGGTGGGTATCCACCGTCCAGATAGATAAACGGTGTGGATACAACACATCCATCTAGGTGGGCCCGGTAGATAGACGGCATGGCCATCACACAACAGGTGGGCTCCACCGTCCAGTGGGCTGGACGATGTGGATATAAAATACATCACGGCAGGCCCCACGTCCTGATGGATGGCTGGATATAACACATACCTCAGGATCAGACCCACGGAACTTGCTGGCTTCAATACATCATCTATATATTACGTGGGACCCACCATCCCTGTTGGATGGTGTGGGTACACCACATATATCAAGTGGGACCCACCTACTGTCCTTGTTGGACGGTGGATAATACATATACATTAAGGGCGGGTCCACGTGGTGTGGCCCACCAGCTTGAAGGTCAAGCTGACCTTTGTTTGCCATCATTCAGGGCCTGTTGCTGGACAGCAGACCATCCAGCAACCCCTGGCCCATCTGGCTCAGGTCCCCATTGATTTGGGAAGATGGATGGACGGTGTAGATTCAACGTACGTCAAACTGGGTCCACGTCAGTGGGCCACCCCATGTGGATCAAACTGATATTTGTTTTTCCTTCATCACATCCGGTGTGATCGCTGGACATCCAGTAACTTGGACAACAAGGGCGTCCTTGCTGCTGGACAGTCCGGATCCATCATACATGCTCATCAAGTGGGCCAGCAAAACATGGGAAAGAGAGAGAGAGAGAGAGAGAGAGAGAGAGAGAGAGAGAGAGAGAGAGAGAGAGAGAGAGAGAGAGAGAGAGAGAGAGAACGTGAGATGGAGGGGAGGGGCTCCGCCACTATGAGCCCTCCCTAGGTGGACCATGTAAATGCAATACATACATCAAAATGGGTCCCAAATCATGTGGGCCCTAAATCATAAATTGATCAATGGTGGAGATTCCTTTCTACCAAAAATGCAAGGTCTAGATGACCTTTTCACAATGGAAAAATAAACATCATGATAGGGTCCATGGAGAATGGCCCCATCATGGGTGATCATATGAATCATGGTGGGCCATCGGCCACACCTAGTGTCTAAAGTGAGATCCATACCATCAATCGGTAGGCCCCACCTAGCCCATCATAAAAAACACAATCTAACCTACAAATCACCCACCAATTGCTAATCTTCTAGGCTCCTTGGAATGCTAAGCTCCTTGGCTTCTACTTTGATGGAGGATGATGAAGATTGAAGGGCTAGGATGAGAGATGAGGGGGTAGGAAGTGGGCCACACTTGGCTCTCTCTTTGGGGAGCTTGGATGTCCACTCTTGGTTGCTTGGAAAATGGTGGAGAGAATGAGAGGGAGAGAGAAGGTGATGGGATGGAGAGATGGGTGTGAGTGATGAGTATGAGTGATGGGTGTAAGTGACATGAGGGTTGACTTTGGGGATGACTTGTGTAAGAGAGGGATGGGTTGTGATGGGATGTGTACTTAACTTAACTTTATTGATTGATGTGATAGATGGTAGAGATTCTCTCGGGATTTGCAATGCGCGGTGTTTTTCTCGAAATAAATGTGGGCCCACAACTCCTGGCCTGGTTATCGCACCGGTGCACAAGACGTGGCGTTGGAACCGTAGCAACAGTGCGGTCGCACTGGTACAAGTCTCGAGTCAAGTCGACTCAGATCTACGGGATGCGGCTTAGGGTCGTGCGCAAACACCGATTATAGGTCGCGGGTTGCCAAAATTCAATGGAGAGGATCACATGAGTCTAAGGAATAGTACGGACTAGGATACGGGCCTTACAGCTGATCTTGAAAAATGGCTCGGCGGGTGCTAAAATGGACTTGATTTCGATTTAAGGGTCCATGCTTGATGATCAGGTCTTAAAATTTGAGAAAATGTAGTCATACTATATATAAAAAAAAATTGGACAAAATTTGATGGTTGATCGATGGTGGGGAAAGTCTAAATCTAAAATCTCACATATTGTATTAAAAGGAAGGAACCGGTTTTAAGGTGGTCATAATTCAACGGTGTATGGTCATAGATAGTGGTCTAAATTTTATATGATTTCTAATCATATGAGGCTAAAGCGTGGTCCAAATTTGAGTTGTGATTGACATTGGAAAGTGGAAAAATTAAAATGTCAAGATTTGGAAAGATTAAGTAAGCTTAAAATGATAACTTCGTCGCTTAAGAAAATGCTTATCAAAGTGAGGCACTGATATCTCACATTCGGTCTATATTATGGGCGATCCAAGTCATTTAGATGAAGGAATATATTCAACTATGACTACTCATAAACTTTCCTCACTTGATGGACACACCAAAATCAAGGATTAAGAGGATGCTTTGGTAATTAGATCACTTCTACTATGATATAAGGGTTGAAATTCGACGTGTACAATTAATTTATGATAAATAAACATGTGTAAAAATTTTACATTTATCTGATCATGAAAACCATAAGATATAAAATCATTGGTCTAGGCTAAGGATGTTTTAGTACAAATTTATGATCTAAAATTTTTATAAAATCTAAATACTTCTTCAGATTTGTAGGCACAATTCTAATCAAATCTTACAAAAGAACTCATATCAAATTCATCACATATGAAAAGTTATTCACCAAATGAGTTAAAATTCGCATTAATTAAGGAAAAATACATATAACAAGCAATACGATGAACTTAAGCCATTACGGAAAAATATAGGGTATTACAAATAGTAGTTCTTGTAGAGAAGTTCAGGTTTTTCCCGACTTCTCTAGGCTTGGCAAAGACAGAATAAAGAGGGAGTGTGTAAAAGAAGCAATGATGATAGTTATGATGGTAGCTTGGAGTGGTGAATATGGAGATTGAATCCACGATGAAGATTGTTGAAATTGGTGCCTTCAATATGGTGAAAAATAGGGAATTTCAATCGATCGAACAGTAACCTCGATTGGATCAAGAAAATTCTGAATTTTCTAGTTAACTTTCTAGATAGTTTTTGACATGTTCGATCGATCGAACATCAGGGCTCAATTGATTGAGAATATCTGAATTAAATCAAGTTTACTCTTTGGACACTTTTGAGCATGTTCGATCAAATTGAACATGTGGCGTCAATCGATCAGAGTCGATCGATCGAAAGATTTAATAGATAGTTCTGCGTGATTTTGCATAAGCATGTATTTTATTTCCAAAATCGAGTGTAACTCTACATAAGGGTTTGTAATTATGCGAATTTGGGAGAAGCATGAGAAGAACGAAAGTTAAGACGTTTTAGAACGTGAGAGAGAGGAGCATGGGTTTTCAGAAGGATTTTTTGGGTTTTCACATCTGTAAGTAGATCTCATCTCTGGTAATTCAAGTTCATAGTGATTGTTTGTCATTTTGTGTCGTGGTTTTTTCCCACAAGTATCTTTTCACGTAAATTCATATGTTCTTTGTGGTTGCTTTGTTTGTGTTTCTCTATTGCTTGTGTGATTCAACTCTAAGGTTGCTTCCGTACACACACACACACACACACACACACACACACACACACACATATATATATATATATATGCTCACACACAACTAGTTGGACGATCCAACTAGTTGCGAGTGTTAATTAATGCTAATAAATAATGACGACAAAAAATTATTTTGAAGAGTAAACGAGTTGTTAGCCTGGGTGGGCCCACCATAGCATTAATGAGAAATCCAGTCCAACTATTAGGTGAGTCACACCTTGTTAGACCTAGATAGCGGAAATAATCCCCATCCGTAGGTTAGCTGGACCACACAATTGGAAATAGTGTATAATGAAAGCTCACCCTCCAAACGGTTTCCCTTGGTATAGCCTAGTTGAATCATATATGGGCCAGATTTTTCAGAGACAAGACTAAAGTTTTATGTGTTATCTAATGGTTGGAGTGGATTTTACATAATCATCATGGTGGGCCCTATAAAAATTAAGGGTGGACATAACTCTCCAAATCATTTCCCTTGGTATAGTTCACTTGAGTCACATATTGGCTTTCTTTTTTAGCTCATGGACCATCATGGGATTATACATGTAATGATCGAAGTAGATCACACATACATATCAATATATATCCCATAAAAAATCAAGGATAAGTGTACATCTGCAATCCGTAAGTTCATCCCTAAGTTACCGTAAAAGTGATACATTTCCAAGAGAAATAGTCGTTTAGTTTAATCAGTTGGGCTATAATCTACTGTCAAGCGTATGATAAATTTTAAAGTATTAAGTGCGTATAAAATCCAACCCTTTCAACAGTTTAGGCCCAACATGAGGATCATTCATTACAATGATCGTTAGTATTTACCTATCAAGTAGTCCACACCATATAAAGCAATAAGTATACGTTGATAACTGATGACCATACAACTGGATATTAAGGAGTTATGGAAAAAGGTGATTCTTATGATGGTCAACCTATTAGAGGGTTTAAATGTCATATAAACATGAAAGGTTGGAAGTTACCAGTGGTTGGACCTTGATATATAGCCCAAACCGTTGGACATGAAACTTCAAAAAACGGGACTCGGATTCGACAGTGTCCATTAATACCGCACTAGAGGAGCTCTGTGGCCCATTATAATGCATGTGTTTTGTCCACGTGGTCCATCCAATTTTCCCTATCATAGTGGGACATGATCCTAAAAATGAACCAGATCTAGACTCCAAGTGGACCACACCATAAAAAATAGTATTGATTGATAGCTCACCATTGAAAACTTTATAAGGCCCGCTACAATGTTTATTTTCCATCCAACCTGCTGATTAGGTCTCACAAACCTGGATGAAAGGAAACACAAACATCGGCTTGATTTTAGAGGATAAATAATAATAATAATAATAAAAGAATAAGGCCCATACATCATGGTGATCCACTTATGCCTTAGATTTGCCTCGTTTGGGTTCATGCCTTAAAATAATATAACAAAATAGATGACCGGCTTGGATAAAATCCAAAGATCATGGTGGGTCCTGCATACCCTCTCAAGGCAAAGGACTAACTTGATTCATTTTCCTACTTATAAGGGATAAAGCATTAAACAAGAAAAAAACATTAAATGAAGAGAGAGAAAGGAAGATGAGAAATATTTACAAAGAAAATGAGATGACTAAAGAAGATGTACACATGTGATATATTCACATGATGCGCCACATATCATGAAAATCTAGTTCGTTAATTTGGTAGGGTCCCTTATAAGCATGTGAATGATAAAATATTACTTATTTATTTATTTATTTATTATGATAAATGGTATGATATCATCTACAAGAAAAAGTGAACTGTTAAAAATCTATTCCAATAGTCCAGATTCAACTTATACGTGTGGCTCTAGTGGTGATGATCATTTATTAATTTTTTGTATATATAATTTCATTAGTGGGCCCTATTTTATGAATAGGTAGGATTTATGACACATCATTCCCATCATACTTATGTAAGACTCAATGTTACGTGTTCTCACATGTGGTGCATTACATGTTTATGAAAATAGTAATTTTTTACATTTAATGCACAGCTAGTTGGACCAATTTGAATGGTCCAACTAGTTGTGTGTGAGCATCTCTCTCTCTCTCTCTCTCTCTCTCTCTATATATATATATATATATATATATACACACACACACACACACACACACACACACACACACACACACACATACATACATAAATACATAAGTACATATATATTGAAATGTTGACTTGCACACCAGTTCTCATGAGAACTCGTGAAAACTTTTTAAGAACTCGTCTCATCTTATATGGGCACAAAATCTGAACCGTCTACATGATGTGGCACCCCGTGAAATCCCCAGGGCTCAACTTTCACCTTGATTAAAAACTATGGTGGGTCATGGAAAAAGGAAATAGTTTCTTCCCTTAATTTCTCCTATCTCTTTTTCTATGACCTATCATAATTTTAGATCAGGGTGAAAGTTGGGCCTTGGGAGCTTCATGAGGTACCACATCACATGGATTGTTCAGATTTTGTGTCTAAGACACGTGTGCAAAGGTGCACACGAGTGCACATGTAAAAAGGTGTACATGTGAGCATGCCTCTGTGTGTGTGTGTGTGTGTGTGTGTGTGTGTGTGTGTGTGTGTGTGTATATATATATATATATAGAGAGAGAGAGAGAGAGAGAGAGAGAGAGAGAGAGAGATATGCTCCCATGCACACCTTATGTGAGCACCCGTACGCACCTTTGCACACGTGTCATGGGCAAAAAATCCAAATAATCCATGTGATGCAACACCCCATGAAACCTTCAAAAGCCCAACTTTCAGCCTGATACAAAACTCTGGTGGGCCATAGAAAAGAGAGGCAAATCAAGGGAGGTAACTATTTCCTTTTGCCATTGTCCACTAGAGTTTTAGATCAAACTGAAAGTTGGGCTCTTGGGGTTTCGTGGGATGCTGCATCACATGGATGGCCGTTCAGATT
This sequence comes from Magnolia officinalis, assembly GCA_021015155.1. NCBI lineage: Eukaryota > Viridiplantae > Streptophyta > Magnoliopsida > Magnoliales > Magnoliaceae > Magnolia > Magnolia officinalis. The sequence continues at coordinate 22,104,174 of JAJHSJ010000011.1, forward strand.
TTGCGCTTACATCACATATAAAAAATTGCTCATGAGTTCTCATGAGAACTGGTGCGCTATATACACACTTTTCTTCTTTATTTTCTCTTGGATTTTAGATTGGGTCGGGTCAGGTTGTCTGGCCCAACCCATTGATATAACCTATATAGAAGGAGGGTGTGGTAGGGTTACCCAAGCCTGACCCATTTACTTATAGAGTCAAATTTCTAGCCGGAGCCATTACCAATTTAGGTTGGCATGAACACACCTCAAAAGTGGGTCGGGTAAGTTGATCCGACCCATTGCCACCCCTGATTCTATTTCATCCTTGTTTTAGATTGGGATTAAGGTGGTCCCATATGTTGTATTTTAAATTATTTTAAAATAATTCGGTGTTTCAAAATATCCATTGGGACGGACCATGGTCGTGGCCATAGGTGCGCATGTGCCCTACGGATGTGTCTTTCACTGAAAGGTTATATCCTTTCAATTTTTGTTTTGAAAAGTTGTATCTTTTGAAGCCTAAGGGTCACACCACTTGGGTTTAAACTCAATAGTCACAACCCTTTGTGAAAGGGTGTCTTTACACCCTTAAGGGTGGTTTCACAAAGTCTATAAATAGACTTTTGATTTTAAGTTTCGGAATGGATTAGAAAATTAGTTTTCTCTTAAAAATTTTGTTTAAGTATTTTCTAGTTCGGGTTAAGGCTACAAGTGGTTTGAGCCCGTGTACAGTGAGTGCACCACTAGGACCGAGTCATAGTCGTTGTATCCTGGAGGTCGATTGCTCTGGAAACCTGTTACACTTGGGACATTGTCTAAGGGGAGCAAATTCGATTTCAAGCCGAGTGACTCACGTCACGCCTCGACTTCTACAAACCGATATGTTTTTTATTTTCTCATTTTAATTTTAATTTTAATTTATCCAAATAGTTTTTCAAACTCCATATATCCAACAATCTTGAAATCATTTTTTTTTTGTTTGGAAACTATTTGGAAATATGATAACATAGTTGAGTGCACTATAACCACACATGCTTAAGTTTAGTATGAAAATGTTCACATGTTTTATTAATATAGTTGTCTTCATTCGTTGTAGTGGCTCATACATGTGCCTTCACATATATGACTACATATATGGCAAATTGAAATAGGAAGTTTCTTGGACTTTATCATGGAGACATTTCTATAACATCGCATCACGTCCTAAATCAGTGATATTCTCCAAGAGTAGATGTAACCAGCCATTCTAACTGTTGTAACGTGGTGTGTACATGAGATATGGGTTGTTCATCCTGTGCAGTTGTGCCGCTCTATATTACCCGTGGCCTAAAGTTAAGACTGGTACACTCATAAGATAAGTTTTAAATAAGTGAAAAAGGTAACCTATGGTTCCCGTTGGCATACACGTGTGGCTCTTGATTATTGGAATAATCTAATCTATAAGCTATGACAAATACATGATGAGGCCCATGTGACAAATGTTTGCTATTTCTTTCATTCTTGACCATCCATTTAGTGGACTCCTTTGTGCATTGGCCGCTTCTTGAGAATTACATGAATCCGGCAATCCTTGCCACCCGATGAGTGAGTGACCTTCGAACCAACATGTATAATAAGTGAATCAAATTAAGAAACTGGCTTCTTATAGAAATTCATATTATTCCTCCTGAGGATTCGTACTCGCTTCAAACCAAAAATGTCGAGATCTTATATGATCCTCGCCTAGTCCTCTCCTCCTTTTTCTCTTCACAATGGTATTATAAAGTGGACCAACTATAATTATGGAATCATTCTTATCGATGTGGTCGGATTGTCATTGTTGTCTGTGAGACTGGCGTTGAGGCCAGTGGAGAAAGTCATCTACTTGCGCTCTACCATGAGCGAGTGGTGGTAGTGATGACGGGAGAGGGTAAATCAATCCAGTAGAGCATGGCCATGGGACTTCGATGTCATTCTTTATATACTCCGAGAAAGTTTGTTTGCTCCCATTCTTGTGCATTACTTAAAACTCAATTGACAGATATAGGGAGATTAAGATAAAAGGACCCTCATTTTTTATAATACCATGAGAAAGAGAGAGGTGTGGAGATGAAGTGCTGTGTTATCAAATCAGTTAGAATTCCAATTTAATATAGTGTTTGGCAGAGCACTATGGTTCATATGCAAGCGTTGTAGAATTATACAAGTAGCAAAGTTTCTTATCAACTCCGACCATCCATCTAGTTTTTGATATATAATGAATGGATAATATCAAAAAATAATACACATATATCCTCCATTTTATCTGATAAATGGAATTGAAACCGACAGTTATATAAAAAATAATAATTATAAATATTGTTGTCCACTATTCTTAGTTTGTGGAAACTAGGCTGGAATGGTATTGTCCAATACTGGTGAGAGAATGACGCTTGGGTCAATCATATTACCTTTTTACCCTTACTATTTAGAATAAATAAGGAGAATACCCCTTAGTGGTTAAGTTGTAACGAGGCAACATGTGACTCTTGTTACACAAATACTCAGAGAAACTGTTCACATACATGGCACCAAATCAAAAACGCAAAGGTTCACATGTGCCATCTAGTCTCTCTTGTGCAAGGTCAAAACAGGTCATCAGGATTCTATTAGAGATTTTACAATTAATGGAGGTTGGTATGATCCATTGAAAGTTTTCTACTAAACCTTATAAAGCTTGGGTGTTCTACTACCAAATTATGTGGTCTCCATTTGTTGTTGGGATCATTGTAGGAAACCCAGTTCGTTGTTTCTTATTGTCCGCTCATAGTCTGCAAATTGGGTCATTAGTATGGATGATCGGAACAATTCCAAATGTGGATCCCATATTGAGTGGGACATTAGAAAAGTTTGAATCTCCACAAATGATGCTAGCCATTTGATTAGTGGACGGTTGCATAATGTTAAGCATCATTTTTTTAGAGACCATTTATGACATATTCTTTGTGGGGCCGTCCTCCTGAAATGGGTTCATTGGGTCCTTTTGAAGATTGTATGCTTTGATAGTGACTTATCACATAGCTATGTAGGTGGGCTCACTCAACATTTGGTAATTAAGATTGTTCCAAGTGTACCCCATTATCAATGATGTGTGTGTCAACAATATATTTCTCATTGGACAATCTTACTTGTCCATCTTGTGAATTCTAGGAAGATGACTAATGACATTGATGATGGGCGGCGGATGAGTGCATGGTTTGGACATTCCATTGGTATAGAACATGTTGTTATTTTGCTCAGTTCTATGTTTTAATTGTCTTTACTGCACGAATATGCATGAAATGAGTAATTATGTTGATAAAGTAGATTATTAAAAATGGTTAGGAAAACACCATGATGCACTGCACGAGTGCACACTAAGGAGTCACCCAACACATGTTTTGGTCTTATATATATATATATATATATATATATATATATATATATATATATATATATATATATATAGTGGTCATTAAATCATACTGGTCTAGTCATGCTGGCAAGACTTTTTGGAGTACATAAGCTAGCATGGTGGTGTGAGAGATCTTGGCCATCTACCAAGTGGGGTTGAATAGTAGGCTTTGTCCGAAAGTCAGACAAGGATGTCCATCACGTGATCACTCCCGTGTGAAAAGGATAATCTTTATGTCATAAACACATATCAATCTATCCCATATATATTAGATCCAAATTATCTGTGATGCCATGAGTCAAAATATATGTTTTGTTCTCTCATTAAATAGGTTGTAGTGTACGATTAATTAGAATAATAATAATTAGTCTACATTAGTATTGTACACACATTGACAAGTGGACTAGTATAAGTTATGGACCAGTATGTTCACACACTTCAATTCTACTAGTCTGTTTTACTTCCCAAAATAAATGGTTAAGATTGATTGCATGTGTCTTGTGGCCCTTGACCCATCTTATGTGAGGCTGATAGTTGATTTGTTTGAATCTTATAGTTGACCCATTGTAATGTGAAACATCACAAAGTGAATACCTTTTGGTAGATAGACACTCAGAAATTGTACATGTGGCATGCATTAAATCAAACTAGGATACCTCACTAGACCAAACATCTGACAAACATCACATCACTAGTTATAAAGATTTAAAAATGTGGGGGTCAAGGACCGTGTGATATATGTTACAAGTACATATGCTACATAATACATGTAAGATATTTGAGTCTTGGAGACAAGGTGTCTGAAATCAAATTAATTGTATGTTTTAATGATCTAATTGGTGACCATTAAATGAATGGTTAAATAGAAAATGATCAATGGTTTAAATTCAATAGATAATTATTCGATCAATGGAATTTTCAAGCTGAATTCTATTCTTATTAGAGGCAAGTTTGATATTTATGTGTGTAACAATAAGTTTACTTGTAAATAAATGCAGTTTTATGATTAGTAGACTTTTACACTTTGGGGGGCCATGTTTAAATGAACAAAATATGTTTGGTCATGGATTGAGAGGTCCTAACTATTTAGGATCTTAGACCTTTTTCTTCATATTCAGCTACCAAAATTTCATTGATTGTATTAAATTCTAATCACTAATTGATAAATTGGTCAACTTTTCATGTGTTAAGGAACATATGATAACATGATAATGTTGCAATATGATTACATGAAGGCTATACTCTATTTTAGTTGTCACATGTTTATGCATGATAGATTACTCCAGCCTCTTTGTACTGCAGATATAATAAGTTCGATTGACTTTACCATTAGTTGGTTGAATGGTGGGCTAATGAAGTTGGTTGAATAGTAATAGTACATTCAGGGCTAAGAAAGTTAGTTATATTCAGAGCCGGTGATACGACAATTATCAAAATAAAAGTGATGCTTAGTATCTGTTGCTTGATGGATTCGTAATTATTAACTCTGTGAGGTTAGAAATGAGTTCGGTATGCTTTGACTTGAGATATAAATAGTCAAAGAGGTTGTAATTGACTGCTAAATACCTGACTGAGGAGCAAAAGAATGAATCCGCCTAAGCAGAGACTCGTTTCTAAGTAGCTAGTTGGTGAGGTAATAGTTTGTCATTACAATGATTCCTAGCTGATCTGAAAGGATGATTAGTCACAATGAGACTAAGACATGACCAAACTCATATGAGAGATAATGATGGTGAATTTTCTGTAATAGGCGAAATCTTGACGAAGCAATGACGGGTGGAGGTAAAAGGCCTACGGGTCATAGATCCTCGGACCAAATGATTATTTAAAAGATTAGTCAATGATACATCGAAGGAAATGGGGTTAAGCCTAATATATGAGCTACCAGTGTTAATAACCTAACCTATACAAGTAGAGATCATATGCGATAGGTTTAATGGGTAAACAACAAGACACGAGGTAAACGATTGCACTGATATAATGAGCCCCTTCTATGGTGTACAGTGCGAGCAGTAACGCAGAAGGATGAGTTTTTTTAGAACTCTTAATGAATCCATAGCCATATATTTGGTGGTATATATAGTTGTTGCATACACTTGATGGAATTTACCTATATGGGTGTGGAGGTGGAGGCCGCTTCCTATGAGAATCTAGGCGAATTCTCTAGAGCACTCATGAAATCCAGGTAATGGTGCATGGCCAAAACGTACCGAACCGTAGAATCACTTGCAGTGGAAAAGTTGTGTGATGATATATACTTGCGATCTATATCAAAATGAATCAGGTTCAAGACTATGGTGTCATCTGATTCCTATAGACCTGTTATGCTTACTCTAATGTCGGTTCAAGTCTATGGTGACACCGGCACCATTGCACAACTCTTCCATCTTAACCCGAAATGTCAAAAATTTTGAAACATGTGAGGGATTGTTGTATTTTAAATTATTTTAAAATAATTTGGTGTTTCAAAATATCCATTGGGACAGACCATGGTTGTGGCCATATGTGCGCAAGTGCCCTACGGATGTGTCTTTTCACTGAAAGGTTATTTCCTTTCAATTTTTGTTTTGAAAAGTTGTATCTTTTGAAGCCTAAGGGTCACACCATTAGGGTTTAAACCCAATAGTCACAACCCTTTGTGAAAGGGTGTCTTTACACCCTTAAGGGTGTTTTCACAAAGTTTATAAATAGATTTTTGATTTTAAGTTTCAGAATGGATTAGAAAATTGGTTTTCTCTTTAAAAATTTTGTTTAAGTATTTTCTAGTTCGGGTTAAGACTACAAGTGGTTCGAGCCCGTGTACAATGAGTGCATCGCTGGGACCTGGTCATAGTCGTTGTATCCTGGAGGTCGATTGCTCTGGAAACCTATTGCACTTGAGACGTTGTCCAAGGGGAGCAAATTTGATTTCAAGCCGAGTGACTCACGTCACGCCTCGACTTCTACAAACCGATAAGTTTTCTATTTTCTCATTTTAATTTTAAGTTTAATTTATCCAAATAGTTTTCCAAACTCCATATATCCAACACCATACGCTCTGCATCAGATTTGTCTCACCAAAGCATATTTTTCTTTTGCATAATCACAATTTTAGAAGTTCTAAACAAGTTAAAATTTGTTATTATGTGGAAGAAAGCATAGCTTACTGACACAAATCAATGTGGAGAGTAGGGGGCCTTCCAAAATCGAAAATTGAACTCAATCCAAATCGGCTATCAATGATTATCTGGACCCGCAGGTACCCCGTGGACCTGACCTGATTTTAACAGGTCCAGGTCCCATTTATTGGACCTGTTCAGAAATCAGGTCTGGTCTAGTAGGATTTGGGTTGGGCCCATGAGATGAACCCTGTTAAAGTCAGCTCAGCTCAGGTGTAGTGGGTCCAGTTAGTTTTAATAGTAAAATTATATGTATTTAATATATATTGATTACTCTAGCAAAGAACCAAAGGTTCCCAAGCCATGCACATATAAGAGAACCTGTTTCCTCACCATGAGCATCTCAAAGCAGTATGTATGTGAGATCTAATCCATCGATGGGGTGCGCCGAACCATTTAAATGCTCTTACTTGTCCTGAACTCAACTCAAAACCTCGATCCAAAGACCCATTAGGTACTCGAAACCGATTGGATATGGGTAAGGGTCTTTGAGATCTAGACCTGGACCCAAAAGGTGCTGAACCCGGTTAGCCTGTGTATGGGCCCCAGTTGTGCAAAAATGAAAATCCAAGCACATGGCAAGCTCTTAGTCATGTAGAGTATGATACCTAAAAATGGAAAAGAAATTGAAAATAAATCAAACATTACATAAGTTGTTTCTGTAAATTGATGTAGAGTTCGTATCACAATGAATATTAGCACATTGTATTTGCAAAATATACAAACATTCAGAAGTAATAATTAGAAAATATCATCCAAACATCTCATCACCGTCAAATCACCATTTCTACCATGTTCCACATCTGTCTATGGTCATCACAATTTCTGCTACGAGAAAAAGATAAGTCTGGAAATCAAATTTGGATTAAAACCCTGGAAGTTACGTGCCAGAATTTGTTTGCTTAAACCTATTAAGGTAGTCGAAACATATGCTTACTTCAAAGGATTGTTTGGATGCATGTAACTTTTCAAGTCAACACCCAATTAGATTTGGTTGTGTTATAACAAAAATAGAACTTGCAAAACTGTAGAAATATTACGAACACAATCCAATTCAAAGGCAAATATTGTATGTAAGGACCATACAAATCATTGCCATATTAAGTAAATCTAAAATAGATGTTTGCTAAGCACATATGCATTTGGGACAGTGCCTGTCCTCATGCAGCCGCACATGCCAATTGGAAGATGTGTGTTAGATCCCAACTTTTCATAATTCAATTAGAATAGACGGATTGATTAGATGTTCTTGCTAAAAAAATCAGGCAGTTTTGCTTCTCAGGTGGTCAGGGACAATATACAGAAGAAATGGATGGCGATTACAGTTCCTTTTATAGACATCCATTTCTTTTGTATACAGTGGTTGACTTGATGGAAAGCTCTTACCTCAAACCCCTATGTCATTTTGGCGTATGTAGTTGGCAATGCTCCGCACACGTGTGGTCTTAGCTAACCTCACCCATAACTTATGCATTGGGACTAAGAATCAGGTCAGACAGAAATCTGGTGAGCCAAAATATGCAAAAGAAATGGACAGTCAGCATTTAATGTACATGTGTGGCCCATTAGATAAGTGGACAGACCTGAATTTTGCACAAGGCAAGTCATATGGTGGCCTGCACCTGATGAGATCATCTGTCCATGTAAGCATTGTGGACCCCTGAGCCTATACTATTTAATAATTCCTTCCACTTGAAAAAAGCATCTTACATTCAAACATAAATACACTAATACAAGTCAAAACATTATGGAAACACTTCGTTGGCACTGAAGATTTGTGGAAAAAAAAAACATTCTCATGCAACAGTTTGAAAACACCATCCAAATATCTCATTATATTCGCCAGAATACGAACCATAAAAGGGAACGAATTTTCCCCGGATTTCTCCTTCAATGTAGTTATTCATTTCCTTTCCACAATCACACACTAATATTGTTTAGAAAATAAAAACATGAACAAACACTGTCTTATCATTTACTTTCGCCACTCAAAAATAAACACATAATCAAAACTTATAATGCTGAAGACACATGCAATGTAAGTGTTGACATTTAGATGATAATTTGACCTACTTATGTTTGTCCACTTCACTCCATATAATAGGCATCAGATTCTGCAATACCAATAGATAAGACACATCAGAAATGGAAAAAAAAAAAAAATAAATAAATAAATTTTTAAAGAAGAAATCTAGGAGCTTTTCTCAGATAAATTCTACATAAAAAGTGCGTAATTCTTTCAATTTCCCATCAAATGGGAAGCTAAGGAACTGAAGTAAATTTATTTGAGATGAAACAGAAACGTGATACCACTTGTCACATAGAAGCTTCTACCCAGCTTGTGAAGCCGTATGATGTGCTTAGAACAGAGGAACTCCAGAATGGGTCTCGCTCCACAGAATTCCTAGGGTGTGGGGCCTTGCTTTTGGCGATCCTTGAGTGGACTCGCCTAATTTTTGGGTGGTGTCATCAACAATTAGGGACCCACTTGATGGACAGCTTGGATCTTGCACTTCTTCCAACTTCAATACATCTGTGTAAGCATTCGATATAAGGATAAGTAGTGGTTTAGGTCCATTTCTTTGCTCAAACAATAATGCATGAGCTAAAAACACAAATGGTTACATATTTGGATGATCTGAACCATCCCTCTGGAGGTCCCATTTGTGGATGGACAGTCTAAAAAAGACTTTGGCAATTGCATCCTTATCATCCAAATGGTGTCCTTCAAACAGGGCTAAAAGAAAAAACAGGTTAAAATTTATCAAATTTATATGATGTAAAAACGCAGAATGATGAAAGAAAAGTTTCAATGGTCAAAATAGTGCTAGTTTTATCCAATAGGGCATCAATGCTATGGTCTTCCAACCATAAAACCATGTGGACAAGTTCATCAATAGAAAAATAATGGGCTCACAAGTGAGATCCAGGCAAAATGTTCCTTTTTGAGGTAATTCATCCAACGGTTGGTGTGCGTATTATGCAATGCTCTGTCCAAAGGATAAGAGTATTGTTTTTGGTTTTCAGTTTGTACAAGTAGGCCCATTGATCAGTGACCCAAAATGCTGACATTGGGCCCCCACTGTGAATGGTGCACAACAAATATGAAAATGTGGTCCTGCTTGTACAAACTGAAAAATAAGGACAATAACATAACTCTAACAAAAACTAGAAGTTAAAATGGCTATGATTTTGTTGATAATATCAATAAAGAGGAGAGAGAAAACAACAAGAAGTTAAATCTCTCCCGCTTTTCTTTAGAGAGATCATGAATCTATGTGCACAAAAAAAGGAAAGCTTGCCTTTGGTAGCTAGTCACAACAATACGATATCCACATTTTATTCATGTATGTTAATGGAGGGTACGTGTTGAATCTTATGCCAATCCTCTCCCTCTTCTTCTTGAAGCGTTGCTTTCAATTGTTGAGGCATGTCCTGCAGTGTCAATTTTCAATGTAAGTCATCCAACCATACCACCATGTGAGCCACCTCATTGATAGAGAAAAAAAAAATGGGACTCAAATGCGATCTACACCAAACATTCTTTCTTTAGCTATTTCTTCCAACAGGTAGCATGCATGGCATATAGGAGGTATTACATAATAGGTTTTTCAGCTTTTACAATTAGGGCCATTGTTCAGTGACTTAAAATGATGATATCATGGTCCATCCACCAAAAAGTTGAAGAGGACACAACTTATGCAAACTGAAAAAAAAATAAAAATGACATAGCAATGAAGAAACATAGAATTATAAATGTCCACCATTATAGTTGAAAGTATTAAAGGAAAGGAAAGAAATAAAATGAAAGAAGTAAATCTCACCCGCTTCGCTTTGGAGATATCCTGAATCTGTCTGCAACAAAGAATGGAAGCCTGCCTTTGATTGCCAGCCGTGACAACAACAACATTTCTACATCTCAATATTTATCTTCAGAAGCAGCTGCAGCATATTTGAGTGGAAGGTGCTCCTGAGGATATAATAGCTTGGACATTAGGTGTTCCAGATTGGTTAGCTGGGACCTCTGTCCTTGTCTTTGTATGGGGCTTTTTTCCACGCTCTTTCTAATTTTGAATGAATATCAGTTATCCAAAGATAAAATCTATGTCAATGGAGGGTATGTGTTGAATCTTATGCCAATCCTCTCCCTTATCTTCTTGAAGCCTATTTGTGAAACTCCGTAACATACGATGTATCTCCAATTTCCTGAGGGCAATCACATGCTGCAATCCTTCTGGAAGCATCTTCAATTGTCTGCATCGAGCAATATGTAAACGTGAAAGACTTGGCATCGCTCCTTCCTCAACTCTCCACTCCTCTAAATTATCTAAGTATATAAGCATCAAGGACTCAAGTCGAGGAAACCCTTGCGCAGAGCAGACCATTTCCATTCCCAAGTATGAATAAATATGCAACCTGAGAATCCGAAGGTTTGTTAGTTTCTCTAGTGTCGCCATCGGGTCTTGCTTTAAATAAGAGCGTTCCAAGGTAATCTTGGTGAGATTTGCTGAGAATTCACGATATTCCGGTAGCTTCCCTAACCTTCCATCCAAACACAGTTCATACAGATGCAGCTGAAATAAAATAGGTGGAAATGGGCTTCGACTCTTACTTCTTAGAGTGAGAGACTGGAGGTGGACCAATTTGGGAATAGAGTCCAACAATCCCTTTCGATGCCTACTTGAATCTACTCTTGTTACTCCTAGTTTCCTAAGATTAATCAACTTTCCCAAGCAATTCTCTATCCAGTCATCTGCATCAATGGTTTTTAGAGTTTGTAGATTGCTTGGAAAACTGAGTTCGTTCACGGTCAGCCCCCCTTCACCCATAAATTTCCCATACACGAGTACATGCCTTAGCTGTTGCATCTTCCAAATATCACTAGGTATATCGATCGGAACATTACGAGGTACATGACTTACATGTAGTGTTTGCAAGTTGCATAGATTGGATATCGATGATGGCAGGCTTCTTTGCTGTCTAATGCGTGCCTCCACTCTAAAATATCTCAAGTGGATAAGCATACCTATTTCATCTGGAACCTCTTCTACCCTCATGCTATGTAGATGTAACACCCTAAGCAATTGAAAGTGTCCAAAGACAAGCTGCTGTTGATTCATTAACTGTTCTTCAATAGGGCAGAACCAAATAATAGAACGAAGGTTTTTAGTGGAGTGCCTCAAAAAAGTGTACCCCTGGTCTTGGGTGCCATGATGAATAGCAAGTCGACGTGCTTTACATTGAGAATGAGAATTTGCTCCCCCACCATGGACATCGAGAAAATTTTCTTCCTTGGCTTTTGAGATCAAGAGATCTCGAAGAAGATCATGGACGCGACAGCTTTTAACTTCACCAATGGAACTTCTTTTCACTATTTGAATTAGGCTTCTTTGGATTAACTCCTCTAGGCACTCTTCTGCAGCTTCCTCCAATGTTTCACCCCCTCTTGAATGTATAAATCCTTCTGCAATCCACAACCAAATCAACTCCCTGGCAGAGAACACATTGTCTTCTGGATAAACTCCTAGATAAAGAAAGCATGGCTTCAAGTGATAAGGTAGATCTTTATAACTTAAAGCTAATATTCTTGAGATTTCTGCATCACCTTCAAGAAATTGCCAGTTAATCCTCCTGAGTACTTTCTTCCACTCACTTGGAAGCTTAGCTTTCCTTGAGAGCAGACCAGCAATGACAACAACTGCAAGAGGAAGACCATGACACTTTGCCACAATCTTTCTTGCCAACTCCTCTAAATCTTGGGGGCAAGGGGCATCTCGTTGTAAGAATGTTTTCTTACAAAATAATTCCCAACTCTCATCTTCTTCTAAAAGTTGCAGCTCATGAGGATGGCTTATGGTGTCTGCACATGAAGCTATGTCTTTGTTGCGAGTGGTGAGCAGGAGTCGACTTCCATTATTCATGTCTGGAAAAGCAGCTGCTATAGCATTCCATGCTTCAGTGTTCCATATGTCATCTACCACTACAAAATATCTCCTATCCTTCAAATGCTCAAAAATACTCTCCTTCATCTGAGTGTTGTCCATTTCTTTTTTAGTGGAAATTGTAAAGCATCTCATGATGCTTTGCAAAAGATCCCTTGCAACATATTCTTGAGATACATAAATCCATGCACAACAATTGAAATGCTTCTTAACAGCATCATGATTATAAACTTTCCTGGTGAGAGTAGTCTTGCCGAGACCACCCATTCCAACTACAGAAATCACACAACGTCGCGACTCGCCCTCGATCAACTGTGCCACTAACCTTTTTATATCTTCTTGGAACCCAACGATTTCTGTATCTTCTAGTAAAGCAGAGGTTCGCCTCTGCTGCTGGAGACTTTCACCCATGGAACTGCTTCCTTCTCCACCTTCACTGAGATCTTTGATGCCATAAGTCAACCTTTTCCTAGAGATGTCAAGAAGTTCATTCTTTATCTCTTCTATCTCCTTGCCTAGCTGATGCCAATCCGTGATTTCATTACTAAAGGGATTGAACATCTTCTTGATGGAACCAAACATCCCTCTTCTCTTCCGTTGTCCAATTTTAAGGGTGAAGTTGTCGATGACGTCCTCTACTTTGAAAGAAATGTCTCTTACATCAGCTACCCATTCCTTCACCGTTGCATCATTTTGTTTTGTCTCTGCATCTTTTAAGAAGGCGCGCATCATTCTCAATTCTGCTTCGAGCCACACAAGCTGACCACGTACTTCGTGGAGGAAGACTCCTTCATCAACAAGGAGCTCCCCAAGTTTTTCTATGACAAAGGAAACAACAGCCTCAGCAATCATCTTAGCCTCTCTTCTTCTCACAAGCAAATTCACTCACTTTGTTCAAGCCTCGATAATGCAGGATGGAAGTCGCCCTCCTCCCACTCCTTGACTTTTTTTTTCAGAGAGGGAAATTGACCGTACTGACCTCGAAGTTTGGGTCAATTACCTAGGAAGCCACGACGTTCATATATTGCAAGAGTGGCCTTCTGACAACGTTTGAAGATTATTTCAGACGAAAATATCATTATCCTTCGTTCAGGAGTTGTACGGTTTTTTTCCAAGAGAAAAGAAGTTACATCACAAGCAAATTCACTCACTTTGTTCAAGCCTCGATAATGTAGGATGGAAGTCGCCCTCCTCCCACTCCTTGACTTTTTTTTAGAGAGGGAAATTGACCGTACTACCTCGAAGTTTGGGTCAATTACCTAGAAAGCTATGACATTCCATATATCGCAAGAGTGGCCTTCAGACAATGTTTGAAGATTATTTCGGACGAAAATGCCCTTGTCCTTGGTTCAAGAGTTGTATGGTTTTCCAAAAGAGAAGAAGTTACGTCGTATTTAATGCCAAGAAAGTGATGTGTATGGAACCCTTTTTTTAGGCAAGGACCAAACTAGTGGGCCCACATTGTATATGGGTCATGAACGTTAATACCAACCACGATCCATATATCGTGACAACAACGACCCCTGTAACATTAGAACCACGACCCATATAGGGTGACAACCACAATCCGTCTAACATCATAATCACGACCCATTTAACATGAAAACCACGATTCATAACAACAATGACCAATATAACCTGACAACTACAATACAAGGTCGTGGGCAAAACGAGTTGGGCATTGCATAGGGCAATGGAAGGCACGATCCTTTTAACTTTACGACTACGACCCATCTGGCATGAAAACCACGACCCATAACAACTGTCAATCACGTTGGGTCGTGGTTGTCATCCAAAATGGATCGTGGTTGGAAAACACCACCTAGTATGTATGACAACCATGACGCTATGGTGTGATCTCGTGGTTTACATGTACTTTGGATCGTGGTTTTCATCCACATTGGATCATGGTTGTCATCCACGTTAGATCATGGTTCACAACCACGACCCTAATCCGCTTTCCTGAAAAAGTCTGCATTTGCTGCGTATGCCATCAATTAAGAGTAGTGTGATATACATAATTTTCCTGGTTGTCATGGACATGGGTGGTGGTTATGATGAACAATGGATCGTTGTTGTAACCTGCGTGGATCGTGGTTGCCAACGGTGATCCATGTATCGTGATAACCACGACCCATATCACCTGACAACCACAACCCGTGTAACATGAAAACCATGACCCATATAACATGAAGGTTGTTACGGATCGTGGTTTTCATGTTATATAGGTCATGGTTTTCATGTTACACGGGTCGTGGTTGTCAGCTGATGGGGGTCGTGGTAGTCACGATACATGGATCGTCGTTGACAACCAGGTTCCACACAGGATACAACAACGATTCATTGTTCATTATAACCACCACCCACGTCCATGACAACCACGATCAATTGTGCATTTGAACCACACATTCCCCATTGTCCATGACAACAGGATCATTTGTGCTTCATAATAATGACCCTTCGTACTGGCCTCGACCCATGGTCCACCCTTCAAGAAATCAAACCTCGATCATTGACAGTGACAACCACAACCCCTCATGTTGTAAAACCATGACCTAGACAATGGTTCATGGTTCACATGCATAGTGGATCGTGGTGGTCATCCAGATGGATTGGATTTTTTACGGTCGTATCTGTGGGCCCCAGTAGCTTTGTACAACAAGGGGTATAGGAATATCTGTGTGCACAGTCAATCGACCTCCCTCTGTAGCATTGATGCGTTTGATTACTCTATCGTTCAAATGACACATATATCATAGTACTGCACTCCCATGACTAGCCATGTGGTACATATATCATACGCAAGATGATGGCGTGACTTGAACCACATAAATGAGTGAAATCATTTATAAAAACTCTAAATTCACTTAAATATAATAGATCCTATGCACATGAATCCATGTTATACAAATCTGCAAAAGTAACGTGCTCATCCATGCAACAGTAACGCAGGAAAATTTTGTATATCATACTACTCATCTATACGACAGTAACGCAGGAAATCAGCTGACAACCACGACCAATATAACATGACAACCATGACCCCTATAACATGACAACCACGACCCATATGTTCTTTTTGCAAATCTATCAAGTTTGCCCTGCTTAATTTCTAGGTTGCCTCGTTCATTGATATTCAAGATAAACGTCTCCATCCCACATTATCTTCCGCTTAATTCCAGGTGTTCTTTTTACAATCATGATCCATATAAAATAGTCACTGCTAGAAGAGAAGCTTAGTGATGCACAAGACTGCAAGTTTCTTCCACTAGCATTCCCTTCAGATTCAACGCGACCCTTCGGAATCAGTGCCACATGTTAATAACTATGACACACACACACACACACATATATATATATATATATATATATATATATATATGAGATTTTCGATATCTACATATACCATATCCTAACTTTGATGGGTCGTAGTCCATTACAACTGTAACCCATATAACTGCACAACCACGAGCCATACAACATGACAAGCACGACCCTTATAACATGACAACCACGACCCATATAACATGACAATCATGACCATAATTACAACATAATATGGAGATCAGCTCGGTTCAAGGGGCACCCAATGAGTCGGTGGAGAATGTCTTGTTTTAGCCTAATCAAAAACTTCCTTGAGAAGGTCGGGCTTAAACAAGACATTCTCCACCGACTCGCTAGGTGCCCCTTGAACCGAGCTGCTCTCATATTGTGCTGTAATTATGGTCGTGATTGTCATGTTATATGGGTCGTGGTTGTCATGTTATAAAGGTCATGGTTGTCATGTTAAATGGGTCATGGTTGTCATGTTGTATGGCTCGTAGTTTTGCAGTTACATGGGTTGTGCCATGTCATTAAAGAGAAATTTTCTACTTGCTGAGTGCCCGTTGAAATTATCGAGTTGCTGAAGTTCGAAAATTATCTTCAGAACTTCCAGTGAAGGTCGTTGAGCTTCAAGAAGATCTTTAATGTCCCTAAGGAAAGGGAAAGGATCACCCATAAAGGAAGAATGCGAGAAGGACTTGATGCCTTCTTCGAATATCTCCTTTATTATTTTGATTTAAAGAGCAAAGAAATTCGAAGAATGCGTTAGGTGTTGCAATAAGGATTCTGGTTCGGATTGGCTTGTAGAAGTAATTTGAAACCCAAGTACCACTTTTATAGGCTGGTCATTCAATGATCAAGGCGCTGATTCCGAAGGATTGCACTGATTTTAAATGGTCGAGTGGATTCCGAAGGGTTGCGCTAGGTGCCTAATAGATTACGGGGAAGTAGCGACTTTAATGTGATTTTCTGAAAAAGAAGAATGTGGTGATGATTCCGAAGGGTCGCGTTGAATCCAAAGAGAATGATCATGGATATGATGAACAATGGGTCGTGGTTGTCTTCCACAATGGATCGTGGTTGGGAATCACGACTGAGTGTATATGACAACAACGACCCTGTCGTGTGATCGTGGTTCACATGCACATTAGATCGTAGTTTTTATCCACGTTAGATCATGGTTGTCATCCAATGGTAGATCATGGATCGGAGGAAAAATGAATGGCAACCACGACCCATATAACATGATAATAATGACCCATATAACACGAGAACCACGACCTATGTTATATGGACCTTCTCAACAAAATTTTTCAGCTCACTGGGTGTCTGTTAAAGAGAATTGTTCTTCATATTATATTATAATTATAGTCGTGGTTGTCACGTTATATGGGTTATGGTTGTTACGCTATATGAGTCGTGGTTATTATGTTATATGGGTCATGGTTGTCATGTTATGTAGGTCGTGGTTGTTACGTTATATTTTCGTGGTTATCGGTTGATTTCCTTTGGTGTAACCAGCCTATAAGGTGGAACACACCATAGAAAATCAGTAAACAACCACAACCCGTGTAATGTAACAACCCTGTTCAATGGTTAAGGCGCTAATTCCGAATGGTCGTGCCGATTCTGAACGGTCACGCGGATTTCGAAGGGTTGCGCTGATTCCCTATGGATTACGAGGAAGTAGCAACATTAATATGAATTTCTGAAAAAGAAGAATGTGGTGCTAATTTCGAAGGGTTGCACTAAATCTGAAGGGAATGGTCATGGATATGACGAACAATGGGTCGTGGTTGTCTTCCTTAATGGATTGTGGTTGAGAATCACGACTCAGTGTGTATGACAACAACGACCCTGTCGTGTGATTGCGGTTCACATGCTCATTGGATCGCGGTTGTCATCCAACGTTGAATCGTGGATTGCAGGAAAACGGCATGGCAACTACGACCCATATAACATAACCACGACCCATATAACACAAGAACCATGACCCATGTTATATGGACCTTCTCAACAGAGTTTTTCAGCTTGCTAGGTGCTCGTTGAAGAGAACTGTTCTTCATATTATATTGTAATTATGGTCATGGTTGTCATGTTATATAGGTCGTGGTTGTTACATTATATGGGTCATGGTTGTTATGTAATATAGGTCATGGTTGTCATGCTATGTGGGTCGTGGTTGTTACTCTTTTTTTTTTCCGTGGTTGTCGGTTGATTTCATGTGGTGTGACCAGCCTATAAGGTAGAACACACCACAGTAAATCAGCAGACAACCACAACCCATGTAACGTAACAACCCTGACCCACATAACATAACAACCACGACCCATATAACATAACAACCACAACCGCCACAGTCTTTTTTAGGAAATCGCATTATTGTCGCTTCTTCTACGTAATCCATTGGGAATCAGTGCGACCCTTCAAAATCCGTGCGACCTTTCATAATCAACGCGACCCTTAGGAATCAGCGCCTTGACCATTGAATGACTAGCCTATAAAAGTGGTACTTAGGTTTCAAATTAGTTTCACAAGCCAGTTTGAACTAAAATCCTTATTGCAACACCTTACACATTTATGGATTTCTTTGCCCTTTCATTCAAAATCATGGAGAAGATATTTGAAGAAGCCATCGAGTCCCTTTCGCGTTCTTCCTTTATTGGTGATCCCTTCTCTTTACTCAGGGATGTTGACGATCTTCCTGAAGCTCAACAACCTCCACAGGAAGTTCTGAAGATAATTTCTAAACTCCGGCAACTTGATAATTTCAATGGGTACCCAGCTAGCAGAAAAAAAACTATTGCCTTTAGGTCGTGGTTCTAAATTCCTGCTCCTCCCAGAATGCATCACAACCACGATCCATACCTCATGACAAACTGGCATGACCCCATATGATATAACAACCACGACTTATATTACATGACAACCACGACCTATGCAACATATGACTACTTCCCATACAACATGACAACCACGACCATAATCAACACAACAAGAAGAACAGTTCTCTTCAATGGGACCCAGTGAGCTAGAAAACATTGGCAAGAATGTCTTGTTTAACCCTGACCTTCTCAGCAGAGTTTTTGATTAGGCTAAAACAAATCATTCTCGACAAAGTTTTCCTGCTCCTTAGTTGCCCGTTGAAGAGAAATGTTCTTCGTATTGTAAATATGATTATGGTCGTGGTTGTCATGTTAAATCGGTCGTGGTTGTCATGTTGGAAGCGGGAAGTAGTCCCATGTCACATAGGTCGTGGTTGTTATGTTAAATGGGTTGTGGTTTGCATGTTGCATATGGCGCTAATTCCAAAGGGTCGAGCTAAATCCGATGGGAAGGGTCGTAGTTATTAACTAGTGATGATGAGAGTGAGGAGGATGATAATATCCCCATTTGAAAACTTAAGTGGAAGAAACTTGTAAAGTCTTGTGCATCATTGAGCTTCTCTTCTGGAAGTGACTGTGTTATATGGGTCATGGTTGTCATGTTATATGGATTGTAGTTGTCATGGATCATGGTTTTAATGTTATAAGGGTCATGATTTTCATGTTATATGGGTCGTGGTTTGTAATGTTATATAAGTTATAGTTGTCATGTTATATGGATGGTGGTTGTCATGTTGCCTGGATCATGGTTGTTGTTTTCAACATGTTCACTTCATTTTCTATCAAACCATTGGTACCATAACTTAAGGCCCACAATGGGGTGATATGATCCATTCACCCTGTCAACTAGCTTGCTGTGGGCCCAAAAAGTCCCGACTTGGGCAGTATACATATCTATCCACCTTGCCGGCGTGGATTATGAAAGGCATGGATTATGGACGACGTGGATGCCTTGCTACTAAAATGTCACGGCATGGATGCCTTACACCTAGAATGACACGACAAGGCATGGATGAAACACATAAGCACCGAGCTGACCATAATCCATGTAGTGTACTACCCCGTGCAAGGCCCAACTCGTTTGGCTAATAACCTTGTATCATGGTTGTTCGGTTACATGGGTCGTGGTTGTGACGGTATATGGATTATGGCTCGAAGGTTGGCACGGATCGTGGTTTTCAAGCTATATGGGTTGTGGTTTTCATGTTACACTGGTCATGGTACTGCACTCCCATGACCTGCCAAATGGTACATATATCATACGCATGATGATGGCGTGATTTGAACCACATGAATCCATACTATACAAATCAGCAAAAGTAACATGCTCATCCATACCACAGTAACATAGGAAAATTTTGCATATCACACTACTCTTAATTGATGGCATATGCAGCAAATTCAGGCTTTTCAGGGGAGTGGATCAGGGTTGTAGTTGTGAACCACGATCCAACATGGATGACAACCACGATCCAACGTGGATGAAAACCACGAATCCAATGTACATGTGAACCACGAGATCCAATGACAGGGTTGTGGTTGTCATACACAATGGGTGGTGTTCTCTAACAACGATCTATTTTGGATAATAACCACGACTTATTGTTTGTCACATCCACGACCATTCGAGTGGGTCGTTGTTCACTGCCCAAGTATAGGGTTGTGATGTAGTAATAACTCGGTAAGACCGAGGTCGAATCCACAGGGACTGAAACCTGTACGTAATCTGAAACTAACTAGGGCTAGAACTAGAATGAGATGAATTCTAAATCAATTGTGATTTGAGGAATAATTATGAAATTATTATCTAAAATTGAGGGGAAATTCAGAGAAAAGACACTAGGGATTCGGAGGATCCACTTGTAGAGATCAGGGAGATCTTATGCCTGCTTCATGGATATTAAACTGAACTTACTTAATGTAGTTTTCAAGAGATGAAAGGTATATGAATTAGAATGGATTCCATCACCAAACCATGCCCAGGAGACAAAGCAAACAACAGAATTAAACTAATTACCAACCAATCAACATGCCATGAAGGTTAAGAAGGGTACCGTCATCCGACCATGCCCAGGAGACGATGGTGAACAACAGGGCTTCCGACATCATAAACATAAAGAGGAAAGGAACATGCTCAAAGCCATCACAGATCCATTGTAATTTCAGTCACAACAGACCATTAACGACTAAAAATATTTCCTTAATTAAACTAAAATCAAATTCAGTTCATAAATCAAAATCCCATTAAAGGCAAAAATTAGAATCTCCCATCACGCTACAAGCTTCACCTCTTAGCCCTAGCTAAGAGGTTTAGCCAATAAACATGATTTGGCTAAATATCTTAAAATAACATAAATAAATAAATAAATAAATAAAGAAAACTCTAAAATTACTTCTCCCTTTCTCCTTGCTCCACGACCAGCCAAAACTCCAAGCTCCCAGCCCTTGATGATCTCCTCCAGGCCCTCTTTTCTCTTCCCTTTATAGCTGCCAGCGTCGGTCAGTGCGCAAGGAGGTTGACTCAGTAACAGAGTCGGAAACCCTCTGTTTACGCAACAGAATCCAAAGAAAAGATCTTACGCAACTACGTTGATTGGTGGGCCCAGGACTGATGTCAAACAAGAAATCCACTCCGTTCAATGAATGCATAATGAAAAACCACTTGAAATGGACTAGTTTTGGGTTAGATTCGTGGTGACCCATAAAATCTACAAAGCCACCGTCCGTTATTTCATTTGGACGAACAAAACCTGATCTTTGCTGTTGTTTGCAATTCCGTCATCTAGGCGGTGGTTGATGGGGTTGTAGGAGTCCAGCGAACGGTCCGGATCAAGCCTTTGCTCAACGGTGGTGGCCAACAACATTGATCCTCAACCTCTGTTGCGAAACAAAGCCTACGGACGCTACTGCGTTGATCAGCGAGGCCCATGAACGCAGTCGAAAGGAAAATCCACTCCATTCATTCTACTCGTGGCGAAAAATAACTGAGAAATGTGTATTTTTTCTTAAGTTTAATGCGGCCCACCATCTCAAACATTTCCACCGTCAATCTTCCGTTTGACAGCTAGGATCTTTTGATAGCTTGCATGGAAGGAAACAGACACCTAGGCGTAGGTTACACCCTATCTCCCGACTTAATGGACGGTTCAGATCATTGATCTGAGTCATCAGTGGGACCCACTGGTAAGACCAGCGTCCGGTTTTCGCGGACGCTGCGAAGCAGATCTCATCACTTGTGCTGACGAAGCTGGTGGGCTCCACTTGATGTCTTTTGAAGAAATCCAAGCCGTCCATTGGATCGACGTCGAAAAACCGTCCGGGAAAGAATATTTTTGGAGAAAAATTGGTGCGGCCTACGAAGTTTTTATTCACCGTCCATCTTGCCTTCGAACGGACGAAAAGAAGATCTCCATTGTCTTCGGAGATTCCGCCACCTAGGCGATGGTTGTACCCCTCCTATGGACACAATGAACGGTCCAGATCCATCAAAAGACTGATGGGTGAGGTCCACTACTCAAAAACGGACGTTCAGTGTCCGTCCGCTGTCGCCAAGTGGGAGATGGCGCGGGTCAGGGCGGTCAATGCTGCCTTGAAGGTTTGGTGCGCAGTGGGTGCTCAGGTGTTGTGCACATGCACTTCACATCAGTAGACCCTACCTTGATTTTTATTAGAGATCCATTCCGTTAATCTGCTTTACCACCACCTTTAATGTGTTGAGGCCAAAGTTGAAGTATATCCAGATATCAGGTGGGCCCCTGTTTGACAATTTGTGGGCTGACCTGACCGTTAGGCCACTTTCACAGCGATCCAGTGGCTGATTTTTGATGTGTACGGTTAATTTATGGTCCTCAGGCCACATAAGAAGTTTCGAGCCGAACGGATGGTGGGAACCCTGTGATCTTGCATTCTGGCTGACTTTCAGGCTATTTGATCTTCAGTTCCTCAGCTTTCTTGGATTTCTGGCGTTGATCTTGGTCCCCTGGAGTCCGTCCCTTGCCTTGGTGTCATCAGAGCATTAAATCCCAGCTTTAAGTACCCTTTCTCAGTCCCAGCTCGTAATTACACC
The DNA here is from genome assembly GCA_021015155.1 of Magnolia officinalis. Taxonomy (NCBI): domain Eukaryota; kingdom Viridiplantae; phylum Streptophyta; class Magnoliopsida; order Magnoliales; family Magnoliaceae; genus Magnolia; species Magnolia officinalis. Next base: position 22,126,943 of record JAJHSJ010000011.1, read on the forward strand.
CTGTATCACAAACGAGATTAAATCGGACCATTAAACAGCATCATGCTCGTAAATCCAGGCAGTAAATGGGGTCTAATATGCAATATTTGACCTTCAACAGTCATGGTTGGTAGATGTTATGGGTTGCGGTTTTCATGCCAGATGGGTCGTAGTTGTAAAGTTAAAAGGATCATGCCTTTCACTGCCCTGTGCAATGACCAACTCGTTTTTCCCATGACCTTGTATCGTGGTTGTCAGGTTATATGGGTTGTTGTTGTTATGGATCGTGGTTTTCTTGTTAAATGGGTCATGGTTATGATGTTATACGGATCATGGTTGTCAGCCGATATGTATTGTGGTTCTAATGTTACAGGGTCATGGGTTGCCATGATATATGGATCGTGGCTAGCATCCACGTTCAACTACCCATATACAACAACGATCCATTGTAGATTTCAACCAATGTGGCTGACAACCACGATCCAATGTGCATTTGAACCATGATCACAGGATAAGGTCGTGGTTGTCATACACACTAGGTGGTGGTTTCCAACCACGATCCATTGTGATGTTAATCATGATCCATTGTTCGTCATATCCACGACCTTCCCATTCACTAAACCATTATAGATAATATTAAGAAGAAACATCAAATACACCAATACATAGAGGCTGAATGGGTTGGTTTATTTGATGTTTCCAAAATGAATAATATCATTTAAGTCCATGTACATGTGCAAATAATTAAGCTCTTACCACTTCATACTTCCATAGAGGCTTTGGTTTACCTTCACCGTCGACTATATGTATAAGAATTTCATTCAACTTGTCAGACTTTATGGCTTGTCGATCCTTATGGTTCCAGCTCCATATATCACAACTCATCAAGTTGAACTTCCATAAATTGCTATTGATACATTGGATAGGGTTAGAAACATAAATAATTAATGATGTTTTAAAGATAACTATGGTCCTCAAATTCACATTACCGTAAATAGCGACGGGATGAATGCAATGTCTTGTCTACCTCACGGTCGAGTTTCCTAATGCGCTGATAGGTAGCTTAGGTATAGATCGGTGGCCTACATAATGAGGAAAATGTGTGATATAATTTTCATACATTGATATTAAATAAAGAAAGAGAAAGGTTAGAAACTTATCTCAGAGTCGACCCATGATTTTAGGTAATAGATGCTCTTCGGTTAGAGATGTGAACCTGATTCTCTAACAACTCTCAACTCGTTGTCTTCGACTTCAGTTAGAGCTCGGTGGGGATCCACGTACCCCTGACGACTCTCCTTTACAGTTAGAGCTCAGTGGGGATCCGCTGTATTGCAGTGTAGTCTCCCTTCCTCACTTAATTGCAAAGTATCAATGTTGAGCTGTAATAAAATGACATATTATCTATGCAATTCATAACATAATGTCTATTTAAAACTATGATCTAAATGCAATTTCATATACAATTTTCTTATTCACTTCATCCTTTCACAGGTTCATATCTTGCCTCAACGTAGCATGGTGCTCCTTCAGCTGCAGAATTTTCGATTCGATGCTTTGCATCGAAGTGTTTTTCTCCCATAACACAAAAGCATAATATTTACATATTTCAACACATCATGTAGGGAAGTAAGGTTGTTATCCATAAAGGGACATGGATCGTGGTTGTCATCCACATAGGGTCGTGGTTCACAATTGGCTTGGTTCGTGGATCGTGGTTATCATCCATATAGGGTCGTAGTTCACAATTGGCCTAGTTCGTGGATCATGATTATCATCCATATAGGGTTGTGGTTCACAATTGGCCTGGTTTGTGAATCGTGGTTGTCATCCAAAGTGGGTCGCTGTTCATCATAATCTGCTTTGGGTGTATCCATGACCAATTATACATGATAACCACGACCAATACACGATAACAACGATCCAATGATGATAGTGACCATGATCCTCTTTGGATTGTGTTTGTCATCCAAATTGGGTCGTACATCAACTACCCATGACCCATTGTGGCTAACAACCATGACCCACTAGTGAGCTGGCTCATCCCAGCCTCAACGGTGGAGCTGTTGATCTATTATAAAATCGTATATTAGAAGACATTACATTCATAGTGACTTGTTAACTATTAACCAAAGGCAAATCACGTACATATTTTATATGTATATCCTATCTTGTCCACATTGGGTCATGCATCAACTACGACCCATTATGGATGATAACCACGACCAATCACACATGATAACAATGATCTAACCTTAACAATAACCACGATCCAAGGTGGAACACAACTACGACCAAATTTCAATTTCATGTACCTTTATTGCTTGTACCTCCTCTCCAAGCTGCTTCATCTGCTCATTCATATAAGCATTCTCTTCCCTTAGAGGGCTCATTGAATGGACACGTGACTATAATAATAACACTCACTGTATGATAACCACGACCCAAAAAGGAACACAACAACGACCAAATAAGATTCAGGAAAAGTTTAACTTCATATACCTTCATTCCTTGTATTTCCTCCCCAAGGTGCTTCATCTACTCCAGCAGTAAAGCATTCTCTACGCTCAAAGGGCTAGTCAAAGGGACATTGTCATGTAATAAAATCGTATATCAGAAATAAAATCGAATGCCTTTTTCGAGGAATTCCACTACGACCCTTCTTGGTTGTGAACCACGACCCATTGTGGATGACACCCACGATCACAAAAAGGGTCGTGGTTATTACGACCAATGGAGCATGGTTGTTGTCCATATTGGGTCATGGTTCACATTCAGGGAGGGTTGTGGATGATAACCACGATCCACTATGGATGATAATCACAATCCACATTGGATGAAAATCATGATCCACTATGGATGATAATCACGATTCACATTTCGTAGAAACAACGACCCTTGTCTAGATCGTATTTCTATGATATATGGATCACGACTTATCCACGACCCAATACACATGACAACCACAAACCCCGGTGTATGATGACAATGATCCATCACTTGATCATAACCACGACCCAAAACGAGACACAACAATGACCAAATAAGATTCAGGATAAATTCAATTTCATATACCTTTAATGCCTGAATCCCCTCTCAAAGTTGCTTCACCTGCTCATGCAGTGAAGCATTCTCTCCTCTGAGAGGGCTGATCGAAGTGATGATTTCCTATAATAAAATCGTATATTATTATGTATTTTAATATATGATAACCATGATCCATAGTTCATAAAAACCACGACCTATTTTACACGGCAGGGTCGTGGTTGCCATTAATGTTGGTCGTGGTTGATGTGCATGACAACCACGACCCTTCCTGGATGATAACAACGATCCTGTGTGGATGATAACCATGATTCATTTTTCATTTACCTTCGTTGCCTGAAACTCAACTATTAACTGCTTTATCTACTTTCGCAGTGAAGCATTGTCATCTTTGAGATGACTCATCCCATCTTCAAAACGTTTGAGATGGCCCATATCCCATCATCAACAGTTGTTGTTGTTGTTGTGCTATTGGCCTATATTAAAATCATTATATTAGATGACAATATATTCACAGTGACCTATTAACAAATAAACCAAGGCAATCTCACGTACGTTTTTTATATTAATATCCTTTCTCATTGACTTCACTTATTCGCATAAAGAAGCATTATCCTCCTTGAGTTGCTTTATTTCTCTGGCAAAGTCATCAATCCACTTCACTTCATCTTTTATTCCTTCCACTTCAGTGGAAAAGAACTCAACTCGCTTATTAAATTTCTTTATTGCGGATCTTGATTTTTTATTATTTTTCAATAGCTTGCCAAGAAGTTCCTCGAGGGAGGTTTTAAGATTAACCTCAACTTTATTTTTCATTTCCAAGAGGGAGGCTATAAGATTGGCCTTAACTTTATTTCTTATTTCATCCACATCCTCCACTATTGTCTCTGCCATGGGTGCTGCCCACAAAGCCTTATCCTTTGTATAAGTGTTGTCAGTTATACTCTTGACAACCTCGGTCTCCGCTTCTTCAACCGTTGGTTGAAGCTCTAGAGCTAGCACCACTTATAGAGCAAAATTGATTTATTAATTATAAACATACTGCATAATTAAATTACACTACTAATTAAATAACTTTTATCGGTACAACTCTAAAGATGGCGGAGATGTGGGGGGGGGGGATCCCAATTTAGTATTCGAGGAATCCTTGTAGGCAGTCTTCTAACGGCCTACCTACTATCACAAGTGAGTTTGGGGAACCGTTCGTAGGTCCAAATCTATTTAAGATCAATTATCATGCATTACATATTATTAAGATGTATGGAGTAAAAATTCAAACTCAAAGTATGAATCAAGACAAGAATAATTTACTTGTAAGGCATACGCGCATCGGCATATGTTGTATGATTCGGGGTATTGGCCAGTTGCCCGAACAATGCCAGATCCAGCATTAACCCCATCCATCAAATATTCATACCCCACACTGCCTCAGGGGTAGTTATTAAAATAATCCAAGTCATCAATCATGTTGATAAACTTATCAACATAGAAATACTTTTGTGGAGATCCAACAATGTTAAGGGTTAAATATTGCATATTAGACCCAAATTATTACATGATTTTACGAACATGATACTGTTTAATGTCTTATTTTAATCGTGTTTATGTTGTAAGGTGAATTTAAGAGCTTGGACTGAAAATGAGTACTAAAAGCATGGATTTAATGCTCAGAAATCACCAAGGCTAAGGACGGATCCCAAGAGACTAAGATCGAAGAATTTACATGCTAGAGATCCGAGAAAATCAAGTAATTCACGCTAAAGAGGCCTGAAAATTGTCCAAAATGCAAGATCACAGGGTTCCCATCATCCGCTTGGCTCGAAACTTTTTATCTGGCCTGAGGACCCTAAAATAACCATACACGTCGAATTTCAACCATTGGATCCTTGTGAAAGTGGCTCAGCAGACAGATCATCCCATAAAATACTGATTTGGGGCCCACTAGATATCTGGATATGCTTTAATTTTGGTCTCAACCCCTTAAATGGGATAACAAAACAAATGGATGGAGCGTATTTCTCATCTACATTACAGTGGACCCCACTTAAGAAGGTGCATGTGTACAATGTGCACGCACCGGCCATGCACCGAAACTCACAAGGTCGGTCAGCACACGCTGACCGACTCTTCTCCTAAAAAATCAAGAATCCACCAGCAGGCGGACGCTATTTGGACGGATGATCTCAGTGGACCCCACCCATCATCCCGATGGATGATCGGGACTGTTCACTCACTCTAGGGGGTGGCCACGACCCCAGTCATGTTGAGATTTTGGCCCCATGCACACGTACGCATGTAGATCACCGAAAAACGTAGGATGAACGGCGAGTTGATTTGATACAATGGACCGTAACAAAACTCAACCGAAACCACTCCTTTCCGACTGGTTTTTTGCCAGGAATCTAATGAGTGGGGTGGATCTCTCTAAAAACATCACTGTGGGGGCATCGAGCATCTCAACGCGATAACTTTCTAAAGCGGACGTCCGGATGCGTCTGGGATTTTTGAGAGGTTGTGGCCCATTACCAATGATTGGATGGTTGTTCTGGACTGTCCATTATGTAGGTCATCCAAAAACGTCCCAGGGGACATTGTTTTTTTGGAAAGAATAAGGGAAGTGGGAAAGTTTTTGCTTATTTTCTTGGCTGCGTAAATAGCCTTACACAAAGATTTTCTTGGTTGCGCATGGACTACACTGCCTATGTGCGTAAAAACTCCAGCCACTGACCTATTCCTGCTATAAAGAGAGAAAGAAAGGGACGTGAGGGGCATCTTTGGGCTGTGGAGCATGGAGAGAGAGAGAGAGAGAGAGAGAGAGAGAGAGAGAGAGAGAGAGAGAGAGAGAACGGCTGGGCAGTTTTCTTCTTTTCTTCTCTATTTTCCTTGATGTTTATTTGAGATTTAGCTTGATCATGACTATGTCAGGCTAAACCTCTTAAATAGGGCTAAGAGGTGACGCTTGTAGTGTGATGGGGTGATTTCTATGGCTTTGATTCTTGTTTATGAACTCTCTTTGATTATAGTTTGGTTATATGAAATATTCATAGTTTTTAATGGTTTGTTGTGACTTAAATTACAATGGATCTGCGATATCTTTGAGTATTTTCCATGCATGTATAGAGGTTATGGTCGTAGGAACCCTGTTGTTCACCATTGTCTCAAAGACATGGTTGGATGATGGAATCCTTCCCTAGGTTCATAACTCTCTCTGATTGGATGTGAATTGGTTAAATTTTGTTGTTTACTTTGTCTCATGGGTATAGTTTTTTTATGGAATCAATTCTAATCCTCATACCTCTCATTTCTTGAAAACTGGATCAAAAGAAGTTCAGATTAGATTTTTATGGTCATATCCTCCAACTGGATGAAGAAGGGGCTCTAAATCCAGTTGTGTTCTTGAATCAAGCATAGATCTCCCTGATCTCTACAAGTGGGTCCTTGACACCATGGTTTCCCACCTTTGAATTTCACAAGTTTTAGTTTAATATTTCACCATTATTCTCTTATATTTTCCTGGTTTAGATTACATCTTCTTTTAGTTCTAGTTCCAGTTACTTTCAAATTACGTACAAGGTTCAGTCCCTGTGGATTCGACCTCGGTCTTACCGAGATTATTACTACATTGCAACCCTATACTTGGGGTGTGAACAAGTTTTTGTGAGAGGGTGAATGGCTGGGCGATTTTCTTCTTCTCTCCTTCATTTCTTTCTTCCCACGCTCCACAGCCCAAAGATGCCTCTCATGTCCCTTTCTTTCTCTTTTTATAGCAGGAATAGGTCGGTGGCTGGATTTTTTACACACACAGGCGCTGCACTCCTTGTGCAGCCAAGAAAATCTTTGCATAAGGCTGTTTACGCAGCTAAGAAAATAGGCAGAAACTTTCCCACTTTCCTTGCTTTCTTTCTAAAAAAACAACATTCCCTGGGACATTTTTAGATGGCCTACATGATGGACGGTCTAGATCGGCCATCCAATCATCGGTAATGGGCCACAACCTCTCGAAAATCCAAGACGTGTCTAGACGTCCGTTTTAGAAAGTTATTGCACTGAGATGCTCGGTGGGCCCCACAGTGATGTTTTCGGAGAGATCCACCGCGCTCATTAGATTCCTAGTGAAAAACCAGTCGGAAAGGAGTGGTTTTGGTCGAGTTTTACTGCGGTCCACTGTATCAAATCAACTCGTCGTTCATCCTGTGTTTTCCGGCGATTTACATGCATACGTGTGCATGGGGCCAAAATCTCCACATGGTTGGGTCGTGGCCACCCCCCGGAGTGAGTGGACAGTCCCGATCGTCCATCGGGATGATGGGTGGGGCCCATGAGATCATCCGTCCAGATAGCGTCTGCTCACTGGCGGATTCATGATTTTTGAGGGGAAGAGTCGGTTAGCGTGTGCTGACCGACCTTGTGAGTTTCGGTGCACGGCTGGTGCGTGCACATTGTGCACATGCACCTCCTTAAGTGGGGTCCACTGTAATATAGATGAGAAATTCGCTCCGTCCATCCATTTTTGTCATCCCATTTAAGGGGTTGAGATAAACATTGAAACATATCCAGATATCAGGTGGGCCCTAAATCAGTATTTTATAGGCTGATTTTTTCGTTGAGCCACTTTCATAAGGATTCGATGGCTGAAATTCGATGTGTACAGTTATTTTAGGGTCCTCACGCCAGATATAAAGTTTCGAGCCAAACGGATGGTGGGAACCCTATGATATTGCATTCTGGACGATTTTTAGGCCTCTTTAGTGTGAATTACTTGATTTTCTTAGATTTCTAGCGTGTAAATTCTTCTATCTCGGTCTACTAGGATCCGTCCCTTGCCTTGGTGATTTATAAGCGTTAAATCCATGCTTTTAGTACCCATTTTCAGTCCAAGCTCCTAAATTCACCTTGCAACATAAACAGGATTAAAATAGGATGTTAAACAGTATCATGTTCATAAAATCAGGTAATAATTGTGGTCTAATATGTAATATTTGACCCTCAACAAACTATTAGACTCTCAATGCCAATTATTAGAGCCAGCTTCACTGCGTCCATTTGTTCTTCTTTATCGGCGAGTGAAAAATAAGCTTCTTTCAATTCTTGTTTAGTCAAGCTAATTACTCTCAGGTAGGTCTCCCGAATACCTTTTCCTGTCTCTACTCTTCCGGCCTCGACACGACTGCCACCATCTATCCTAACTGGTCCAAACTTAAGACTTATTATTAACGTAAAATTTAGCTCAGTAAATTTTATCATGGTGCCCTGAACATCGAATGTCAGATTACCAACATGCCTTTGCATTAGGCAATGCATGATCTAAAAGTGTACCATCCAACCAGTCAGTGGAAAATCAAGCAAAATTCCTAAACAACTATCTCTAAATAGTTTCTTTTTATCAGGATTCTTCTCCTTGTCTTCAATCATATACTCCTTCAAAAAACTGATGGAGTACTTAGAAGAGACCTATGCCTTTTCAAAGTCTTCAGCATGTGATCATCATTGGCTTATTTCGACCTGCATTTCAATATGGTCGTGGATTGTTAATCAATAATAAGATGGTCTTGCAAAATTTAACATGGGTCGTAATTGTACTACATAGTGGATCGTTGTTGTAATTCATTAAGGGTCGTGGTTATCACGAGTTCTAAAGGATCGTGGTTGTCATGCTACACAGTTCGTTGTTGTCATCCATGCTGGGTCGTAGTTGACAATCACGACCACCTAACATGTGATCCACGATCCACTGTGTCTGTTAACTATGATCCATTAGGCAAACCAACCACGATCGTGGTTATCATGCTATATGGATCGTTGTTGTCATCTACATTGGATCGTGTTTCACAGCCACGACCCACATAACATGTGAGCCACGATCCACTTTGATTGTCAAGCACGATCCATTGGGCATATCAACCATGATCACAACAACGATCATAGTTGTCATGTTATATGGTTCATTGTTGTCATCTATATTGGTTCGTGGTTGACAGTCACGACCACCTAACATGCGATCCATGAACCACTGTGCCTGTCAACCACGATCCATTAAGCAAACCAACCATGATCGCAACCATGAGCGTGATAATCATGCTATATGGATCGTTGTTGTCATATACGTTGGGTCATGGTTCACAGCTGTTGAGGGTCAAATATTGCATATTAGACCCCAGTTATTACCGGATTTATGAACATGCCACCGTTTAAAAGCCCAATTTAATCGTGTTTGCGATGCAAGGTACATTTGCAAGTGTGGACTACAAAAAGGTGCTAAAAGTGTGTATTTGATGCTCTGAAATCACCACAGCAAGGGACGGACTCCAAAGGACCAAAATTGATAGATTTGCACACCAGAGATCAGAGGAAATCAAGCCGTTCGCATTTAACGGGCCCGAAAACCAATCAGAATGTAAGATCACAGGGTTCCCACCATTTGATAGACTCGAAACTTCATACATGACCTGAGGACCATGAATTAACCGTACACGTCAATTTTCAGCCATTGAACACCTGTGGAAGTGGGCCAACGGACAGATCAGCCCCTTAATTCACTAAGTGGGGCCCACATGCTATCTGGATATGCTTCAAAATTAGTCTCGACGGTTTAAATAATATGAGAAACAGGATGGACGGATTGGATATTTGAAAAACATCACAGTGGACCCCGCACTGTGGAGTGCGTGTACACAGTGCATGAATACACGGACGAATACCAAACCGATGGAATCGGTCAACAGACGCTGACGCGATTTCCGTTTTCAAAACGGAAACAGCGTTCGCTGTTCGCAACAGGGAGTTGCGCTCAACTCCTGGTGGGCCACCATCATCATGAATTTCGATGATCCACACCGTTCATTAGATCCATGAGGCGAAACCGACCGTTCCCTGATCTGCAGACAGAATTTTGCAGTTATTTGGTGTCCTTGAAGGATCCAAACGGAAGATGGACGGCGAACTGAATCAGTCCGTGGGCCGCATCAAAAGGAAACCAAAACCATTCATGTCTGTCTGGTTTTTCAAGATCAATGCAATGAACGGAGTAGATTTTTCAATATGACAGTGGAGTGGGACCCACCATCCTCACAGCGTAAAGATTTCCGCAATCCCTGTTTCACGTCCGGATGCTGCCCGATTTTTGTGGGCCGTTACGTGATCTCAACGGTGATCGGATGGCCGATCTGGACCGTCCATCATGTAGGGCGCTCAGAAAAGTCCTAGGAGACGTTGTCTCTTCGGAAAGAAAGCAAGGGAGGAAGGGAATGCGGCAGGGTGAAGTTACGCAACTGCGTAGTTTTTCTCACGGAAGGAAACTTCCATTTCCGGCTGCGTAAACGGATTCTGCAGGAGCCTTTGGAGAGGACTCCAGCTTCCTTCACGATCCACCGACTGCATCACCTATATGAAGAGAACGTGAGAGAGAAAGAAAGGGACATCTGGGCTTGATGCTGGAACGTGAGCAGAGAGAAAGAGTAGAGTAGTTGTTTTCTTTTTCTTTTCTTTTTCTTTTTATTTATTTTAGATTTAGTCTAATCATGATCGTGATTGGCTGAATCTCTTGGCTAGGGCCAAGAGGTGAAGCTTGTGGTGTGATGAGAATTATTCTACGGCTCTGATTTATGTTAGACTGAACCTATGTTGATGTTAGTTTGATTTTAAGGAATACTTTTAGTTTTCAATGATTGGTTGTAACTGAAATTACAATAGATCTGTAGTGGCTTTGAGTATTTCTTTCTCTTTATGTTTATGACGTCAGGAAGCCCTGTTGTTCACCATCGTCTCTTGGGCATGGTCGGATGATGGTACCCTTCCTAACCTTCATACATTGATTGGTTGGTAATTAGTTTAATTCTATTGTTTACTTTGTCTCCTGGGCATGGTTTAGTGATGGAATCCATTCTAATTCATATACCCTTCATCTTTTCAAAACTACATCAAAGGAAGTTCAGTTGATTTTCATGAATCAAGTGTAGATCTCCCTGATCTCTACAAGTGGATCCTCTGAATCCCTAGTTTCCCACTTCTGAATTCTCTTAAATTTTAGTTTAAATTATTTCACCATTATTCCTCAAATCACAATTGATTTAGAATTTCATCTTATTCTAGTTCTAGTTCTAGTTACTTTTAGATTACGTACAGGTTTCAGTCTCTTGGGATTCGACCTCGGTCTTACCGAGTTTATTACTACATCACAACCCTATACTTGGGGAGTGAACAACAGCCACGACCCACATAACATGTGAGCCATGATCCACTATGACTGTTAACCACGATCCATTGGGCCTATCAATCATGATCACAACCACGATCATGATTATCATGCTATACATATCGTTGTAGTCATATACATTAGGTCGTGGTTTACATTTACAACCCACATAACATGTGAGCCACGATCCATTATGACTGTCAACGATGATCCATTGGGCATATCAACCATGATCACAATAACGATCGTGGTTGTCATGCTATATGGTTCGTTTTGTCATATATGTTGGTTCATAGTTGACAGTCACGACCACTTAACATGTGATCCACGAACCACTGTGCCATCAACCACAATCCATTAGGCAAACCAACCACGATCGCAACCACGATCGTGATAATCATGCTAACGAATCGTTGTTGTCATATATGTTGGGTCGTGGTTCACAGCCACAACCCACATAACATGTGAGCCACGACCCATTGGACATAACAACTACGATCACAACCACGATCGTGATTGTCATGCTATACATATCATTGTAGTCATATACATTGAGTCGTGGTTCACAGCCACGACCCACATAACATGTGAGCCACGATACACTGTCCCTATCCACCACGATCCATTGGGCATATCAACCACGATTGTGATTATCATGTTATACATATCGTTGTAGTCATATACATTGGGTTGTGGTTCACAGCCATGAGCCACATAACATGTGAGCCACGATACGCTATCCCTGTCAACCACAATCCATTGGGCTTATCAACAACAATCACAACCACGATCATGATTGTCATGCTATATATATCATTGTAGTCATATACATTGGGTCGTGGTTCACAGCCACAACCTATATAACATGTGAGCCACGATACAGTACTGTTCCTATCAACCATTACCTTGCTTTGCCATTAATATTGACTGAGTTGCACTGAACTTGTAGACGTACTCACTGAGTGGTGATGGAGGGGCCTAGTGAAGAAGATTCAAAACCAGGAAAATGCAAAGTGAAGGGTGGTCCTAGAGAAGAAGCTCCATGATAAAGTCGGTGTTCCTTATAGGGACAAGCGGTTGCTTTACATCGTATATCTTCCAACCTCGGACATTTCTAAGTCACATTGAATTACCTTTTCTTTGATCCACTCCATCCATTCTATTTGTAACATCAAGAAACAAAATTACCCAAAGAATGATCAAAATATTCAAATCCGATGGACCACAACAGTTTAAACCAATAGGTTCCGTAAAAGCCCATAATTTGTCATCTTTACACAGTGTGGGCCACTGATGGCTTGATATGTGTCGCTATTAAAATTTTTGAAGAAATTCATCAGCCCTGAACAATTCCAATGGATTAGATCTGATTTATAATAGGCCTACAGACTTGAACAAGATGATCGACGATTGATGTTATGTGTTGGGAATCGTAAGCGAATTTTCTGCCTTTTGCATGTCATTATAATGTATGTACATGCGACATATTAATTCAGTACAAACTAAGATATGTGGGGTCCACAGTGATATATAAATGTCACTTAAACTGATCATCGTATGTAATGTATGTATATAAAGGCATAACATAAAAATAAGTTTTATCAGATGGATGTACGACCCATGTAGTTCTCAACACCTTATAACCGTTTATTTCGGTGTGGTCAACTACACCTGTAAGTAAGGTTCATATTTTTAGATAAAGATTAGTACGTACTCAAACAACTAACAATCGGTGTAGATTGAAAATTTATATAAGATTTGTCCTACAACCGAGAGATAACCAAAGCCGTAAGAGACATACCAGCATAACACAATAAATCCGGCGCCGACCTTATCTTTTCATCATTACCTCTTTTTAAGTGTCGAGGGCATATTGGTCTGTAAAATTTGAATACCACAATCCATATATCATGACTACAACGATCCATATACAATGAAAACTACGATTTATATCGTCATTTCAACTATGACCCATTGAACATTAACACCACAACCCATATAACATAATAACCACAATACAAAGTTGTGGGCCAAAGAGTTGGGCTTCAACACGGCCCCTTGAATACGGGTCGTGGCTGTCACGGAATATGGTTCGTGAGTTCTAGTAGATATGGCTTGATCATGTCATGTTACATGAGTCGTGGTTTGCATGTTAGAAGGGTTGTGATTGTCAGATGACATGGGTCGTGGTTCACATGAATAATGGGTTGTGGTTGTCACGGCATATGGATCGTGGTTATCATTTTACAACAACGATCCATTGATCATTATAATCGCGACACAACGTAAGTGACAATCATGACCCATTGTCCATGACAACCAAGACTAATTGTTCTTCATAACCACGACCTTCTAACATGCAAACCACGATTATTCATGATAACCACGACACAACATAAGTGACAACCACGAACCATTATTCATGACGACTGAGACTAATTGTTCTTCATAACCACGACCCTTGATACTGGCCTCGATGCAGGGTCCTACCTCTAAAATATTCCAATGGTGGCCGCTTTCTAACAAGTTTTATAAAACGTTTCAGATGAAAATGTCCCTTGGATCATGGATAACAACCACGATCCATTGTTAGTGTAAACCATGATTCAATACGCATGTCAACCACAACCCAACTTCTGAGTCGTGGTTGTCATACACAATGGATAGTGGTTCCCAACCATGAACCCATTAACATGACAACCACGACCCAACCTTCATCATAAAATGACTATTTCCCCATACATAAAATATTTTGGGAAAAGAAAAATGACTGTTTCCCCATACAGAGAATGTAATGTAATGGATTTACCAACGAATAATGACCGTTTCCCGATATGGGGGTGTATCTATTTATTGGACCTTCTGGTTGACACTTGCTACAAATAGTGAATATCAAACTGGATATGGTGAAGGCTTTCGTTATCAAGTGAAGAGAGCTTACTGTAGGGCATACCTTGATCAAAGTCATCTCAACCTTCCACAATGACAAACACGACCCTTTGTAGATGACAACCACGATCCTTCACGTTGTCAAAACATGACCCAGACAAAGGATCATTGTTGACAATTTTTATTTATCGTGGTTTTCATGTAAAATGGATCGTGGTTATTATGATACATGAATCGTGGTTGTCAAAGTTACATGGGTCGTGGTGTTGGTTGCTATGGGTCGTGATTTTCATGTTTTATGAATTGTGGTTGTTGTGTTATATGGATTGTTGTTGTCATGTTACAAAATATCTAGTTCTTTTGTAGAGATTTCACATCAGCTTGGAACCCGGAAGAAGCCATTACACACCTAGTCCACCAACTCCTAGTAGGTGCTCATCAACAAAATATCAAGTTTTTTTGTAGGGCTTTGACATCAGCTTGGAACCTGGAAGAACTGTCACGGAAGGATTTGGATTATAAAGTTGTCTCGGATAGAGACAAGCCCTGTGATCGCGCTCGAGACACGATACATGGGTCGTGGTTGTAATGTTGTATAAGTCATGGTGGTCATGAAATATGGACCTTGAATGGAATGATATATGGGTCGTGGTTGTCGTGTTATATGAATCGTGGTTTTCGTGTTGCATGGGTCATGGTTGACGTGAAGCATTGATCGTAGTTGTCATTTGATATGGGTTCGTGGTTGTCATGTTATATGGGTTATGGTTGTCATGTTGCATGGGTCATGGTTGACATTTTTCATGCATCGTGGTTGTCATGTTTGTAATGGATATTGGTTATCATCCGTACTAAATCGTTATTGACAACCACGACACTGGGTGAAAACACGACCCATTAATATGACCACCACAATCCATATATCACGAAAACCACAACCTACTATTATGTACACTATTTCCATCTTTGGGTCATGGTTCAAATACATAAAGGTTTGTGATCATCATCTACATTGGGTTGTGATTGACATGATACATGGGTCGTGACTATGATTATATATATGGATCATGGTTGTAAGGTTGTATAGGACATGGTTGTTATGATACATGGACTCTGAATGGAATGATATATGGGTCGTGGTATACGTGAAGCATTGGTCGTAGTTGATATGGGTCGTGGTTGTCATGTTAAATTGGTCATGGTTCATAGTTGTAATGGATCGTGGTTGTCATCCATGTTGGATCGTTGTTAAGAACCACGACCTTATGAGAAACAAGACCCATACAACATGACAACCACGATCCATACTTCATAATAGCCAAGACCCGTTGTTAAGTTCATGATTTTCTCTATGGGTCATGGTTCAAATGCACAACAGATCGTGGTTATCATCCACATTAGATCGTGGTTAACATGCACCAAGGTTCATGAATCAATAAGTATATTACAGTTCACATTACATTATCACAAAAAAAAAGCGAAACCAAAATAATAAGTCATCATCAGCCTCAACTTTAGCCTGCAGGGACGAAAGTGCATCGACGCCGATTGTGACCTATTCGTTTACATCTCGAGCATTTGGGTGCTGGCCTATCTTCTCCCTAGGATGCAAATCGAACCTTTTTCAGTCTTTTAGCATCTCTTCTCATTTTTGGAGGCTTCATATTCTCACATAAAACCTTCACTTCTTCTATAATGTTCCATTGTGTCTTGTCAAACACTAGGTAAATTGACTCTTAGTATATTTTACAATATATTTCATTGAAGTAGAATGGAGAGTAGTATTTGTACATATCAAGCTGATACTTATCATAGGCCGCTATCACATGAACACAAGGCGGCAACATTTTTTCAAACTCACCATACGTACACTTCATTTCTCTTAGCTCCACTACATCAGTCATTCCCTGTGCGGTCACTTGAAACTCATCAGCTGAAATCATGACACATTGTATCTTTCAAACTTCTGAGTGATAAAGTTCGGACAATCTTTTTTCTACTCAAGGAGTCAAAATTCCCTTGCAAGCCAAGGCCTCGTCTCATCGGCAAAGGAAGAAGTTTTGGATTTTACTCCTTATTGATTCAAGAAGTTTTGTGAAGGGGTACTCTCATGCATCTACGAACAATGCATTCATGCTTTCGACGATGTTGGTGGTTACAATGTTATACCTCATGCCAGGAACGAAATGGATGCCCATCTTTCCTTTTCTATACCATTAAGGAACTGATATGCTGTGGGATTCAACATTTGAATGCATCACATCATTTTCCAAAACGTGGATGTTCGGTATGTCTTAACAGCACCCCAAAAGTATTACCCTATAGAATCATCGGAACATGCCTTCTTCATGTTTCCAAGGATATGATGAGCAAATTATCCATGGATCGCATATGGGAAAATGTTAGGGACTTCACTGACCAACCCTTTGTGATGATCTGACACTATAACTAGTCATGGAAGAATCCCGATTGCTTTGGATGAAATCCCAAGGAATCACCTCCAACTACTATTGTTCTCGGATTCTCCGATCCAATATGCCACAGGGAGGATGTGATTATTTTCATCTAATGCAGTAGCCATGAAAAGAACACCCTTGTACCTTCCTATCAAATGTGCCGCATCAACACAGAACACCCTCCGAATATGCAAATGTAAGCTTGTTTCGTCATTCACCTATAACTCCATCACAGTCCCTACATTGGCCTTTCTTCACTCATCAAGATAGGCCGAAAGCTCATTATAAGAACCCTCGTAAGATCCCAAGACTTGTTCTGTTGTAATCTATTTACATTTCCACACTTTCTTGTAGCTGATCTCAACTGCATACATCTCACTCATGCGATATTAAATTTCTTTTAGCATGCAAGCTAGTCCCAAACTCATACGACCAACGCCAAATTCACTACTTATCAAACTGGTGGCTTGGCGATGATCTCTTCCCTTCCTATTTGAGGTTAGTATATCACGACCATCATCCACGATCGTTGACTCGGGGTGGCGTATCACCTCAAACGACATGTTACATGTATGCTTCGAGTTGTAAGTCTTTATCTTGAACATCCCTATGCCGTCTAACTTTGAAACATGCATCCTCCAACTACAATTTACTATAATGCACCTAATTGTATATATATCAACTTGTTAGACTTTAAGACCTTATAATGGAACTTGGGGCGCATCGCATATTTACATAGAAAATGTTGTGATCAACCTCTATCCTTGAACACTTGCCCGACAGATATTTTAATTGGATCTTCCACAAATTCCAGATATCCCTGATGATCTGAATTGACAAAAGCTTCATCAGATAGAGCGAAGACAGTATACAATGATATAGGAATATCTCTATTTTCTTCATACATCGGTATGGGTAAATTTAAGTTTATAGGCTACGGGTTGACCTGCACGGATGGATCAATAGACCATCATTAATGGATGGGATTTGGAGATCGCACTGGTCAACTGTTCCTTGAAATTGATCATTACTTGAAGGGCCGCATATATCACAATAGTCAAGTCCTAGATCATGATATCTATCATTACTTGATGGGCCAGGTATATCGTAGTCATCATTCCCTAGATCATGATGTATATCGTTAAATGACGGGCCGCTTATATCGCAATCATTGACGCCTCGATCGTGATATCTATCATTACTTGAAGGGCCAGGTATATCGCAATCATCATTCCCTAGATCATGATGTGTATCGTTGCATGGAGGGCCGCTTATATCGTATTCATTGACTCCTCGATTGTGATATCTATCATTACTTGAAAGGTCAGGTATATTGGAATAATTGACTATCCGATCATTGCTTAAGGGCTGTGAATGAAGAGATAATAGGTTCGAATGTAAAGCACGATCTATGTTGTTATCCTCAACGAAAGGACAACGCCTCACTTTCTCTACATACAATGAATGGTATTTGTGTTAAAAGAGTCTGTTCACAGAATAACATATATGCTTCAAGATCTTCATCGTCTTTGATTATATGTGGGCGGAAGAATCCATGTAGTGTATCACCATACACAACTTTAATTATCAAGTCGAATTCATCCGATGTAGTTTTTATAATCTGATGTTTTTATCTAGGAGTTGTCGATATGTAATATCATCACTTACAACAAATCCCTTTGAGTCTCCACCATCATAGGTAAACATTCCATTGTCATATATACTCTCTCCATCATAATAGTGTAATATAGACCTACAACCCATACTCTTCCAATATTGGTTAATCTACAAAAAAGTTGAATGGGTACAACTTGTTAGGAATGCAGGATACTGGTTGTCATTTTAAATGGGTCGTCGTTATCATCCACATTGGTTCATGGCTATCATCCACATTGGGTTGTAGTTGTCAACCACAACCCACTGTGGATGACAACCATGAACCAGTCGAAGGGTCTTGGTTTTCAACCAAAATGGGTCGTGGTTGTAATGTTATAAGAACCGTGCCTTTCACTGCCCTATGTAAGGTCCAACTCGTTGGGGTCGTGGTTGTCATGTTATATGGGTTATGGTTTTTATGTTAGACGGGTCGTGGTTGTCAGCTGATATGGGTCGTGGTTGTCAACTGATATAAGTCATGGTTCGCATGTTACATGGGTCATGGTTGTCATGGTATATGGATCGTGGTTAGCAACCACGTTCTACGACCTATATACCACAACGATCCATTGTTAATCAAAACCACGATCCAACATGGATGACAACCACGATCCAATATGCATGTGAACCACGATCACACGACAGGGTCGTGGTTGTCATACACACAGGGTGGTGGTTCCCAACTACGATCCATTGTAGATGACAACCACAACCCATTGTTCGTCGTATTCACGACCCATTCGGTAATAGTGTCACATTCTTTTTCAGGAAATCCCATTCATTTCACTATTTCCCTGTAATCCCGAAAAATGGTAATCCTAAAATCAAAAAACTAATAGCGCACGACATCCTAATCACATTAACCACTCGTTCACCAACCTATAAAAGTAGTACTTGAGTTTCAAATTACTTTCATAAGCCAATCCGAACCAGAATCCTTATTACAAGACCCAACTCGTTTGGGTCGTGGTTGTCATGTTATATGGGTCATGGTTTTTATGTTAGACAGGTCGTGGTTGTCAACTGATATAGGTCGTGGTTCACATTTTACATGGGTCGTGGTTGTCACGGTATATGGATCATGGTTGGCAACCATGTTCTACGACCCATATACAACAACGATACATTGTTCATCAAAACCACTATCCAACGTGGATGACAACCACGATCCAATGTGCATGTGAATCATGATCACACGACAGGGTCATGGTTGTCATACACATAGGGTGGTGATTCCCAACCACGGTCCATTGTGGATGACAACCACGACCCATTGTTCGTCGTATCCATGACCCATTCGGTAATAGTGTCACATTCTTTTTCAAGAAATCGCATTCATTTCGCTATTTTCCCGTAATCCCAAAAAACGGTATTCCTAACATTGAAAAACCAATAGTCGCACGACATCCTAATCACATTAATCACTCGTTCACCAGCCTATAAAAGTGGTACTTGAGTTTCAAATTACTTTCATAAGCCAATCCGAACCAGAATCCTTATTACAACACCTTAAACATTCATGGATTTCTTTGCTCTTTCAATCAAAATAATGGAGGAGATATTCAAAGAAGGCATCGAGTCCTTCTAGCGTTCTTCCTTTATGGGTGATCCCTTCCCTTTCCTCAGTGATGTTATCGATCTTCCTAAATATCAACGGCCTCCACAGGAGATTCTGAAAATAATTTCAGAGTTCCTACAACTCAAAGATAATTTCTTTGAGGCGGATGGAGAAATCGAGTGGTGTTGTTCCGCTTGGTCTCGTGATCAGGACTTTAACAAGAAAATGTTGCACTGGATCGAGAGGTACGACGCAACAAAGAAAGCGAAAGCTGAGGCCGCTAAAAGATTTGAAGACCTCAAATTGGCCCACCTGTAGCTCCCATCTAGTCACTCTTCTTCTTCCTTGTCCTGTTCTTCTTATAATTAAACGAAAGTTCACTTATTGATTTTATAGTCATCTTGCAGAGTTCACATATAATGTAATTTTCGGGTGCAATAGAATGTCATATATGGTCGTGGTGAGGGTCATGATTGTCATATGGTAAGGGTCGTGGTTGTAAGGGCTGCATTAAGGTCCTAACTCATTGGCCCCACTATGTTGCATTGTGGTTGACATGTTATATGGGTTGTGGTTGACATGTTATATGGGTTGTGGTTCACAGTTATATAAGTGTCATGATTGACAACCACGAACCACTCGAATGGTCGTGGTTTTCAACTAAAATGGGTCGTGGTTTACAGGACAGTGAAAGGCATGATCTGTATAACATGACGACCACGACCCATCTAGTGTGACAACCATGACCATAACATCTGCCAACCACGACCCATGAAACATGATGACTGCAACTCATGTGCATGTGAAAACACGAACCTTATAACATGACAACCAAGATCCAATGTGCATGGGAACCACGATCCTTCTTCCGGGTCATGGTTGTGAATACGTGAAGGGTCGTGGTTGTCACTAACGGTGGTTGAGGTTTGATTTCTTGGAGGGTAGAAGGTTTGAAAAACATGAAGTCATGATTTTCTACTATCAATGGTGGATGTTTGATCGAGGAGTGCCCTATAGTAAGCTCCCTTTACGTGTCAAGAACCTTCTCGACTCTGATCTTCCTTTACCCTATCAAAATGGCTACAAAAAAAAAAAAAAAAAAAAAAAAAAATACGGACCTCATAGTGGAAGAGAATTTCAGACAAGGATAAATAACGTCCCTCTCTAGAAGTTGGTCTCTAGATCTTCATTTTTCTGTGAAAACGAAAGAAGAAGAATAAGGTCTGTAAAAGGTGCATGTGAAAGGTGACATTCGACCCTTCCAAGCTCATATATTCTTTTGTATTCTCTGCGGGAGAACAGATTGGCTACTCCCTCTATCACTAGCCATGGGCCCAACCATGACGTATGTGTTTCATCCATTTCATTCATCTGTTTTTATAGTGAAAGGCATGATCATTCATCTGTTTTGTCAGATCATTTTAGGGCTTGATCCCAAAAATGAGATGGATCATTTTAATGGTCTACGACACTCATTCAACACTGTTTCCTGTAATGTGGCCCACTTGCAATTGGGGTATAGCTCATTTTTGGTCTCATACCATAAAATGATTTGGAAAAATATATGGACGGCATGGATGAAACACATACATGGTGCTGGGTCCCAGTGACCACCAAGCACCAACCATCGGTTGGAGGTGGGGGGAGTAGCCGATCCATCACTTTCTTGAGCGTTGGAGCGGCAGGTGACTTCTACTTCACTTCAGGACCATACAACTCCTGAACCAAGGATAATGACATTTTCATCCAAAACAATCTTCAAAAATTATCAGAAGGCCACTCTTAGGATATATGGTACGTCATAGCTTTCGAGGTAATTTGCCCAAACTTCAAGGTCAATACTGTCAATTTCCCTTTAGAGACGAAGACATGCGGTCCAGCAGGGTGGTCTATTAACGATCTCCGTTCATCTATTAAAAATTGTAAAGCCAGCATCATTTGTACCTTACGGGGATACATCCAAAAATAATCGTGTGACCAGAACCGTTCATATTCAGAATGTTCCTGCGGATGGGTTACCATCAAATATTCATCCTGAACATACGAGTCTGACCCTCGATGCATCTACTTCAATGAGAGCGGTAACGAATTTTTATTTTTTTTTTTCTATATGATTTACATGGAACTCTTGAAAATGGACAATGAAGATAGTCTTTTGTCAGAAGGTGCATGCTTTGACTTGTTATGGAAAATGGTTTTGCTTAAAAGATATTACACACACACACGAGCGTTTGTGAAAAATCTTCATTTTCACTTTGGGAACAGTCCCGCATCGTATAGGATTACCTTAATATTTGCTTTGTGGGATAGAAAAGTACTAATACTCGTGTGCACGAGCTAACAGGCATGGTCTCGAACTATGTGCGAAGGCGTGGTCCTGTGATGTAGTGTAACTATATAGGATCTAGTGGCACAATTTATACATTTATTTATTTATTTATTTTATTAAGGACAACATGATCACACGTGCTGTCCTTCATATTATATTTACCGTAACCATCCATTACCCAGTTGATTCCCCTATCAACTGAAAGTGTTGTACGTTGATCTTCTTTCCTCCCACTTGCATATAGACTATTCCTAATAATATGCTAAATAAATTGTTCTTTTCTAAATTTGCGTCGTTAACCATGCACCCTCTTTTTGAACACCTGAAAACAGAAAGTCCAATTCAAGCCACATAGCAACCGTATTTTAAAACAACAAATGGAAGAATTTCTCAATTCGGTCAATGTCCAAGACAAGATGAGTCGCCCGGAAAAGCTAGGTCAAAGTGACTACCATGAAGACACCTGCTATGTTTGAGGCACATGATAGAGTTGGCTACCCATTTCAACAATGGTAGTCGAACAGCAAATAACAGATGAAATATGACAAATTGGGCCAATGAGCTATAACATCATGGAAAAAGATCTGCACTGCCGAAATTATTAAGTTATGGACAGAAAGAAGTCTAATGGAAAAGTAAGGGCCCTATGGGAGCTTGGATTTATAATGCATTGGAATCTAAATTACAATTACATTGTAATCAAGGTGATTCCTAATTTGTAGTTGGTTGAAATGCATTGGAATCCAAATCTTTCATTTGGAAGCTTGTATTTAGAGGCCATTAGAATTCTACCATATATTCACATGACCTAGATTTGATTAAGTAAATCAACTTTCTTATCCCAAATTAGTGTGTCAATGTGTATGGGTGTGCGTGTGTGTGTCTATATATATATATATATATATATATATATATATATATATATATATATATATATATATATATATATATATATATATATCTAATAAGCCCATTGTGTGAACTAATTTAATGCAAAGTTCAACTTATGCTTCAATTATTTTATCTTCCAGCTAGATAGGATAGGACTTTGATTCCAGTTGTGTTTATTGAATCAAGTAAGGTAGCATCTTGATAGCTACAAGTGGATCCTTGGCGCTCTAGTTCCCTTTTGATTGTTGATACTCATTCACAATTACTTCTTTTATTCCAGAATTTGATTACTTTTCGATTTTAGTTCTGCTTCTAGTTATTTTCAGAATACGTATAAGTTTAGTCCATATGGATTCGACCTTGGTCTTACTGAGTTATTACTACATCGCAACCCTATATTTGGGGTTGTGAACAAGTTTTTTACGCCATTATAGGGGCCTACGGCTACGTTTTTTTAAGATTAATTAGTATTAGAATTAATTTAGGATTAGGGTTAAGTTTTTATTTTTAGGTTAGAATTTTTCTGAGATTGGTTTTAGATCTAACTTCGTTTTCCGTTTTGTAGGATCCTAACATAGCAACTCCAATCTGGTCGGTATCCTCTTTCCACAACTCTCTCTTATCTTTTTTAGATTTATTGTTTTTTGTAGCTTTCTTTTTTAGTTGTTTAGTTATTTGAGGGCTGCAAGTGTTTTATGCCAAGTAGGTCCGTGATAACACTCTATGTCTTTTGAGTGAAGGAGAATTAGTCGAAAGGTTGCCTACCCATCATAGGATTAGACACCACTTGAGACCCTCTGAGTCAATAGAAGTTATGGCTGCATATCAACCTCAACACCCAGTTGAGGAAGTCTAGGATGAGAATGAGGTGCACCATGCACCCACGCCTCATACTCTACGGATTATTTACAACTGGTGGGGGTGAACACACCTTCCTGCATAATTTTTCCGGACAATGTAGGAAATATGGATATTAAGCCAAGAGTAATCTAACTCCTTTCGAAGTTCCATGGACTTGAATCTGAAAGTCCAATCTACACATGAAAGTTGATGAGATAATAGCCACTCTACACTTTCCTAATGTGTCTGAGGACACGATCAGGCTGAAACTCTTTTCCTTCTCCTTAAAAGAAAAAGCTAAGACGTAGTTGCACTCACTACGTCCACGATCTATTAGCAAACGGAACGATATGACAAGGGAGTTCATAAAGAAAAATTTCCCATACCTTAAGATGAACACCATAAGGAAGTCAATCATGAACTTCTCCTAAAAGGAAGATGAGACCTTCTTCCAATGTTGGAAACGGTTCAAGGATCTTGTCAGTTCATGCCCACAACATGGCTTTGAAACGTGGCGCATAAAAAATTTCTTCTACGATGGACTGACGTCTCCTATGTGTCAATTGGTCGAGATGATGTGTAATGGGGAATTCATGAACAAGAATGTTGATGATGTGTGGGATTACTTTGACAAACTTGCTGAAAACGCACAATCATGGGACATTTCCTAAAGACCTAGCACCACTTATAAGCCTACTCAATCAAAGGAGGGGCAAAATATATATTTTGAAATAGGAAGATGATATAAATGCTAAAGTCGCCAATCTCACAAGGAAAAATGAGGCCATATAACTTAAGAAGGAAGTGCTTATCAAATCCGATAAGGCTGCGGAAGTTGCTTGTGGTATTTGTGCTTGCAACATATATACAACTGAAAATTGCCAAATAATTCATACTTTTCAAGAGATATTGAATGAGCAATCAAATGCCATAAACAACTACCAAAGACCTTTTAGTGGACCCACCTCAAATACATATAACTCAAGTTGGAGGAACCATTCAATTTTCAATTGGAGGAACGGACAAACTGCTACTCCCCAAGGGATCCTTAACTAATTTCTGGAACAAAGGAAACCTCAGGAAGATCCGTTCTTAAAAATGTATGCAAAATCAAGAGCTTTTTAATCAAAGTATACTGCAAGCCTTTCAAGACCTTACAAAGGTCATATAAGGGCTTGAAATAAAAAAATTCAATTAGGGAGAAAGGGATCCTTCCGGCCCGGCCTCTCCCTAACCCAAAACCGCAGTAAGAAATAAGTGACCCAAGCTTTTCAAATCAGATGGAGAAAGCTAAGTCTATCACCACTCTTAGGAGTGGGAAGATCATTAACAAAACCATTCTGGCGAGGGCTGAAAAGCGTAAGGACCGAGAAGAAACTCAGAATGATAGGCCTATCAATGCCCCCACATGAGGAAGAACTATAAAAAGTGAGTAGGCCGATTGCGTCATTCCCCCAGCGGTTGATTGCACCAAAACCTCTAGCTAACTCATAAGATATTCCAGAGGTGCTGAAACAAGTGAAAGTCAACATCCCTCTGTTGGACACTGTGAAACAAATCCCCTCTTATGCCAAATTTCTGAAAGATTTATGTACAACCAAGAGACGACAGAGTATTTAAAAGAAAATTTTTTTGACAGAAAAGGTGAGTGCCATCCTTAAGCAAGATGTGCCACAAAAATATAAAGATCCTGGGAGCCCAACTATCACCTATATAATTGGGAATCACCATATTCATCATGCACTTCTTGACTTGGGAGCGAGCGTTAATTTGATTCCTTTCTCAGTATACGAACAATTGGGTCTAGGTGAATTAAAACCGGCTCACCCGAACCACATTATAACTTGCTGATAGTTCGGTTCGTGTATCGAGAGGGATGATTGAGGATGTGTTGGTTCAGGTTGATAAATTCTACTATCCAGTAGATTTTATTGTTCTGGATACTCAACCAGTCATAGATGTGAGCACTCTGATCCCCGTCATCCTTGGTCGCCCATTCCTTACTACATCCAATGCCATCATCAATTGTATGAATGGAGTTATAAATTTGTCATTTGGGAATATAACGTTGGAGCTCAATATCTTTTTCAACATGAACAAACAGTCAGAGGATGTTGATGATATCCATGACATTAATTTGATAGATTCTTTTGTTGAAGATAGAGCACTGATGACTCTATTCTTTGACCCTCTAGAGACGTGCTTGACACACTCCCCCGATTTGGATGATGGGGAGATGGATGCTTTGCTTGATGTTGTGCCTGACTTGAAGTTAACCAGTGGAGGCCACAATTTGAAATTCTGCCCAAACTGGTGTAATGCCTCTACTATCTAGCCTCAAAGCACCAAAGCTTGACCTAAAACCTTTACCCGTTGATCTTAAATATGTCTACTTAGGTCAAGATGAGACATACCCGATGGTGATTTCTTCTCACCTTGAGAAAGAACAGGAGAGTGTGCTTATTTCCACTCTCATTGAGTATAAAAGAGCCCTTGGATGGTCGATTGTGGACCTCAAGGGAATAGATCCTTTGATTTGTACTCACTGCATACATCTTGAGGATGATGCGAAAATCTCCTAACAACCATAACGTCGACTCAATCCAAATATCAAAGAGGTGGTTAAGGGAGAAGTGCTTAAGTTATTGAATGTGGGTATCATATACCCTATATTCGATAGTCAATATGTGAGTCTAACTTAGGTGGTCCCTAAGAAGTCCGGAATCACCATCGTAGCCAATGCCGACAATGAACTCGTGCCAACTAGAGTTACCACTAGTTGGAGAATGTGCATTGACTACAAAAAATACCTTCATAAGGAAGGACAGCTTTCCTTTGCCCTTTATTGACCAAATCCTGGAAAGGTTAGTCAGTCATTCTTACTACTACTTCCTTGACGGGTATTCGAGCTACAATCAAATAGAGATAGCCCTTGAAGATTAGGAGAAGATAACATTCACATGTCAATATGACACCTTTGCTTATCGAAGGATGCCATTCAGACTGTGTAATGCCCCCACCACCTTTCAACGATGCAGGATGAGTATATTTTCTGACATAGTGAGGCAATATTTAGAGGTCTTCATAGATGACTTCTCTATTTTTGGTCCATCCTTCAGTGAGCGTTTGAAAAATCTTAAAAATGTGCTAAAACGATGCGAGGAGAAGAATTTGGTTCTAAATTGGGAGAAATGTCATTTCATGGTTCCCAAGGGAATTGTGCTTAGACACATAATTTTGTCCAAGGGAATTAAGTTAGACAAGGCGAAAATTGATCTTATCTCTAACCTACCTCCACCCAAGAGCATATATGGCGTGCGATCCTTCCTAGGACACTCTAGATTCTATAGATGATTCATAAAGGACTTTAGCCACCTCTCTCATCCTTTATGTAATCTACTTCAAAAGGATGCACCATATGAGTAAATTGAGCAATGCCAAGAAGCCTTCACTAAGCCCAAAGGCATGTTGACTACCACACCTATCATGCAGCCACTCGATTGGAGCATACCTTTTGAGATTATGTGCGATGCATCTGACTATTTTATTGGGGTAGTGTTAGGCCAGATAAAAGAAAAAATGCCTTATGTGATTCATTATACAAGTATAACTCTAAATTCAGCCCAAGTGAACTACTCTACTACGGAGAAGGAACTCTTAGCCATAGTGTTCGCTTTGGACAAATTTAGGTCCTACTTGATCTGATCCAAGATCATCATTTACATTGATCATGCGACACTGAAGTACCTTCTTTATAAAAAGGATGTCAAGCCTCATTTGATAAGATAGATCCTTTTAATCCAAGAATTCGATATGGAAATATGAGACAAAAAGGTAGTAGAAAATGTAGTGGCCGACCATCTTTCAAAACTAAACCTCCCCTGTGAGAGCCATATCCTATACCGTACCGTTCCTTAGGCTTCTGCGGTTCTCCCGGTAGAATTCTGGCAACCCGCGACCTGTAATCGATGTTTGCGTGTGACTCTAAGTCGTATTCCATAAATCTAAGTCGACTCGATCTGAGACTTGTACTCTTACGACCGGGCCGTTGTCGCGGTTCCAACGTCGCGTCTCGTGTGCCGATGCGATACCCAAGCCAGGAGATGTGGGCCTACGTTTATTTTGAGGAAAATGTCATATAAAAGAATGTCTACAATGTCAAATCAATCCCATCAATCAATCAAGTACAACACCCATATCTCTCTCACTCAAAGTCAAAGCAACCCATACCTAGTCAAGTACACCCATCACTCACACTCATCCCTCTCCCTTACATCACTCCTCTCTCTCTCTCATTTCTCACTCCATTCCATGCAATCCCCAAGGAGAGAAACGTCCAAGCTATGGAGAGAAAAGAGAGGATCCTAGTGTGGCCCACTTCCTACCTTCAGATCTCCCATCCTAGCCTTCCAAGCTCCATTAACTTCCATCAAAGTTAAAGACAAGGAGCTAAGAAGTCCATGGAGCCTAGAAGAAGCAGAATCGGTAAGTGATCTAGGATTCTTACCATTGATCTTGATGATTTAAGAGCCCACATGTGGTGGGACTCATTGACTGTATGCATTGTAAGAAATGGAGAGCCCATAGTGGCAGGGTCCCTCCCCTCCATCACATTCTCTCTCTCTCTCTCTCTCTCTCTCTCTCTCTCTCTCTCTCTCTCTCTCTCTCTCTCTCTATCCCTCTCCGTCACTGTTGATGGCCCACATGACGGATGCATTATCCCCACCATACATCCATCCAACAGTTCCGTGGACCCATCCATGATGCACGTGCTTTATCCCCACTGTACATGCAGCGTGGGACCCACATGAGATATGAGCATCCAGACTGTCCATACGCTGGGGTCTGGACGGAGAGAAAACACAAATATCAGCTTCATCTTAAAGCTAGTGGGTCCCACACGTGTGGACCCACCTGATGCGTGCGTGATATCCATGCCATCCATCACGGTGGAGCCCACTTTGATATGTGTTTTGTATCCTTGTTGTCCGTCAAACGAACGTCTAGGAAGGGCAGTAAATAAACATAATATTAATAATATTAATAATAAAATAACATTCTGGTGGGACCCACCTGCTATAAAAACGGGTTGGCTAGTGTACCGCACTTAGCTGTATAGCTGATGTATTTATGTCAGTAAGCGTGGGACCCACTCCACACATGTTGCACGTGTGGAGGTGGGACCCACCTTGATGTGTGTCTTTTATATCGTAACTGTCCGTCTGTTTGGGGGACGTGGACCTCACCATTATGATGTATATGTTTTGAATCCCCATCGTCCATCTTGATGGTGTGGTGTGGGGCGCACTGTAATGTATGTGCTTCTCCACCCCGTCCATGCACCTGGCAGCTCATGGGGCCCACCCACTTGTGCCGCATGTGTGGGATGGGATGTAACGCCCCATGTTTTCAGGACTCAAGTATTTAACCCGTTTCCCAAAACCCCGAGTGTTAGCTTATAAAATCCAATGTAAATTTGAATTGTTTATCATTAATTAAAGTTAATGGCAACGAAGCTAGAATAAACCATGCATTAAATAAAAACATTCTGATCATCACCAAATTTCCAAATGTGGCGCCCATACAGGACTTATACAATCTCAAATAACAAAGTTCAGGTAAGTAAAAACATGAGTCTATCAACTATTAGTGGAGATCAACGTGGGCTGCAAGGACCCCGCCTAGCTCCCTAGCTACCCGATCTGCTCCAACAACCTAGTGAGCAGCATCGGCTTGCCCTATACCTGCATCAACTATTACGGTTTGATAACATCAATGGCTATCGCAGTGAGGAGCACCCTCTAAGATTACGCACTCATAATTCATAATGTAGAATAGATAGCAAGTCATGAGGACAAATATAATAAACAGGGAAATTCATAATTATGATCACATACTGAAAAATTAAGCCAATTAGCAGAATCTCATCATAAGAAAAATATAATAGCAATCACAATATAAAGGATATATGTTCAGATAATGAAATAATCAGCCATACGATTTTCTATTACACCCAAAATTACATTGTACATGAACACAACAAGATGGCTAGGAAATCGCTAAGCGAACACCCGCTCCACCTAGAGACCATGGTACAAGTGAAATCCATAAGGTGAATAGAAAATCAACATTTAAACCTCTACTTCACTCAAGAATCATATCTTACATGAACTCCGCAAGATGGCTAGGAAATCGCTAAGTGAATACCCAGTCCACCTAGAAATCATGGTACGACTGAACTCCACAAATGAAGAGAGAACAACGCACAACGTCTACTTCACTCGAAAGTCGTATCGTACGTGAACTCCGCAAGATGGCTAGGAAATTGCTAAGCGAACACTCGCGCCACCCAAAAATCATGGTACAACTAAATATCACAAGGGGAAGAAACAAGCAACATATAAGCTCTAGACCACCCAAAAATTAAATCATACGTGAACACCACAAGATGGCTGGGAAATCGCTAAGCGAACACCCGCTCCACCCGAAAATTATGGTACGACTGAACACCGTAAGATGGCTAGAAAAAAACCAACATGTAAACTCTAGACCACCCGAAAATCGTATCGTATGTGAACTCCGTAAGATGGCTAGAAAATCGCCAAGCGAACACCCGCTCTACCCGGAAATCACAATACGACCGAACACCATGAGATGGCTAGGAAACAACAAGATATGAGAATATAACCATCAAGCCACAAAAGAACACCAACGACCCATCAGAGCCACGAAGGGCAAATAAACGATCCAAGCCACGTAGGGTAAATATGCGGTCCAAGACATGTAAGGATGCGCATTCAAGTCGCGTAAGTCAAATATGGACCGTAAGGTGGTGTGTCCATGACAGGTCTCATTCATTACATCACTCGATCACAAACGACAGGCATACAGTTAATTTACAATGTATGACTAAAGATAGCATCAAATCATTTATACATGTTATAATTAAAGAGAGATGTATACCATTTAATACAACAATTTAGTTTATTCAATAGTAAGATAAGTAATTTCAATCAAAGGAATTATGCCATCATCTATATTCAGATTGATGAAATTAAGTGGGAAGCTCGAAGGGTGAGTCCTCACCTTTGAGTAGAGGTTTCAAGGTTCCTAATGTTCAGAGGAAGGTTCCAATCTCTCAAACGTGTTGATTCCCAACACAACTTGGCCTAATTATAAGATTCTAGAGCAGTGTTAAAATTCCTACAACCCACAAGAAGATCTAAGAATAAATTATTTTAATTCAAGACAATATTAGAACCTTAAAACGAAGGAATTAGGCATACCTTGGTAAACTGAGTTAAGTCGACTCAATTGGCCCGCCTCGTATTGAACCAACTCAACCCGAACTGGGTTAACTCAACTCCACACGCATAGATCCGTCGAGTCAGCCCGACAGCTCAACCGAGTCGACTCGGCATGCACAACAACTA
Source organism: Magnolia officinalis (assembly GCA_021015155.1). Classification (NCBI taxonomy): domain Eukaryota; kingdom Viridiplantae; phylum Streptophyta; class Magnoliopsida; order Magnoliales; family Magnoliaceae; genus Magnolia; species Magnolia officinalis. Next base: position 22,158,210 of record JAJHSJ010000011.1, read on the forward strand.
CCCTATCTCTCTCTCTCCTCTTCTCCTTTCTTCCTTACTTTTCTTATGCTTTTTCTTTTCTTTTCACTAGAGTGTCTAGAACTATCTAGACTAGACCCAAACTCATTTGACTCGGCTGGACTCGGTTTCAGCCGAGTCGACTCGACAACCACCAAGTCCCAACTCTCTCTCTATCTTCTTTCTTCCTCCTTTCCTGATCTAACACCAGCCTAAAGCCTGGACCAAGTCCAACCCAATTCGGACTTAGTACCCACAGTCAACAACGGGCTTGAAGAGATCAGATCTGTAACATCCCGAAAAATCGGGGGTCGAGCATAAACTCAACACCCGAGTTCCAGAACATCACTTATGCAACATAGATAATGATGATTAAATGTTGTTTGCATTAGTGTATTGAACATGAGTGAGATTAAGCCAAAACAGCATATCATACTCCAGAGACAGTTAAATTGCAAGCAAAAGACTAAGATAAATATATAAAATATAAAACAGTGGTGAGTCTCCAGAGTGTGATAAAGTTACCAGGTTAAATAATTACAAGTACAGTTCTAAAATATACCAAATGTGAGGAAGTGTAATGTCTCTTATCCCAAGTACCATAGCCCCGTCAATACAATACCAGGTCTTCATAGACCTGCCAGAGAGTCACAGATAGGAGAACTCCTCCTCGTCAACATAGTAGTGGTCCGGCTCTGCTTCATAAGCATCGCCATCACCTGTGACTCAACAATCTGGTTGGTATGTACAACACCGTCCTGTAACGTGGGAGTGAGTGATCAACTCAGTGGAACAGTAAAGCATAGGTTAACATGTTATCAATTCAGTCAAGCAGTAATGATAAAGCAGTAAAATTAAATAATCTTAACTAATCTTATTAAATGCAAGTATGAAATGACATGATGAATGCCCTTGCCAAACCACCCTCATGCGACATCATCTTACATTCGCGGATGCATACCTCCCTCAGTGCTCCACATCTACTAGGCACATGCGGTGCGACGATGAGCATGATTACCGAGTAGCTATTAGTCCATTTCAACCAGCAGTATTGGGAAACTAAGGTACCTCCCTTGTATCATTCCCGAACATGATCCATCTAGGGTCGTCAATCCTAGTTAATCTCATACGAAAAATGTTTCTAGGTCACTGCAGAGGCTGTCAGGGCTGTTACACGGAATCGTTACACCACTCCCCCATCACCTCTTTAACGATTCATCACTATACAGATACAAGCCTAGCTCATACTCTATACACTGCAGCTAAGCTCGTCGCCTCACCGCAAATTCAGAGTATGCTCAAGGTCACTACAAAGGGCTGTTACACGGAATCGTTGCGCCACTCCCCCATCACCTTATCAATGTAGGCCGACAGCACGAATATAGTGTCCCATACCACCATAATCAGCTCATGAGTCTGGTTGCTCACTGGTCACTACGGGGAGGCACGTGGCCCCAGCGTAGGCCGACAGCTCGACCACGGTGTCCCATACCACCATGCCCGGATCATGAGTCTTAGCGGATCGGGGTACCATGGTTAAAAGGGATTTCACTGGTAAGTTTGGTACCCTAGGTTCAAGCAGTAGCGTACAAACATGGTGAACATACATTAGACAGTTTGGGTTACTTGACGAGCTCGGCTAGCTCGAGCGCACAACAAGTTGAACGACATGAAGTGCATAAGCACTTCGCGTGGCCAACCACTATTGCCAACCGAAGTACGACTCGAGTTCGTCGAACACATCTCACGCGGCAAATGAATCACAGCCACGAATTCAATTCTGGTACCGATTGTCTGGACTATAATCATAGCCCCAAACACAATCAATTGCATACAGATAGAGTAGTAGTGGATCAAGATTCAACTCATACAATCAAGGTCAGGTATTATCCGTTTAGGGCTGTCAGGCTGTTGCACGAAATCGTTACACCGCTCCCCCATCACCCATGATGGATCATACAACATAAACATAAATTTAAACATACGCATTACATAAACAAAATCATACAATCAGTTGAGCATGTTACAAAGCATGTTATAAAGCACTATATAAACAAGAATACAAACACATATATTTTATAAGTAAACAGTTAAAGTAAATAACCACATGGAGGAAATCATACACAGCTTTAAGGTAGTTGAGAATCCCATCTCAACACCTACCTAAGGCACCATCCTCCAAACACATGCCCTCACAAGCATTTTCACAAACACTTAGAATACACTATTACAACATACATAGTGTATTAGTAAAACATGTACTAGGGCGAATCCTTTCGCCAATCAAGTATTTTACACATATATAATATGTTTATATAGCAAATAGTCATGGCAAACACATCTCCAAAATATGTACATATACGGTATTTTCTACAATACATTATTTCTACATACATAGTGTATATTAGCAAAACATGTATTAGGGCGAATCCTTTCACCAAACAAGTATTTTATCCATACATCATATGTTCATACAACAAATAATCATGGCAAACACATTTGCAAAATATATACGTATACGGTATTTTCTACGAATACCTAGAATATGTAAAATTCCATATTCTTCATCTTTAATCTAAACAGAAAACAGACAGCACTTTGTACATGTGCAATTGCATGCAGATCATGAATCTATCATTATCTGACATTGAAAGCGTTGAAAACCATAACCTATACACCTAAAGTCTGCAACTTTTGTCGTAGAATCGTAACGGAGACGATAGGTTTGCTAAGCATTCGTATACGGGTGTTTGGCAACCTATAGAACGGAATAGGTTAGCTACTTCATAACCTACAACTATCAAAACTCCAAATCAGTTTAGGGTTAGGGTTTCTTACCTAGAAACGGAGCTGGAATCGCCAGGAAAGCGATTATAATAGGGTGGTTGTGCTTGCATAACGGCAGGGAAAACATGGCAGGGAGATTCTCTCACATCTCCCACACTTTCTCTCTCTTTTCTCTCTCTCTCTCTCTCAAATTCGTATGGTTGTGAGAGAGAGAGTTCTAAGGTCCTTATATAGTATAAAAAGTCTCCAAAATAGACTTATGGTCAAGGTATACTTGGGTTTTGTCCAAAGGGCATCTATTTCAACTCAACGGAGCATTTCTGGAGCCCCCCTTGAGCCAAAGGTCGGACTTAAGCTCACAGACATTGGATCCATGTGGAGTTACGTTTTCAGTCCAATCGGGTTCCCAGATCACACGTGGCGGACTAGTTTCAGTTCAACGGTCAGTGGGTCTCGATCAGAGATTCTGAGTACAGTGACACGTGTATGAAATTTTTCCTAATCCGAGGGTGTAATTTAGTCTGATTCTGACGCTCAAGTTGCTTAATACTGACTCGCAAGCGACAAGTCTCAGATCACTATTCAAGATATTTATTTTTATAAAGAAACAAGTGTTTTCACACTCCCTCTCTCCGGACTTAAGCGAACAGCCGTAGGACACTGGCTGGGTTTGATTTTCGAGATGGTTGTCAAGCCCAACGAGGCGGTCCTAAGTCCTTAACCTCGTATTATTCGGACTCCCGATGTGTGGTCTAGAACTGATACGGAGTTTCGAGATGCTCCCGAGAGCAGCCGGGTAATGAGATTGATCCTAGATTTTAGGGTAACCTAGCGTCAATGATTTTACAAGTTTTTGGTCTTGCAGATCGTATTTAAAGTGATTGGTACTAATTTCACAGGTACTCTAATTTCACACTAGCTAATTCTCGCATAATTTCTAAAGGATTTAGTCCTGGGTGATTTCAGTCTGAGGTGGTACCTGAGCCTTTGTAGTTCGTATATAAAGTGATCCAAGTTATACTACTTAGCTAGTTTAAGTTAGTGTCTAGGATGAAAGTACTTAGAAAGATTGAAGAGCAAGGTGGTGAAGGATGGGATTTGTGAAAGAAATGGGTTCACAGGCGATTTTAACCTTTGGGACAAAGTTTTGAGAAGTTGATAAGGTGTTAGGATCGACCCATTGCCTAAGGTCGTCTAATCCCAGGTTGGCAAAAATCTGGGGTGTTACAATCTACCCCCCTCAAAACAAAATTTCATCCCCGAAATTGGCTAAGGGTAATAAAGAAAGATTTAATTATTTCTTTTGCCTAAGTTTTATTGATTTCGAGTTTCTACGCGTGGTAGGGTATATACAAGCCTGGTTCATTTTAGTCTACCCCCCTTAAAACTTATTTCTTTATCCGTTTCTCATACCCTAATGGTTTGCTATAATTTATTTCTTTACCTATTTGGAGTCTCGACGACAATTCCCAACAAGTTAGAGCAAGATAGTTGTTTTCATTGTTTGACCAACACGGAGAGACGTTTATAGTGGGCTTGATCCCTATACATCGATCATCTACCGAGCTAGGGTAGAAAGCTCATCGTATCCCTTCCAAATCCTGAAGGATCCTGGTCTTCTGCTCGGCTAAGCAGTGAGTTCGTTGGTAGTCCCTCGGGATTGAGAATTGGGTCAAGTCGCGAATGCTTCGCAGTTGTATATTTTAGTAACTCCGTAGTCCGATCGCTCTAAAAGCGTAGGGAATGTCCATCATTGAAAGGTTCAAATGTCCTATTTCTTGGGTTGCCCATTGGTCTAAGAGAGTCCTTGTTATTATCTATGTCCAAGGAAATGGTGAATCAAATCTTACTAGATCATCCTAAAATGGTTTCTCATAGTAGAATTTACTAGGGCTTCTATAATGTTCGTATTCAATGAGCACAGTTTCGATCCTGGGCCAGTGGGGTAGGGTCCACCACGCTTCTGCTGCGCCACCTAGATCAAAGAGGTGTATTAGGTGACCTAACTAGAGTGGGTTCACAATATTCTACCCCCCTTAAAAACTTAATTTCCTAAGGCTCAAGAATCTATGTCTCGCTCCGTATGTCAAAACGAGGTAAAATTTTAAACCTATCTTTGGTATGGAATGGGAAATACATTGGTCTGCCTTTCATCGACGATGTGTACTATGGCATTGATACCTATGGTCATAGAAAGCTAAAGATGATGGGTATTGTGGTTGATTTCAGGGGCAGGTGTGAGTTTGAAGCAAGATGCCTAATTCTACCAAGGAGTTTTGTCACGGTCCAGACTTATCCTATTTAATCATGTCTAACTTAACACGCAGGTTATCTTTCTACGTTCATATGCACAAAATGTATGCCGACATGACATGTAATTTGGGACATAATTCCTAACTATTTGTTGTCCATTTGGGTAATTCCTTGGGCCTAAAAGACAAAGTCGCTATCGGTTATATACTCCTAATACTTCTCAAAGACGAAGTTATAAACTTTTGGTTGCAAGTGGTTCGGCCAACACGGAAGAAATGTTGTGTAGTGGGTCTGAGTCGGATACATGGACCTTCTGCCTAGCTAGGACAGAAAATTGTAATATCATTTCTTAATCCTAGTCGATCACGATCTTCTGCTTGATTAGAGCATAGGGTCCATTGGTCACTACCAGGATTGAGAATTCGATCCAAACCGCAAATACCTCGCTTATATGTAGTTTCTCTGTTCCGTGTTCCTGATTGTACTGAGTCCTTGAGAAGGCAATTCTAAGGGATGCATTGATTTGATCTAACATTAAATCCAAAGGATATATAAGTTTCCTTTAAGCGTGACTAGTTTTTACGTTAAACAACTTTCCTAGGAGTTATCAAAGAAGCTTATGAGTATTAAGGGGATTCAACGAAAGAACGGGGTCTCGCTTCAACCTACTTAAGCTGACTAACTAAATCTATCTTTCAAGTATCTTAGCATAATGAATCCTTTACATTCTTTAGTGCCTAGTCATAACGTATGAGTAGCGTAATCCCCTACTTGTAATCCAAAGTCTATGCTTATACGCTAAATGATTTTTACCTCATTTTTAATAAAGGAAATTGTTTGTTTGTTTGTTTGGAATTGAGTTGCCCGAACTTGAATGTGGCTACGCTCGAGCACTTCACATATGCTCAAACCAACTAAGGGAGTTCTAGAGTTCACGTTCTTAATTTGTTGGATTTCCTATACTGTCAGGTCTGTCGAAGCACCGCTCTAGGTCCAAAACTCCAAGGGTCTATTTGGCCAGTGGTCTTAAGTCGTACTGAATGGGACTGCATTACTAACCCTACCTCAGGATTGAGAATGACATGTTTAGTAGGAGGGTGGGTGGGGATTAAAATTAATGATATAGGCTTTGGAAAATGAGTCTTGTGTTAGGAAGTGTGAGATGGGATTTCCAAATCCCAGGATAATGAATTTCTAAGTGTACTTGGAAAGGGAATTTCAGAATTTACTTTTAATTGCATACACTCCAAACATGATATTAGAAAACATGGGATACACTCAATCTAGGGACCATACCTTACACATACCTTCATTGTTACCTTTACAATTTTATCCACCTTAAACTCACCTAATGCAATTTGGCCGAACGGGCCCTAAACGTCGTCAAACATCAACATGAAAACAAAAACATCCAAAGACGGTAACCATGCAAACTACAAACAACACTATGGATAGCTAGACATCCTCGAAAGTGGTTGTACCAAGCTCGGATAGAGCCATGGAAAATGAGGATAAGGGGAAATGGGGCTGGAGTTTTTGGTTCTCCACAAACTTGAGCCTCAACAGGGTTTGTAAAGGCCCAAACTGACAGAGATTGAAGGAGGAAAATGAATATATGGGATGGGTTGAGAGTTACCCGAATTTGATCTCCAAATGAGGCATGTAAGTGATCAAATGAGAGAGAATGGAGAGGATAGGGGGTAGGTTATGTTGTAAACGTTGGAGGAGGATGAGTTGGGCAGGAAATGGTGAAATGAGTGATTAGAGGGAAGGTTTGAGAGGGAAAACAATAAGTTGAAAAGAGAAAAGGGGCTTGGAGGGGCATTTAAGAGAGAGGGGGGGTAAAACGACGCAAAATAGGGGTCCCCCCGCAATTTCGCACGCACCACACAAGCCCATGGGTTGGGCTGACCGTGACCAGACCCGGCCCGACCAGAGCGGCCAAGTTTGACCACGGTCAACCGCAGTGACCGCGGTTCTTTCGTGGTCCAAAGGGCCGGGCGCTGC
>JAJHSJ010000011.1:22165353-22221087 GCA_021015155.1 Magnolia officinalis
CATACAATACAAAATTCGGTAACATGTACACATATCCTTCACACAAAATCACTATGATTTACACTAGGCACGATAATCGGCCACCTAGAGGTAATGGTCTGCACTTATTGTCGACCGGAATCTCTTGTGGTCGCTCTAGGGTCGTCTGGTCCGCAAACTTGACGTGTCGGGACCCTGTGTCACATGAACTTCGTGTCATTACACATGCATGCGACCCTAGCTTAAGAAAAACAGAGGAGAGCTCGAATTTGTTACCTTAGATCAGCCACACCTTGTCTCTACGGAGGTAGGACCGTGGTTCCAGGCGAATGATGGAGGTTGGAGTGTGGAAATTCTAATTTTGTAAGCCCCGTATCCTAGACCGTACCATTCCATAAACTTTCGCGGTCTGCCCGGTCGAATTTCGACAACCTTCGACCCTTAACCGGCATTTACGCGCAACCCTGCATCACACACCGTCAGCCTGAATTGACTCAAACCGAGAATTGTACCCTTGCAGTCGCTCTGTCGTCGCGGTTTCGATGCCGCGTCTCACTCGCCGATCTGATACCCTGGTCAGGAGATGTGGGTCTGCGCTAGGTACGAGGAAAACGCCGCGCGTGCGAATTTCAAGCGAATCTCTACGATATGTCACATCAATCAATCAACCAATCAATCCCATCATGTCAAGTACACATCACCTCTCACCCTTCCCCAAGCAACCCCTAAAGTCAAAAGTTTCTTACAAGCCCATACCTTTCTTACACCATTTACCACAAAAGTCAAAAAGTTATTACACCCATCACTCACCACATCAACACATCCATTACTCCATCACCCATCTCTCTCTCCCTTTACAAACCTCTCTCTCTCACTTTTCAAACCACTTTCTAAGCAAGAGAAACCCCATACGTCCAAGCCTCTCTAAGCTCTCCCAAGCAACAAATGTGGCCCCACATTCCCATCCCCTCATCTCTCATCTCAACCATCCAAACTCCATCCCCTCCGTTAGGATCGAAGCTAAGGTGCAATGGAAGCCTAGGGAGCAAGAAGGAACGGTGGGTGATCTTGGATCTCCACTTATTTTCATGTTTTGTGATTTAAGGGCCCACTTGTGGTGGGACCCACCTTGATGTAGGCCTTGTATCAAAGAGGGGCCCATAGTGGCGGGGCCCCTCCATCCTTGCCGATGTCTCTTTCTCTCTCTCTCTCTCCATGATCATGGCCCACTTATGATGTGTGTATTTCATCCATGCCATCTACCGGTGGACCCCATCTATGTGGGACACACCATGATGTTTATATGCCATCCCAACCGTCCATAGGGGGGCCCACCTTAAGGTGGCTAACGTGGGGGTGGTTGCCAGTGAAGTGTGATCTGACGTGGGCCCACCCAGCTCCATAACTCAGGTGGCAGACCGAGTGCAAGATGCCTCGTTTCAACGCTGAAGGTCTTGGTATCGATCCCTGTGGAGGTGGCTAACATGGAGTACGTGTACCAACATGGATGTCGACCACACAGCAGCGTGGTTATTTTTTTTTGGGTTTTTGGGTTGGTCATGTGTACAGGATCCACCTTGATGTGTACAGAAAATCCATGCCGTCCATCCTATCCATCGGCTCATTTTAGGCGTTGAGCTGAAAAATGAGGCCAGTCCTATTCTTCGGTGGGCCATAGCATGGAAAACAGTGTTTCCACCCTTGAAATCTTCCCTGATGTCCCTATGCACCTAAATACCTTGAATATTGGGCTCATATAGCCTGTCATGAGCCGTGGAATCCAACGGTTGGGTCGAATTTCTCTGATGTGGGCCCCACCTGTGAAAAACCACAGGAAAATAATATTTCAAAAAAAAAAAGAAATACAGCAGCAACTGCTGCTATCAGAAGGCAGTAGGCGCTGCCTGCGCACTGGCGGACGGGTGGACCCACAGCCCAGCCGTGGGCCCCACCGTGATGTGAGTTGGGTGATCCACATCGTGCATCTGGTGGGCCTCCTTTTGGGCGATGGGCCCTCCGAAAATAAGCTCCATCCGGTACTCAGGTGGCCAACACGGTAGGAAACAGTGAGGTTGAGCGCCTGCCATTGGAACCCTTTGGGCGTCCAGAAGTTCTGGATCATTCTGAAATTTGTTTTTCCTCTTCACCAGGTCCGTGGGACCCATTCACACCGTCCCTCCACTGGGTTGGCCACGTCACCACGTGCGTGTTGTGCATCGTCCTTCGGTGGGACCCACCCCACGTGTGGGGCCCTCCTTGATGCACGTAACTATCCAGGCCGTGGATGGCCTGGACATTGCATGGCCTGGACATTGCTGTTTTATATAATATAATATATATAGTATATATATTATATGTTATATATATATATATATATATATAATATATATATATATATATATGAGATGGTGGGCCCTACGTGAGACCACCCTCCCTTTAAATGCTTAAAGCTGCACAAAACGCTAGGTTTATATATATATATATAATATATTATATATATATATATATATATATATATAGATATATACACACACACATTATATAATATGTATGTGTTGTATCATGTCGTCCAACCATTTGTGACCCACCATGATGGCTGTTTGGGTGGTGGGACCCACTAGATGCATGTGTTGTATCCATGCCGATCAACTATTTGTGAGATTACTGTACGGCACAGGAAAAAGAATGATGACAGATCTAAAGTTTAGGTGGACCCCACCATTTAAATAGTAGATAGTGACATCCACTGTTCAAAACTTCTAAGGCCCATGGTGATGCATTGAATCGGCCCATTTGTTTTGACCCATTTAAATCGGCCCATTGATTCGGCCCAGTTGGTTAGGCCCGATGTGATGTACATGAGGCCCATATGATTAGGCCCATCTTGATGTAGTTAGGGCCCATCCATTGAGGCCCACCTGATATACATAAGGCTCATGTTATGATGCCCATTTGTTGTATCTAAGGCCCATGGGTCGAGGCCCAATTGGATGTACATAAGTCCATTACAATGTATGACTCTACCATGGTTTGTGTAATGATGTTATGACATCCATGCCTTGGGAGCAATGTTGGTTTGACGTCGACATTTTAAGAATAATGTTGGTTAAATGTCCGCATTATGATTCTCCTAGGGCCCATTGTTAGGCCCATACTTGTAGGCCGACTAGGCCCATCTTCGTTATGAACAACATCTATTCCATATAATATGTTTAGTATAGTTTCATGATTCATGATCATACGTATCATATGTATGCTTGATATAAGAAGTGATTGATCATAGCATATGCCTTCGGGCAGATTGTTTAGGGGCTCCCGGATATGCGGTGTTGCCCCTACATGAGTGCACGATACGCGCAGGATTGTTGCATGACTGTATATTGTGATTCATGCATTCGCATTGTTGAATATGGTACTGTACGCCCTAGCGACATTAAGGCCGTAGCTCCACAGGCGTATCGTGGCTGGTAGGATTAGATACCGAAAATCTTGTTCTATATGGGGTGTTATAGATATCTCTGGGTGAAAGTCCCTAAACCCTTATGGTACCAAGAGGTTGCTCCAACGTCTAGACCGAGTGGGTGCATGAGCGCCGTTTGCCGATTACCAGAAAGTCGCGCTTTCTACTGTGTCGTAGTCAGTTGGAAGGGGGTGCGGCCTTACCCGCCCGATAGGAGGGGGCAAAGCTAGGCTGAGTTTGACCAGCTCGAGGAATGGGTCCGCTACCGACGAGCCGAGCCTGATATTGGTAGGCGGGTAGTGAGGTCTCTTCCACTTACCTTATTGCGCACGATGGGGCGACAATCTGGTTTAGAGTGTACTAGACCCCTGTGATATTCCAGATTTGAGTTGTTTTGATATGTGAATATAGATGAGGATTTGTATGCTTGAGTTGCATCTCACACCGCATGGCCTTGGTATGGCCGACATCATTCATGCCTTGCATCGCATAGCCTTGGTACGGCTAGTGGTATTCATGGATTCATCAGCATGTTCTGCATTACTTTGATACTGCATATCTGCATTACTACCTTGCGCACACACTTCCACCACCCTCTAAGCTTTCTATAAGCTTATGGCACCACTGTTGCGTGCAGGTGACGTTGGGACGCAGTATCCCTGAGGCCAGGAGCGCCCGAGCAGATCAGATCTTGGAGATTCTTGTCTATCCATCATTGTATTTCCCTTTTGCTCATTGTACTTATAAAGTTTTTGATCATAGTGGAAATGTGATGGAGTTTTTGGTTGTTGTTTGTGGGTTATGCCTTTGGTTATGCTTACTACGAATCAAACTGATGTTGAAAATCTTCCTTGTAGCATCCCAGGATCGGAACCTGGAGAATGGGTGCTGGGAGCCGAGAATGGGGTTCTACAGAGGCTGTCGGCGCCAGGTTCGGCGATCGGGAATTTTGTGAGCCCGGTTTTCGAGTTTAGGGAGTGACAAATTTCCTAGCTCCATTCACTCTCACAACCTCCTTCTCTCTCACTCTCTCTCTCTCTCCCTATGCTGGAAATTACTTTGGGAATGAGGGAGAGAGGGGGTTCAGAAGGGTTTTATACCCTAGATTTTAAATCAGTTGGCCCTGAGTTCTATAAATTCCTTCAAATGGCCCTGTGGGACCCATTTCTGACTGTTGGGGCTGCCCTGATAGCCCCCTGGAACATCTGATTTATGGGATAGGTGCCCCATGGCTCGATGAAGGGTTGTGCAAAGTTTGACGGCAAACCGATTTTATCGTAAGGATCCGATTTGCGATTAACGGTCACTATTTCTCGATCGGGGGTCAGATTGTAGGGAAATATCTTCAACTTATGGTGCAAATTTGGGTGAAATTCGATGGCTGAAATGTCCTAATTTATTGTCCTAAGTGGCGGGGCCATTTGTTTTAAAATTCAGATTTTTGGTTAATACTTAAGAGAGTTGCATTTTACAAGTGTCGACTGGACGACGCTAATTGTCTATTTCTAGGCGTCGTTTGAGTCCATTTCCCGTGATGGACCACAAGCCCAATGAGATGGACATTACTATATAATTTTGGAACTAGCGGCCCACTAACGAATGACCTAGAGCTTGTTCGGGTAATCGGGGCACTTCTGGAATAAATTGGGTAGGGAGATTTCTTGGGCGCAGTGGTTGAGGTATGGAAGTTCACAGTATGCAGGGCCTATTCGAAATTAACGAAAATGGTGATTCGATTATGATCACTCTAAACCGTCGATTTTAGGCTAAAAGAGTAACTGAGTTGATTTGGTTTATTAATTGAGGTCCAGGCCATAGCTGACTCGGCTTTGGGTAGATCTTTAATTTAGTTACGGTTGTTTGATTAGTCAGTGGCAGGTCAGTTAGATTGGGCCCTATGTGAACAAATCATGGGGTTAAACTCGATGTTTAAGTGATCGGTTGGATTCATTGATTTTATACAGTGGATCAATTTTATTTGTATGGTTCTTTATCAGTACTAGCCTCGTATAAGCCCATCTCAAGTGTCAAGGGTCAGTAAGTGACGACGTGGCTAGTTTTTAATATATATATATATATATATATATATATATATATATATATATATATATATATATATATATATATATATATATATATATATATATATATTTCAATCCAAAATAGCGAAAATTCGGGGTGTTACATGGACGGTTTGGATCTCCTATTTGGATGATCATGGTAGGCCACGTACGTCGCAAACGGACGTTGTCCATTCGAACTGGGCTCGAGCGCGAATTCGTAAAGAGAAAGAGGAGTTTTCTCTTCGGGACAGCCTGGTCAAATGCTCTTTGACGGCGTGGTACATTGCAAGTGCACACCCACTACGGTGCACATACATCACATGTGAGGTCCACAATGGTGCCCTGCGCAATCCACACCATCCATTATGTTTCATGGGCTTAACTAGGCAAATTTTGACCAGAGATGTGGCAAATCCAATGTGTAGGTGGGCCATACTAACTGTTTCACAACCTTTACGTGTCGATTACACCGATCCGGCGGTCAAATTAATTCCAATCTAACCATCAATGGTTAGAAGGTACTGAGAATCCTTTGTGTGTTCAAGTCTGCATATTCTACGTGTTAGCAATATCATTATCACCATAAGAACCTTTATTATCATTCTTATTTTTATTTTTATATTATTTTTATGTGTGCATACGTAGATATTGTATTTATTTCTTGTTTATTAATAATATTATTATTATCTTGTATGGCCTGCCTTTGATTTAAGTCGTCAATGAATTGAATCATGCCCTAGTGAGCCATATATCCAATCCCGGGCACATCTACTACTTAAGCGGTCTTACAGTCGATTTTATAATTCGATGGTCAAATTAGGGAAATCAATCGTTAGATCGATCAATGGAACGTTGTGATCAATTTGTAGTGTATCTAAAGAGTCCTAGTGCAAATGTATGGTCTACCTAGTGTTACTAATCAATGGCTTTGTTTGTCTCTGTCATGGTTCAATGACTGTCCAGGTATTGACGAATAGTTGGATGGCTCGATGAATGGACGAAGATATCTCATATTGACCTGATTAGGCTAGGGTGTAGGTGAATATTCCATTAAGTTAGATTACACGATAACGCCCGAGTATTGAAAAGTATGGGGTGTTACAATCTACCCCCTTAAAGAGAATTTTGTCCCTGAAATTCACATTCCTACCTTACAATTCATTTTTCCATGCCTTTAAGGATTCACCACTTTTCCTATGAAAAATGTTTGTTTGCACAAGTGTTCCATCTAAATACTATGACTGGGGTGGTGACAATCTACCACCCTTAAAGAAGAATCTTGCCCTCAAGATTTTAATAACATATATCTCAATTATCAACACCGTCCTAATGGTGTACCCTATATCGCATCTGTCTAGGTGTGCTATCACAACTTAGATTTAAACAAGCTATAGGTAAATTTTGCTAAACTTTCATACCTCTATTTTAACAAATTTTACCTAAGTGTGAAAACCCAACAAGCTATATACAGATCTACCACAACCCTTAAGTCTTTAGTCTAGCAGGACAACCATGGTGTTTAAGTTCCACTAAAGGTTACAAATCATTCTAGTATTAACCAAAACTAGCAAATTATTTAAATTCCTACCAACATCAGGATTTCCTATAGTATTCACTAAGATTACAAGTTCATCTAAGTGAATACTAATAATAATATTGTATCTTTCTCTTTATTTTCTTTTACTTTTATTGATAGTTCCCCATTGTCTAAGGTACGATGCAATTTTCCATTTTCAGTGTCCAAGATAACACGAATAGATAGCTGTAGTAGGTTTGAGCCTGATACGTCGATCATCTACTTGCGCAATACAGAGGATCTACTAGTATCATTTTCCAATCCTGATAAGTCTCGATCTTCTGCTTGATCAGGGCATTGAGATCATCCAGATTTGCTGAGATATAAAACTTGGGTCAAACTGCGTACACATCGCGTAAATATGTTTCCTTCAGTCTGTGATTTGATTGTTCTAGACTCTTGGGAATTATCATGTGATCATCTATTTTCACAACGGATAAGACTATGTGACCCATTATGCTTCCAATGTGCGCTCTGACTATCTAAGTACTATGCATAAATTTCAGGATCAGAGTTCCTATATAATATTTTAGTTTGAAAGTTATTAAACTTATCCAAATTCTCAAATCTAGCCTTAATATGTTCAGTCTAGGGTTCAAATTTATCCAAATTTTCATAGCTTTTGTCTCTAGTCAATCTAAGCATTGGAAATTGTGGGCGATATCACGTCGAACTAAAGAGATGCATTAGGGAATTCAATTTACAACTAATAATGTAATTCTTAAGTTTAGCGAGTGTTTAAACTTAGTTAAAGGTACAATATGGTGGGTAAGGAATTTCCTATAATGCCTAAGTCTGTTTCATTTACTAAATATTGTGACAATGTTAATTTTATTTTCGGATAATTTTAGAGAGGTACGAATTTCTAGATTCCTAAAATTATTCTTTAGGAGTCAAGTCTAAGGAACGTTCTTGCTAGGTCTTATTGATATCATAGTGGGTATTTGTCCTCCCAAGATACCAAGGTTTAGTTTTTAAGTTCGATCGACTAACCTAAAAATTTCAAAGGATCCTAAGTTCATTTCTAAGTTCTATAGTTATCCAAATAATAATAATAATAATAATTATTATTATTATTATTATTATTATTATTACTATTATTTAAGGAGCCTAACATTTGAGTTTCTATATTCTCATTTCCTCCCAATTCTAAGGGATTTCTACATAAGTTAAGGTCCAAAGGTCTAACCTAAAAATTTCAAGGGAGCCTAAAGTTTGAAGTCTCTATGTTTTCAATTTTCCGTTATTGTAAGGGAATTTCACGCAAGTTTGAATGAATATTCTAATAATTTCTAAGGGGACCTAAGTTTGGGTTTCTACATTCTCAAAATTTCCCTAAGTCTAGAGGAGATTCACATAAGTTCAAATCTCTAATTTCAAACATCTTAATTTGAGACATTCAAGGTTTGTATAAGATCATTTCCCAAGGCCTGGTTTGTCCAAACTATGCTCTGATACCAACTGTAACGCCCCGAGTTTTCGGAACCCGAGTATATGACTCGTTTTCCAAAAACCTGAGTGTTAACCAAAGGATGATTCTGGCGAGGAAAGTGGAGGTGGAGGAGGGGGTCACTATTATAGACAAGGTTTCTCTAGTTACACTCCACAAAGGCATTCATCATACAGAGGTTATTGAATTAATGAAAGTTTTATTTGTCTATATGTGCATGTTAGGTTTTCTTTACTTTTGATTTTTGACAGAGTTTATTTACTTTTTTAATTTTATGAAAGTAGTTTATTTACCGCGAAAATTGGATCTGTGATATTTTAACATTTGAATGACCTAGCTAAATGGTCCAACGCATTGATATCATGCATCTCACCATGGATGATGCTTCATGAAATCTCCCAAATTGAAAGATCTTACCTTGGATCTATGATATTTTAACAATTGAACGAGGACTGCCGTCTAATTTTTTTACTAAATGGCTAGAATTTACAAATACGGGATATACATCGTGTTTGGTCAAATCAATAGTGGACCCTTGGTCCTTGTGGCATGAAATGCTTCGATCTGTCAACATTAAATTGACGGTGAAAATAGAATGTTCGGGTCAACTCGATCTAACTCGTTATCTCTGACCGAGTCGGACTCGGTTCGGGTCAGCCTAGCCAAGATCCGGTTCGGATCGAGTCAGGCCTGTTGGACTTGGTCCTGAGTCGGATCGAGTTCGGGTCAGGGATTTGGCAAAATCGGATCGAGTCGAGTTGGACCTAACTCGGTCCAACTGGACTCGATGCCCACCTCTAATAGTAACCTAGTGGCAAGTTGGTTTGAAAATAATACTACTACGATGTGACACTAGTGGCAAGTTGGCTTGAAATAATGGAACTATGATGTGACTCTAGTGGCAAGTTGGCTTGAAATAATGGAACTATGATGTGACTCTAGTGGCAAGTTGGTTCAAAAAAATGATACTACGATGTGATGTTAGTGGCAAGTTGGTTTTTAAAAAATGGGACCACACACCAGCAACGTAGTTGTGGATACGTGTCATGTGAAGACGAGCGTTGGTTCTCCTTGAGCTCTCTGAGTCATTCGAACGATTCAAAGGAGATCAAAGTTACATTAGCCTTAAAATGATGTATTTAGTATGTCTACACGATTTATCCATTTGACGATACCATTTTAGATCTTCATCTAAAAAATGAGTAATTTCTAAGGCTCAAGTGGACCACACCATAAATAACAATGGGGACAATGACTCTCCACGTTAAAACATTTGTAAGGCCCACCCTAATCCAATCTGTTCATAAGGTCACCTAGACCTAGATGAATAGAAAAAAACAAATATCATATCGATCCAAAATTTATGTGATCTCAGCAAGGTTTCAATGTCACACATTCAATTCTCCACTACTTTTTACAGTGTGGTCCACTTGAATTTTGGATATGTCTTATTTTTCAGCTCAAGCCTTAGGATGAGCTCACCAAGTGGACAGACGGTTTGGATATAACTCCTACCTCATGATACCCACAGAACTTGCTGACATCAATACACCATTTAGGTTGCTGGAGTGTGGTACACCAGCCAATCCGCTTCCAAAAAATGGTACTATGACGTGACTCTAGCAGCAGGAGTGTCCCCTAAACCTAAATCCTTACCCTAACCCTAATTGTAAACCCAAAACCTTAAATCCAAACCCTAAACCCTCAACCCTAAATCTAAATCCTAAACCCTAAACACTAAACCCTAACCCTAAACCATAAACCCTAACCCTAAACCCTAAACACTAAACCTAAATGCTAAACCCTAAACCCTAAATCCAAAACCTAACCCTAAACACTAAACACTAAACCCTAACCCTAAACTCTAACCATAAACCCTAAACCCTAATCCCTAAACCCTAAGGCCTAAACCCTAAACCCTAAACCCTAAACCCTAAATCCAAACCATAAACCCTAAACCCTAAACCCTAAGACCTAGATGGCTAAACCTAATCCTTAAACCCTAAATCCTAAATCCAAACCCTAAAACCTAAATTGCTAATGTGTTTTATTTATTTAAATTATACAATTAGTGGTTAATTTTTTGAAATTATGGTTTACATTGCTTATTACTTAGCTTATTGTTGTGCATTAGATAATTAGCTTAATATGTTTGCATTACATTGCTTTTTTAATTATCTTATTTTTGTGCATTATATAGTTAGCTTAATATCTATTACATTACTTTTTTGCTTAGCTTATTATTGTGACTTGTGTGTTAGATAATTAGTTGCCCATTTAAGGATTTCTACGTGGTCATGCATAGGTATAGTGTGTTTTTGGTGGCATAGAAATTGCTCAAATTGTCCCATTTTGGACAATTCAAGGTTAGATGAATAATATGCTTTCATATAACCTATTTAAATGTCCATGCATGATCAGCGCTCCATCTCCTCATTTCTCTCTGGACATGTTTTTTACTTTTCATTTCTAATGTCAAATATTTTCACATTACTTAGATATTTGGCATCGGAATGTAGTGGAAGATCAACTTATCTAGAGAGATATGAGGAGATGTTGCCGAATTTTCAGCGTGGGCGTTTAAATGGAAATATGAAAGTATTACAATCTATCCAACCTTGGATGGGTGACTAATTTAGAATTTATTATAAATCTTTAAGGCATTAGATTGTTAATGCTAATATGATTTAGTATCTTTCAACTATTAAATGGTTAGTGAGGGTCTTTCTAATACCCCAGGCAGTTTGTCAGTTACATCGCCGATGATCTTAGAAGATGAAGGATTGGGTCTAGAAGATGAAGAGGTGCTCATCGATACTAGGACCTCATAGTCACATATTACGGGTAAAGAAAAAATAAAGATCGGTAGTGTAGGAAGATTTTGAAAAAGTAATCCTGAAAAATGGCACAGTGAATATACAATGCAAGTACTGCAAGATTCAATATACTAAACAAGCAGACGAGTCGACCGCAACTCTGAAGAAACACAGTCTGAAGTGTCATAAAAAAGCGAGAACTCAGACCTCAAGGCAACAGACACTTTCATTTACTCAATCTTCAGTGGGTCCGTCGCAAGGTACATTGTCCATCTACAAGTATAACAAAGACCATGTGAACGAGTTGATGGCCAAATTTATTATTGCCAGTGAAGAAATACCATTTCAGATGGTAGAGAATACTTTTGTCGAATTAGCCAGAGGCTTTAACCCCAGATATAAGAAGGTCTCCCAAACAACAATAAAGAGAGTGTGCATGAAGATGTATGAAAGCGAGAAGCTCAAGTTGAAAGGACAGTTGGAATTGGTTTTTCGAATTAGCTTGATATTAGATTTGTGCAAGACATCTAATCAACAAAAGGGGTATATGTCACTAACTTCCCACTCCGTTGATGCCGAATGGAGGTTATACAAGAGAATCCTAAAATTTGTTATCTTGCGCCTACTCATACTAGATTAATAATTTCAGACTGCATGTACAAATGTCTTGTGGAGTGAGGCATTGAGAAGAAAATCTCCTCAATAACTTTAGACAATGCCTATGCAAATGATAGCGTGATAATGAATTTTTGGAAGCAGTTTAGGGCCACCGGTGACTTGTATTTTGGTGGAAAGATATTTCATATTAGATGTTGTGCCTACATCCTAAACTTGATTGTACAAGATGGCCTTAAAACAATTAAGACAACGATTGAGAACATAAGAGAGAGTGTGAAGTACATACAATGGTCACCTTCATGATTATATACATTGAATGAGATCGTAAAGCGGTTGAATTTTTCATCTCAGAGAATGATGAAGCCAGATATCATGACACATTGGAATTCAACTTTTGAAATGTTGGATTCAGCGATAGCTTTTAGAGATGCATTCTCTCACTATGTGGAGCGTGATAGTCTTTGGTTGCCTTCTAAAGATGATTGGTCCAGAGATGAATCAGTTTGCAAGTTCCTTTCAGTTTTTACGACACAACGAAGAAATTTTTAGGAAGCATGTATCCAACAACAAATATATTTCTACCAGAACTTTGGAGGGTAAAATATGTCTTGCACAGAAGCTGTAGTGGACCAAGCTTTTTACCATTAATAACCATGGGTATATAGTTAAAGTTTGATAAGTATTGATCTGAGTGCAGTCTGGTAATGGCTGCTGTAGTCGCTCTTAATCCTCGATACAAGATGTTCATGGTTGTATTCATATGTAATAAGTTGTACGATGAGAAGAGTGCCTCTAAGGTCAATAAGATTTGTGATGCAGTTGATGATTTTTTAAATTTCTATGTATAAACTTTGGGCGCCGCAAAAGACAAAACTTTTTAAGTGGGTTCTAGTTCCGTTGTTGATGAACAATGAGAAACTTTCGATGATTTCATGTATTTCCTGGCACAGGTTGAGACTCAAACGCAGACAACCCAATCAAAACTTGAAAACTATCTCAAGGAGCCACTTGTAAAGTATAAAGGCAAAGAATTTGATGTTTTGGACTGGTGGAAGACGAAATCTCGTAATTCACAATACCCTATACTCTCGTTAATGGCACGAGATATATTATCAATTCCAATTTCAACCGTGGCGTCAAAATCTGCTTTTAGTATAGGGAGTAGGGTCGTGAACAAGTATCGAAGCTCACTTACACCAGAATCAGTTGAAGCGCTCATTTGTACATAGTAATGGCTACGTCCGATCTGGGAAAAAGGGAACTTTGTTGATGAGGAGTTCCATGATGAGGAGAGTAACAAGTAAGATGATACAGTACCTGCAACAATTACATGAAAGAGGCTGCAGGATAAGATAATGCATACTAACTCTCTTGCACTTGCTTACAAGTTACAACAAGATATTTATAATTATTTTTTATGGTCTTAAATTGTAATATTGATGAGTTGATGGATATTTCTCTCTTTTCATTTGTACTTTTATATTAATTAATGTTGCTTAAATTTCATATTTTTTGGCTGGCTAATTGCATTCATTCAGCACTATATCTTAATTATTTATGTTGCCATAACCTAATCAGATATTTTTCTTTTAAAATAAACACATGTAGATATGTCATCGAAAAATGATGCATCGACATATATTAGGGATTATGGAGTCCATGTCTACTCTTAGGACGGAAAGATAAAGTTACAATACAAATTGTGTGAAAAACAATCTATGAACAAAATAAATTGGTTGAAATTACATTTGGCTTGTCAGAGAGGAGATGTTGCACCATGTAGCAAAGCTCTTCAAGAAGTGCGGGATTTATTTCATGTCATTCTCGACTCAAATACAAAGACTTTCTTAACACCTCCCCCAACAACTACAACCAATAAAACCAGCTACAGAAGATATAAAAGTAGGCCTACTATAAATGAAGAAGAGTTAAACAGAAGAACTGCCTCTGGGTCCTCCATAGTTAGTAAAGAAGAAAAAGAGAGAATTTTAAGGGAACAAGAAGAACAAAATTATGAAGAGGTCATAAAAGAAAGCTTAAAAATGACATCCATGACCAGACAACAACATCCACCCCCTCTAAGATAAGATGATGCTAAAGCAGGCACGAGTAAATCATCAAAGTTTCTTAAAAGTCTCACAACATTTTATATGCGGTTGGAAATTTAGTACAAATCGGATCATAAAAAATGGCTGAAAAGACTTGTTGAATCTATGAATGAGGACGATGGAAATACATCTGCACCATCCGATTCAGCAGAGGTAAACGGTCATCTTTTGGACTCCAGCTTGGAGTCAACTTAGAGTTCTCCTACAGTTGAAGCCGTAAAAAAAGAACCAAAGGATGATTCTGGCGATGAAGGTGGAGGTGAAGTAAAAGGTTACTATTATGAACAATGTTACTCTAGTTACACGCCACAAAGGCATTCATCATACAGAGGTTATTGAATGAATGAAAGTTTTATTTGTCTATATGTGTATGTTAGAGTTATTTACTTTTGATTTTTGACTGAGTTTATTTACTTTGTTTTTTTTATGGACGTAGTTTATTTACCTCAAAAATTGGATATGTGGTATTTTAATAGTTGAATGACCAGTTAAATGGTCCAACGTATTGATATCATGCATTTCACCATTGATGATGCTTCATTAAATCTCCCAACATGAAAGATCTTACCTTGGATTTGTGATATGTTAACAGTTGAATGAGGACTGTTGTCTAATTTCTTTATTGAATGGCTAAAATTTTCAAATATGGGATATACGTCGTGTTTGGTTTAATCAACAGTGGACTCTTGGTCCCTATGGCATGAAATGTTTCGATCTGTCGACATTAAATTGACGGTGAAAACGAAATGTTCGGGTCAACTCGATTTGACTCGGTATGTCTGACCGAGTCGGACTCGATATCTGTTTCGATCTGTCGATATTAAAATGACCCATTGACCCGATCCGAATCGTAGCCAACTCGATACGACTCGGTATCTTTGACCGTCTCAGACTCGGTTCGGATCAACCCAACCAAGATCCGGTTCGAATCGAGTCGAGTTAGACCTAACTCGGTCCGACTGGACTCAATGCCCACCTCTAATAGTAACCTAGTGGCAAGCTGGTTTGAAAATAATACTACTACAATGTGACGCCAATGGCAAGTCTTGAAATAATGGAACTATGATGTGACTCTAATGGCAAGTTGGCTTGAGATAATGGAACTATGATGTGACTCTAGTGGCAAGTTGGCTTGAAATAATGGAACTATGATGTGACTCTAGTGGCAAGTTGGCTTGAAATAATGGAACTATGATGCGACTCTAGTGGCAAGCCGGTTTGAAAAAATGTTACTATGATGTGTTGCTGGTGGCAAGTTGGTTAATGAGACTACACACCATCAACGTAGTTGTGGGTACGTGTCATGTGAAGACGAGCACTGGTGCTCCTCGAGCTCCCAAGTTGCTAGAACGGTTCAAAGGATATCAAAGTTATGTTAGCCTTAAAATGATGTATTTAGCATGTCTATTTGGTGATACCATTTCAGATCTTCATCCAAAAAATGGGTAATTTCCAAGGCTCAGTGGACTACACCATAAATAGCAGTGGAGACGATAACTCTCACCGTTAAAACATTTGTAAGGCCCACCCTAATCCAATCTGTTCATAAGGTCACTCAGACCTGGATGAATAGAACAAACAAATATCATTTTGATCCAAAATTTATGTGATCCCAGTAGGGTTTCAATGACAAACGTTCATTTCTCCACTGTTTTTTACGGTGTGGTCGACTTGAATTTTGAACTCTAAGCCTTAGGACGAGCTAACCAAGTGGACCGACGATTTGGATATAACTCGTACCTTAATGTGGGACCACAAAACTTGGTGACATCAATACACTGTTTAAGTTGCTGGGGCGTGGTATACCCGATGGAACTATGACGTGACTTAGCAGCAGGCGTGTTCCAAAAAATAGGGAGCGGATTGGCTACTCCCCCTGCCACCAGCCAATGGTTGGTGGTTGGTGCTCTGTGGGCCCCACCATGATGTATGTGTTTCATCCATGCCATCCATCTACGTTCCTAGATCAGTTTTGGGTATGAGACCAAAAATGAGGTATATTCCAATCTCAAGTGGACCACATTACAAGAAACAGTGTTGACTGAACGTTGACCATTAAAAGCTTTTTGGGGTCATAAGGGTTTTGGATCAAGTTGATCTTTATTTTTTTTCCCTTCATCTAGGTCTGCAAGATCTAATCAGCAGATTGGATGTCAAATAAACAGTACAGTGGGCCTTAGTAGGATTTTAATGGTGGATATTCAATCATTATTGTTTTCCTGTGGTAGGGTCCAACTGAGATTCATATCCCTCTTATTTTTGGGATCAAGCATAAAATTATCTATAAAAATGGATGAACGGCATAGATGAAACACATACATCATGGTGGGGCCCACAGAGCACCAACTTCCAGCCGCCGGGCTAGTGGCAGGGGGAGTAGACGTCCCAAGCAAGTGAAAAAAGCATGAGCGAGAGAAGGGGAACCTTCATTCTGCATCAGTGAGCTTTGAACAAAGTGAGTGCATTTGCTTGTGAGAAGACGAGAGGCTAAGATGATTACTGAGGCTGTTGTTTCCTTTGTAGTAGAAAAGATCGGTGATTTCCTTGTCCACCAAGGAGCCGCCATCTTCGAAGTAGATGATCAGATCGCGTGGGTCAAAGCAGAATTGGAGTGGATGCAGGACTTCTTAAAAGATGCAGACACCAAACAAAATGATGCGAGGGTGAAGAGATGGGTGGCTACTGTAAGAGACATTGCCTACAAAGCAGAGGACGTCATCGACAACTTCACTTCCTTTGTTGGCGAACCAAGTGCTCGGCAACAGTTAGGCAAGAAGATCGAAGAGATAAAGAATGAACTCACTGAGATCATTCGGAGAAGAAAGACTTATGGCATCATAAATCTCAGCGAAGGTGGAGAAGGAAGCAGTTCCATGGGCGAAAGTCTGCGGGAGCAAAGGCGAACCTCTCCTCTACTAGAAGATACAGAAATCGTCGGTTTCCAAGAAGACATAACAACGTTGGTGGCACGGTTGATCGAGGGCGAGTCGCGGCGCTGCGTGATTTCTGTCGTCGGAATGGGTGGTCTGGGCAAGACTACTCTCACCAGGAAAGTTTATAATCATGATGATGTTAAGAAGCATTTTGATTGTTGTGCATGGATCTATGTATCTCAAGAATATGATGTGACGGATCTTTTGCTTAACATTATGAGATGCTGTATGATTCCCATTGCAGAACAGATGAGCATTGTTCGGTTGAGGGAGAAGCTTTTCTTGCATTTGCAATCGAGGAGATATTTTGTGGTTGTAGATGATATCTGGAAGACTGAAGCATGGGATGCTTTAGCAGCTGCCTTTCCAGACATGAATAACGGAAGTCGGGTCATACTTACCACTCGCAACAGAGACGTAGCTTTACATGCAGACATCCAGAGCTGTGTTCATGATCTGAAACTTCTAAAACCAGATGAGAGCTGGAAATTGTTTTGTCAGAAGATATTCTTCAAGCAAGATAGCAGTTGCCCCCAAGATTTAGAGAGGCTGGGAAAGGAGATTGTGGCAAAATGTCACGGTCTACCTCTCGCAGTTGTGGTCGTTGGAGGGCTCTTATCGAGGAAAGCAAGGCTCCCAAGTCAGTGGGAGAAGGTACTGAAAAGCCTTTGCTGGCCATCTATTGAAAGCCAAGCACAAATTTCAAGGATATTAGCTTTAAGCTATGAAGATCTACCCTATTACTTGAAGCCATGCTTTCTCTATTTAGGAGTTTATCCAGTAAGACCACGAGTTCTCTGCTAAGGAGTTGATTCGGTTATGGGTTGCAGAAGGATTTGTACATTCAGAAGGGGCCAAAACATTGGAGGAAATAGGAGAAGATTGCCTAGAGGAGCTCATCCAGAGAAGCCTAATTCAGATAGTTGCATCCAGAAGAAGTTCCATCGGGGGAATTAAAAGCTGTGGCATCCACGATCTTCTTCGAGATCTCTCACTCTTAAAAGCCAAGGAAGAAAATTTTCTCAACGTCAACACTGGGGGTGCAAGATATCTCGCTCCTTGTAAAGCACGTCGACTTGCTATGCATAATTGCACCTCTGTGAATGCTTCTTTAAACCACTTCCCTCGGAACATTCGTTCTATTATTTGGTTCGGCTCAGAGCAATATAGTCAACAAAATCAACAAGAGTTAATTTTCAGAGGCTTTCGATTGCTTAGGGTGTTACATCTCAGTCGTCGTGGCATATGGATAGAGGCAGAAAAGGTTCCAAATGAAATAGGTACACTTATCCACTTGAGATACCTTGAAATGGCGGTAAAGGTGAATGAAACAGGAAGAAGCCTACCATCGTCGATGGCCAATCTATGCAACTTGCAAACACTAGTTGTACGTTTAACTATTACCCGCCGATATCCAGTCCACATTCCTATGGATATTTGGAACATGCAACAGCTAAGGCATGTACGTGTACTGGATGGGACATTTACATGTGAAGGGTCTACACTAGGCGAGCAGACTGCGGATGAACTCAGCCTTCCAAGCAACCTACAAACTCTAATAAATATTCAGGCAGGCAACTGGATAGAGAATTACTTGGAAAAGCTCATTAACCTTAGGACACTAAAAATAGAGAGAGTAGATTCAAGTAGGCATGGAGAGGGATTGATCGACTCTATTCCCAAATTGGACCACCTCCAGTCTCTGAAGCTAAAAGGCGAAGGTCTAATCCCATTTCCGCCAATTTTAAATCTGCTGCATTTGTTTAAGCTGCATTTGCATGGAAGGTTAGGGAACCTACCCGAGTCTCATGAATTCTCACCAAATCTCACCAAGCTTACCTTGTACGGGTCTGAGTTAGAGCAAGACCCTATGATGATACTGGAGAAACTAGCAAACCTTCGGGTTCTCAGATTGGAGTATGCTTCATACTTGGGAAAGGAAATGGTATGCTCTTGGCAAGGGTTTCCTCGCCTTGAGTTCTTGGTGATTGGATTGTATGATTTAGAGGAATGGAGAGTTGAAGAAGGAGCGATGCCAAGTCTTTTGAAGTTACGGATGTATGGATCCCGTAAATTGAAGATGCTTCCAGAAGGATTGCAGCATGTGACTACCCTCAAGAAATTGAAGACATCTTCCATGTCTTATAGTTTCACAAATAGGCTTCGAAATGATGAGGGAGAGGATTGGTATAAGATTCAACATATACCCTCCATCGACATTGGTCGAAGCTATTAAATCCTCAGGAGCACCTTCCACCAAAATATGCTGAAGCTATTTCTGAAGATAAATATTGAGATGTGGAATTTGTTGTTGTCATGACTGGCGATCAAAGACAGGCTTTCATTCTTTGTTGCAGACTGATTCAGGATATCTCCCTAGTAAAGCCGGTGAGATTTGCTTCTCATGTTATTTCTCTCCTTTCCATTCATACTTTCAACTACAATCAAAGCCGTTTAAAATTCCGAGTTTCTTTATTGCTATGGCTTTTTTTTTTTTTTTTTTTTTTTTTTCTTTCTTTTTTTTTTCGGTGTGTACAAGTTGGGCCCCTTTTTCAGATTTTTAGTGCATGGACCATAATATCAGCATTTTAGGTCCTGAACCATGGCAGCACTTCTAAAAGCTGAAAACCCCAATGTGTGACACCTCCTGTCATGCATGTTAACTGATGTAGAGCGGGTCGCGGACAATTACATGGCAAAGATGGATCAGAAAAGGCCCGGTCGGCGACAGAAGTGATCTGGACCATCAGACCTTAAATCAGTCGTATCTCGCAATCCGGGATGAGTTAGCCAACGAAAAATATATGATTTTGGGGTAGAACGAGCTACTTTAGCCAACCAACCCAGCTATGCTGGGTCGCGACGCTCGGAATTGCGAGAACCCCTTGATTTGATGGTCGTTTCCCTCTTTCAATTTCATTTTTATTATAAATAGTAAGTTTTAGTTTGCTTATAACTCTTCATCCGTCGGGCTTTAGGAGTTGCGCCCAACGTGAAAAGAGCTTAGAATAATTAGGAGAACAGGTTGGTGAAGCCAAATAGGACACTTACTATTTTTGGCCGAAAACCTTGCACACTAGTAGACATCACGACCGTCTATAAATAGTAAGTTTACTATTTATAGTAAGTCGCGAATTCTAGGAGTCCTAGTTGTAGTTTGATTCTGATTTCTTTTCCATTGCTTAGTACCCTTATTTAAAAGGTTGTGAACTCGTTTTTATTCATTCATTAATCTATTTCGAATTTATTTAGAATTTATTTCTATTTTCCACTCTATTTTCTCGTGGATTCGAGAAGTCTCTGTGAGGAATCCAGAGAAGTTCTGTGGATTCGGAATAGTTATCCTCTTGAGGAAGACGGTGCCCGACCTCACGTCCTCCCCTGCGTCATTAACTGTTGGATGAAATGGTTGAACAAGGAATGTTTTGGATGGATCATATTCGAGTCCCAATTTTCTTCTCTATTGGTGAGTTAGCTCACATAGCAGTATGGTTGGATGACCTACATTGAAAATTGATGCTGGAGGACATGCTTCAACAATTGAAAGCGAGGCTTCATGTAGCGGTATGGTTGGATGAGCTATATTCAAAATTGACACCACAGGACATGCCTCAGCCATTGAAAGTGATGCTTTGAGAAGAAGAGGGAGAGGATTAGCATAAGATTCAACATGTACCCTTCATTAACATAAATGAATAAGATGTAGATACGGTGTTGTTGTGACTAGCAATCAAAGATGAGCTTTCCTTGTTTACTGCACACGGTTCATGATCTCTCCAAAGCAAAGCAGGTGAGATTTACTTGCTTTTTAATCTCTCCTCTTTATTGATACTGTCAACTATAATCATAGCTGTTTTGACTTCTAGTTTACATTATTGCTATATGCTATTTTCCTTATTTTTCAGTTTGTGGGCCACTTTTTCATCTTTTTGGTGCCCTATTGATAGTGGGAAACACAATGGAAACTGGGAGGTTTTTGGTCCATAACCCAAAAGGCAAGCGGCCATATGGAAAAGGCCCTTCATAATTCAACCCGTATGCATCTGGATAGGAACACACCTCTCTCTCGCAAAGGCCTCTCTCTCTCTATCTCTCTTTCGGACCCTTGCCTGGGGCATGGATCCTCGTATGTGGCACCGAGTTGCTGCTGTCTCTGGTGCTCTCTCTCTCTCTCTGGGCTGATTTTTTTAGTCTGTCATTTTGATAATACTCACCCCTTCATCTCTGCTTTGGGTGTTGGAATGGTACACTTCTAATACCAAAAGTAGAAAATCGGGTGTATGCATACGCCCCAGAGAAGGAATTTAGTATTTTTCTCTCTTTTGGAAATGATTTTTTACACGCCATTTTACTTAATGCAGACACCCAATTATCTACTTGTTGTATCAGAAAGTGTACTATTCTCATACCCAAAAGGAGAGAAAGAGGTACCTACACCGGCCTCTCTCTCTCCCCCCAAATCGAGGGAACTGATATTTTAGTCCTGGTTTTGTTGGAGTTATGCACCCTTTTTTTCTGCTCTGGGTATTGTAGAATACTGCAATTCTAATGCCAGAAGAGAAAAATAAGTAAATTTCTTTTATTGGGTTTTGAAAACCCATGAAAAGAAATTCATTTTTTTTCTACCTTTTTCCTTTCTTCCCTGCATTAATTTTTCAACCCTATTTTATTCATGCAGATACCCCAATTATCTACTTTTGGTATTAGAAGTGTACAGTTCCAATACCCAAATCATTCCTGATGCATCTCTCTCTCTCTCTCTCTCTCTCTCTCTCTCTCTCTCTCTCTCTCTCTCTCTCTCTCTCTCTCTCTCTCTCTCTCTCTCTCTCTCTCTCTCTCTCTCTCTCTGTGTATTTCTTCCCTAGAAGTCAATAGCATAGCAATGTCAGCATTTTGGTCACTGAACAATGGGCCCACTTGTACAAAATGAAAACCGAAATAGTACTCTGTAATCCTTCGGACAGAGCATCACATAATACCTGTTATGCATCATGCATGCTAACTGTTGGATGAATTACCTCAAAAAAGAGCATTTTGTGTGTGGGCACGTTACTTATCTATTGATGAATCGGCCCACATGTCTGTATGGTTGGAAGACCATACCATTGATGCCCCATGGGATAAAAGTTGCACTTGTCTGACCATTGAAACTTTTCTTTCATTATCATGTGTTTTTAGACTATATGGATTTGATAATTGACCTTTTTTTTTTTCTTTCTCTTTTAGCCTCATTTGAGGGACACCATTTGGATGATAAGGATGAAATTGCCAATGTGATTTTTAGACCATCCAGCCATAAAAGGTCCCTCCAAAGGGATGGTTCGGATCATCAAAATATGCAACCATGTGTGCTTGACTTGTTCATAATTATTTGAGCCAAGAAATGGACGTCAACCACTAATTATCCTTATATTGAATGCTTACACAGATGCATTGAGGTTGGAAAGTCTCAAGCTTGTGCAACCCAGCTCCCTTGCAAGCCAACACAGGCCTGGATGGAAGACGCGCAAAATCCAAGCTGTCCATCAGGCGGGTCCCCACTTCTTGATGCCATAGCCCAAAAATCAGGTGAGTCCATTCCATGGAAGGATCACCAAAAGGGTCCCACACCCTAGGAATTCTGTGCAGCAAGACCCATTTTTGAGTTCTTCTTTTCAAAGCAGATCATATATATGGCTTAACAAACTGTTGTATCTCAGACTAAAGGTAAGTGGTATCACATTTCTGTTGTATTTCAAATAAATTTAATTCAGTTCCCTGGCCTCCCATTCGATAGGACATTGAAAGAATTACACGCTTTCTGTGGAAAATTTTACTCTTGAGAAAAGCTCTTGGATCTTCTTCTTTTAATTTCCTTTTTCATTTCTGGTGTGTTATCTATTGGAATTGCAGCATCTGATGCCTTGAAGTGAACAGCAGGGACATGGATCCTACATAGTGGGCCAAGATTATCATCTAAATAGCAACGTTTATGTTGCCCGTGTCTTTTGCATTATAAGTTTTGATTATATGTTTGTTTTCGAGTGACAAAGGTAAATGAGAAGACTTGATTTGTTCATGTTTTGATTTTCAAAACATTGGTACTTTGTGATTGTGGAAAGGGAATTAATAACTGTATTCAAGGAGAAATCCAGTTGAAGTTTGTTCCGTTTTATGGTTCTTATTCTGGCTTCCTCATTTATGAATAGCGTGAGATATTTGGATGATGTTTTCAAACTGTAGAATGAGAATGTTTGGATTTTTTTTTTCCCTTACCAATCTTCAGTGCTTCAATATAACAAAGAGTTCCCATAATGTTTGACTTGAGCAACTATTTAAGAGGGTAGGCTCGAGTGTCCGCAATGCTTGCATGGATGCATGATCAAAGCTGTTCATCAAAGTGCAACCACAATATGGCTTTCATTGTGTGAAATTCAGGTCTGTCCACTCATCTAATGGCCACACATTTACATTAAATGCTGACCACACTTGTGTGGAGCCTTACCAATCACATGCACCAAAATAGCATAAGCGTGTGAGGTAAGAGCTTTTTCATCAGATGGACCAGTGTGTACAAAACAAATGGATGTCTAGAAGAAAACTATATCAGCCATTGGTCCAAGCTATTAAATCCTCAACATTGGTATAAGATTCAACACATACGCTCCCTCGACATTGGTCCAAGCTATTAAATCCTCAGGAGCACCTTCCACCAAAATATGCTGAAGCTATTTCTGAAGATAAATATTGAGATGTGGAATTTGTTGTTGTCATGACTGGCGATCAAAGACACGCTTTCATTCTTTGTTGCAGACTGATTCAGGATATCTCCCTAGTAAAGCCGGTGAGATTCACTTCTCATCTTATTTCTCTCCTTTCCATTCATACTTTCAACTACAATCATAGCCGTTTTAAATTCCGAGTTTCTTTATTGCTATGGCTTTTTTTTTTTTCTTTTCTTTTTTTTTTTTTTTTTTTTTTTTTTTTTTTTTTTTTTTCAGTTTGTACAAGTTGGGCCCCTTTTTCAGATTTTTAGTGCATGGACCATAATATCAACATTTTAGGTCCTGAACAATGGCAGCACTTCTAAAAGCTGAAAACCCCAATGTGTAACACCTCCTGTCATGCATGTTAACTGTTGGATGAAATGGTTGAACAAGGAATGTTTTGGATGGATCATATTCGAGTCCCATTTTTCTTCTCTATTGGTGAGTTAGCTCACATAGCAGTATGGTTGGATGACCTACATTGAAAATTGATGCTGCAGGACATGCTTCAACAATTGAAAGCGAGGCTTCATGTAGCAGTATGGTTGGATGAGCTACATTGAAAATTGACACCACAGGACATGCCTCAGCCATTGAAAGTGATGCTTTGAGAAGAAGAGGGAGAGGATTAGCATAAGATTCAACATGTACCCTTCATTAACATAAATGAATAAGATGTGGATATGGTGTTGTTGTGACTAGCAATCAAAGATGAGCTTTCCTTGTTTACTGCACACAGTTCATAATCTCTCCAAAGCAAAGCAGGTGAGATTTACTTGCTTTTTAATCTCTCCTCTTTATTGATACTGTCAACTATAATCATAGCTGTTTTGACTTCTAGTTTACATTATTGCTATGCTATTTTCCTTATTTTTCAGTTTGTACAATAGGGCTACCTTTTCATCTTTTTGGTGCCCTATTGATAGTGGGAAACACAATGTCAGCATTTTGGTCACTGAACAATGGGCCCACTTGTACAAAATGAAAACCGAAATAGTACTCTGTAATCCTTCGGACAGAGCATCACATAATACCTGTTATACATCATGCATGCTAACCGTTGGATGAATTACCTCAAAAATGTACATTTTGTGTGTGGGCATGTTATTTATCTATTGATGAATCGGCCCACATGGCTGTATGGTTGGAAGACCATACCATTGATGCCCCATGGGATAAAAGTTGCACTTGTCTGACCATTGAAACTTTTTAGACTATATATGGATTTGATAATTGACCTTTTTTTTTAAAATCTTTTTTTTCCTCTTTTAGCCTCATTTGAGGGACACCATTTGGATGATAAGGATGAAATTGCCAATGTGATTTTTAGACCATCCAGCCATAAAAGGTCTCTCCAAAGGGATGGTTCGGATCATCAAAATATGCAACCATGTGTGCTTGACTTGTTCATAATTATTTGAGCCAAGAAATGGACGTCAACCACTAATTATCCTTATATTGAATGTTTTAGCCTCATTTGAGGGACACCATTTGGATGATAAGGATGAAATTGCCAATGTGATTTTTAGACCATCCAGCCATAAAAGGTCCCTCCAAAGGGATGGTTCGGATCATCAAAATATGCAACCATGTGTCCTTGACTTGTTCATAATTATTTGAGCCAAGAAATGGACGTCAACCACTAATTATCCTTATATTGAATGCTTACACAGATGCAATGAGGTTGGAAAGTCTCAAGCTTGTGCAACCCAGCTCCCTTGCAAGCCAACACAGGCCTGGATGGAAGACGCGCAAAATCCAAGCTGTCCATCAGGTGGGTCCCCACTTCTTGATGCCATAGCCCAAAAATCAGGCGAGTCCACTCCATGGAAGGATCACCAAAAGGGCCCCACACCCTAGGAATTCTGTGCAGCAAGACCCATTTTTGAGTCCTTCTGTTCTAAGCACATTATATATATGGCTTCACAAACTGTTGTATCTCAGACTAAAGGTAAGTGGTATCACATTTCTGTTGTATCTCAAATAAATTTAATTCAGTTACTTGGCTTCCCATTCGATAGGACATTGAAAGAATTACACGCTTTCTGTGGAAATGTTTACTCTGAGAAAAGCTCTTGGATTTTCTTCTTTTAATTTGCTTTTTCATTTCTGGTTTGTCTTATCTATTGGAATTGCAGCATCTGATGCCTTGAAGTGGACAGCAAGGACATGGATCCTACATAGTGGGCCAAGATTATCATCTAAATAGCAGCGTTTATGTTGCCCGTGTCTTCTGCATTATAAGTTTTGATTATATGTTTGTTTTTGAGTGACAAAGGTAAATGAGAAGACTTGATTTGTTCATGTTTTGATTTCAAAACATTGTTACTTTGTGATTGTCGAAAGGGAATTAATAACTGTATTCAAGGAGAAATCCAGTGGAAGTTTGTTCTGTTTTATGGTTCTTATTCTGGCTTCCTCATTTATGAATAGTGTGAGATATTTGGATGATGTTTTCAAACTGTAGAGTGAGAATGTTTGGATTTTTTTTCGTTACCAATCTTCAGTGCTTCAATATAACAAAAGAGTTCCCATAATGTTTGACTTGAGCAACTATTTAGAGTGTAGGCTTGGGTGTCCGCAATGCTTACATGGATGCATGATCAAAGCTGCTCATCAAAGTGCAACCACAATATGGCTTTCCTTGTGTGGAATTCAGGTCTGTCCACTCATCTGATGGCCACACATTTACATTGAATGCTGACTGATCTATGACTAACCTGATTCTTGGACCCAAAGCATAAGTTTTGGGTGAGGTTAACTTTTCAAAAAAGACAAGGAAAAAAACGAAGAAAAAAAAAAGTTTTTGGGTGAGGTTAGCAAAGACCAGATGAACCACTTGTGTGGAGCCGTACTAATCACATGCACCAAAATAGCATAAGCATGCGAGGTAAGAGCTTTTCATCAGATGGACCAGTGTGTACAAAACAAATGGATGTCTAGAAGAAAACTGTATCAGCCAATCCATTTCTTTTGTATATTGTCTCCAACCTGAGAAGCAAAACTGCCTGATTTTTGCACAAGAACATCCAATCAATTTGGTTCATCTAATGGAATTATGGAAAGCTAGGATCTCATATACATCTTTCATATTGGCATGTGCAGCTATATGTGGATGTGCACAGCTCCACACACCTGTGGGCTTAGCAAACAACTGTTTCAGATTTACTTAATTTGGTATTGATTTGGTTGGTCCTTGTATATGATATTTGCCATTACAGCATGCGAACTCTTTAACGGCAGTAGGGTAATTTTTGTTGTCGGCAGGGAACTCATCAAGGAGGAAGTATGTTTGGATTTGCTCGCAGTCAATCCATTCTTTGAAACCCATGTCAGACGAGAATAGTAATCTCACATCCCAAGCTTATATTTGGATGGTGTGAGTAATATTTCTACAATTTTACAAGTTCTCTTTTTGTTATAACCCAACCATATCTAATCGGAAGTTCCTTGCCATCCAATTTTTTGCCCTCTTTTTCCTAGACAATTGATATTTATATTCTTTTCCTCTCCATATTTTGCAGGACAATGACCGGCAGATTAGAAGCTTGGTTCTGTAGGGTTTTTGGTGCATCTTCCATCTATGGCAGAGCTTATCAAATTAAAGTTTGTATCTCACGATTGCTGGCCCTACTTGAAGTTGTAACGTGCATCACGACACTTCAACCCAATCCACAAAGGTAATGTTTCAGTTGATTTTCTCTTTCAAAAAAAAAAAAAAGGAACTTATGCTTTCTACATGATTAGTTTTAGGGGTCATTTGGATGCCTGTAACTGTAAGTTTTATCAGCCGTAAAGGGTCTACAGGTGTTTGGATAAGAAATTTCACTGTCAGTCACAATATATAGCATGGGTTCACTTTTCAGGTGGAACTTGTTTGCAACTTAGAAAGTTATAGTCATCCAAACGGCCACTTGAAATAACTATATGCTTCGACTACTTCTATATATAGATTCAAGCAAACAAATTATAGCATTTGACTTTCAGGTTTTACTTAAAATTTTGATTTAGGAAATATTGTGATGACCACTAGACGGATGTGGAGGTGGAATGATGATTTGACGGTGATGAGATGTTTGGATGATATTTTCTAGCTTGATGATATTTGTATCTTTTGCAACCAATCGTTCGATATGGTACAATGTGTTATATTCATTATGATACATTTTGTACTTCAAATTACAATAACAATTTATGTAATATTTTATTTATTTCCTGTATTCATGTTTGTATGTAATGTGCTAGTTGAAAATTGAAAGTGGAAGTAATTTCTTTTACTTTTTAGGTTTCATACTCTACATCACTAATTTGCAGTGTGCTTGAATTTTCATTTTGCACAAGTGGGGCCATGGTTTAAGGATTCATATAGTTTTTATGATGGATCGTACTGTTGATGACAAATGCTTAGTTGGCCTCTTACTAGAAGATCCTAGCCATTGGTTTTGTGTGACCTTTTCTCCAGTGAATGTGGATTGTTCATGTTGAAACATTTCATCTATTTTTTTAAAGCTTTGTTTGGTAAGAGACCTAGTAGAACTAGGATTTAGGACTGTCAATGGGTTGGGTTTGGGTTGGGTCCTATAGCACCCATACCCAGTCTAACCAGGTTCAGATCCTTTCCGGTCTGGGTCTAGATCTTGAAGACCTGGACCCAGATCCAATCAGTTTCAGGTACCCACCGGGTCTTTGGGTTGAGGTTTTGAGTCGGGTTTGGGACAAATTAGAGCATTTAAATGGTTGGGCCCACCCGATGGATGGATTAGATCTCACTTTGAGACACTCATGGTGTGTTACTCGCAGGTCCATGT
Source organism: Magnolia officinalis (assembly GCA_021015155.1). Taxonomy (NCBI): domain Eukaryota; kingdom Viridiplantae; phylum Streptophyta; class Magnoliopsida; order Magnoliales; family Magnoliaceae; genus Magnolia; species Magnolia officinalis. The sequence goes on from JAJHSJ010000011.1 coordinate 22,193,911, forward strand.
ACTCATTGACAGCCTTATTGGATTGAGCTTAATTCTGATTTTGGTAGGCACCCAACTCTCTAGTCGATTTGTGTCAGTAAGCTGTTCTTTCTGACACTTAATATCAAATGTTGGCTGTTTACTCATTCATAACTTATAAAATTGTGATTATATGGAAGAAAGATATGCTTTAGGGACAAGAATCTGATACGGAGGGTGTCAACCCATAGGTCAAATAGCCCTACCTGCTTTTGAGGGGTTGACTAGGAATGGGACACTTGAAGTGAATAGATCAGGCTTGGGTTAACCCGACTCGACCTGCCTGCCCATATAAGTTATCAATGGGTTGGGCAAGAGGACTAGACCCAATCAGACCTAAAATTTGATACAAAAGTATATATATATATTTCCCACTGTCTGGGCTAGGTTGTTCATAGCCTTAATATTGCATTCCATTCTTAAACCTGAGATGAATCATGGTGGGTTAGGTTGGGCCAGTCTAAGTTTAATGGGTTGGGTCAGGTTGGGCCATGTCTGGTCAGTTTGGGGTCGTGCTTGATGGATTTTTAAGTGGGTTGGGTCAGGTCAGAGGGTAAAGGGTCTTCATGGGTGGGTCATGGTTGTGCAAGAATTCTAGGCCGATTTAGTAAAATGGATCAGGTTTGGGCTGATCCCGAACCAATCTGAACCCAACGCATTACCATTGCTAAATAGAATAGTCTTAGAATTGAAATTGCATTCGTATGCTAAATTTTGGTGGAAATGAGAAAGTTCTAAAAATTGGTTTGCATTAGTAGTAACATCTCTACAAGTTTACAGCTTGTATTGGGTCCCAAACGTCTAATTATATATCTAAACCAAACGTCTATTGGGAAGGCAAAATCAGATATGGTTTGCAAATAGATAGCTAAGACAAAACATGCCTTATCTTCTCCTCAACCATCCAATCCCAAGGCGGCCATTCAACAGTTAGGATCGAATGATTGGTGCGATTTATGGCAACATAGCCCACTGGATTTTGGCTTTCCTAGCGGTCAAAACTGGCCATCAACAACAATAGACATCATATGGTCGAGTCTGCTGCAAGTGTAGATCCACTGCAAAGCTTTGTACCCTGGGCTTAACAGAAAACACTATTTGTGGGGCCCACTAGAATGTGTGCATGACATCCAATTCTTCCATAATGTGTGCTTCTTCTTATGTTATACTTGGAACCCAAAAATCGGGCCAATTTAAAAACTTACGTGGGCCACACCATTTAAAAGTCAAGCCAAAACCCTTTAAAATCACATGCTACTGCCCACCTGAGCTTCGGAATGATTTACCTTTTGGGACGTCCATTTATCCTGTTGGTGTTCCTGTTATGAAGGAATTGGATGGCATATAAAAGACATGGTGGGTCAATAAAAATCTGAAAGTTAAACTGTTCCCTGGAGTGTGGCCCACCTGAGTTTTGGATCAACCTGACACAAGGTACACAATGGCACTTGTACACAATAACCACGACCATTGATTGGATGGTTTATATCATGTTGATAGGCCAAGTGATCCAACGATGGAGTCCATCTGACCATTGGCTCCAAAATCAGCAGGGGAACATTCATTGGAAAGAAAAAACTCACAATCAATCTTGTGAAGAGGTGACCTCACTGTTGGGTATCTTCAATCGGTCTGCCACTTGAGCTATGGATTAGGGTGTTGCTTGTAGCAACCCAAGTATTGAGATGACCCATCATTCAAAAACAGTACTAATATGCTCATACTAAAAACAGTACTACATAGCTGGTATAGGTACGTGTCGTGCGAAGACGAGCGCTGACACTCCTTGAGCTCCTAGTTGTAGGAACGGTTCAAAGGAGATCAAAGTTACATGGCCCCACAATGATGTATTTATTATATCCACACTGTTCATTCATTTTTCAATATCATTTTAGAGTACTAGCCAAAAAATGAATCATATTCAAAGAACAAATGGACCATACCACAAATAGTAGCGGAGATAATGATTTTCACCATTAAAAATTTCTTAAGGCCCAGCATAACGTTTATTTTCCATCCAATCTGTTCATAAGGTCACAAATACCTGGATGAAGAGAAAAACAAATTTTATATTGATACAAAAACTTCTGTTAACCCCAAAAGGGTTTCAATGGCAGACTTTCAATACTTCACTACTTTTTGCAGTGTGGTCCACTTGATTGTTAGATCTGTCTTATTTTTCGTCTCAAGCCTTATGACGAGCTCTCAGAATGGGTGGACGGTTTGGATATAAAACATACTTCATGATGGGATCCGCAGAACTTGTTGACGTCAATACACCAGCTGCTGGTTGGTGTGTGGTCTAGCAGCCAATCCGCTTCCATCCTAACCATCCATTCTTGCCTTTCCCATTAATAGGAACCATTTAACTCTGTCCTCTTACTATGAATCTGAAGGTTACGAGTCAAAGGTTTGAAAACCTTGGTTTCTACTGAAGTTTAAACAATGGACCATCCGCTGTCATATCAATTATTTTCAGTAATTTTCTTTTTCCTGATAAGACAAAGTCACCCAAAACAATAAATTTTAGAAGTCAATACCCACGTTCTTGAACTTAACCTTAATTTTACCACCTTTTCATCAACTTTCAGTCACACACATCACTATTTTCTGAAAATGATGAAACTACCTGTAATGGTTTGTATGCCACAATAACCGGCCCACCTTAATGGTGGACAAGAGACAAGATATGAAGGATCTTATCAGGTTGGCCGTTTGATTGATGGCTCAGATTGTCAAAACTATCCATGAGTTTTCTTTTTCGTTTTTTCGGTACCCCATCAAAGGAGAAACCTATCAAATAAACAGTTTAAATCATCTAAAAAGCCCCAAATCCAACGGTTACAATAATCCTCAATTGGATTATTGAAGCATGTCAGGACGAATTGTGGCAAACTTCCCGACGGGAATCCTTTTAGGTTACAATACCTGAGTCCTTGCAAGTTACAGCACCTGATTTATATCTTCAAAAACAGAGTTTTTCTTGCCCCAGCATGTTGAATATGTAAAATCCACTCTACCCATCAGGTTCTATCCTCGATTATAGGATCTGATGCAAAGAATCAAATAGATCCACAGCTCAGGTGGGCCACACCATAGGGAACAATGGAGATGGGATACAAACCATAAGTTTTGTGTGTTGGGCTGCCATGGTGTTTATCTTTCATTAAACCCATTAATCAAGTGTAACTCACTAGGATGAAGTGAAAAATACAAAAATCAACCTAATACAAATACCCAGTAGGCACATCACGTGAAGTTAGAGGTTTTAGGAGCAGTTTTACGTTGCTGGCATTGTCGTGGTGCATCAGAGCTTTATCAGGAAGATCTTTTGGTATACAGGATTGAAATAATATTGATTCTCACCTGTGGACAAAGTGCGTTTACATATAAAACATACTGGCCCACAGAGTTCCCGTCTCTCTCTGATGTAGAGTGGGTCGCGGATAGTTACATGGGAAAGATGGATCAGAAAAGGCTCGGCCGACGATAGAAGTGATTCAGACCGTCAGACCTTAAATCGGGCGTATCTCGCAATCTGGAACGAGTTATCTGACGTAAAATATATGATTTTGGGGTAGAACGAGCTACTTTATACAACCAACCCTGCTTGCGCAACCCGGATTTGCGAAATACCCCTGGATCGATGGTCGTTTCCCTGTTTTAATTTCGTTTTTACTATAAATAGTAAGTTTTAGTTTGATTATAACTCTTCATCCGTCGGGACATGAAAAGAGCTTAGAATAATTAGGAGAACGGTTTGGTGAAGCCAAATAGGACACTTACTATTTTTGGTTGAAAACCTTGCGCACTAGTAGACATCACGACTGTTAGTTGTAGTTTGATTCTGATTTCTTTCCCATTGCTTGGTACCCCTATTTAAAGGGTTGTGAACTCGTTTTTATTCATTCATTAATCAGTTTCGAATTTATTAGAATTTATTTCTATTTCCTGCTTTCTTTCCTCGTGGATTCGAGAAGTCTCTATGAGGAGTCCGGAGAAGTTCTGTGGATTCAGAATGGTTATCCTCTTGAGGAAGACGGTGCTCAACCTCATGTCCTCCCCTGCGTCAGTTTGGTATCAAAGTGAGATTTCTCATTGGATCGATGACTTCTAATAACGGGTCGGGCAACAATCCTATAGGCGGTGCTCTAGGGAATTTACTTTTAATGGCGGCAACTTTTGAAGCAGTGCAAAGAGAGAATCAGCAAGCCATGCAAGGGCTGCAGGCTTCCATCGACCGGATAGCGGATCTCTTGGCAGAAAACCTAGGGTAACTCCATGTTCCTGGTGGTAATCCTCCACCGCCAATTGTCGAAACTCGTAATCGCCCTAATCGCAGGATAGTATCGGTAGTGCATCCAAGGGTCATTCTTGAGGAAGGGGGATCCAGTGGAGAGGAGATCGACGACATAATCTTCCAACGCCTCAGACAAGGCGATCGAGTAGATCGAACAGATCGAGAATTCAAGATGTGGGTTGATATTCCTAACTTCAATGGCCAACTACACATTGAGGATTTTCTCGATTGGCTTTCTGAAGTTGAGTGATTTTTCGATTATATGGACATCCCTGAAGCAAAGAAGGTCAATCTCGTGGCCTACAAGTTGAAAGACAGAGCTTTAGCTTGGTGGGAACAACTGCAACTCGCATGAACCAAGCAGATGAAAGCACCAATCCACATATGGTAGCGGATGAAGCAGCTACTACGTGCCCGATTCCTCCCTAGCGATTATGATCAAATATTATTCCAACAGTACCAAAATTGTTGACAGGGTAATCAGTCGGTGAGAGAATACGCAGAAGAATTTTACTGCCTGGCGGTACGTAACGATTTGGTCGAGACTGAATCACAGCAAGTCGCTTAATTCAACAATGGATTGCGTATGACTATTCAGGATCGGGAACAGATGTAGTCCATCTGGACGATGAATGATGCGATCAAGTTGGCTACTCGGGTGGAAGAACAACTTGAACGTTCTAACACACAGACCTATCCTACTATAAGGATCCTTATGGCAGGTCCGCCCTAGGGAGCTCCACAGCCCAAGGGGAAGGAGCTCGTAGGAACACGCACTTAACCTCTTACGTCTGAAAACTGAGATCAGGGAAGCGGGCAACCTAGACCCCAAAGGGGCGTATCGACTGCTGCTAGTCCAAGTAGAATCCCGAACCCCTATACTTGGCCAAGGGTCGATAACTACTATCATTGTGGCCAATCGGACCACCTATCAAATACTTGTCCCCAACGAAAAGTGGCAAACATCGCCATCAATGATGGTAGTGCTGATAATGCTTATGAAGATTCAAATATTGAAGAACAAGAGCATACCACCGAGGATTAGGTAGATGATTCAAGTTGGGTTCAACAAGATTATGGCAAGTCGCTCGTCGTAAGGCAACTATTATATGCGCCAAGAAAAGAAGTGCATCCACAACGGCATAACATCTTCCGCACTAGGTGTATAGTGAATAGAAAGGTTTGTGACGTGATCATTGATAGTGAAAGCAGCGAGAACATCGTCTTTAAGGTCATGGTGGAAAAACTACAATTGAAAATAGAGCGTCATCCCTCTCCATATACAATCAGTTGGATAAAAAAGGTCAGCGAAACAAAGGTAACTGAACAGTGTACCATATCCTTTTCAATTGGCAAGCATTATAAGGATAAAGTAGTATGCGATGTTGTTGACATAGAAGCATGTCACATACTACTCGATCGACCTTGACAATCTGACCGTGATGCCATTCATAAAGGGTGAGATAACATATATACTTTCATCAAGAACGGCCGGAAGACCATATTGGCCCCCATGGATCCAGAAAGACCACCTGAAACTTCTAAAGTGGAGGGCCATTTTCTCTTAACCATATGGGACTTCGTGGAAGAATCCAAAGAAACAGGACAGGTTTATGCATTAATTGTAAAAGAGGAAGAACTTGAGCCTACCATCATCCCTTAAAGACTAAAGCCCTTGCTACATGAATCAAAGAAATCTGGCCCGATGACCTTCCCAATGGGTTACCCCCATGCGGGATATCCAACACCATATCGACTTTGTCCGTGAGTCCGATTGAGTGCGAATGAGTGTGAATAAGTGCGAGATTCTGCAGGGACAAGTAGAGGAGTTGATCTGTAAGGGTCTTATTCGAGAAAGCATGATCCCATGTGTCGTACCAGTTCTATTAACTCCAAAGAAATATGAGAGTTGGCGTATCTGTGTCGACAGCCGGGCCATCAACAAAATCACCATAAAATATAGGTTTCATATACCATGGTTGGACGATACGTTGGACATACTAGAGGGCACAAAAATATTCTCTAAATTGGACCTAAGGAGCGGCTGCCATCAAATTCGAATACAGTTGGGTGATGAGTGGAAAATAACCTTTAAGACCAAAGAAGGATTGTACGAATGGATGGTCATGCCCTTCGGTCTTTCAAATGCGCCTAGCACATTTATGAGATTGATGAACTAAGTTCTGAAACCTTTCATTAGGCGGTTCGTTGTGGTTTATTTCGATGATATTTTGATATATAGTCAAGACGAAACCACCCATATGGAACACCTCAAGAAGGTCCTTCAAATGCTCACTAAAAATATACTGTATCTCAATTTTAAAAAGTGCAGCTTCATGACTGATAACCTATTGTTTCTGAGTATTGTCGTCACATCCATGGGCATTCGGGTGGATGAGGAAAAGGTGAAGGCAATTAGAGAATGACAGGTTCCCACAAATATTCACGAAGTGTGAAGTTTTCATGGACTGACAACATTCTATTGTCAGTTCGTGAAAAATTTTAGTACCATTGTGTCACTAATCACAGATTGCATAAAGAAATGACAGTTTTAGTGGACTGATGAAGCCGAGAGGAGCTTTACCGAAATCAAGCGCAAATTATCCACGACCCTGATTCTTGTACTTTCCAACTTTGACAAACTATTTGAAATCGAATGTAATGCCTCATATGTCGGAATTGGGGGAGTTTTGTTTCAAGAAGGTAGGCCGATAGCCTTCTATAGTGAGAAACTTAGCGATGCACGCAAGAAGTGGTCTACGTATGAGATCGAGTTATACGTGGTGGTCTAGGCACTGCGACACTGTCGACATTATTTGATTTAAAGGGAATTCATAGTTTACACAGACCATCAAGCTCTCAAATTCATTAATAGTCAAGCTAACATTAACCGTGTGCATGCTAGATGGATCTCTTTTTTGTAAGAATTCATGTTCGTACTCAAACATAAGTCAGGACAACAGAACAAAGTAGTTGATGTGTTGAGTCATCGTGCAACTTTATTAGTCACTATGAGCAATGAGGTTGTCGGGTTCGAGCGTCTCAAAGACATATATGCCGATGACAACGACTTTAAGGACGCATGGGTTAGATGCCAAGAAGGTCAACTCGACGACTTACATATGCAAGACGGGTTCCTTTTCAAGGGAAATAGACTGTGCATCCTGAAAGTTCGCTAAGGGAACAGATAATCCAAAAGCTACATGGAGGTGGCCTTAGTGGACACCTTGGGCGAGACAAGACGCGAGCTCTTGTGGAAGAACAATATTACTAGCCGCAATTGGTATGTGATGTGGGAAAGGCAGTCTGATGTTGGTATATTTGTCAGACCTCCAAGGGGCACTCTCATAATACAGGCCTCTATACCCCATTACCCGTTCCTGATGGCCCTTGGGAGGATTTATCTATGGACTTCGTGCTTGGTCTCCTACGAATACAACTTGGAATGGATTCGGTGTTCGTGGTAGTAGATCGTTTCTCCAAGATGACGCACTTTATTCCATGCAAGAAGACTCTTGATGCAATACACGTGACGAATCTATTCTTCAGAGAAATTGTGCAGCTACATGGGGTTCCCAAGACTATTACTTTTGACCGTGACATGAAGTTCATAAGCCACTTTTGGCGGACTTTGTAGACTCGATTTGATACACGACTTCAGTTCAACAACGCCTACCACCCACAATTGCTGGTCAAACTGAGGTTGTGAATCGCACGTTGGAAAACCTCCTTCGATGTATTTCAAGAGAAAAACCGAAGTAGTGGGATTTGACTTTGTCTCAAGAAGAGTTTGCATTCAATAACATGGTGAACCGCTCGACAGGAAAATTCCCATTTCAGGTTATTTACGGACAAGTACCTCTCCACACACTAGACTTGGTCCCTCTGCCCAAGCTCCCAGGCATTAGCATTGCAGCAAAACATATGGCAGACAAGATCATGGGCATTCATGCGGAGGTACAGACCAAGTTACATGCCTCGAACGAAAAGAACAAGGAGCAAGCGGACAAGCATCGGGGACAAAAAGGTGTTCAAGGTGGGCAACCAAGTAATGGTCCATCTACTTAAAGAAAGATTTTCGACTGGAAAGTACAACAAGTTGAAGAATAAATAGATTGGACCAGTACCAATCATCCGAAAGATCAATGACAACGCTTATGTTATTGATCTTCCAAATGACATGACGATCTCACGGACTTTTAATGTTGCGGACCTGACCGAGTATCATGAACCAGAGCATGACGAGAACTCGAGGATGAGTTCTTTTGAAGTGGAGGAGACTGATGTAGAGCGGGTTGTGGACAGTTACTTGGCAAAGATGGATCAGAAAAGGCCCGGTCGATGACAGAAGTGATCCAGACCATCGGACCTTAAATCGGGCGTATCTCCCAATTCGCAATGAGTTATCTGACGTAAAATATATGATTTTGGGGTAAAACGAGCTACTTTAGCCAACCAATCTTGCTTAGCTGGGTTGCACAACCCGAATTTGCGAAATACCCCTTGATCGACGGTCGTTTCTGTTGAGGGTCAAATATTGCATATTAGACCCCAGTTATTGTCTGGATTTACGAACATGGTACTGTTTAATGGGTCAATTTAATCGTGTTTGTGATGCAAGGTGTATTGACGAGCTTTGACTGAAACATGGTGCTTCAAGCATGGATTTAACGTTCTGATGACACCAAAGACAAGGGACAGACCCCATGGGACCAAGATCAACGAATTTACACACCAGAGATCCGAAAAATCGAGAAACTGAAGCTCAAGTGGCCCGAAAGACACCCAGAATGCAAGATCATAGGGTTCCCACCATCTGTTCAACTCAAAACTTCATACATGGCCTGAGGACCATAAATTAACCGTACACGTCGAATTTCATCCGTTCAATCCCTGTGTAAGGGGCCCAACGGATAGATCAGCCCATGAAAACCTGATTTGGGGCCCACTTGATATCTGGATATGCTTCAATTTTTGTCCTAACTGTTAGAATAATCTGAGAAAAGGGATGGACGGAACGGATTTGTCATGAACATTACAGAGGACCCTACATGTATATTGCATGTACATAGGGTACATGTGCACAAGAGATGCACCGGACGGAGAATCCGGTCAAACAGAGGGCTGACCGAGCCTTCCTTTAAAAACAAAAATTTCCATTTTCGGCAGCGTTCTCGCGGATGATTCCAGTGGCCCACTATCATCATCAATTTCAACGATCCAAACCGTCCAATTGCTCCGTGGAATGGCTAAGACCCTTGCTAAGCTCGCCTTTCGGCCCCAAGCATGTGTACGCACTTAGAATGTTGTAAAATACAGAATGGATGGCCGAATCTTTACAGCAATATAAATCAAATGGGTCACACCAAACCCAATACAAAACCATACATATCTGAATGGTTTTTCGTGCAACATCCAATGGACAGATTGGATTTCTCAGAAAATCCAGATCATGGGCCCCATTGTCAACACAGCGTAAGAGCGCGGGCTCTGTTGCGCACGTCTGAAGACCCGGAACGATCTAGGTCATTTTATGATCGTGGCAGGGATCGGTCCGGACATCTGGATCGTCAAAAACCTTCCCAAGGGATCACCGACCAAGCTCAATGAGCCTGAATGGCTCGGATCTTGCGTATGAAACGGCCATGGGTCGACAATGTTGGAAAACTCAAGTCGGTTGCCTCTGTTGGGTTGATTGCCTCTGTTGCTGTGTATCTCCTTGCGGAAATTGTCTCCACCGACTCCAGCAAGGTCGGTTCTCCAGACCGTCCTCTCCACCGTCCTTGGCAACTATAAAACAGAGAGAGAGAGAGAGAGAGAGAGAGAGAGAGAGAGAGAGAGAGAGAGAGAGAGAATGGGGGGAATCTCGGCAGGACGTGAAGCGCAGAACGAGGGAGAGAGAGTAGAGTTGTTTTTTTCTTTTTTCTTTTAATTTTTCTTTTGTTTATTTTATTTTTGTTTAAGGGATTTAACCTAATCATGTTGTTAGGCTAAACCTCTTAGCTAGGGCTAAGAGGTGAAGCTTGTAGCAAAATTGGGGTGTTAGTTTTACTTTGATTCATGGTTATCGAACTCTTATGGATTCTAGTTTGATTATTAAGGAATACTTTTAGTTTTTAATGGTTTATTGTGACTCAAATTACAGTAGATCTGCAATAGCTTTGAGTATGTTCTTTTCATTATGAGATTGTGAACTTAGGAGGCCTTGTTGTTCGCCATCGTCTCATGGGCATGGTTGGGTGATAGAACCCTACCTAACTTTCACAATTCTCTCATGATTGGCTGTGAGATTGTTAAATTGTTGTTGTTTGCCAATAGTCCCCTGGACATGGTTAGGTGACAGAATCACTTCCAAATCTTCACCAATCTTATCTGTTGATGATTAGATTCATGAGAAGTTCAGAGATCTGACAAATCTCTTCTTTTCAACTGGATAAGATAGGACTTTGATTTCAGTTGTGTCCCTTAATCAGTGCAACGTAACTTCCTAATTGCTACAAGTGGATCCTTGGCACCCTAGTTTCCTACCTCTGAATTCTTTAAGTTTTAGATTAATATTTCACCATTATTCTTTAAATTCTATTCGATTTAGATTTCATCTTATTCTAGTTCTAGTTCTATTTAGTTTCAGATTACGTACAGGTTTCAGTCCCTTGGGATTCGACCTCGGGCTCACCGAATTTATTACTACATCACAACCCTATACTTGGGGAGTGAACAAGTTTTTGGCGCCGTTGCCGGGGATTGACGGTTACGTTTTTTAAAATTAATTGGTTTTAGAGTTAGTTTAAGATTAGGATTTTTACTAATTTTAGGTTTGGAATTTTTTTTCTCTATTTAATTTCTAGAAACTAACCTATTTTTCTTGTTTTGTAGGATCATGACATAAGCTTCTAATTTGGTAATTCCTTTCCAATTTCTCTACTTTTTCTATTTTTAGAATTAAGGTTTTAGTCTTAAAATTTTTCTAATTCTAGGCTTTTTTTTTTTCTCTAATTTAAAAAATATAGATTCTTCCTTTAAGTAACTTTCTATTTTCTAGTATTCTTTTAATTTTAGAAACTAACTTAGCTTATAGGTTTAGGAAACTTTCCTTTTTAGAAATTTCTAATTTAGATCATCTTCAGAATTCTTTCTCTTTTAGAAAATAGTTTGCTTTCTACTCTTAGACTTCCTATTTCTTCGAAACTAACTTCTTTTATATTGTTTTCTAGGATCTTAACATAGGAACTTCTAATCTGGTTACATCTTTCTAACTTTTCTTCTCACTTTTTATATTGCCGTAGGGCTTTTCTTTTATTTTCTTCTAAGATTAGAATCAGAATTAAGGTTCACCATGGAAGCTTGGGTACGTGTCTATGCTGAGATGGATAAACAGTTTTGGGGAATGCTTGAGGGTTTTGGAATTCAATGTATACCTGAAGATTTTTCTCCATCGAGAACTGACATTGAGAACCGACTAGAACGTTATGCTCCATCAACTAATAGGTCTGTATACGATCATAATTATGGAATGAGGATTATTATCAACCATCATATTCTTCCATGTATGATCAGTATGACTATAACCAGTGGAACCATCAAAACTGGGAAGATGAACCAACAACATGTTGTAATGATTATTCTCTTGGATACCCTACCTTTGAGAACCAACCAGAAATGATCCAAGAGAATTCATTTCAGTATAACATGGAATGTCTTGCGGAAATTAGAAAAGCAATGAAAGCACTCAATTCACGCCTCGATAGGATAGAGGAAGCTCGCTCATCCCGACTACAATCCAATCCAAAAATACAATGCGAGGAAAGTGATCTTCACTCGCTTTTGAAGAAATCTGGAATTTGGAATGAGGAGTTGGATTTCATTAATAAGCATACGGTTCAATTCTCCGATGAGTCGATCTCAATGACTGTTCAAAAGAATGGTGGAGATACATGGGTGTCTTTCAAATATAATGATGATGTATACTTCACTCATAGGATACACTGGATTTCAATGATGAGGGACATGTTAGTTTATGTGAACCTCAACCTAATCTGGGAATAGAATGTGAGGAAAGTGATCCCATTCCAAATGTGCACTGCACTGAACTAAAATATGATGAGTATTGGGATGACGATCATGAATGTGCAGCCCCAGTTCCCCTGGAATTAATCTCAAGTTTGGTCCAGGTCAATGATCGAGAAGTGCATGAAGTGAGCGGTTATAATGAGCTACTCCACTCACCTAATATATCTGATTTAAAAGTGGATGAGTTCATTACAACTAACCCTTCTATCTCTTGTGAGACATGTTTGGACCACTCCCCTGAATTATATGATGATATGATTCGGGAGATGGACGAGTTATTTGATACGACTCTGGAATTTGAAACCACCCAGTTGAGGCCACCATCTGAACTATTGAATTTTGACGATTCACTGCCTCTTCTGAGTAGTATCAATGAATAGAGTCCACACATTAATACTTCGTCTACTGACCCTCTATCTGTCTGTGAAGGGTTGGAGCAAGAGAGCATACCTCCATTTACTTTCAGAGACAATGGAATCATTAGACAGATCATCACAAACTTTGATGTGGAAAACGAGTTATTCTCAGATGAATTATCCAACTCTTTGGACGATTGCTTGGCAAATTTTTCAGATTCAAACGATCCTATAATTAAAGAAATAGTAGATGCCTCGCAAGAGAATATCTCGATAGTTGTTATTAATCGAGAGAACCCTTATTCTGAAACCTCTTCTTCCCTAGATCTTAAATGTCTACCATTAAAGGAGGAGGAGCTGACAATGGAACCGAAGTCTGGAACTTCAGAATGTGTTGAGGCTACATTACTTCTTGAGAAGTTTTCTAAACTTTATTTACTTGTAGTCTCTGATTCACCATGGGATACTAACGTTGAAACTTCTTCTGTCATAGGTGAATCATATATACTTTGGATACCTCAAGTAACCCAACGAAAAATTTCTTATGAGGTACCTAAGTTTCTCTGGAAAGTCATGCTTTAGGGCGTCCAAGCCTATTGTAAAAAGGGATTTTGGATGATCCTGTTGAGAAATTTACTGAGAAACTTATCAAGATATTGGCTGGAAGAGGAACCTTGCGGCATGCTCGAGTAGTTTTTCCCTGCTTTCATAGGACTAGGGTAATTTGCTTTATGTTGTTCTAAGATAGACGGTTTTATGCCATTAGGTTAGTTTGCTTCCTGCATTATTTTAGGATAGTTTGCTTTCGTGTCTTTACTCTCGTGTTGACCGACTTTCATGCTGTGATCTTTATGAAAAAGTCTCTCTCAATTCGTTATCTAGGTACTATCTTCCCATCACTTCTCATTTACTTTCGATGTCCCATGTGCATTGCATGCTCATATCTTTTACATTGAGGACAATGTAGATTTCAGGTTGGGGGTGGGTGATTAGGTTACCTAATTAGTGTTTTCTTGGTCTTGTGCAAAAAAAATTGTGAAAATTTTTAAAATTTTCTTGGATTTCTTATGAATTCAAAGTGATTTTGATGGATATCCTTGATTTAGAATTTCAAGATACGTGATGTTGGTAATTTATGACTCTTAGATTCAATATCTGTTAGATTTCACAGTTAAGTTTGAATTGTTAATCCATGATTAGAAGTTTTAAATATTGATTGAGTCATGATTTCGTATGCCACATCTCGCTTACATATTAAGGTTTCAGTTTGATATTAAAGGGTTAACTTGGTAATCACTAAGCACAAACGGAACCAACCTGCGAAGTTATACCATCATGTTTATAAAGAAGAATTGAAAGGGCTGGGTGAATGGTCTTCACCATAGGTTTGCTCCCTATAGGTGAAGGTTGATTCTCCAAGAATGATAGTCAGAAAGGCTAGGCAAATGGTCTTTACCATAGGTTTACTCCCTATAGGTGAGGATTTAATTCCCCTACTTGACATTACTTTTAATATATATATTATAAAATAAATAAAATAAATAAAAAGTGGGAACTTATGAGGCAGGTTTTGGTTGTCATGAATCCTCTTATTGACTACCAATGATAGAAAAGTAAATCTTAAAGTTGTTAAGCCGAGATTACATTGTACACTCATGGATCTTAATGTTTAGAAATTTTCTAATTGGTGGATTAATATTTTGATCTTGACTATGAAGTCTATCGTGCGCTTGAGTATAAGAGAATACAATGCCCAACATTCATGAATCTTAGACTTCTAATATCTGGATTGTTTTTAAACAAAAAAGAAAAAGAAAAAAAAAAAGTAAAATCACTCGAGTTCATAGAAATTGTCTTATAATTCTTAACTTATTTTTTGCATACTTTGCTCGGGACTAGCAAGATGCTGGTTGGGGGTTGTGTTGACAAAATTGCATATTAGACCCCAGTTATTGTCTGGATTTACGAACATGGTACTGTTTAATGGTTCAATTTAATCGTGTTTGTGATGCAAGGTGTATTGACGAGCTTGGACTGAAACATGGTGCTTAAAGCATGGATTTAACGCTCTGATGACACCAAAGGCAAGGGACAGACCCCAAGGGACCAAGATTGACGAATTTACACGCCAGAGATCTAAGAAAATCGAGAAATTGAAGCTCAAGTGGCCTGAAAGACGTCCAGAATGCAAGATCATAGGGTTCCCACCATGCGTTCAGTTTGAAACTTCATACATGGCCTGAGGACCATAAATTAACCGTACATGTCAAATTTTATCTATTCAATACCTGTGTAAGGGGCCCAACGGATAGATCATCCCATGAAAAACTGATTTGAGGCCCACTTGATTTCTGGATATGCTTCAATTTTGGTTCTAACTGTTAGAATAATCTGAGAAAAGGGATGGACGAAACGGATTTGTCATGAACATTACAGAGGACCCTATATGTATATTGCATGTACATAGGGTACATGTGCACAAGAGATGCACCAGACGGAGAATCCGGTCAAACAGAGGGCTGACCCAGCCTTCCTTTAAAAACAGAATTTTTCATTTTCGGCAGCGTTCGCACGGATGATTCTAGTGGGCCACTATTATCATCAATTTCAACGATCCGAACCGTCCAATTGCTCCGTGGAATGGCCAAGACCCTTTCCAAGCTCGCCTTTCGGCTCCAAGCACGTGTACACACTTAGAATGTTGTAAAACACAGAATGGATGGCCGAATCTTTACCGTAAGATAAATTAAATGGGCCACACCAAACCCAATCCAAAACCATACATATCTGAATGGTTTTCGTGCAACATCTAATGGACGGATTGGATTTCTCAGAAAATCCCGATCATGGGCCCCACCGTCAACACAGCGTAAGAGCGCGGGTTCTGTTGCGCGCGTTTGAAGACCCGGAACGATCTGGGTCATTTTATGATCGTGGTAGGGATCGGTCTGGACATCTGGACCGTCAAAAACCTTCCCAAGGGAACACCGACCAAGGTCAAGGAGCCTGAATGGCTCGGATCTTGCGTGTGAAACGGCCATGGGCCGACAATGTTGGAAGATGCAAGTCGGTTGCCTCTGTTGCGTTGATTGTCTCTGTTGTTGCGTATCTCCTTGCGGTAATTGTCTCCACCGACTCCAGTAAAGTCGATTCTCCAGACCATCCTCTCCACCGTCCTTGGTAACTATAAAACAGAGAGAGAGAGAGAGAGAGAGAGAGAGAGAGAGAGAGAGAGAGAGAGAGAGAGAGAGAGAGAACGGGGGGATCTGGGCAGGATGTGAAGCACAGAACGAGGGAGAGAGAGTAGAGTTGTTTTTTTCTTTTTCTTTTGTTTATTTTATTTTTGTTTAAGGGATTTAACCTAATCATGTTACTAGGCTAAACCTCTTAGCTAGGGCTAAGAGGTGAAGCTTGTAGCATAATTGGGGTGTTAGTTTTGCTTCGATTCATGGTTATCGAACTCTTATGGATTCTAGTTTGATTATTAAGGAATACTTTTAGTTTTTAATGGTTTATTGTGACTCAAATTACAGTAGATCTGCAATAGCTTTGAGTATGTTCTTTTCATTATGAGATTGTGAACTTAGGAGGCCTTGTTGTTCGCCATCGTCTCATGGGCATGGTTGGGTGATGGAACCCTACCTAACTTTCACAATTCTCTCATGATTGGCTGTGAGATTGGTAAATTGCTCTTGTTTGCCAATAGTCTCCTGGACATGATTAGGTGATGGAATCACTTCCAAATCTTCACCAATCTTATCTGTTGATGATTAGATTCATGAGAAGTTCAGAGATCTGACAAATCTCTTCTTACCAACTGGATAAGATAGGACTCTGATTTCAGTTGTGTCCCTTAATCAGTGCAACGTAACTTACCAATTGCTACAAGTGAATCCTTGGCACCCTAGTTTCCTACCTCTGAATTCTTTAAGTTTTAGATTAATATTTCACCGTTATTCCTTAAATTCTATTCGATTCAGATTTCATCTTATTCTAGTTCTAGTTCTATTTAGTTTCAGATTACGTACAGGTTTCAGTCCCTTGGGATTCGACCTCGGTCTCACTGAGTTTATTACTACATCACAACCCTATATAGTTGGGGAGTGAATAGTTTCCCTATTTTAATTTCATTTTTACTATAAATAGTAAGTTTTAGTTTGATTATAACTCTTCATCCGTTGGGCTTTAGGAGTTGCGCCCAACGTAAAAAGAGCTTAGAATAATTAAGAGAACGGTTTGGTGAAGCCAAATAGGACACTTACTATTTTTGGCTGAAAACCTTGCGCACTAGTAAACATCATGACTGTCTATAAATAGTAAGTCGCTAATTCTAGGAGTTTTAGTTGTAGTTTGATTCTGATTTTTTTCCCATTGCTTGGTACCCCAATTTAAAGGGTTGTGAACTCATTTTTATTCATTCATTAATCAATTTTAAATTTATTATAATTTATTTCTATTTCCTGCTTTCTTTCCTCGTGGATTCGAGAAGTCTCTGTGAGGAGTCCAAAGAAGTTCCGTGGGTTCGGAATAGTTATCCTCTTGGGGAAGACGGTGCTCGACCTCACATCCTCCTCTGCGTCACTCTCTCTCACCCACACCACATACTAGAGCCAAACTACATGTAATATGGACGCTGTGCTTGCAACAATCTTAGCACCACATGGAGGACCATGTGCATCAGATGATCCAAATCCACCCATCCATCAAGTGCACGTCCACATTTCACCATGGATCCTAAATATCAGTAAAATCCAAGATATTGATGGGCCACAATATAGGGGATTTTGTAAAATTGTGCCTAAAACTCTAAATTCATGTGGTGTAGCCACATATGTAATAGAATGTCTTGATTTTCAAGAATCCATTCATCCTGGTACGTCACATCAGATAAGTGGATTGGATGGAATATACACACACAAGGTTAAGTTTCATCATTTTTAGAAAATAGGTAAGGGACTAGCAAAAATTAATGGAAAGTTATAAAATAAAGGTATTGATGTAGAAATCTGGTTAACCTTCCCTAGACCTTCGTGTACCTGCACAAGGAATGGACAAAGTAGACCCTAACTAGTGCAGGGGACTCTCCAATGCTAAAGTCAAGTAGGGGATTTGGGTCTAGTCGAGTAAATGAGTTTTTAAGCTAGTAATTGTGCGCACTTTTCACCATAGGACGAGGCGCTCCTATTTATAGGTGAAGAGATGCGGTGGCCCGCGTGGAGGAAATATCCCCATTTAGTAGGAGTGAGTTATAACATGACTTGGACTTCGTATGTGGTGGGAGAATCTCCCTGGATTTTCGGTTAGAATCCCGAGTGGATCTTTGTGGTAGATATTCTCTAGATTTTTTGCTAAGATCTCGCATAGATACTGCTGAGATCAAGTCGGATCTGGTAGAAGGAGAATCCTACCGACCTGGGATCATGCCAATATGGGATGTGGGAGTAGTGTCCCCCTCTCGGTGACGGGTGAGTCATCAGATTTTCTGACCTGCTGTCGATGGACCGAGCTCGACCTCATATCATTGTCGATTAAGGGTCAAAGGGCCAGCCTTTAGTTGTGCTTGTCATTGTATAAAGTTCCGACCTGACCTCTTCTCCTTGGTCGGTACAAATTCTCAACAACAAAAGTTAAATCCGAAAATGTAGTTGGTAACTTTTAAAGTTTATTGTTTTTGGATGGTTTTGTCTTAGGCAATGTTTTTGGATGGTTTTGTCTTCGGCAAAAAAGGGGATAGCTTTTCGTAAAAATTTAAAAATAAAATTACCTCAAAAGATGAGAGTTGGCAAGCCATAGAAGACCACAATCATGGTCATGGGCTGAAGTGTGACTGGCTGCATTGTTAGGGTTAGCAATGGGTTGGGTTGGCAGGGAATCAATTGGCCCAACTAAGGTGGGCTCAGGCCGAACTAAATGGGCAGAACAGGTTGGGCCCAAGCTAGAGTGTGAGCCATTTATGTAAACGGGCTGGGGTTTAGTTGAACTGTACCTGACCCAACCCGCTGATAGAGGCTATCAATGGGAGAGCCCAAAGCCTGAATCAAAATAAGTATAGATGCATTTGTTACATATGTATCCACCAACAGTGATGCTTATTGGACAGAATGTGGGCAATTAACTAACAACATATTTATAAGATGTGTCACCGAAGTGAGGATATTGAGACGGATGAGCAGCCGAACGATTAAGATTAGACATGACTGCATTCAGGGGACTTCTGAGTAGCATTAATAGGTATTAAGATAAGGGAAGGGTCATAGGTTATGTGCAAGGGAGTCGAAGAAGAAATGCAGTAACTAGGAGTAAGTATAACTTGAAGGCTCTAAAAGGGAAAAGGAAAGGTCAACAGGACGTGAATAGAGGTAGTTGGAAAAGACCTAATGACATATGTTCTAATTGAAGTAATGACCCTTGAAGAGTGAAATGGCTGATCAGGATTCATGTAAATGACCCCAATACATTGGGACAAGGCTTAGATAATGATAAATGATGATGTATCCTCCTCTCAATGGGTTAGATAGTGCATGGCCTTAGCCTTATATTCCATTCTTAAACCTATGACATGCTTCAATGGGATGGGTTAGGTCAATTGAGCCCAACCCATTTACAATTAAATGGGTCAGGTCAAGTCTTGTCAATCTTAATGAATTACATGTGGATCATCAGGTTTTACAGGAGGTTTGTGCAAGAATTCTTAGCCATTTATTAAATGGGTTGAGCTCCGGCTCACCCCAATTGGGTTGGACCCATTACCACCCCAATGCAGTGTTACATGGTCTCTAACAAATGTGAATCCATGTTAATGATAAACATTCAATACTTGGCCAGAACTTTATGAGTCAAGTCCTGCCCTTCATTAATCTACACAATTCATCCTTGATTCATATATGGGCTATATACATAAAAAAAAATCCTGGGAAGATGCACGTGGGTTGTTTAGTTGAAAGTTTTGGACCGTTGGATCATGACAACACAATGATCGAACCGTTAATCGTGGGCCATTGTCATCATCAGACATAATCAGACATTACATACTTTAGGATTTCATTTTTTTAAAAAAGCTTAAATTAGGTGTGTGGTACACTTGTTTTAAGTTTTGAGAGGTTTGAGACATATATGGAAAAAAAAAAAAACAAAAGAACTGAGAGGGCAAAATTGTAATTTGGCAGCCTAAAAGCCTATTTAAGGCTTGGACTTCCGGTCTGTAGAGTTTTTTTTTTTTTTTTTTTTTTTTTTTTTTTTTTTTTGATGATATACTTTGTGAAAAGAAGAGAGTTTTTTTCTCTTTCCATGAAAAATCTCTTAAGAATAGAGATCTCTTGGTGTGATTCCAAAGTGGTGTGAAGTCACGAGTTATCTTTTTATCTATTTTCTTCAACAACAAGGTATTTATCATCTTCTTTTCTTCTCTTAGTTTTTCTTCTTCTTCTTATCTCATCCCATACCCAACCCATCAACACTAACCCTAACATATCTCACAACCCTAACTCTCTCCAATCCAAACCCAACTTAGCCTTAATTATACAGACAATCTAGATCGTACGGACCAATCTGTACATTTGTACAGCCGACCGTATGGCCATATCTCCTAATCCCTTTTATGATTCTTCCTACCCCTTCTCCCTCATCTAATCCTTCTTGTGGAAATTATAAGTGCTATTATGTTTAAAGCACATTTTACACCTAGTCTGTCAAATTTCGACTTGTCAAAACAACTTAGCAAGTGATCTTCAAGTCAAGCTCATATTGAAGTTCAAGACAAGCTCATGTTGAAGTTCATGTTCAAGCTCAAGTTTAAGTTCAAGCACAAATTCAAGCTCAAAGCTTAAGATGAAGACCAAGATCGATCTACTAAAAGTTCTAGTAAAAGATAAAACTCTTTTGAGAAGTTCAAGTTTCTAATCCTATGAAATTCAGTTCATACAGGTATGATAAACCCTAAAAAGACCTTAGGTTTAGGTGCTTTCAAAACATACATAAAATTGAGTTTTTATATTTAAAATTGACTGAGTTTTGACTAGCCTGAGTTTTACCTTAACCAGTTTAAGAATTTCTCGACTAGTCCAAGTACCAACCGAAGTGTAACAGAAATTTGTACGTTCAATAGGGGCGGAAACATTGGAGAAGCTGCAGAAGATTGCCTCATGGAGCTAATCCAAAGATGCCTGATTCAAATGTTGAAAAGAAGTTCCATTGGGACAGTTAAATGTTGTCGCATCCATGATCTTCTTCAAGATCTCTCCATCTCAAAAGCTAAGGAAGAAAAATTTTCTCTATGTCACAGATTCTCAGTCTCCCTGTACAGCACGTCGACTTGCCATTCATTATAGCAACCGCGCGTAAGTACACTTCTTTAGACCACTCCACTCCACACCTTCGTTCTATTATTTGGTTCAGCCCAAAGTTAACATTCCTCAAACAAAATCACCAGAAGTTGCTTTTTGTAGGCTTTCAATTTCTTAGAGTGTTACATCTACATGGCATAGGGACAGACGAGATTCCAAATGAAATAGGTACACTTATCCACTTGAGATGCCTTGGTGTGATGGGATACTCAAAACCCTTGCACTGTCAATAGCCAATCTATGCAAGTAGCAAACGCTACACATAGGTAGACTAGGTATGGACACTTCGATCGATTGTGTAATTCCTCGTGTGTGTCATGCATACTAACTGTTGGATGAAATGGCTCAACAATGATTTTTTTTTTTTTTTTTGGATCGAGTTTGATTCCCTTTTTTTCTCCATCGATGAGTTGGCCCATGTGGCGGTATGGTTGGATGACCTACACTAAAAAAATTGCTGTTGCAGGACATGCTTCAACAATTGAAAGCAAGGCTTCAAGAAGGGGTAGAAGATTGGCATAAGATTCAACATGTACCCTCCATTAAATGCATGGATATGGTGTTTGTTGTGATTAGCAATCAAAGATGAGCTTTCCTGTTTTCGTGCACACAGATTCATGATCTCTCCAAAGCAGTGCTGGTGAGATTTACTTCTCATTTCTTTCTCTCCTCTTTATCGATGCTGTCAACAATAATCATGGCCATTTTCACTTCTAGTTTTCATTATTGCTATGTTATTGTCCTTATTCTTTGGTTTTCACAAGTAGGGCTGCCTTTATATTTTTGGTGCATCATTCATAGTGGGGCCCACTTGTACAAATTGAAAACCAAAAATAATACTTTGTAATCCTTCAGATACCTTCAGATAGAGTATTGCACGATACCAATTGTACGTCATGCATGCCAATTGACAATAGAAACTTTTCTTTCATCGTTGTGTGTTTTTACACCATATAGATTTGATAATCTTTAACCATTTTTGCATTTAGCTCTGTTTGAGGGACACCATTTGGATGGTAAGGATGCAATTGCCAAAGCGATTTTAGACTAACCATCCACAAAAGGACCCTCCATAGGGATGGTTCAATTCATCAAAATACGCAACCATGTCTGCTTGGCTCATGCATAGTTGTTTGAGCCAAGAAATGGACATCAACCACTACTTATCCTTATATCAAATGCCTATGCAGATGCAATGAGGTTGGAAAGTCTCAAGCTTGTGCAACCGACTCCCTTAGAAAACACAAGTATGGATGGAAGACATGCAAGATATAAGCTGGCCATCAGGTGGGTCCGCACTTGTTGATGTCACGACCCAAAAAATCAGGTGAGTCCACTCTATGGAAGGATCACCAAAAGCAAGGGCCCCATAACCTAGGAATTTTGTGCAGCGAGACCCATTTCGAAGTTCTTCTGTTCTAAGCACATCATATGGCTTCACAAGCTGAGCAAATGCTTCTATCAGACAAGTGGTACCACGTTTTTGTTGTATATCAAACACATTTACAGTTCCTTGGGCCTCCCTTTGATAGGAAATTGAAAAAATTACACACTTTCTGTGTAGAATTTCTCCGAGAAAAGCTCTTTTCTTCTTTTCATTTTCTTTTTCATTTCCAATGTATCTTCTACAGTTTTTTTAGTAGTGCTCGTAGCCTACGAAGCATATGCAGGTAGCATAACTCCCTGGTAGCAGATGCTATATGGCATGCAGTGTAAGCTATAGAGCATGTAGCATAGCATGTAAACGTAGTGTAGCCTGTAGCACAGGTAGCGTATGCTACCTGAAATCTCTCTCTCTCTCTCTCTCAAGTTTTTCTTCTAATGCTAGTTCAACACGTATTTTAAAATGGTGGTGACTCGCCCCATCACACATGGCACTACATTAGATCAATTCAGACCATCCAAATTGTGGTCCATGTCTTGGATATATAGAGCACTTAGATTAATTCAGATCATCCAAATTGTGGTGCATATTGTGAATTTGTGATGTTTCAATAAATAAAAAAGTGGTCACACTTAGAGATTTCTGAAGGCAAAGAGACAGACAGATTTTGCATGAAAATATGTAGTTGATGATTCAAGTTCGCAATTGAGAACACAGGAATTATGCAATTTGTAAATTTTAACATAAATTTTTATTATTTTAATTAAATATATTAGGTATCGTGTAGCTTACACTACACGCTATAGAGGGCCATATGCCATGCTATACGCTACATGCTATTTTAAAACACTAGTCTTATCTATTGGTATTGCAGTATATGATGCCTAATATATGAAGTGCACAACAAGGACTGGATCCTACATTAGTGGGCTTAGATTTTCATCTAAATATTGATGGTTAAATTGCATGTGCCTGCAACATTATAAGTTTTAATTATATCTTTGTTTTTTAGTGACGAAGGTAAATGATAATACTTGTTTTGTTCATTTTTATTTTTCTAAACAACATTATTGTGTGATTGTGGAGAGGGAATTAATAACTATATTCGAGTAGAAATCTATTGAAAGTCTGTTCCCTTTTATGATTCCTATTCTAGTTTCCTCATTTATGAATAGTGTGAGATATTGGATGATGTTTCAAACTATATGGCTTTCCTTGTGAAAAATTCAGGTCGGTTTACTCATCCAATGGTCAAACATGTACGTTAAATGGTAACTGTCCATTTCTTTTGCGTATGTTTGGCTCCCCAGATTTGTGATTGACCTGATTCTTGGACCTAAGGCGTAAGTCACTACGCCAAAATTGCTGATTTGCGATGGACTAAATCCATCATAAAACCAAATAAATGACGGACTTAGTCCGTCGCGAGGTCTTCGCTGTTTAGTGGGTCGTTTTTGGTTTTACGATGGATTTTATCTGTCATTTAATCTGCGACGGATAAGGTCCGTCGCACAATAGCGACGGATAAAATCCGTCGTAAAAAATAAAAAATCCGTCGGTGAAATTAAAAAATTAGTCGTCACTAAAAACATTAGCGACGGATAAGGTCCGTCGCTAATATTAGTAAGCGACGGACCTCAAATCCGTCGTAATTTTAACGGTCAGAAATTAGCGACGGATGAGGTCTGTCGCCAATATGAGTAAGCGACGAACCTCAATTCGTCGTTATTTTCAATGTCAGAGCATAGCGACGGATTTGGTCCGTCGCCAAAATATCTGTAAAAATATATATATATATACCAATAAATTATTATTAATTTTTTTTTAAAATCTTGCACCTGATAGTTATTCAAAAAATAATTCACACTATTGTTTGATAAGGATCCTATTCACAAAATTGGTAACAACTCAATTCAATAAAAGAGGAAATGACCCAAGTGGCACACTGCAACAAAAATTCACTTCAACCCTCCTAACTAACACTTCCCCCTACTAAACTAGGACCCATACAAAAGAAATTACCTGAAACTTCCAACTATTGGCTATGCATTGTTTTGTATTGGCTACTTGGTATCTGCTCCTGTTCAACCTTCTTTTGAGCCTTCCTACATATATTACAAGCAACTAAATTCAATCCAAGAAAAGACTAGTTTAGTCAACCTTTCATATATTTCAAATAACCAGCTCAAATCCATGGAAAGTGAATAGTTTAATCAACTGAAACTAATTAACAAAATAAAATATTAGAATTCATCCTACCAATTAGATGTTAAGGTAAGAGCATTTCAATTGGTATGTTTCTTTGTAAGGCCTGTTACAACCGTCGATTAGAAAATCCTAGTGGGAAAAGAGAGCATTTTCAGATACAAATTTTTCTCATCTTCCAGATGCACTGGATTGCCACATTCAGCAACAATACGCTAACATATGTACAAACTTCATAATATATAAATGCCAACAAAAGATTAAAAAAAAAACTTGAGAAAAATAAATACCACAATTACTAATAAAACTATTAAAGCTCTATTTTCTTCAGGGTAGCTTTCCCCTGTGTTTTTTCTTTTTTTGTTTGATGTTTAGCTTTCCCCAACGTGACACATGATCATATTAGAATATCCAATCAGTAATATTCTTCAGAGCTGGTTCATCTATGGTTGGGCCTAACAGAGATATTCTAGATCACTGATGACAATGAGTATTGTCTTCATTTTTTTTTTTTGGTCGTGATTGTAGAGTGAACATCTCACTTTCCTATATATACTTGTCTACTTAGATGTATTGGCCCCACCACAAAGATCACTTTATTTAAAAATTAGTCATATTCACTCATCCAGAACAATCTTTTTAAGAATTTTGAATCTGTTGTAGTTTTAGCACAATAAGTATCCAAAATCATTTTCACAGCTAACTTAGAGTTAAGGAGGATTGACATCAGGTGGACAACCAATCACCACAGGGTAGAACTGCAGTAGTCCCTGTCAAGGTAAGTTAGGATTTAGAAAAGGAACCCTATGGCTAAAACAAAGTTAAAATAATGATGGCAATGGTGATGACAGCGACATGCGACCTATCTTCAAGACGGCAACCTCCAAACGTTTTTTACATAAATAATAAAATACAAATGCGTTACAATCATTCTCAGATCTCGTTCTTTGCATGTTCTATTGTTCCTCAATGGTTGCTCTGAGGTTTGTTTGGTTACACTAAATATCATGATATTTCAAATGTAAGATAGGTTTCTTTTGAC
This sequence comes from Magnolia officinalis, assembly GCA_021015155.1. Taxonomy (NCBI): domain Eukaryota; kingdom Viridiplantae; phylum Streptophyta; class Magnoliopsida; order Magnoliales; family Magnoliaceae; genus Magnolia; species Magnolia officinalis. The sequence goes on from JAJHSJ010000011.1 coordinate 22,219,628, forward strand.
ATTTTTAAGAGGGTATAGTCGTTGTGCTGGTAAATAACAAAATAAAGTGGGGTATGCCAGATGATTTTTACACAAGGTGATCCTTATGGTGGGGATAACCTAATGGATGGGTTGGATGGTCCATGTTCTATAGAAAATAATGTATAAAATACTAATAAATAACAAATACAAGTGTGGTCCACTTGATGATTTGGATGGGGACTGATTTTTATGCAAGAATCTTCATGGTGAACCAAATTTTGGATGGTTGGATGTCAACCACATATGACGTATTGGAAGTTTTCCATTGCATGGATGGATGATAATTTATTGTTGGAATGCGCTGGATAGGAGTATCTCTCTATTTTTAACCTTTTTTTTAAGCCATTCTTTTGTGGGCCACAAATCAATGGAGAGAGATTCTTGGTGTGACTACATTGGTGTCCCTTGCTAACATGGTTTTAAGACTTGAAAAGGTTGGATTTAACTGGTTGGTAGAACTTAACACAAACCAAGGCAGCTTGGCTAGCTCACTCCGTTTAACCTGATTTAGTTTGGCTTGGTTCAGCTGAATGATCTCTTCAGGCGAATCGAGCCAGAAATCCCAGCTCATTTCAAAATTGGCCCAAGCTTGAGCTGTATGCTAGCTCAATTTGGTTCGGCTCGAACCTTGGTTCAATTCGGCTCGGTCGAGTATAAATATAGTATATATACATATTCCTAACTTGAATGTTTGAATAGGATAGTCTTAACTTTTGTTTAATTTATTATAGATTTCAATGTATGAGCTTTGGATTTTATTGTTCAATTATTCTCAACTTCATTTCTTTTGTCTACAATTACAAAACCAAACCGATCAAACGAGCGAAACTTGTTTCGGCACAAAAAATAGAACTTGAAGCAACTCAGAAATTGGCTAGAACTCGAATCAGTTCGAACCTAACTTGAATTAAAGGAAGAGACAGATCAGTTATTTAACTTGTGTGAATGGTTCGATGTACATTTATAGTGATAGCTGATAGGTTTTCATTGTCTCGAAGCATGGAGGAATTGAAGAGTCGTTATTATGTAAGTAATGCTTTGTTGCATTATCTTGGATTGATGCGCACTATGTTTCCTTATACTTCTATCATCTAATGCACAAGCTACACATGCTAGTGTGACAGACAAACAGGTGTAATATCCAAGACATCCATCATGAGGATAAACTCTATAGATGCTACTACTCTAAAATAAAGGTATAGACTAAGTAGGTGTGCCATCATATTAAAATAAGTAAATCTCACTGAGTCTAGTTGACTTAGCTGAGTTTTGAGTCGAGTCGGTGAGTTTTAGATCTATGGTCTAATCCCAATATGTATTTTTCTAAGGCTACAAAGAAAGGAGAAATTGTACATAGGTCACTAGTATTTTTTTTTTTTTTTTTATTTTTCTGTTCTTCCTTTCTTTTTTGTTATTGTTATTAATTTTGGAATCTGTTT
>JAJHSJ010000011.1:22221187-22350027 GCA_021015155.1 Magnolia officinalis
TCTTTATTTATTTATTTATTTTGAGAAATCCACCCAGTTCATCCATTTTTCCATATAATTTTAGGACAATATGCCAAAAATGAGCCGGATCAAAGACTCAAGTGGGCCTAAAATATGAGGATTGAACTTCCACAGTTGATATATTCGTGGGCAATAGAAGTTTTTAATTAGGATAATATTTTTGTTTCCAGTTCATCTCAGTAGGAATATTGTTATGAACGGTATGAATGCAATTGAAACATCGCTTTTGACCTAGGGAAATTTCAATGGTAGAAATTTCTCTACCGACCTTTTCCTTTAGTGCTGCTCACTTGAGTCTTGGATCCGACTCATTTTTGTCCCCGTGGCCTAAAATGATCTCCAAAATTTGATGGATGTGATGGATTTCTCGCAAACACTGTGGTTGTCCGTGAAGGAAAACAGTGCAACCCTAACACGCCGAGAATTTCTCAACCATAGAAGTTCAATTCCCACTGATTCTATCCGCTTCAAGTGCAATTGCGGATTCGAAGCGGATTGCGTACTGAATAACTCAGTACCATTAGGGTACTGAATAAACTCTGTGGGTCCACCATTATTTATTTAGTTTATCCACTCCGTTCATCTGTGTTAACAGATACATTTAGTTCTTTAAAACAAAAAGAAAGCATATACAAAGCTCTTGTGGACCACACCATAGTAAATAGTGTGATTAAACCTCTACCATTGAAAAATTCTTGGAGGCCATAGAAGTTTTGGATCAAGCTGATGTTTATGTTTTATCTTCATCCATGTCTTTTTGATATTATTAACAGGTTGGATGGAAAATAAACATTAATGTGGGCCCTAGGAAGGTTTCAATGGTGGAAATCATTATTCCACACTGTTTCATGTGGCATGGTCCACTTGAGCTTTGTATTTATTGTAATTTTGGAATCAACCCCTAAAATTAACAGGAAAAATGGATGGACGGTGCGGATAAACCACATACATTCACACTTGGTCAGTGTAATAAAAGCGTACCTGAGTAACTCAGTACGCAATCCGATTTCTGCGGATTAGCCATGACAGGTTGAGTAGCGAGACACGCTGCTGAAGTGATGTTACTGTAGGCCCCACCATGGTGTATATTTTGTATTCACACCTTCCATCCATTTGAAGAGATCATTTTAGGGCAATATTCAAAGAATGAGTTAAATCCAAAGCTCCAGTGGACCCCAGCACAGAAAAGAGTGGGTTCAGCGACGCTCACCATTAAAAACTTCTAAATGCCAAGAAAGTTTTAGATCAAGCTGATATTTGTGTTTTCTCTTATTTCATGTCTTCTTTAACTTTTGAACAGGTTTGATTTCAAATAAACATTATGGTGGCCTTGGGATAGTTTCAACGGTGGGAATCACTCTCCCCACTATTTTCTGTAGTGGGGTCCACTACAGATTTTTATCTTCCTTATTCTTTGTCTCATGCCCTAAAATTATATCTTAAAATGGATGGACGGTGTGGATACAACACATACATGGGGCCCACAGAACTTGGTGACGTAACTTCAGTAGACGACTTGCTACTCAACCTGTCAGGGATGCGGATTGCGTCCTACCCCGCCCCCGCCCCCGCCCGTCTCTGGTCCCCAACGACCAGTTCTATAGGCGGGCCCACTGTGATGTATCTGTCTATCCAAGCCGTTCAACTTTTTTCTAAGATCATTCTAACATATTAGTACAAAAATGAGGCAGATCAAACGCTCAAATGGACCACACAATATAAGACTCTTGCATTTAATGCAACTAGCCTTTAATGTTTTGTGCATTTAATGCAACCAAGCTTATTATTTGGTGTGGTCCACTTGAGGGTTGGATCTGCCTCATTTTTGTCTTAATATGCTAATATGATCCTAGAAAAGGGATGAACGGTTTGGATAAACGGATACATCACAGTGGGCCCGCCTAAAGAACTTTCTGTTTGGGGTTAGAGACGAGTGGGGGTAGGACGCAATCCGCGTCCACCTCTCAGCATTTAATCCGCCTGCATCTACTTCCTTTGGGAACTCATGTCCTACTCTGACGCGGATTGCATCGTACCCCTGCCCGGACGGTAATCCGTCCGGAGGCTCTATGGAGCCCACCGTGATGTAACTGTTTCATCTCTGCCATCCAACTATTTTTTTGCAGGAAATTTTAATATGTGAACCAAAAAATGAGGCAGGTCCAAGGCTTGAGTGGACCACAAAATGGGGATTGAACGTCTACCATTAAAAGCTTCATGGGAGCCAGATAAGTTTCGGATCAAGCTGATATTTGTGTTTTTACTTACTTCATCCACGTCTACGTGACCTTATGAATAGGTTTTATGGTAAAAAAAACATCACGTGGGCCCTTAGAAAGGTTTCAATAGTGGGTGTCATATCAGTACATGTTCCTTTGATGTGGTCCACTCAAGCCTTGGACCTGCCTCATTTTTTAGTTCACATATTAAAATTTCCTGCAAAAATAGTTGGATGGCGGGATAAAACAGTTACATCAAGGTGGGCTCCACAGAGCCCTGCCCGGACGGATTACCGTCCGGCGGGGGTAGGACGCAATCCGCGTCTGTCCTACTCCGTTCGGGCAGGGGATCGGTGGGGCCCAACGTGATATAAGTGTTTTCTCTACTCTGTTCAGAGATTTTCTCAAATCATTTTAATATATGAACAAAAAAATGAAGCAAGTGAAAGGCTTAAGTAGACTACAAGGTGGGGATTGAACGTCCACCATTAAAAACTTCTTGTGAGCTAGAGAATTTTTGGATCTAAGTTGATATTTGTGTTTTCAATTCATCCACGTCTACATGACCTTATGAATAGGTTGGATGGTAAAACAACATAATGCTGGCACTTAGAAAGGTTTCAACGGTGAGTGTCATTATCAGTACAACCTCCTTTATTATGATCCACTGGAGCTATGCACCTGCCTCATTTTTAGGATAATAACTTAAAACAATATGAGAAAATCTTTTAATGGCATGGATAAAACACTTACATCACAGTGGGCCCCATAAAGCCCTGTCCGTTTGGACTACGAAATTAACATCCTATTAAAAGTTGTAATGGACTGCAACACTAGCTAAACGCAAATTAGCTACGACAGGTTACATCACCAGGCCCACCATGATGTATGTGTTATATCCATACTGTCCATTCACTCAGAGATATCAATTTAAGGCATGAGACAAAGAATGAGTCAAATCCAAAGCTGGAATGTACCCACTACAGAAAACAGTGCATAAAGTGATGCCCACCATTAAAATTTTCTAAGGGGCACGAAAGTTTTTGATCAAGCTGAAATTTGTGTTTTCCATTCTTTCATACATGTCTTAACTTATGAATAAGTTGGATCTCAGATAAACATCATAGTGGGCCTTAGGAAGGGTTCAACATCGGGCGCAAGGCTTTTGCAGAAAATCTCCTCATTTGTCTCTCCAAATTCCCTATAAAATCTCCTCATAACCTGTTTTACCGGTTTTGTTTCTCCAAATTCCCTATAAAATCTCCTCATTTGTTTAAAATTTTCACCATCCGAACCAATAACGTGCCGCCAACGCTCGACCTTATGGAAGGTACAATATGGTCGAGCGTATAGTACCTTTTCCCATATATATATATATATATATATATATATATATGGGAAAAAGTACGATGCGCTCGAGCTGATTTTAACGTCCCATGAGGTCCAGCTGTGTGGCCCCACCGTGATGCGCTTCGAACATCAACACCATCAGTCAGATGCACCATTCCATCGTGGGCCTAGGTTTCAAAACTCAAGTCAATATGTTACTTTTGTGGGCCACACCACATACAGAAGTTGAGAGGTGCCGTGCACCATTAAAACATTCATAACCATTTTTTTCGGCCTACTGAGATGTCGTTTGAAAATCCAGCCCATCCATTATGTGTGTCCCACTTGTATGAGGGTTCAGACCAAGTTTCAGGAGCATGTAAATTTCAGGTGGGCCCCACCAAGTGCTTTTATATGTTTTTTTAGCATGTTTTCACATGATTTTAGATGGTATGGCCCCCTGAGTTCCGTATACAGATGATTTTTGGGATATCTCATAATTTAAAGGGGATGCATCAAATCATAGTGTTGATGTTCGAAACGCATCACGGTGGGGCCCACACAGCTCGACCTCATAGGAATATATATATATATATATATATATATATTATATATATATAAATAAAGTATTTTTCTTGTGTGATAATGGACTGATTGGGTATTGGTAGTGTTCTTGGGTCCTGTTGGTTTGGTTTATGTTAGAGAATCAATGTATGTTTTTGTATGGTTTTTGCCTTGGTTTAAGGTAGAGCCCTAGCACGGTTAAATATATCTTTTTTTTTTCATCCAATATACACTTTTGTGACACCGACCCACCTTTCACACATACACACACACACACATGTTGGGGTCCCTCCCTCATGTGGAGGTAGGACCCACGTGTGTGGACTTAAGTAGTCTTGTTTTAACCTCATGTGTCATGTGTGGGTGGTATTTTAGTCTTTTAGTGAAACAAACTAATAAGAGAAAAACGAGGAGTTTTGACCTCATTTGGAGTTTTTATCTCTTGGAAAAAAAAAAAAAAAAGAGAAAAGGAGAGAAGGTATTTTGTAGAATAGGAAGAACAAGAGCCTTCAAACGTTGAAATCTTTACATCCGCATTCATAGGGGTTCATCCACAAAGTTGGTTTTTATTATTATCTTTTTCAAGGATTGTGTCGGGGGTTTTCTACAATCCCTAGGTGGTGAGAAACTTCTTTATTTCATTGTTACCTGTAATTCACTTTTGAGTGATGCAGTTTGTGTATCAAAAAAAGGTATTTGGATGATTGTATTTCCATTACTTTTATTGTTGTCAAAATCTTGGTGAATAGATGTGAGCAGTTGCAAAAGCAAGTCTACCAATGAAGCTGTAAAGACAAGATGAAGAAGGCAGCAGGGGTGCCAATAATAGTTGTTAACCTTCCGATGCCTAAGTCAGACAGGTAGACTCGAGTTGGAAAAGGCTTGAGCTAGGATTTTTTGTCACTTACTTCCCTTCGCTTACAACAAAAGTATTTATAGGGTTTATAAGGTAATGTTGAGATCGTGTATCTTGTGGGATTCATCGGATATGTTGGAAGATCTTATCTGGACGTGGATTTTCCTCCAGATCTATCGGCGAGCTCGCCTCGGTTGGCATGATATTCGGATACATCGGATTTGATCTCTTGACCTGGGTTTAGATATTTTCCGAGATCCTCACCTCGCCTTAGTGCTAGTCAACCTACTCAGCTCGGGAAATGACTCTTGCAATTGAGCTCTACCTTTAAGGATCATCGAGCTTGCCACTGTTCAGGATCGATCTCTTCAAGCCTTATACCTTGTTAGTTTGGGAAGCTCAGTACTATGGAGTTCCTTCTATGGTCGGTTACACTTTTCATGTGGTAAGCTAGTTCGGTTTTCCTCGCAACAGTTTTATTATAGTAAATTTGTGTTGGATTAAGTCCCGTGATTTTTTCCCCTTGACATCGGAGGGTTTTCCATATAAAAAATATTGGTGCTTCTTATATCTTACATGTTTGATGATTTGCTTATTTGTGTTGGAAGTTATTATCATCCATTTAATCTCTTATTTCTCATTAACTGACACATAGAAGGAAAATGTGTGTGGTTTCCAACAACACCCACCCACACACAAAACTTATAAAATTAATAAATTGCAATTATTTTGCCTTTAAATTGCAAAAAAAAAAAAAAAAACAAAAACAAAAACAAAAACAAAACAAAACAAAACAAAAAAATGCTAAGAGTTTGAAAATATTGCAATAATATTATCACACTAATAATATCCTTTGATCAGCTATAGACCAAAAAAATCATAAGATTTTCAAAATATCAATCACATTTATCAAATCGATCCTATAAAAAAACTTATATTTTATTAGGGAATGATCCAATTCGTTGTTGTCGGAACACGTGATTTTCCATGCAGTCGAGCTCCTGTGGGGCCCAAAATGATGTGTGTGGATCAAAATCTTGAAACAGGTGAACTGCCTAATGTTCACCAAAATCAGGCTGATTCAAATCTTAGATGGGCCATACCCCAGGAAACAATGTAAACTTGAGCCTAAGAGCTATATGTAGCCCCAGCTATGTTATCAAATGGCCTAATTATTAAGGTATCCAATTCGCCCTTGTGGGGAGCCACTCACGACTACAGCATATTGGCCCCACACACAATCTGAAAGTTTTTTTTAGGGTAGGTGTCAACCTCTCATTGTTCCACCATTTTCCCATTCAGTGTGGTCCATCTGAGCAAATAATTAATATTTGTGCCGGGTTTAGACATATCTTTAAGGCATATGGGATGAGCTTGAGCTTAGGTTTAAAAGGTTACTTACATCGAGTTGAGCTTGCGCTACACACGGCTCAGACTGTCCGACCACGCCAATGAAAGCAATTTCTACCCTAGTTCCCATCTACCCCTGATCCCCTCTTACCTGAAACCCAACACTAACTCATCTACATTCCCCCTCTTATTGGCTTATATAAAGTTACCCAATGCAAGTAGGCATGGCCAGCATGTAAGAATCCTATAAGGTGGGCTTTATTGATCAATGGTCCGGATTGTCCTAAGTGTTGGATAATATGATCGGGTGTACTAGTGGGCCCCGCTAAGTTGTGACACATCCAGAAATTCAGGTAAGGGGCAGAGTGCTATAGCTGTGATACACATACGGTGGTTTAGAGGAATTGGGATTAGCAATTCGTGTGGAGCCTTGGGGAGAGGAGTTTTAATGGGTTACAAAATCCTCACCCCACTAACCTATATTAATAGGGTTGGGTCCCCAATCCAACACCATCCACAGAAGCTTGAGCTCCATTGTATCTTCTCTAAAGGGTGTTATAAGAAAAGGAAGCCCTCGGCATCACTATCTATAGCAATGACGTCCCAATCAAGTAAGCCATCTAGTCTTTTTTATTTTCATATCTGATGCACAACAAGGTCCTTTTGCAATTCCGCATCAAGTCTCACACAGTAGGTGATGTGTAGAGTGGGTCGCGAACAGTTACATCGCCAAGATGGATCAGAAAAGGCCCGGTTGACGACAGAAGTAATCCAGACTATCGGACCTTAAATCGGGCGTATCTCGCAATCCGGAATGAGTTATCTGACGTAAATATATGATTTTGGGGTAGAACGAGCTACTTTAGCCAACCAACCCCGCTACGCCGGGTTGCGATGCCTAGAATTGCGAAAAACCCCTGGATCGGCGGTCATTTCCCTGTTTTAATTTCAATTATACTATAAATAGTAAGTTTTAGTTTGATTATAACTCTTCATCCGTTGGGCTTTAGGAGTTGCGCCCAATGTGAAAAGAGCTTAGAATAATTAGGAGAACGTTTGGTGAAGCCAATAGGACACTTAATATTTTTGGCCGAAAACCTTGCGCACTAGTAGACGTCACGACCGTCTATAAATAGTAAGTTTACTATTTATAGTAAGTCGCGAATTCTAGGAGTTGTAGTTGTAGTTTGATTCTGATTTCTTTCCCATTGCTTGGTACCCCTATTTAAAGGGTTGATAACTCGTTTTTATGAATTAATTAATCAGTTTCGAATTTATTAGAATTTATTTCTATTTTCTCTGCTTTCTTTCCTCGTGGATTCGAGAAGTCTCTGTGAGGAGTCCAGAGAAGCTCCGTGGATTCGGAGTAGTTATCCTCATCACGTTCATCCCTGTGTCAATTGGTATCAAAGCGAGGATTTCCCTCGGGCTGATGGCAAACAATGAAGGTATGAATCAAAATCCTGTGGACGGTGATCCAGGGATTCGTTATCTTTCGGAAAGGATGGAAGCTTTCCAACGGGAGAGTCAGTTAACCATGCAATGGCTGCAGGTGACCCTCGATCGTCTTGCGGATGCGCTACTTCCGCCCCTAGCCCTAGATGGTGCTCCACCACTTATGGTTGTTCCACCACCCGTGGTTGCTGTACGACGCAACCCCGATTTTCGTAGAGCAGTACCAGTGGCAAACCGTAGGGCTACACCAGATGATTCAAGTTCTAGCGACGAGGACCTTAATGAGCGTTTTGTTCGACGACCAATCCCTGGAGGTGATCATCTAGATCGTGGTGAAAGAGACTATCGAGGTAAGGTGGAACTTCCTAGTTTTAACAGTTTATTACGTATAGAAGATTTTCTCGATTGGCTAGCCGAAGTAGAGAGATATTTTGATTATATGGACGTGCCAGATCATAAAAGGGTAAAGTTAGTAGCGTTTAAATTAAAATCTGGTGCTTCTGTATGGTGGGAACAATTACAACAATCACGAGCCCGTCAGAACAAGACGCCCATCTCATCATGGCCACGGATGAGACGCCTTCTTCAATCGCGATTTCTCCCTAGTGATTATGAGCAACTATTATTCCAGCAATATCAAAATTGCCGACAAGGAAATCAAACCGTCACAGATTACACTGAAGAATTCCAGCGGTTGGCTACACGAAACGATATGTCAGAATCTGAGTCACAGAAGGTGGCACGATTTATACGTGGGTTGTGACCAACAATACTGGACCGAGTTCAGATGTACCCGGTTGTGACCGTGGATGAAGCAGTTCAATTGGCGAGTAGGGCAGAAACACAACTTGCAAGAGCTCATGCTCGTCCATATCCTTCAACTCGACCCCCCATGACGGGTCCTATGTAGGATCCAGTGCTGGCACGAGGAAAGATCCAGTAGGAGAACATCCTCAACCTTTTACAACGCAAACCGTGATACGGGGAGCAGATCATCCAGACCTCAACGTGCAGCACCCACAACAGTGGGCCCGAGTAAGATTCCAAATCCTTATGCTCGACCAAGGTCGAACAATTGTTACCACTATGGCCAGCTAGGCCACTTATCAAACACTTGCCCTCAACGTCCCGCAGCACACTTGACTATAAACGAAGGGGGCACTGAAAATGAGGCCACAGAAGAAGACTAGGTTTTGAGGAATATGAACAAACCACTGAAGAAATAACAGGTGGCGATGAAGTGACAGGCGAGGATCGTGACGAATTTCTAGTTGTGAGGCGATTACTGTATGCACCACGAAAAGAATTACATCCACAACGACACAATATATTTCGTAATCGGTGCACTGTCAACGGAAAGGTTTGTGATGTGATCATAGAGAGCGGTAGTAGCGAGAACGTCGTCTCAAGAGTGATGGTAAATAAGTTGCGGCTACCAACGACGAAACATCCTTTCCTGTACTCAATTGGCTGGATAAAAAAGGTGAATGAGACCAAGGTAACTGAACAATACACTATCTCGTTTTCAATTGACAAAAATTATAAGGATCAAATACTTTGTGACGTGCTCGACATGGAAGCTTGTCATATGCTACTCGGTCGACCCTGGCAGTCGGACTGTGATGCGACCCATCGGGGATGAGATAATGTCTACATATTCGTCAAGGATAGTCAAAAAATAATCCTTGCCCCTATGGCACCAGAGAACCACTCTGAAGCATCTAAAGTGGAGGGGAGTTCCCTCTTGACCATTCGGGATTTCATAGAAGAATCCAAAGAAACCGGCGAGGTATATGCCGTAGTGGTGAAGGGCGAGGAAGAGGAACCCTCAAACATCCCTCCAAGCTTAAGACTGTTGCTAAACGAATTCAAAGAAGTCTGACCTAAGGATTTACCTGATGGATTACCCCCGATGAGGGACATCTAACATCACATAGACCTCGTCCCTGGGGCTAGCCTGCCCAATCGCCCTCATTATCGGATGAGTCCGAAGGAGTGTGAGATACTTCAAGGGCAAGTGGAGGAATTGATCCGTAAGGGTCTCTTGAGAGAGAGCATGAGCCCATGTGCCTTACCAGCATTATTAACTCAAAAAAAGAGATGGAAGCTGGCGCATGTGTGTCGACAGTCGGGCAATCAACAAAATCACTATCAAATATCGGTTCTCAATACCCCGGTTGGACGACATGCTCGATATGCTAGAAGGGGTTAAGGTGTTCTCTAAACTTGATCTAAGGAGCGGGTACCATCAAATTCATATCAGACCCGGTGATGAGTGAAAAACGACATTCTAGACCAAGGAAGGGTTGTATGAGTGGCTAGTCATGCCCTTCGGCTTATCGAATGCACCAAGTACTTTTATACGTTTGATGAATCAAGTTCTAAAACTGTTCACTGGCCGATTTGTGGTAGTATATTTTGATGACATATTGATATATAGCCAGGCTGAGGCGGAGCACAGGAAACATCTCAGGCAGGTGTTGTAGGTCCTACAAATTAACAAGTTGTACCTCAACTTGAAGAAGTGTAGTTTTTTAACTGACAACGTATTGTTTGTAGGATTTGTTGTAACGTCCACAGGCATTCGTGCAGACGATGAAAAGGTGCGAGCTATTAGGGAATGACCGATCCCGACAAACATTCATGAGGTGAGGAGTTTTCACGGGTTGACGACTTTCTATCGTCGATTTGTGTGAGATTTTAGCACCATAGTCGCGCCTATAACAGATTGCATGAAAAAAGGACCGTTCCAGTGGACTGATAAAGCTGACAAGAGCTTTCATGAGATCAAGCATCGTTTATCTACAACACCGGTCTTAGTGCTCCCTAATTTCGACAAATTGTTTGAGGTTGAGTGTGACACTTTATACGTCGGAATTGGAGGAGTATTATCACAGGAAGGTAGGCCGGTAGCCTTCTATAGCGAGAAGCTCAGCGAAGGCTGGAAGAAGTGGTCGACTTATGAGCTTGAGTTGTACGCAGTTGTTCAGGCACTTCGACATTGGCGGCATTATCTGATTCAAAGAGAGTTTGTTCTGTACACTGAGCATCAAGCATTAAAGTTTATTAATAGTCAGACTAATGTGAATCGTGTGCATGCTAAATGGGTTACGTTTTTACAGGAATTCACGTTCGTTTTGAAGCACAAGTCAGGGAAGCAGAACAAGGTGGCTGATGCACTTAGCCGTCGTGTATCATTACTTGGTTACGATGAGCAACGAGGTGGTCAGTTTCGACTGTCTCAAGGAGCTGTATGCCGAGGATGAGGACTTCAAAGATTTTTGGATGAAGTGCCAGGAAGGTCACCCCAACGACCTTCATATACAGGATGATTTTCTCTTCAAAGGGAATCGATTGTGCATCCCCCAAAGTTCTCTAAGGGAGCAGATTATTCAGAAGCTACATGGAGGTGGCCTCGGTGGACACCTTGGGCGAGACAATACGCGAGCTCTTGTGAAATAGCGGTATTACTGGCCGCAATTAGTACGTGATGTGGGAAAAGCCGTACAACGTTGTCATATTTGTCAGACCTCCAAGGAGCAATCTCAGAATACAGGCCTCTACACCCCGTTACCTGTGCCTGACGGTCCTTCGAAGGATTTATCAATAGACTTCGTGCTTGGTCTGCCACGAACACAACGTGGTATGGATTCAGTGTTCATGGTAGTAGATCGTTTCTCGAAGATGGCACACTTTATTCCATGCAAGAAGATTCTCGATGCAACACACATGACAAATCTATTCTTCAGAGAAATTGTGCGGCTACACGGGGTTCCCAAGACTATTACTTCTGACCGTGACACAAAGTTCATAAGCCACTTTTGACGGACTTTATGGACTCGATTCGATACACGACTTCAGTTCAGCAGCGCCTACCACCCACAAACTGATGGTCAAACTGAGGTTGTGAATCGCACGTTGAGAAACCTCCTTCAATGTATTTCAGGAGAAAAACCGAAGCAGTGGGATTTGACTTTGTCTCAAGTGGAGTTTGCATTCAACAACATGGTGAACTGTTCGCCAGGGAAATCCCCGTTCCAGGTTATTTACAGACGAGTACCTCTCCACAAACTAGACTTAGTCTCTCTGCCCAAGCTCCCAGGCACGAGCATTGCAGCAGAACATATGGCAGACAAGATCATGAGCATTCATGCGGAAGTACAAACCAAGTTACATGCCTCGAACGAGAAGTATAAGGAACAAATGGACAAGCATCGGCGACGAAAAGTGTTCGAGGTGGGCGACCAAGTAATGGTCCATCTGCGCAAAGAAAGATTTCCGACCGGAATGTATAACAAGTTGAAGAATAAAAAGATTAGACCGGTACCAATCATCTGAAAGATCAATGACAACGCCTATGTTGTTGATCTTCCAGATGACATGGCGATCTCACTGACTTTCAATGTCGCAGACCTGATTGAGTATCATGAACCAGAGCATGACGAGAACTCGAGGACGAGTTCTTTTGAAGTGGAGGAGACTGATGTAGAGCGGGTCGCGAACAGTTACATGGCCAAGATGGATTAAAAAAGGCCCGGTCGACGACAGAAGTAATCCAGACCACCGGACCTTAAATCGGGCGTATCTCGCAATCCGGAATGAGTTATCTGATGTAAAATATATGATTTTGGGATAGAACGAGTTACTTTAGCCAACCAACCCCGCTACGTCGGGTTGCGATGCTTGGAATTGTGAAAAACCTCTGGATCGACGGTTGTTTCCCTGTTTGAATTTTAATTTTACTATAAATAGTAAGTTTTAGTTTGATTATAACTCTTCATCCGTCGGGCTTTAGGAGTTGCGCCCAACGTGAAAAGAGCTTAGAATAATTAGGAGAATGTTTGGTGAAGCCAAATAGGACACTTATTATTTTTAGCTGAAAACCTTGCACACTAGTAGACGTCACGACCGTCTATAAATAGTAAGTATACTATTTATAGTAAGTCGCGAATTTTAGGAGTTGTAGTTGTAGTTTGATTCTGATTTCTTTCCCATTGCTTGGTACCCCTATTTAAAGGGTTGTGAACTCATTTTTATGAATTAATTAATTAGTTTCAAATTTATTAGAATTTATTTATATTTTCTGCTTTCTTTCCTCGTGGATTTGAGAAGTCTCTGTGAGGAGTCCAGAGAAGCTCTGTGGATTCAGAGTAGTTATCCTAATCACGTTCATCCCTGCGTCAATTGGTATCAAAGCGAGGATTTAGCTCGGGCCGATGGCAACCAATGAAGGTATGAATCAAAATCATGTGGACGGTGATCCAGGGATTCGTTATCTTTCGGAAAGGATGGAAGCTTTCTACCGGGAGAGTCAGTTAACCATGCAAAGGCTGCAGGTGACCCTCGACCGTTTTGCGGATGCGCTACTTCCCCCCCGAGCCCTAGGCGGTGCTCCACCACCTATAGTTGTTCCACCACCTGTGGTTGCTGTACGACGCAACCCCGATTTTCGTAGAGCAGTACCAGTGGCAAACCGTAGGGCTACACCATATGATTCAAGTTCTAGCGACGAGGACCTTAATGAGGATTTTGTCCGACTACCAATCCCTGGAGGCGATCATCTAGATCGTGGTGAAAGAGACTATCGAGGTAAGGCGGAACTTCCTAGTTTTAACGGTTTATTACGTATAAAAGATTTTCTCGATTGGCTAGCCGAAGTAGAGAGATATTTTGATTATATGGACGTGCCAGCTCATAAAAGGGTAAAATTAGTAGCGTTTAAATTAAAGTCTGGTACTTCTACATGGTGGGAACAATTATAACTCTCACGAGCCCGTCAGAACAAGGCACTCATCTCATCATGGCCACGGATGAGACGCCTTCTTCGATCACGATTTCTCCATAGTGATTATGAGCAGATATTATTCCAGCAATATCAAAATTTCTGACAAGGAAATCAAACCGTCATAGATTGCACTGAAGAATTCCAGCGGTTGGCTACACAAAATGATCTGTCAGAATCTGAGTCACAGAAGGTGGCACGATTTATAAGTGGGTTACGACCGATAATACAGGACCGAGTTCAAATGTACCCGGTCATGACCGTGGATGAAGCAGTTCAATTGGCGAGTAGGGCAAAAACATAACTTGCAAGAGCTCCTGCTTGTCTATATCCTTGAACTCGACCCCCCATGACGGGTCCTACACAGGATCCAATGCTGGCACGAGGAAAAGATCCAGTAGGAGAACATCCTCAACCTTTTACAACCGCAAACCGTGATACGGGGAGCAGATCATTCAGACCTCAACGTGCAGCACCCACAACAGCGTGCCCCAATAAGATTCCAAATCCTTATGCGCGGCCAAGGTCGAACAATTTTTACCGTTGTGGCCAGCTAGGCCACTTATCAAACACTTGCCCTCAACGTCCCGCAACACACTTGACTATAAACGAAGGGGGCACTAAAAATGAGGCCGCAGAAGAAGACCATGGTTTTGAGGAACATGAACAAAACACTGAAGAAATAACAGGTGGCGATGAAGTGACGGGCGAGGATCGTGGCGAATTTCTAGTTGTGAGGCGATTACTGTATGCCTCACGAAAAGAATTACATCCACAACAACACAATATATTTCGTACTCGGTGCACTGTCAACGGAAAGGTCTGTGATGTGATCATAGACAGCGGTAGTAGCGAGAACATCGTCTCAAGAGTGATGGTAAACAAGTTGTGACTACCAACGACGAAACATCCTTCCCCGTACTCAATTGGCTGGATAGAAATGTGAATGAGACTAAGGTAACTGAATAATACACTATCTCGTTTTCAATTGGTAAAAATTATAAGGATCAAATACTTTGTGACGTGGTCGACATGGAAGCTTGTCATATGTACTCGGTCAACCCTGGCAGTCGGACCGTGATGCGACCCATCGGGGATAAGATAATGTCTACATATTCGTCAAGGATAGTCAAAAAATAATCCTTGCCCCTATGACACAAGAGAACCACCCTGAAGCTTCTAAAGTGGATGAGAGTTCCCTCTTGACCATTCGGGATTTCGTGGAGGAATCCAAGGAAACCGGCGAGGTATACGCCGTAGTGGTGAAGGGCGAGGAAGAGGAACCCTCAAACATCCCTCCAAGCTTAAGACTGTTACTAAACAAATTCAAAGAAGTCTGGCCTGAGGATTTATCTGATGGATTGCCCCCATGAGGGACATCCAACATCACATAGACCTCGTCCTTGAGGCTAGCCTACCTAACCGCCCTCATTATCGGATGAGTCCGAAGGAGTGTGAGATACTTCAGGGCAAGTGGATAAATTGATCCGTAAGGGTCTCTTGAGAGAGAGCATGAGCCCATGTGCCGTACCAGTATTATTAACGCCTAAAAAAGATGGAAGCTGTCGCATGTCTGTCGACAGCCGGGCAATCAACAAAATCACTATCAAATATCGGTTCCCAATATCACGGTTGGACGACATGCTCGATATGCTAGAAGGAGCAGAGGTGTTCTCTAAACTTGATCTAAGGAGCGTGTACCATCAGATTCGTATCCGACCCGGTGATGAGTGGAAACCGACATTCAAGACCAAGGAAGGGTTGTATGAGTGACTAGTCGTGCCCTTCGGCCTGTCGAACGCACCAAGTACTTTTATGCGTTTGATGAATCAAGTTCTAAAACAGTTCACTGGCCGATTTGTGGTAGTATATTTTGATGACATATTGATATATAGCCAGAATGAGGCGGAGCACAGGAAACATCTCAGGCAGGTGTTGCAGGTCCTACAAATTAACAAGTTGTACCTCAACTTGAAGAAGTGTAGTTTTTTAACTGACAGCCTATTGTTTCTAGGATTTATTGTAACATCCACAGGCATTCGTGCGGACGATGAAAAGGTGCGAGTTATTAGGGAATGGCTGATCCCAACAAACATTCATGAGGTGAGGAGTTTTCACGGGTTGACGACTTTCTATCGTCGATTTGTGGGAGATTTTAGTACCATAGTGGCGCCTATAATAGATTGCATGAAAAAAGGACCGTTCTAGTGGACCGATAAAGCTGACAAGAGCTTTCATGAGATCAAGCATCATTTATCTACAACACTGGTCTTAGTGCTCCCTAATTTCGACAAATTGTTTGAGGTTGAGTGTGACGCTTCATACGTCGGAATTGGAGGAGTATTATCATAGGAAGGTAGGCCGGTAGCCTTCTACAACGAGAAGCTCAGTGATGCCCGAAAGAAGTTGTCGACTTATGAGCTTGAGTTGTACGCAGTTGTTCAGGCACTGCGACATTGGCGGCATTATCTGATTTAAAGAGAGTTTGTTCTGTACACTGACCATCAAGCATTAAAATTTATTAATAGTCAGACTAACGTGAATCGTGTGCATGATAGATGGGTTACATTTTTAAAGGAATTCACGTTCGTTCTGAAGCACAAGTCAGGAAAGCAAAACAAGGTGCCTGATGTACCTAGCCGTCGTGCATCATTACTTGTTACGATGAGCAACGAGGTGGTCGGCTTTGACTGTCTCAAGGAGCTGTATGCCGAGGATGAGGACTTCAAAGATTCTTGGATGAAGTGCCAAGAAGGTCACACTAGCGACCTTCATATACTGGACGATTTTCTCTTCAAAGGGAATCGATTGTGCATCCCCCAAAGTTCTCTAAGGGAGCAGATTATTCAGAAGCTACATGGAGGTGGCCTCGGTGGACGCCTTGGGCGAGATAATATGCGAGCTCTTGTGGAAGAGCGGTATTACTGGCCGCAATTAGTACGTGATGTGGGAAAAGCCATACAACGTTGTCATGTTTATCAGACCTCCAAGGGGCAATCTCAGAATACAGGCCTCTACACCCCGTTACCTGTGCCTGACGGTCCTTCGGAGGATTTATCAATGGACTTCGTGCTTGGTCTGCCACGAACACAACGTGGCATGGATTCGGTGTTCGTGGTAGTAGATCGTTTCTCCAAGATGGCGCACTTTATTCCATGCAAGAAGACTCTCGATGCAACACACGTGACAAATTTATTCTTCAGAGAAATTGTGCGGTTACACGGGGTTCCCAAGACTATTACTTCTGACCATGACACGAAGTTCATAAGCCACTTTTGGCGGACTTTGTGGACTCGATTCGATACACGACTTCAGTTCAGCAGCACCTACCACCCACAAACTGATGGTCAAACTGAGGTTGTGAATCGCACGTTGGAAAACCTCCTTTGATGTATTTCAGGAGAAAAACTGAAGCAGTGGGATTTGGCTTTGTCTCAAGCGGAGTTTGCATTCAACAACATGGTGAACCGCTCGACAGGGAAATCCTCGTTCCAGGTTATTTATGGACGAGTACCTCGCCACACACTAGACTTGGTCCCTCTGCCCAAGCTTCCGGGCATGAGCATTGCAGCAGAACATATGACAGAGAAGATCATGAGCATTCATGCGGAAGTACAAACCAAGTTACATGCCTCGAACGAGAAGGATAAGGAACAAGCGGACAAGCATCGGCGACGAAAAGTGTTTGAGGTGGGCGACCAAGTAATGGTCCATCTACGCAAAGAAAGATTTTCGACCGAAACGTATAACAAGTTGAAGAATAAAAAGATTGGACCAGTACCAATCATCTGAAAGATCAATGACAACGCCTATATTATTGATCTTCTAGATGACATGGCGATCTCACGGACTTTCAATGTCGCGGACTTGATCGAGTATCATGAACCAGAGCATGACGAGAACTCGAGGACAAGTTCTTTTGAAGTGGAGGAGACTGATGTAGAGCGGGTCGCGAACAGTTACATGGCCAAGATGGATCAGAAAAGGCCCAGTCGACGACAGAAGTAATCTAGACCATCGGACCTTAAATCGGGCTTATCTCGCAATCTGGAATGAGTTATCTGACGTAAAATATATGATTTTGGGGTAGAACGAGCTAATTTAGCCAACTAACCCCGCTATGCCGGGTTGCGATGCCTGAAATTGTGAAAAAACCCTAGATCAACGGTCGTTTCCCTGTTTTAATTTCAATTTTACTATAAATAGTAAGTTTTAGTTTGATTATAACTCTTCATCCGTCGGGCTTTAGGAGTTGCGCCCAACATGAAAAGAGCTTAGAATAATTAGGAGAACGGTTTGGTGAAGCCAAATAGGACACTTATTATTTTTCGCCGAAAACCTTGCGTAGTAGTAGACGTCACGACCGTCTATAAATAGTAAGTATACTATTTATAGTAAGTCACGAATTCTAGGAGTTATAGTTGTAGTTTGATTCTAATTTCTTTCCCATTGCTTGGTACCCCTATTTAAAGGGTTGTGAACTCATTTTTATGAATTAATTAATCAGTTTCGAATTTATTAGAATTTATTTCTATTTTCTGCTTTCTTTCCTCGTGGATTCGAGAAGTCTCTGTGAGGAGTCCTGAGAAGCTCCGTGGATTCGGAGTAGTTATCCTCATCACGTTCATCCCTGCGTCAGTAGGGCCAGTCATGAGCCATATAAAGTGTCGTTTGAGTTTGGGCCGAATGTTTTTGAGTTCGGCTTGGGGAATGTGAAGCATATGCTTTGGCCTGGTCCATTGACATCCCAACGTGGGGTACACGAGGTTACAACACTGAACATCAAGGTGGCCTCAACAACTCGGCTGTGTGTGAACCCACCTACTTTGAAACCTACGTAGTAATGATGCTTCCATACTGCAGAATTGGAAGTGAACGTCAGGTAAGGGTTGGCACAATGAATTGCGACTATTTCAGAGTGACAACCCCACTTAAGCCCTGTGTGACAATGACACTGCATTAGTATAATATATAGTTTTTACATGATAATTCAACTCTGACAGAAGCATACTGTCCAATTAAATCCTACTATGTTTGTGCCTTTCAAAGCTTAATACAAGCAAGGATGTATAGGAAGTATCCAATCTAAGTCCAAGGCTCACATTGTTAAGCCTACATCGAGCGTTTACGACATCTAACCTTCCAAAAGGTATGCCCCACCATGTTACAAGGATGTATACCAAGATAAATAAATAGAGAAAACCCAAGCTAACCATGATCAGGCAGATCATAGCATAGAAAACAATGTAGCAATGCCCAAACATACGCAGTTTCCCGTGCTGTTCTTGGGTACATGTGGTATAAATATGGCATTCAACCCACACAAAAGGTGTGCCATGCCATGACAATATTGCACCCCAAAAGTTAGATCCGATCAGAAGGTTGGGCCCACCACTTGGACCTTGGAGATATCACAACACTTTCCCATTATTCTCTAGTGTGTCCCACTAGATGTTGGATCAACTTGATTTATGGTTGTTAAACATCATGTTGGGGCATCGTTAGGGCAATACACACCATGTGGGTTTTATAACATCCATTGCCAATTAATAACGGTGGCCCCAGTACCATGGGAGCAACCCAAAGAAAACTAGTATTTGAAATACTACAAATAACTAAGTAGAAAAATAATAATTTTTGGCCAATCAATCAAAACTCATGGCACACTTTCATTAAGCAGGGCCCATTAAATATACCCACCAGAGCGTACCTACAACATTAAGTGCAGACTTCCTTACCTTCCATTAGCAAATTGCTAATGTGATGTACTATGTGGAGCAAGAGCCTTCGATGTCACAAATGACCAGAAGTAGTCCAAAGAAATATTAACAAAATTTCATCATAGTTCAATCGATCAACATTGATTGAGTCGTTCGATTGATGAAAATTTGGATTTAGGTGAAAGCTTGCTAGACAGTTTTTGCTTTGTTCGATCGATCGATCGAAGCAAATATGATTTTATAGGTTTTAGTCTCTGGATGTTTTGTGTCATTCCGATCCATCAATCAATCGACAACATGCAAAAATTTACATGTTTTTCAGTATTTGTTTCCTTATTTGTTTAGAGTTTTTCTACTTGCGTCTTAGGGTTTGTTTAAGAGTATTAAATCATGGTGTGGATTTGAGAAACTTATCTTGTAGGTTCAAGAGAGTCATATAGATTCAAGATGTTTATCGTTCAAGGAAGACAATGATCGTCCTCACCACACCCTTTCTTGCGTCAATTTGGTATCAGAGTGAGGTTCTTACTTGGATCGATGGTTTTTAACGATAGATCGAGAAATAATCCCATGGATGATACTCTAGAGAATTATCTTGTAATGGTGGCGCATTCGAGGCGGCACAGCGGGAGAATCAGCAAGTCATGCAAGGTTTGTAGGCTAACAGCTTGCAAAGGCCTTAGGGAAACTCCGTGTTTGTGGCGATGATCTGCCTTTGAAAGGTGCTAGAATTCACAATCATGCTGATCACCGGGTGACGCCAGCGTTGAATCGCAAAATCACACCTGAGAATATGGGATCCAACGATGAGGATATCAATGACATGATCCTCCAACACCCCAGATAAGCAGCAATCGGGTAGATCGAATGGATCGACAATTCAAGATGAAAGTCGATCTTCCTAACTTTAACAACTAAATCAACATTGAAGACTTCCTCAATGGGTTTTTTTAAGTCGAGCGCTTCTTCGATTACATGAAGATCCCTGAAGAGACGAAAGTTAAACTTATGGCTTACGAGTTAATGGGTGAAGCTTTAGCTTTGTGGGAATAACTTCAATTCACACAATCAAGATAGATGAAGGCATCAATCTGCATGTGGCAACGGATTAAACAACTAATACGTGTGCGATTCCTCACCAACGATTATGATCAAGTATTGTTCCAACAATACCAAAATTTTAGGCAGGGTAGTCGATTAATCAGGGATTACACTGGGAGATTATATCATTTGGTGGCATAGAAAGACTTAGTCGAGACTGAATCACAACAAGTCGCCCGATTCGATGGAGGTTTGTATGTTGCAATCCATGATCAGGTTTAGATACAACCCATTTAGACAATGAACAAAGCGATCAAGCTGACCACCCGAGCAGAAGCACATATTGAGCAATCCAACACACGGGCCTATCCTACGAATAGGGTAACCACTGCGGGTCCTACACGGGAGCACCACAACTTCCTACACCCGTGAATCGAGAGTTAGGGAGTGGACAAGCGAGACCCCAAAGAGTAGCGACTACTACTGTTGGTCCAAGCAGGATCTCAAACCCCTACAGTCGACCAAGGCCAGACCATTGTTACTGATGTAGACAACCGGGTCACTTATCAAACATATGTCCTCATAGACAGTGAGAGCAGCGAAAATCTCATCCCCAAAGCATGGTGGGGAAGTTTTAGCTGAAAACAAAAATATCTCATCCCCCATACACAATCGTTTGGATTAATAGCGTCAGCAAGACGAGGGTAACTAAACAATGTACTATCTCTTTCTCAATTGGTAAACATTATAAGGACCAAATAGTATTTGATCTAGTTGGCATGGAGGCTTGTCATATATTACTGTCGGTCGTGGCAATTAGATCGTGACATCACTCATAAATGACGAGATCATGTAGACATCTTCGTCAATGATCGTCGAAAAACTATACTCACCTCTTTGGACTCAGACGAGCAGCCAAAAGCTTCTAAAGTGAAGGGGCGTTCTCCTAGCCATACGAGACTTCGTGGAGGAATCCAAAGAAATGAGACAATTTTATGCATTGGTTGTGAAAAGGTGAAGAGGTAGAGCCCACGATTATTATCGAAAAACTAAAACTATTGTTGCAAGAATTTAAGACAATTTAGACTGATGACTTTCCTAATGGGTTGGCCCCATGTGTGATATACAACACAATATCAACCTTGTCCCAGGGGCTAACTTGCCCAATCGCCCTCATTATCGGATGAGTTCAAAAGAATGTGATACTCTACATGGACAAGTGGAGGAATTGATTTGTAAGGGTCTAGTGTGAGAAAGCATGAGTCCATGTGTCATACTAGCTATATTGATACCTAAGAAGGATGGGAGTTAGCACATTTTTATCGACATCCGAGCAATAAACAAAATAACCGTAAAGTACATATTTCATATACTAAGGATGAACAATATGTTAGACATGCTAAAGAGGGTGAAACTATTTTTCAAACAGGATTTGAGGAGCAGTTACCATTAGATCCGTATTCGGGCAGGTGATGATTGGAAAATAACATTTAAGAACAATGAGGGTCTGTATGAATGGTTGGTCATGCCTTTTGGACTCTCAAATGTGCCTAATATGTTTATGAGGTTAATGAACTAGGTTTTGAAACAGTTCATTCGGTGATTCGTGGTGATTTATTTCGATGATATCTTGATCTATAGTCAGAGTGAGGCAGACCATATTAGGCATCTCAAACAGGTGCTTCAAGTGTTCACCGAGAAAAAGTTATACCTCAATCTGAAAAAGTGCATCTTTTTGATAGAGAGCCTCTTGTTTTTAGGCTTTGTTGTGATATCCACGGGTATCAGTGTGGACGAAGAGAAGGTGAAAGCCATAACAGAATCGTCAGTTCCAAAAAACATTCATGAAGTGAGAAGTTTTCACGGTTTGACAATGTTCTATCCTCAGTTCGTGAGGAACTTCAGTATTATCATGGCACCGATCACTGATTGCATGAAGAATGGACATTTTCAGTGGAATGACGAGGCCGATAGAAGTTTTGTTGAAATTAAGTAGAGATTGTCCACTACTTCGGTCCTCATACTTCTCAGCTTTGATAAATTATTCGAAGTTGAATATGATGATTCGTTTGTTGGCATTGGGGGTGCGTTGTCTCAAGAGGGTAGGCCAATTACCTTCTACAACGAGAAACTTAGTGATGCTCGAAAGAAGTGATCGATTTATGAATTAGAATTGTATGCAGTGGTTCATGCTTTGTAACATTTGAGGCATTATTTGATTAAGTGGGAATTTGTATTATATACAGACCATCAAGCCCTCGAGTTTATTAATAGCCATGTTAATATTAACCATGTGAATGCGATGTGAATTTCTTTCTTGCAGGAATTCACATTCGTGCTGAAGCATAAGGTCGGGTAACAAAACAAGGTGGCTGATGTGCTTAGCCAGTGTGCATCCTTATTAGTCACCATGAGCAACAAGGTTATCAGGTTCGAATACCTCGAGGACTTATATGTCGATGACGACAACTTCAAGGACGCATGGATTTGATGTCAAGAGGGTCAGTCCAGTGATCTCTATATTTAAGATGATTTCCTTTTCAATGAAAATCGGTTGTGCATTCCATATAGTTTATTGTGAGAATGTGTTATCCAAGAGTTACATAGAGGTGGCCTCTGTTCACTCCCCAAGTATAGGGTTGTGATGTAGTAATAAACTCGGTGAGACCTATTCTTGATGTCGAAGAAGAAATCCACACCGTCCACCGCAATACTCTCGAGATTTCAATCAAAATAGTATATTTTTGGCCGTCTGTTGATGTGGCCCACTGAGTTTTTCATTACACCGTACATCCTTCGTTTGAAGGGCTGAAATAACATCCTCACTGTTTCTTGAAAACTTGACACCTAGGCATTGGCCAGTTGACCCGTGGCATTCTAGTGGATGGCTCGGATCACGGAATGGACCCATGATGGGGGCCCACAAAGAAAATCGCAAGCTTTGTTGCGAAACAGAGCTTCATGTCGACGCTTGTGAAAGTCGGTGGATGCACGAGTGAATTCTAATGGGAAATCCACGCCGTCCATTAGAATCACAATGAAAAACCATTAGGAGATGGTTGGTTTTGAATCGAGTTAGGTGTGGCCCATTGAATTGTAACCAAGTCGTCAGTCCTGTGTTTAAACAGAGATCTACAACGTATATGTGCATGGGGTAAAAAGGGCACCATGGACAGAGTCGTGGTCACCCCCGGACGTGAATGAACGGTCCAGATCATGGAATGGACTCACGATGGGGGCCCATAACGTGCAGCTGGCCCAACAGCGTCCGCCCGCTGTGTGCTTACACAGAGAGGGTCGGGTCAGCCCGGCTTTGACCGGGCTGCCCGACCGGTGTGGTGCGGGAGTGCAGCACCCTGTGCACTCCACCTTACATGTGGGGTCCACTGTAATCTATATGTAAGATCCGATTCGTCCATCTGTTTTGTCAGCTCATTTCATCCGTTGAGACCAACATTGAAGCATATCCGAATATCAGGTGGGCCCCAAATCAGGATTTTAGGGGCTGATCTGTCAGTTAGGCATCTTCCACAGAGATCAAGGAGCTGAAATTTGACCTGTACAGTTCATTTATGGTCCTCAGGCCCTGTATAAAGTTTTGGGCCGAACTGATGGTGGAAACCCTGTGATCTTACATTTCGGACCCTTTTTAGGCCACTTGAGCTTCAGTTGCTGGATTTTCTCGGATCTCTGGTGTGCACGTCCGTCGATCTTGGTCTCCTGGGGTCCGTCCCTTGCCTTGGTGACTCATGAGCGTTAAATCTATGCTTTTAACACCCTTTTGTAGTCCAAGCTTCTGAATACACCTTGCATCACAAACATGATTAAAGCAGGGCATTAAACAGTATTATGTTCGTAAGTCCAGATAATAACTAGGGTCTAATATGCAATATTTGATCTCAACACAACCCCCAACTAGCATCTTGCTAGTCCTGAGCAAAGTATGTGAAAAATAAGTTGAGAAATATAGGATAATTTCTATGTACTCGAGTGAATTTTACAAAATAATCCAGATGCATGAATGTTAGGCATTAATTTCTCCTGGAGGTAAGCGCATGGTAGACTTCATAATCAAGTTCATACTATTAATCCATCAATTAGAAAAATTATAAACATTGAGTTCCATGAGTGTATAGTCAAATCTCGGCTTACCATCATTAAGAGATCCAATCGTCACTTTCCATGATAACCTTGACGATCAAAAGAGCATTCAGGACAACCTAAACCAGAACTTGCCTTACAGTTCTCCTTTTCATTCTTCCAGCCCTTTGATTTATTTTTTTTTCATCGATGAGCAGGGTAATCGAATCATCACTTATAGGGAGCAAACCCACAGTGAAGACAGTACACCCAACCCATCCTAAATATCAATATTGGGGGCTTGAGTCCGTACCTATAGGGAGCAAACCCATGGTAAAGACCATTTGCCCAATCCTTTTCTAATAACAATTATTTATTTATTTATTTATTATTATTATTTTTTTAAGGATATGATGGACAAATTTCCCAGGTTGGTTCCTTCCATTCTTAATGATCATCAAGTTGTAATTCAATATCGAATTGAAACCTCCATGTGCAAGCGAGACGTGTCCTGTGAAATCATGACTCAATCAATGTTTACAACTTCTACTAATGGATTAACAATTCAAACTCAACTGTGAAATCTAACAGATAACTGAATCCAAGAGCCATAAATTACAAACATCACATATCTTACAATTCTAAATCCAAATTGGTCGTCAAAATCACTTTGAATTCCCAAGAAATTCCAGAAAAATTTAAAAATTTTCTCAATTTTTGCTCAAGACCAAGAAAACACTGATTAGGAACCCTATCTCCCACCCCAACCTAAAATCTATATTGTCCTCAATGTAAAAGATATAAACATACAATGCATATAGGACAACGAAAGTAAAGAAAAAGTGACGGGAAGATAGTACCTAGATAACGAATCGAGAGACTTTCCAAGGATAATAACGTAAAAGCGGATTAGCACAAGAGAGAAAACAAAACAAAAATAACAAAAATAAAATCCTACCTATACAAGTTTCACAGGTGCTCTCGATTGCATTTAGCGTATGCAACAAGCCTTTAAACCCCTAGGTTGCCCCTAGAGGACGAGTTGTAGTCTCGTGAGGGTTTGCAGCAATGTTACCCACAAACATTGAACTAACTAACTAGGAAAATGAAATGGAATGAAAAGTTGGGTTGTCTCCCAGGAGCGTTAAGTTTACTATCTATCCTAAAACAACATAAAAAAAAAAAAAAAAAAAAAAAAAAAAAAAAAAAAAACTACCCTAGTCCTAAGAAAACAGTGAAAAAACTACTCAATCATGCCACACAGTTCCTCTTCCGGCCAATATCTAGATAAATTTCTCAGTAGGTTTCTCAACAGGATCATCTAAAAGCCCTTTTTGCAATAGGCTTTGATGCCCTGGAGCATGAATGGCCAGAGAGACTTATGTACCTTAGCAAAAATTTGTCGTTGATCCGCCTGAGGTATCCAAAATATATATGATTCACCTATGTTAGAAAAAGTCTCAAAGTTAGTATCCCGTGGTGAATCAAAGACTACAGGTAGATAAAATTCAGAAAAATTTTCGAGAAGTAATGTAGTCTCAATGCATTCCGAAGTTTCAGGCTTCGGTTCAATTTTCAGCTCCTCTTCTTTTAGTGGTAAACATTCAGGGTCTGGGGAAAGATGGTCTTCAGAGTGAGGGTTCTCTCGGTCAGTGATGACTACCGAAATGTTGTCTTGCAAGGTATCCACTTTTTCTTTTGACATTAGATCGTTTGAATCTGCAAAGTGTGCCAAGCAATCATCTAAAAAGTTGCGAAGTTCAGTTAAGTGTGACTTATTTTTCACGTTGGAGCTCGTGATGATCTGTCTAAGGAATCCATCATCCTTAAAAGTGGATGGAGGTACACTCTCTTGCTCCAGTCCTGCACAGACAGATTGAAAATCAATAGGGGAAGCATCGATGTGGTCACTCTGTTCATTGAAACTACTCAATCGAGGCGTTGAATCGTAAAAATTTGACAGTTCAGATGGTGACCTCAACTGGGTGGTTTCAATTTCAGGAGTCATATTAAGTGGCTCGTCCATCTCCCGCATCATATCATCATTCAATTCAGGGGAGTGGTCTAAACATGCATCATAAGGGTTGGAAGGGTCAGTTGAAATTGGTTCATTCTCCACATTCAAATCAGTCATGTTAGACAGGTGGAGTAGATCATTATGGTTGACAACTTCCTGAACCTCTTGATCATTGGCAGGGGCTATACTTGAGATTGAATCCCAATACTCATCATCGTCAAGTTCCGTGCAGTGTGCACTTGGGATGGGATCACATTCCTCACATTCTATTCCTTGATTGGGTTGAGGTTCGAATAAACTAACCTCTACCTCATCAATGTAATCATGTGTATCATGTGAGTGAAGTGTGTCACTATCATTATATTTAAAAGACACCCACGTCTCTTGATCATTCCTTTGGATAGTCATCGAGATCGACTTATCGAAAAATTGAACCATGTGCTCATCAATACAATCTAACTCTTCATTCTCAATTGTTGCATCACGTGAACTCTACTGTTGTACAGCTTTTACAAGTTCTTGAAATCGTTGGAGCGTGTTTTGTTGAATGAGCTCCAGATTTTGTATGGAGTTCTGAAGTGAATTCTCTTGGATCGTTCTTTGTTGGATTTCTAAGGTATAGGACCCAAGAGAATCGTTATCATGATGCATTATTGATTCAACTTCCCAATTTTGATGGTTCCATTGATCATATGTATGAGGTTGTGTATGGAGAGTTGGATTCGGTTGAGGGTGAGGTGCATTAGCCTCAATTAACCTATCAAGGCGTGATTCAAGCTCTTCTATTAATTTTCTCATGTCCGCAGCAGAGTCTGTGTCACTTTGAGATGAATTCTTTTGGATCGATTTTGGTTGAATCTTAAAGGTAGGGGATCCAAGAGAATTATCACTATAACATGTTGTTGGTTCATCTTTCCGACATTGATGGTTCCACTGATTAGAGTCGTATGGATCATGTGTGGGAGAATCTGATGGTTGGTAATACATATTATCACTCATAATATAATCACGCATTATTTTCTTTTTCTCGGATGAGTGATAATAATTCTCACTCCCATAGTTATGATAACCCCAACACTCACGTATTGTCTTGTTAATCCATAGGGTGTAATTGTTCTCCTGCATATGATCGCATAAGGATTTCTTAACCGATGAAGCATTATACTCTGGTCGGTTCTCGATGATTGTTTCAGGAAAATTCTGAGACATAGGTTGATTTCTATCATAATTATCATCCCAATATAGATTATTCTTCTCAGCATACTGACATTCCTACTCATGCATATACATGATGAGTCCCCAACTCTGATTCTAATCTTAAGAAAATAGAAGAAAAGGTCCTACAACAGTATGGAAAGTAGGTAGAGGAGAAGTTAGAAGGAAGTTACCAAGTTAGAAATTCCTATGTTAAGATCCTGCAAAAGAAAACAAAAGAAATTAGTTCCTAAAAATAGATATTCTAAAGTTAGAAAATTCTAAGATGGAAATAGAAAGTTAGTTTCTAAAATGGGAAGAATTCCTAAAAATAGAAAATACAACCCTAAGCCTAGAATAGAAAAAGTAGAGACGTTAGAAAGGGATTACCAAATTAGAGGGTCTATGTCAAGTTCCTACAAAACAGGAAAACAGGTTAGTTTCTAGAAATCAGAAAAACCTAAACCTACAGTTAGTAAATAAAAAATTCTAATCTTAAACTAATCCCAAATCTAGTTAATCTCAGCAAAACGTAACTGTCAATCCCCGGCAACGGCGCCAAAAACTTGTTCACTCCCCAAGTATAGGGTTGTGATGTAGTAATAAACTCAGTGAGGCCTATTCTTGATGTCGAAGAAGAAATCCACACCGTCCACCGCAATACTCTCGAGATTTCAATCAAAATAGTATATTTTTTGCCGTCTGTTGATGTGGCCCACTGAGTTTTTCATTACACCGTCCATCTTTCGTTTGAAGGGCTAAAATAATATCCTCACTGTTTCTTGAAAACTTCACACCTAGGCATTGGCCAGCTGACCCGTGGCATTCTAGTGGATGGCTCGGATCATGGAATGGACCCATGATGGGGGCCCACCAAAAAAAATCGCAAGCTCTGTTGCGAAACAGAGCTTCACGTCGACGCTTGTGAACGTCGGTGGATGCACGAGTGAATTCTAATGGGAAATCCACGCCGTCCATTAGAATCACAATGAAAAACCATTAGGAGATGGTTGGTTTTGAATCGAGTTAGGTGTGGCCCATTGAATTGTAACCAAGCCGTCAGTCCTGTGTTTAATCAGAGATTTACAACGTATATGTGCATGGGGTAAAAAGGGCACCATGGACAGAGTCGTGGTCACCCCCGGACGTGAATGAACGGTCCGGATCATGGAATGGACTCACGATGGGGGCCCACAACGTGTAGCCGGCCCAACAGCGTCCGCCCGCTGTGTGATTACACAGAGAGGGTCGGGTCAGCCCGGCTTTGACCTGGCTACCCGACCGGTGTGGTGCGGGAGTGCGGCACCCTGTGCACTCCACCTTACATGTGGGGTCCACTGTAATCTATATGTAAGATCCGATTCGTCCATCTGTTTTGTCAGCTCATTTCATCTGTTGAGACCAACATTGAAGCATATCTGAATATCAGGTGGGCCCCAAATCAGGATTTTAGGGGCTGATCTGTCAGTTGGGCATCTTCCACGGAGATCAAGGAGCTGAAATTCGACATGTACAGTTCATTTATGGTCCTCAGGCCCTGTATAAAGTTTTGGGCCGAACTGATGGTGGAAACCCTGTGATCTTACATTTCGGACCCTTTTTAGGCCACTTGAGCTTCAGTTGCTGGATTTTCTCGGATCTCTGGTGTGCACGTCCGTCGATCTTGGTCTCCTGGGGTCCGTACCTTGCCTTGGTGACTCATGAGCGTTAAATCTATGCTTTTAACACCCTTTTGTAGTCCAAGCTTTTGAATACACCTTGCATCACAAACATGATTAAAGCAGGGCATTAAACAGTATTATGTTCGTAAGTCCAGATAATAACTAGGGTCTAATATGCAATATTTGACTCTCAACAGCCTCGGTAGTCACTTAGGGTGAGATAAGATAATAGCACTCTTGGGGAATCGTTACTATTGGTCATAGCTGAAACGGGTTATTGGAAAAGCGGTACAAAGATGTCATACATTTTAGGCTTCTAAGGGAAGATCATAGAACAAGAGCCTATACACTCCATTGCCAGTACTTGACAGCCCTTGAAAATATTTTCCATGAACTTTGTGCTAGGTCTTTCGAGGACCCAACATGGAATGGACTCAATGTTTGTTATAGTCGACAGATTCTCTAAGATGACTCATTTCATACCGTACAAGAAGACTCTTGACCCTACACATGTCACAAGCATATTCTTCTGAGAGGTTGTATGACTACATGGTGTCCTAAAATCAATCGCCTTGAATCATGAAACTAAATTCCTCGGTCACTTTTAAAGGGCTTTTTGGAGGCAATTTGACAGCATGCTACAGTTTAACAATGATATCATCCACAGACAGATAGGCAAAATGAGGTGGTGAACCGTACACTCGGGAACCTTATGCGATGCGTCTTGGGTGATAATCCCAAACAGTGAGATTTTTTCCTTCGCTCAGGCAGAATTCGCATTTAACAATATGCAAAACCATTCTACCTACAAGTCTTTGTTTGAAGTTGTGTACGAACGAGTACCTAAACATACTCTTAATTTGGTTCCATTAAACAAGTTTCCAGGCATGAGCGTTGTTGTAGAACATATGACGGACCAAATCATAAGTGTACACGCCGATGTTCAGTTCAAGTTGTTGTAAGTGCCATAGTTTATCAATTAGCGTCAGTTATGAGTCTTAGAGTCAGGAAAGCCTCAAAGAAAAATCAAGTATGAAGACTCAAGGATTGAAGGCGTCTAATTCACGACAAGGTAGGGAAATGGCAAAGACCCTCAAAACCTATACCAATACGCACTAAACAAAGTTGATCTACCCCATATCTTTCAGGAAAAATTATCTTAAAGAACACTACTTAGTTGAGTGGGTAGAAACAAATTCAGTGTAAAAATAAATATATCAAAACAGACAGTTTTGATGGCATCGAGTTCACATCGAACTTCCTTCGATGACATCGAAGACAAATCGATGGCATCGAACTCAGATCGCAAACAGTCCATCAGCAAAATGTCTAAAATTTAGATTTTCTCGATGACATTGAAGCCACTTCGATGACATCAAACAGGAGCTTAAACTATCCAGCAACTTAAAGCTAAAATCCTAGAAATTTTCGATGGCATCGAACTTGACCTCAAAAATTTCCAACAACCTCAAGTCAAAATTTTGAAATTTCTCGATGGCATAGAGCAAGCCTTCATTGGTAGTGAATGACCTCTTCGATGACATTGAAGGTCACTTGATGACATTAAACTTAGGTGCAGAAACTGCCCAGCAAGATTCAAAGTATAATTCAGAATTTCTCAATGACATTGAAGGTAGTTCGATAACATCGAAGGGACACTTCGATGCCATCGAAAACCATTCAATGACATCGAAATTAACAGATTTCAACAATTTTTTTACCATTGCAAACCTTCTCTACATATAGGAAAGATGAGTTTCTTGGCAATTTGGTGAGTAATAGAGAGAGTCTTGTATGAGTGAATACCCATAGTTATTACCCATCTTCCTAAAGCTCTCTTTTCTTGTGGAGTTCATCACTCAATCCATGTCTTAAAGACATTCCTTGAAGCATTCAAAGCTTGGATTGAACAATGAACTCCAACATTCATTAATGCTTTAACAACCATACTCATTGGCAAATCTTTATGCTAGCTTACATTGAATACTCAGCCATGGGAATCCTTAACTAGTTCATAAAGACTCATCAATATCAAATTAGGATTCACCAAATCCATGACCCAAAAACCTTGGTATCTTTAATGACAGATCATCATACGGTCACGGTATAAGGGAGTTGAAGATCCTTCACGATTTGAGAAGATCTTCATCAATGTGCTTAATAGGGTCATCCACTTTTAGGTAAGAAAGTATTTTTGCGTCCATAGTGTTTAGAAAGCATTCTTTGTGTAGGATTGCGATTCAGAGTTTGAACCACCGAACTCGACATGTCCTTGTTACGCGGTCGCGCAAACAAACCCTGTTGTGTGGCCTTGCAACAGGCTAGCATCCTTCGATGCTCAAATCTTCTTCCTTCATTTTTCCTGGGTTACTTCTCATGAGAGACCTGAACGTTGCGACTCTGACTTCGAGAGCTCTCGAATGCTTCTCAAACTTCTCTGATGATGTAAATGAGAGGGGGAGGGGGGTATTTGTAGGCCTCCGCACATGTGAACCACCAAATCTGCATTACGGAGTGTGTTGTGCAGTTGTGAAATGTACCCCTGCAACAAGGTCCCCGACTGATATGGGCAATCTACCCCCGAAACAACACCCTGAATGCATTCTCTGTGTTATGTGGCCGTTCAACACACCTCCTTTGCACGATCATTTAACAAGACAGTCTTTTGTGAAATTCTCTAGTTTTTTTGCTCCAACACTTACGAATGTCTCTGCCTTCGATAAACTGTGTGGTAATGGCTCTGTCGATCTTGATGAAAGAGCTGATAGACTTCAGCTTCAGGTTCCTTACCACTTCCATATAACACTGGTGTGTGTTAAGGAAAATGCCCTACACATCATGGGTCCGAAAGTTCTATGGAGCTCCATCCATACTTGGAATGACTCTAGGTGCTCTACAAGGTTGCTTGAACCTGAATAGGGTTGTATTTGGGGCATTATGAATCTATGCGGTAGCTGGGCTTGCATGATGTTTTCAGTGAACGGCTGCTCGGTCTGCTCAAGGAAGGCGTCAACAGATATCGGGGCCTTTGCTCGGTACACTTGTTGGATATTACCAAGCTACTCCAATATCTCTCTAATGACTGCCCCCAATGGACCTCTCTTTTTGCCATGACTTTCGGGGCTTTCTTTCCTAAGCATGTCGCTTCTCGTCGAGGGTATGATGTAAGTCAAATTCGGTGAGCTCTGTAGTCACCCATGTTTGGGATGGGGCAGTGTAACGCCCTGAAAAATGGGGGTCAAGTAGCAACTCAACTCCCGAGTTCCAAAACATCACTTATGCAACATGTATGTTGATGATTAAATGTTGTCTGTGTTAGTGCATTCATAATGAGTGAGATTATACCAAAACAGTAATTCATACTCTAGATCAAGTTGTAAAACGCAAGCGGAAGACTGAAAGACATAAGTAAACGTATATAAGTCAAAGATCACGATCGGTCTCCAGAGTATGAATACATCACTGAGTCACCATATACATGTACTAGTCTCCGAAATCAAAATGTCAACAGTACAACTGCAATAATAATCCCTGTAGCCCCGTCGATCCGGATGGCCTAAGCGAAGCCGCTGGAGAATTGCATGTAAGAGAACTTGTCCTGATCGTCATAGAAATCAGGCTCCGCCTCTGGGGGTACATCGTCATCTGAAATCAAGACAGGGTCTGGTTGGTGTTTAAAACACCGTCTCATAACGTGGGAGTGAGTGATCAACTCAGTGGAATCATAGAGCAAATGTTAACATATTATCAATCCAATCAAGCAGTAATGATAAAGCAGTAAAATCAAACATACCTAGATACTCTTATTAATGCAAAAATAATATGAACAATGATGCATGCCCTTGCCTACACTCCCTCGTGCGACATCATCTTACGGTCGCGGCATGCTTTTATCCCTCTGTGCTCTTCAACCCAGGGCACATGCAGTGCGATGTTATGAGCGTGATTACCGAGTTCTTATTAGTCCTTTTCATACAACAGGATTGGAAAACTAAGGTACCTCCCTTATATCATTTCTCAAATAATGATCCTTTCTAGGGTCGTCAGTCCTAGTAAATCTCATACGATGTTACGGTTCTAGGTCTCTGTAAAAGGCTCGTCACCAAATCAGTGCATGCCTAGTTTATACTCTAGATGCTATGGAAGGGTTGCCGCCTCCACATAGACTCAGAGTATGCTCGAGGTCACTACAAAGGGCTCGTCACCAAATCAGTGTAGGCCGACAGCTCGAATACAGTGTCTCATACCACCGTATTCGGCTCACAAGTCTGGGTTGCTCACTGGTCACTACGGGGAGGCTCGTCACCCCAGCGTAGGCCGACAGCTCGACCATGGTGTCCCATACCACCATGTCCGGCTCATGAGTCTTAGCTGATCGAGGTACCAAGGTTAAACGGGATTTCACTGGTGAGTTTGGTACCCTAGGTTCAAGCAGTAGCGTCCATACATGGTGAACATACATCGGGCAAATCGAGTTATTGGACGAGCTTGACTAATATGAGCGCACATCGTATCGATCGACATGAAGTGCATAAGCACTTCGTGTGGCCTAACCACTGCCGACGACCAACGCACGACTCGGGTTCGTCAAACACGTCCTACGTGGCGATTGGATCTCAACCACGAACTCAAAGCCGGTTACCGATTGCCTGGACTATGCTGTAGTCCCAAACACATTCAATCCTTAACCAGTAAGCATGTGGAGTAGTCAAAGCAGAATTAACCAAGTAATTCAAACATATTAACAAGCATGTTATAAAACACAATGTAAACGGGAAATTCAAACACATACATTTCATAAGTAAGCGATTAAACTAAATAACTTACATGGAGGAAATCATACACATCTCTAAGGTAGTTGAGAATCCTACCTCAACATTCACCTAAAGCACTATCTAATAAGTACCTACTAATGCAAGCATTTTCACAAACACTTAGACTACGCTTATTAACATACATAATGTATGTTAGCCAAAACATGTATTAGGGCGAATCCTTTCGCCGAGTAGTTATTACACATATAACTAGCATATACACACAGTAATTAATCATGGCAAATACACTTTCATATTTCGTATGTATACGGTATTTTCTACAAATACACAGAATATGCTAAACGCCACAAATTGCATATATAACTGAATCGCAAAACGAACATCGCATTTCGCATGTGAAATAACACCCATATCATGAATCTATCATAATCCGACGTTGGAAGCTTTGAAAACCATAACCTATACGTCTATAGTCTGCACCTTACGCCGTAGAAGCGTAACGAATTCAGTTCGTTCACCCACGCTTCGTCTAAGGCACAACGACAACCTATTACATGAAATAGGTTAGCTATTTCACCCTTTCAACTATCAGAAACCCTAAAACAGATTAGGGTTAGGTTTTCTTACCTAGGAACGGGATCGGTATCGCAGGTAGAGCGCTACGGGAGTAGTGGTAAGGCACGTGGAGTAGCAAGGATCGAATCCCAGGAGTGACTCCAACTTCTCTCTCACTTTCTCTTACTTTACTCTCTTCTCTCTCCTAGGGTTTTACCAAATTCGTATGGAGTGAATGAGAGAGGGTTTAAGGTCCTTATATAGGCCTAAAACTGATGGGAATGACCCCAAGGCCAAGGTATACTTAGGTTATAGCCAAAGGGCATCTATTTCACCTCAACAGAGCACTTCTAGAGCCCCCCCCCCTTGAGCCAAAGGTCAGACTTAAGCTCCCTGACCATGGATCTAGGTTAAGTTAAGTTTTCGTTCCAATCGGGTTTCCAGATCGCATGTGGCGGACCAGTTTCAGTTCAACGGTCACCGAAACTCGATCAGGGTTACAAGTACACTGCCATGTATGGGAAATTTCTCCTGATCCGAGGGTGTATTTGGGTTAGATTCTGACTGTCTGGTTGCTTATATCTGGCCCGCAAGCGACAAGTCTCAGATTACTTAAATTAGATTTTATTTCTAAAGAAAACCACGTTTTCTAACACTCTTCACTCCGCGCTCAAGCGAATAGCCCAGGAACACTATCTGGATTTTATTTCCGAGATGGTTGTCAAGCCCAGCAAGGCGGTCCTAAGTGTTTAGTCTCGTGGCCATTGGACTTTCGACGCGCGGTCCAGATCCGATATGGAGTTTCAATGTGCTCCCGAGAGCAACTGGGTAATGAGATTGATCCTAGATTTTAGGGTAACCTAGTGTCAATGATTCTACAAGTTTTGGGTCTTGCAGATTTATTCAAAGTGGATCAAACGGATTTCGTAACAAATCTCGTTTAACACTTAGCTAATTTTGTCTAATTCCTAAAGGATTTGATCCTGAGTGATTTCTGCCTGAGGTGGTACTCGGGACTTTGTACGGAATTTTTCGAGACGTTACAGGCGGCGAGGCTTTCTCCAGCTCGTACTTGCCCCTAATGTTATTCAGGGCATAATTGCTCAGGGTGTGACTACTCGGTCGCTGCCTCCACTGCTTTCTGTTGGTTAGCCGAGGACGCTGGCTACCTCTCCAGCAATCTTACAAAACGATCCACATTGTCTGCCAGGGTTCCGACTTGGTTCTCAAGGGAACCAAGCCTACCTCCTCGATTCTGCGATTTCTGAACCACAGCCTGCGAGGGAAGCTGGGACTGGGGAGGTGACAATGAAGCCTACTCCTCCTCAGACGTGGCCTTGTGAGAGGACTCGACTACGGGTGGGGCCTTCCCTTTTTTCTTTGCAATCAGAGGGAGGGCTGGGAATAGTTGTAGCTACTCAAGATGGTGAGAACACGACTCATCATTCCCCACAGACGACACGAATCTGTTGTTGCCTAAATCTGGCCAACAGATGAGGTTGTTGTACAGCTGAGATGGCTTATGCGCTTGTTATCACCCTCTAATAGATTTGCAAAAACTAAAGAAAATAGGGGGGGTGGGCCAGTTTCGGACCCTCTGATGCCTAAGTCGGGCTTGTAGAAGATGATCTCAAGGAGGTAGATTAGGGCCTAGATGCATCACCTCCTTTTTCTTCTTGGTTTAGAGTCTGTGGTCATATATATAGGGCATGAGAGAAGGTTTCAGACCTCTAAATCCCTCAATGCTACGTTGGAGAGCCCCTGATCTGGCAGGATTCTTATCCCAAGTATGTCGGAGTGATCTTTGGCCAAGACCAGGCCATATCCTTCTCTTTCGGACCCAGGGTGAGATTCACCTCAGATTTCTCATACCGCCTTTCTGGCAATGGTCGACCTGTTCAACTCGGGATGCTAGGGAGCTTGGGGCTCATAGCCTAACCTCCTTCTCCACGGGTTCCTTTCCCATGTTGTAGATAATCTTGGAGGGGTGGTCCTCTCCTACCAAGCTACATCCTCTGATGGCTCAGCCCGATGGCTGGTCTATGAGTAGAAAGAATTGCTCGTCCCGTGCCAATCACCCTTCTACTGACCTTGGTCATCCCATCTTAGAGGGTCCACCTCATCTCTTAGGCATATTACTTATAGATAGCTATTATAGCAAAGAAGAAATAATATAGCAAGAACAAAATACACACAGATTTACGTGCTTCGGCCGCCAGTGTAGCGATCCTACGTGCACGGGAGAAGAGGATGAGAGATATTCTTATTCATGGTGACAATGGAGATTACAGCCATAATTTATAATGACAATGGAGCCACCTATTTTAGAAAAAAAATATAACTGCAGAGAATCAAATCAATCCATAGATAGAAAAAATTCACCAGAAATCTCTCTTCTCCACCAACACTCCCCCTCAAGTTGGTGCGAACATATCGATAGAGCCCAACTTGGACAATATCTTTTGAAACTTGGCAGCAGGTAGTCCCTTAGTGAAAATATCTGCTAACTGTTGGTCGCCATGAACAAAAAGAGGACGAATAACATTGGCTTGTACATTTTCTCGAATGAAGTGACAATCCACCTCAATATGTTTAGTCCGCTCGTGATAAACTGGATTTGAAGCAATGTGCATTGCAGCCTGATTGTAACATTTTTGTTGGTTGGGATGAACCAAAATCCAAATCCTGCAATAAGGTTCGGAGCCAAATAACTTCACTAGTGGTTGAAACCATTGCTCGATATTCTGCTTCTGCACTTGATCGCACAACAACATTCTGTTTCTTACTCTTCCATGTTACCAGGTTACCTCCAACAAATGTACAATACCCTATTGTAGATCTTCGATCAACTGGGCACCCAACCCAATCAACATCAGTATAAGCAGTAATGGAACTTTGTCCATTTTTACGCATCCATATACCTCTTCCTGGAGAACCCTTCAAATACTGCAAGATTCTGTTAACAGCGTTCATGTGATTAACTCTTGGTGCATGCATAAATCTACTGACCAAACTAACTACATATGAGATATCTGACCGAGTAATAGTTAAATAAATTAGTCTTCCAACTAATCTTTGAAATTGACCAATATCAGAAAATAATTCACCATTATCACCAAGCTTACCGCCACTGTCAGTAGGAGTGTCTGACGGTCTTACTCCCAATTTTCCAGTTTCTTGTAACAGGTCCAACACATATTTTCGTTGATTAAGAAATATGCCCTTTTTTGAGTAGGCAATTTCTAATCCAAGAAAATATTTTAAAACTCTCAAGTCTTTGATAGTAAATTGCTTGTGTAAGAGAGTCTTGAGCTTTGATATTTCATCTTGATTATCACCTGTAATCACTATATCATCAACATACACCGGAACAATAATGGTACCTAAAATACCCTTTTTAATAAATAGAGAAGGATCTGCAGCACTCCTTTGTAGGCCATTAATCATGAGGACAGAACTGTGCTTAGCATACCAAGCTCGTGGTGACTGTTTAAGCCCATATATAGCCTCTTTTAGTTTGCACACTAAACCAAGTTTAGATTCTTGTGGATGACTAGGTGGTACGCTCATATAAATTTCTTCTTCTATGTCACCATGCAGGAACGCATTTTTTACATCCATTTGGAATAATTTCTAATCTTGATTAACTGCCAAGGATATAAGAACTCTAAATGTGTTCATCTTTGCAACGGGTGCAAATGTCTCTTTATAATCTTCTCCATAAGTTTGAGTAAATCCTTTAGCAACAAGTCTCGCCTTATGTCATTCCACGGTTCCATTACTCTTATATTTTATTTTATATATCCAACGACACCCAACTGTTTTCTTTCCTGGAGGCAATTTAACAATGTCCCATATTTTATTCTCATCAAGTGCATGCAATTCTTCTTTCATAGCATTTTTCCAAATTGGATTGGAATTAGCTTCTCGAAAAGTCTTTGGTTCTTGATCACTAGATATTCCACTCAAGAAAGCAGAATGAGACTGAGTAACATTATCATATGTCAAATAAGCCTACATAGGATAAGAAACAGCATGGTAAGTAAAAAAATCTTTCATTCTTTCAAGAGGATGAGTCTCTCTACTGGATCTCCGTTGAGTTGGAGGTGCTGCTATTTGAGATACTGTTGTTTCAACTACAGGAATTGCTTCATTTTCTGGACGTATAGCTCGGGCAATGACATCATCAGTTACAGTTGGAAGCGGTACCAAATCATATAAGTACTTCCCCTGGGACCGATTCCTGTAATCACTTTGTGCTTGGAAATAAGATTCAGATTCAACAAAGCGTACATCACGAGAAATAAAAATCTTTGTAGATGTCAAGTCGTAACATATGTACCCTTTCTTTGTAGAAGAATACCCAAAAAATGCACACCGATTTGATCGAGCATCCAACTTATCACGATGGATAGCTTGTTGGTGCACATAACAGACACAACCAAATACCCATAAATGAGATATGCCAGGCTTTCGATTCTTCAAGACTTCCAATGGTGACTGAAAATTGATTACTCGACTAGGAAGTCGATTAATCAAATATGTTGCAGTCAAAACTCCATGAGACCAATATCTTTTTGGAACATTCATTTGAAACATGAGAGCTCTTGCGGTATCTAAAATGTGCCGGTTTTTTCTCTCTGTCACCCCATTTTGTTGTGGTGTTCCCACACAACTAGTTTGGTGAATAATACCTTGGCTGCGAATATATTCAAAGAAAGGTCCTTTGATATATTCTGTACCATTGTCAGACCTAAAAACCTTAACTTTGGCATTGAATTGAGTAATCACCATATTATGAAAATCTTTGAAAACAGATAACACCTCAGTTTTTGATTTTAGCAAGTATAACCATGTAGCACGAGATCGATCATCAATAAATAACACAAAATATTTATATCCATCATATGAATCAATTGGAGCAGGACCCCATAAATCAGAATGAATCAGTTCAAAAGACTCAACAGACGTAGACAAAGAACTAACGAATGGTAAACGAGTTTGTTTAGAAAATTGACAGACATCACACACACTAGATTCAATCGAAATAGAAGGAAAAAGTCTCGTCAAGACATGATTGGAAGGATGTCCAAGTCATTTATTGACGCAGGGGAGGACGTGAGGTCGAGCACCGTC
The DNA here is from genome assembly GCA_021015155.1 of Magnolia officinalis. NCBI lineage: Eukaryota > Viridiplantae > Streptophyta > Magnoliopsida > Magnoliales > Magnoliaceae > Magnolia > Magnolia officinalis. The sequence goes on from JAJHSJ010000011.1 coordinate 22,260,943, forward strand.
TTCCTCAAGAGGATAACTATTCCGAATCCACGGAACTTCTCTGGACTCCTCACAGAGACTTCTCGAATCCACGAGAAAGAGAGTAGAAAATAGAAATTAATTCTAAATAAATTCGAAATAGCTTAATTAATTCATAAAAACGAGTTCACAACCCTTTAAATAAGGGTACTAAGCAATGGAAAAGAAATCAGAATCAAACTACAACTAGGACTCCTAGAATTCGCGACTTACTATAAATAGTAAACTTACTATTTATAGACGGTCGTGATGTCTACTAGTACGCAAGGTTTTCGGCCAAAAATAGTAAGTGTCCTATTTGGCTTCACCAACCCATTCTCCTAATTATTCTAAGCTCTTTTCACGTTGGGCGCAACTCCTAAAGCCCGACGGATGAAGAGTTATAAGCAAACTAAAACTTACTATTTATAGTAAAAATGAAATTGAAACAGGGAAACGACCATCAAATCAGGGGTTTCTCGCAATTCCGAGCGTCGCAACCCGGCGTAGCGGGGTTGGTTGGCTAAAGTAGCTCGTTCTACCCCAAAATCATATATTTTTCGTCGGCTAACTCATCCCGGATTGCAAGATACGCCTGATTTAAGGTCTGATGGTCCAGATCACTTCTGTCGCCGACCGGGCCTTTTCTGATCCATCTTTGCCATGTAATTGTCCGCGACCCGCTCTACATCATTTATGTAAGATGTGACTTTCCACCAGGCCGCTGGTATAACATACCTTATCAGTGAGATTTAGCAAGTACAATACATGTGAATAAGTTCCTTCACCAATCGTCTTCTTCGACACTCGATCCTGAAAGATGACACAGTAGGAGAGAAAATAATATCACAATTAAAAGAATTAGTAATTTTTTCAACAGAAAGGAGTTGGACTGGAAAAGACGGAACAACAAGGGCATCAGAAGTGAGACTGGTTGAAAAAAAGTCAATTTTTCCACTCCCTGATACAGGAACTGTAATCCCATTAGCAACGGAAACATCATTCTTATCAGACTTAGGAATAAAATTATGCACAGATGAAGGACTATTGGTCATATGATCAGTGGCTCCAAAATCAATAATCGAAGAATTAATTTTGGAAGATGAAGTGAGGTAAGCTTGCAAATTACCTGAAGCATGAGTAGAGGCAGAATGACCTTCTTCAGAAGACATGGACTTACTGATTTATTGAAGAAGATGACTTAACTGATTCATTGAGATCAATGTATCGGCTTTTGCAACATAATCCTTCTTATTCTTATCAATGTTCAATTTGAGGTGAGAATATAATTCCCAAATCGATCCTTGGTGTGTCCATTTTTACCACAATGATCACAATGGTAATGCTCTTTTCTGCCCTTATTTCGATAAGTATTTTTCCCTTTTTCACTACCAGAAGGTTTTCTTCTATCTTCTTTCTCAGCCAAAAGAGCATTTGATTCAACATTCTCAGATGAAGATTTTTACTCAGAATTCATAGTCTTCTTCCGAGTTTCTTCACGTTGAATAATAGCACAAACACTGGAAAAAGAAGGAAGCAAGCGTCCATAAGAATATTACTCCTGATATTTTCATATTCTGACTTCAAGCTACTGAGCAATAAGAAATTTTTTTCTTCTTCATCTCTTTTTAGAAGATTTTTTACATCAGTAGTATGTGGGCGGTACATGTTCAATTCGTCCCACATCCTTTTCAGATTCCCAAGATGTTCGCTGAACATTTTTTCACCTTGTTGTGCTCTAGCAATCTCAAGTTTAAGTTCAAAAATGCGAGCGGCATTATTTTAACTGCTATATAAATTTGCTATTGAATCCCACAACTCTTTTGCAGATTCAGAGAATGTAAAAATTCCAGCAATATGGGGTTCCATCGAATTAAGAATCCAAGATCTAACAAGTTGATCAGTGGAGATCCAATCTTCATATCCTGTATCAGTAGATGCAGGACAAACTTTCGTTCCATTGATGAAATCCAACTTTTTCTTGCTACCAAGAGATAAGGTTACAGCCCTTGACCAAGGTACATAGTTAATACCATTCAAGAGGACTGATGAAGGCTTCCAACCAGGATTTGCATCCGATTCACCCATTGATAAAGGAGAAAGGATCAGAACAAAAATAAAGAGATAAAGTATGCAAAAAAAATTCTGCAGAAAATGAAAAAAAGAGACAACACGTTTCCTTCTTCCTTAATGATGAATTAGATCACAACTACACAAGATCTTCCGTTTTGATACCATATAGCAAAGAAGAAATAATATAGCAAGAACAAAATACACACAGATTTACGTGCTTTAGCCGCCAGTGTAGTGTTCCTACGTTCACGGGAGAAGAGGATGGGAGATATTCTTATTCATGGTGACAATGGAGATTACAGCCATAATTTATAATGACAATGGAGCAACCTATTTTAGCAAAAATATAACTGCAGAGAATCAAATCAATCCATAGATAGAAAAAATCCACCAGAAATCTCTCTTCTCCACTAACAACTATTATTCTTCCTATGTGAGGGACTAGTCCGATTTTCCCCACAATATTAATCACGGGGAATCCTACCCAGGCAGACCCAATTTCCTCATAAGTGCACTGCAACTAACTAGGAAGTGGATTGCGTCCTGCCCCACCTGGAGAGAAATTGGTCCATGCAAGGGATCTATAGGGCCCACTGTGATGTATGGGTTTTTTTTTATCCACGCCGTTCATCCATTTTCCTCATTATTTTAAGGTACAAGCCCAAAAATGAGGCAGATCCAAGGCTCAAATGGACCACACCACAGGAAGCAATGTTGATGCCCACCATTGAAACCTCCCTGGAGCACAACGTGATGATTATCTAGCATCCAATCCGTTCATAAGGTCACATAGACCTGGATGAAGGGAAAACATAAATTTCAGCTTGAACCAAAATTACTATAATCCCTAAGAAAATTTTAACCATGGGAGTTCACTCGCCATTGTGTGGTCCACTTGTGCCTTGGATCAGCCTTATTTTTGGGTTCATACCCTAAAATCATCAGGAAAAAAAAAAAAAAAAAAAGAGGACAAATAGTGCAGATAAAACCGATCCATCACGGTGGTCCCTACAGAGCCCATGCGTGTACCGACGTCCAACCAGGAGCAGGACGCAATTGGACGTGGATTTCCTGCGAAAGCCTTTCGCAGGAAGTTCCTGCTTAAGGAATCTGGGTGGGGGCCACTGCGATGTTTGTGAGAAAGCCACACCGTCAAAACACGAATCGACCACATGAGAGGGAAACAGTGGAGATTTAGTGACCACCGTTTAAACATTTATATGGCCACAAAGGTTTTATTTCGGTCTAATTTTTGGTATTTTCACTTCATCCCAGTGAAAATGACCTTGTAAACGGCTTGGCCTGATGGAATATAAACATCAAGGTGGAGCCTAGGAAGGTTTCAACGGTGGGCATTCCTTTCCCACTGTTTCATCTCGTATGCCCACTTGAGTCCTATATCCTCCTAATTTTTAGTTGTATGTAATAAAATGGGCTTAAAAAAACGGATGGACGAGTTAGATTTCTCATAAACATCACGGTGGCCACCCCATGCATCCCAGCGCAGGAACTTCCTGCGAAAGACTTTAGCAGGAAATCCTCGTCCGACGCAATCCACTTCCAACTAAATCGCCTCCCACCTTCCCAAACATTTATCCTCTCATTTAAGAGTGGCCATTGAAAGATACAAGAGCAGTAAATCCACCGACTTTCAGACTTCAGTTGTAAGATGAACATTAAATGGGCATAGAATTGTGTAAACGACCTACTCATCTGACTACATTTAAGGCACCGGCAGGTTGGTAATAAGCCAGGTATGGGTCAAGTTACCCGAAGTCCCGAATCCATCTGGCTCGAGTGAACTGAACATCATGGCCACGTTGGTCTATGACAAGATAATCAGCGGATTTTGTACTCAGTAACTATGACAAAATAATCAACGGATTTTGTACTCAGTAACTCGGTATACTACAGCGCACTCAGTAAACTCTGTGGGACGGACCCATCATGGATGTATGTGTCTTATCCATGGACGCAGTTTGGCTAGTGGTGCTACCACCAGCCAGGTGGGTCGATGCTATGTGGACCCTACCATGAATGTATATGTTTTATCCACGCCGTCCATCCATTTTAAAAGATAATTTTAAGGCTTGAAACCGAAAATGAGGTAGATCTAAATCTCAGGTGGACCACACCACGGGAAAACAGTAGTGATTGAATGTCCACCATTAAAAGCCTCCTAGGGCCCACTGTAATGGTTATTTGACATCTAACCTGTTGATTAGGTCATTTATATTTGGATGAAGGGAAAATATATATATATATCAGCTGGATCCAAAACTTTTGTGGCCCTCAATAAGTTTTCAATGGTGGGCGTTCAATCAACACTGTGCGGTCCACTTGAGATTTGGATCAACATCATTTTTGGTCTTTTACCATAAAATGATCTGGAAGAATGGGTGGACAGCATGGATGAAACACATACATCATGGTGGGGCCCACATAGCACCGACCACTAGCCACTGGCTTGTGGCAGGGTGAGTACCCGATCCGTTTCCCTTATCCATACCGTCCATCCATTTTTCCATATCATTTCAGGGGATAAGCCGAAAATTGAATTATATCCAAAACGCAAATGGATTGCACCACAGGAAACAATTGGATAATAACGTCTACCGTTGAAACCTTCTATGGGCCCACATAATGTTTATTTGCCATCCAACTGTTGATAAGGTCACAGACGTGGATGAAGGGAAAACACAAATACATCTTCAACTAAAACTTCGAGGCAAACTTCGAGGCCCCTAATAAGTTTTAAATGGTAGACATTCAATTCACAGTTTTTCCATGTGGTGTGGTCCACTCGAGGTTTGGGTATGTTTCAATTTTGGGTTCAAGCATTAAAATGAGCCGTAAAATGGATGGACCACGGGGATAAGACACGTAAATCATGGTGGTCCCACGGAGGTTACTCGAGTTACTCTTTACTTGCAGTTGCTTGCTTGTCTTAGGTAGAGGGGTTAATTCCTCTAATTACGGGGACAAAACTCTTCATTGGCCATTTCTGGCCCTAGGAATTTGAGGGGAAATTTTTCTCATATTATCTAGAAAATCTCGTTGAAATAAAATATTTTAAAATAGTTATTATGACTTATTAAATAATTTAAAATTTTGAATATTAACATATAAACACTTCTTTTTTTTTTTCATCCTGATAAAATTGCAAAATTTTTAAATGCTGAGATTTGGAAAATCTTGCGCTACCAATGACCAATGCCTCTAATAATGGGGAAATGAATCAACTGTGAGAAATTCACCCCAATCATAAGGTATATTATCCCTTGTTTGTGTTGAAAATCAGATAACTCAAATTTGTGCTGAAATAGAGGCTTTCAACCAGTTGCGATATTGATTTTTTGATAAAATTTTCTGGACAGCTTTTTGTATTTTTGATAGGTTGAAAATATTGGTCGATAGGTTGGTTGACTCGACGGGTCGACGTGTTGTGCAGTTTGCGCATTTTTCCGTGAATTATTTCTATTTATTTATTTATTTTTTCTGCTTAAATAAGAGGTTGTAAATGGGATTAAGGTTAAGCCAAGTGGTGTTAAAACGTTTGACATTCGAAAAATTATGGGACAAGTTAGTAGGCTATATGGATTCAGATTACACGGCCAATGTGGATAATATAAAAGGTCAACTTCTAGTTACTCGTTTGTGTTAGTGGGTGGAGCGATCATTTGAATGTTAAAGCTTCAATTTGTGGTAACTCTCTTTATACAACCGAAGCTGAATATATGGTAGTGACGGAAGCATTCAACGAAATAATTTGGTTAGGGGGAATGATGAAATTGCAGTAGAACCGCTATTACTGAAGTATGAAGTATGTCCAACTGTCCTAAAGGGAGGGTGAATAGGACTTTTCAAAAACTTATTTTTTAATAAGAACAAACAATGCCTAACTTTAAATGAAAGAGTAAGGCAAAGTAATTTTATGTCTTCCAAGCCAATAGAGGGTCCAAATCATATACGCTTATACAAGATTTACATATAAAGAACAAGCCTATTAAGAATAGTGTATATGATAGTGTGTGGGATGTGATCTTTATCAATAATTGTACATTAACTAAATTACGCATCATAAAAGTCATTTAATAACCATAAGCATAATTAGAATAATACACAAAAAAACAATCCCAAACACAATCATATATAGTGGTTCGGTTACTTGCTTACTCCACTCTCGACAGACGCACTCTCTCCTAGAGTGTATCGGATTTTACTATCCAATGATTTTAAATCAAGTTAATCATAAACCTTCACAACCTACAGAAGGTTCCCTTAAGTGTCTACACAAGGCGACGAGTCCTACACAAGGACACAACTGGAAGCCTACAAAAGGTAACCCAAGCCTATACAAGGAAAATGCCTACACAAGACAACTCGTCCTACACAAGGACTACGTATTCTCCTGTATGAGGCCTACAAAGAGGTTATGGCGAGTTTGTCACTCAAACTCTAAATTCTAATCCTACACAAGGAACAAGCTTCAAACTCGATGAACTCTGTATACTTACAAATAAGTAAGTGAGCCCATTTCTCACATAATGTGAAGATCTTCGATGGTGACAAAGAGTCTTCAGCTCCCTTGAATTGCAACCGCTTCTAATGCTTCAATCAATGCTCCGAGGTTGTGAGGTTAAGGTTTTGTTCTTCTTTATTTAGATGATATGATTTAAATACATAGACAAGGTTCCCATGAGCTATGCATTCGATCAAGAGTTCCAACACTAGGATTTACCTATGATGAGGTTAGTTGGAAACTCAATGAATGCTAGAGTTCGTAATTCAATCTAAGCAGTGAAAATGATGAATTAATGCTTATGACTAGATTAAATGATGAACTCTAATGGGAATGAGGAAATGAGGAAGAGGATATAATCTCTTTGAAGCAACTCTCTTAAATTCTAACTCATTTTATAAGAAGCAACACTAGTGTATTTATAAAGTGGAAATCCCAATGGTCAAAAAAGGATAGAAATCTGACATTGTCGATGCCATCAAAGGTATTCGATGTCATTGAAATTTGAATTTCGATTGTATCAACTTTCTACACTTGATTTTCAAATGGATGTAGGATAGATTCAGATCGTTCTCATCGAGCATCCTTCGAGGTTATCGATGTGCACTTCAATGCCATCGAGGGATGTCTCGATGTCATTGAGACTTTTTTTAAAAAAAATATACAAAGGTTGTTGGACAGTTTTATCCCTTAATCAATGCCATCGAACAGACCTTTGACCCATCGAGATTTGAATTTCGATGGAATCAAACAGTCATCGATGAGCTCGAAGAAAAGAAGATTTTCTTTGAAAACTTGCTGGAAAAATTGGAGTTAGTTTCAATGCAATCGATCAGCCTTCGATGCCATCGATAACTTACTTTCGATGACATCGAAAAGGGTTAGATTGCATCGAGGAGCACTTAGAGTATTTTGGATTTTGGAAGAGGTAAGTCCAATGTCGATGCAATCGAATGCCATTCGATGTCATCAAAACATATGTTTCGATGTCATTAAACAGCATTCGATGCAATCAATCATTCTAACATTTCTTTTATTTTGTTACTGAACAATATGGACGTGTATTCGATGCAATCGAACGATGTTCGATGACAGCGAAGATGTCCTCGATTGCAGTTTGATGTACTCGACAAGGACACGTGATTTTTCTGTTTTTGTTTCTTTCTTCCAATAATACTCAAGGTGCAATCTAACTCCAACCTTAGCAGAAGATGTTTTTGAAATATATAATTTTTAGGGTAAGTTGGGTTTTATGGGGGATATACCTGTCGGGGTTTGTTGTGGGTTGATGAGGCTATAGTTTACCTGTTAAGCATGATCATGCACCTTCTTCTTTAAAGAGTTTTGGTCTTGACGTCTTCATCTTAGGGATCAGTTGACTGACAGACTCAACACTCACGTATATTGACAAACAATGGCACTTTCAAATTATATATCAGTTAGGACTTTAATAAGAGGTCGTTCTAGTTAATTGTAGTAGTGAAAGCGAGATTAATTTGGTAAAGAACTTGGTTTATCATTCTAGATCACTAAACATATTAACGTGTGTCATCGTTTTATTCGACTTGTGTTAGAAGAAGGCGACATGACTCTCGAGATACACACAAGTGTGAATTCAACGGATATGCTTACGAATGTAGTTCTTATAGAGAAGTTCAAGTTTTGTGCAACTTCTCTAGGTCTAACAAAAGACTGAGTGAAGACAGAGTGTGCATGAGAAGCAATGATTATGGAAATGTGATGGAGATGAAATAAAGATGGATATTCAAACTTGGTATGTTGCAACATGAAGATTACAGTCATGGTGGAGATTGTTGATAATATGATGCTTCAAATCTGTGTTGAAACAGGGGATTTCAACCGGTCAACAGTCTAATCGACCGATCAAAGGATATCAAATTAAATTGATTTTTTGGCAAAATTATTTGGACAGTTTTTGGCATTTTCAACGGGTCGAAAATATTTGTCGACAAGTCGACGTGTTAAGCGGTTTGCACATTTTTGCACAAATTATTTCTATTTTCAATTTTTACTCAAATAAGAGGGTGTAAACTAGAATAGGGTTAAGGCAACGTTCGAGAGGGTTTTTTAGAGAGGAAAAGCTTGGGGCTTTCTCTTGGGTATTTGATCGGTAAAATTTCATCTCTTGTAACTTGATTTTTCATAATGCATTCTCTCCATGTTGTAGATTTTTTCCGAGAGTTTTTCCACATAAATTTAAATTGTTCTCTGTTGGATTTGTTCATGCCGTTGAAGTTACTTTATTTGAGTCCGCTCTCCATACTTTCACGGGTCCCAACAATTTAGCAACGATCTAAAACAATATAAAAAAAAAATTAAGGTTGATTTAGCATTTAGGTGGGGTGGTAAAAAATAGGGTTGATTCAGTGATTAAGTCAGCCGCCCCCTAAAATTATACCTGAAATCTCTAAATTCATGCAACCGCCCACCTGAGTTTTGAAATAATGTTTTTTTTTTCTTTTTTTTTTTCATTTATTATTATTATTATTATTATTATTATATATTATTATTTTATAAACAGATATAAATCTCTAATCCTAATGAAATACCTGAGATACCCCCATGGCATATAAACAAGGTGGGAGAGCCCTGCACAAAACTAATGGTGAGCGTTGCCAACTGTATCCTACGGTGTGGCCCACTTGAGTTTTGGATATCTAAAATGAAGTGGCATACTGGTTAATGGATGGACACCTACGAATTGTAAACTTACACAGCTAGTGGTAGTGTTGCTATTAGCTGGTGCTCTGTGTGCCTGGCGATGATATATATGTACTTTATCCATGCCAACCATTCATTTTGAATAATTATTTTAGACATGATCTAAAAAACAAGTCAAATAGAAATATAAGTATACCACATCACAGGGAAACAGTGTAAATTGAAAGTTAACCATTAAAAACGTCCTAGGGCCACTGCAATATTTATTTGTAACTCTAACCTGTAAATGAAGTTCCACGGACCTGAACGGTAAAATACAAATATCAGCTTGATCCAAAAACTTTTATTGCCACAGAAAATTTCGAACTGTGGTCTGTGGACATTCAATCACCCCGGTTTCCTGCGGTGTGATTCACACAGATATAAGATCTACCTAAAATGAGATGAAAAATAATGGACAGAGACATACGTCTTGATGGGCTCCACGTAGTATCCTCAGTATGCAATTCGCGTCCATGATAGATGGGGAAACTCTTACGTAACCACCCCATGGCTCTCGTTGAGTGAAACGGATCGGCTACTCCCCCTACCACCGACCCCGCGGCTGGTGGTCGGTGATCTGTGGGCCCCAGCATGATGTATGTGTTTCATCCATTATGTTCATTTATTTTTACAAATCGTTTTAGGGCTTGATAAAAAAATGAGATGGATATAAATCTCAGGTGGACCACACCACAGGACAACAATAGTGATTGGATATCCACTATTAAAACCCACCTAAGGCCCACTATACTGTTTATTTGACATCCAATCCGTTGATTAGGTCATTCAGGCCTAGGTGAAGGGAAAAAACAAATATCAGCTTGATCCAAAACTTTTATGGCCCCAACAAGTTTTTAATGGTCATCGCGCATTCAACACTGTTTCCTGTAATGTGATCTACATTAGATTGGGATATACCTCATTTTTCATTTCATATCATAAAATGATCAGGAAAAAATACATGGATGACATGGATGAAACACATATATCATGGTAAGGCCCACAGAGTACTGACGCCATTTGCTGGTGGCAGGAGAGTAGCAAATCCGTTTCCCTCGTTGAGGTAATGGAAACGGATCCCCAATCCAGCTGCCGCCAGCCCTATGGCTGCTTGTTGGTGCTCGGTGGGCCACACCATGTTGTATGTGTTTCATTCATTTTTATTGTACATTTTAGGCCTTAATACCAAAAATGAGAGTGAGTGATATAAATATCATGTGGACCACACCACAGGAAAAAATAGTGATTGGATATCCACCATTAAAATCAGGACCTCTTTACTGTTTATTTGACATTCGACCTGTTTATTAGGTCATACAGGCCCAGATTAAGGGAAAAAAACTAAATATTAACTTGATCCAAAACTTTTATGACCTTCAAAAAAAATTTAATGGTCGACATTCATTCAACACTGTTTCCCGTAACGTGGTCTACTTGAGATTGGGATATACCTTATTTTGGTCTTATATTATAAAATGGTCTTAAAAAATAGATGGACGGCATGGATGAAACACATACATCATGGTGGGGCTCCCATAGGACCGACCATCAGCCATTGGCCGGCGGCGAAGTACCATTCCGTTTTCAGGGTAACCAAGCATGACGTAGGGAGATGAATACTGACAGCGGTTCAAATTTACAATCAGGCCTGGCCATACCTTTAGGCTTTATGCACATGCGCTGTTGGGTTTTGATAGAGCATTGATCACCGGGGCATGGATATAACCCGGGGGTTGTTTTCGACCATAGGATCCTATCTCAGATGCGATCTGTTTTAACGGTTTCCAGGGACTCTCCCATGCCAACGTGGCATACCAGAGAGCCTCTCACAGTGCTTATCTCCGTATCCGAATTCACTCGCTTGTCTGTTGAAAGTGGACAGTTGTTGTTTATATTTCAATTTTAGCCATATTTTAGGTGAGGCATTTAGTAGCGGCAGAGCAGTGGGGTTGATGCACGGGAAAGCAGGTGCCGTACATTAACTCAAATTAAAGGGAAGCGGATGGGTTGGTGTACCGCACACCAGGTATAGAGCTGGTGGTGTAGATACGTGTCGTGCGAAGACGAGGGTCGACGCTCTTCGAGCTCCGAGTTGTACGAACGGTTCAAAGGAAAACAAAGTTACATGGCCCGGTTCATCCATTTTTTGAGATCATTTTATAGCATTAGAAAAAAATTGAATCATATCTAAATCTCAAATGGACCACACTAAAATTAGCAATGAGGATAATGATTTTTCACGTCAAAAAATTAGTAGGGCCCACCAAAACGTTTATTTCCCATCCAATCTGTTAATAAGGTCACAAATATATGGATGAATAGGAGAAAAAAATTCATATTGATAGAAACTTTTGTGACCCCGAAGGTTTCAGTGGTAAATGTTCAACCCCCCACTTTTTTTTAGCAGTGTGGTCCAATTGATCTTTATATCTGACTTATTATTCGTCTTAAGACGTTGCCAAATGGATGAACGTATTGGATATAACACATGCCTCATGATGGGACCCACAGAACTTGCTGACGTCAATACACCAGCTATATAGCTGGTGTGTGGTACACCAGCCAATCCGCTTCTAATTAAAGCGACTGGGCCAACTGTAAATACGTCATTACCTAAATATCAGATTCGACAATCCGTCCAAACCGGAAGCGGATTAGTGACGTCACCAAGTTCTATGTGACCCACCATTACGTATGTTTTGTATGCCCACCGTACATCCATTTGGAGAGATTATATTACGTCATGAGCTAAAGCATGAGTTAGATCCAGAGCTGGATTGGACCCACCGTAGAAAACAGTGGGAAGAGTGACGCCCACCGTTAAAAACTTCTGATGGCAACAAAAGTTCTCGATCAAGTTGATATTTGTGTTTTCCCTTCTTCCATGTCTGCCTTAACACATGAAATGGTTGGATCTCAAATAAATATCACGTGGACCTTAGGAAGGCTTCAACTGTAGGCCTCACTCTCTCACTGTTTTCTGGGGAGTCCACTCTAACTTTGTATTTGCCTCATTCTTTGGTTCATGCCTAAAATTTCTCTCCAAATTGATGAATGGTGTGGATACAACACATACATTATGGTGGATCCCATGGAACTTAGTGACGTTGCTTCAGTAGCAACTCAACATGTTTGTAGCTATCCGCATCCATCCAAACTAGGGGTGTACATGAACCGAGCTAGCCCGGTTAGCTCCCTGGACACGACTAGAAAAAGCTCAATACAACTCGGTTCGAAGCTGAGTTTGAGCCGAGTCTAGTTAATTTTTTGAGCTCGAAAATGAGTTCGAGCTGGTCCCAACTCGACTTGACTCAAATCGAATCCAGCTCAGAATTGAACTCAGATCGAACTAGTTTGGTGATTTAGTTACTTTGATATTGATGTTGCTCACCAAGTGTTTGATGAAATGACTCAACCAAGTGAGGCGGGTGGCGTGGCCGGTGGCAAGGAAGGTATGTACATGAAATAACACCCAGATCCATAGCTCAAGTGGTAGACTGAGTGAAAGACACCTCGTTTTAACACTGAGGTCTTGGTATCGATTCCCTAGTGGGGGTGGCTAACAGTGAAGTGTGAACTAACAGTGGGTGTACTAACAAGCTAACAAAAAAAAAAAAGTATGTACATAAAAAGTGTTGCTTAGAAAGTATTTGATAAAATACCTTGAAAACCATTGTGTTATTTCCCATACAGTGGGATTTTGAAGGCGTAGTCCAGGTGTTTGTGGAAATGCTGCACAGGCGAACTCAGCTCGATCTTGGCTCGAACTCTGCTCGAACTGGTCCGAGTTGCTGACCAAACCGAGCTGAGCTGAGGTCAGCTAGTGGCTGAGCCGAGTCGAGCTGAGGCCAGCTCGACTCGGTTCAACTCGATATACACCCCTAATCAGCTCGACTCAGTTCAACTCGATATACACCCCTAATCCAAACCTCTGATTAATGAGCATTTGCTTGTTGAATTTGGATTTATGAGTATTTTCAGTTCGATGGTCCTTCTACAGCCTATCAATTGGCACGATTTGGTTGGATCCTTTTTTCCACCTAAAGCATATCTAAAATATTAGGTGGACCATACTATAAGAAACAGTAATGATTGAATCTCGACCATTCAAAAATTCATGAGGGCCACCATAATGCTTATTTTCCATCCAACCTGTTGATAAGGTCACAAAGACTTGTATGAATTGAACACAAGAATATCAACTTGATCTAACACTTTTGTGGCATATGAGAAGTTTTTAATGGTCGATTATCATTGTTTCCTGTATTATGGTCCACTTGCTATTTGGATTTTTATCATTTTTTGGATCTTGCCCAAAAATGAGTATTAAAAATGAATGGATGATATGAATATTAGACATATACATCACAGTGGGCTCCACGGTTAAGGATCCCACCCACCTTGATGAATTGGGGATCAACTGAAGCTGCTCCCCTAATAATCATCTGCTTATAAGTTCAAATAAGTACGGGCCATCTAACTTGGGACCCACGATTTGAATGGTTTAGTGTGATTTACATGCAAGCATACAATTTCTATGTATAAACCATCATATACCTTAGGGTACCAAACTTGTTCCTTTTAATTTATATCATTATATCCAGAGTTGTACACAAGTCGAACCGAGTTGAGCTTGGCACGGCTTGACTCGACTCGGCCAGTAGCTGACCCTAGCTCGAACTCGGCTATACTTAGTCCTCGAGCTTGACTGGCTAGTTCGGCTTGGTTCGGTCAGTAGCTCGGGTCAATTCAAGCCTCTACGACATTTTCTCAAACACATATAATGCACCTTCAATTTCTCATAGTATGCAAAATAGCAATAACAATTTACATGCATTTCATCAAACACTCCATAGGTAGCATCAAAATCAAAATACAAAGGTAGTTTTATATGTAAAGTCTTTTTTTTTTTTTTTTAAATAATTATTTTAATGATTTGTTTCATATAATACCTTCCTCGCCACCAGCCGATCCTGCAGAAAATGTATGCACCCGAAACACCACTTCATTGAGTCATTTCATCAAATACTTGGTAAGCAACGTCAATATCAAAATAACTAAGTCACCAAACTAATTCGATCCGAGTTCAATTCGATTCGAGCTTGGACAAGCTCGAACTCGGCTCAAAATTTTTTCGAGCTCAAAAATCAGCTCGACTCGGCTCGAACTCAGTTTCGAATTGAGTCAATTCCAGCATTTTCGAGTCGAGTCACATTTTCGAGTCGAGTCGAGCGAGTTAACCGAACAAACTTGGTTCGTCAGCTCTAATTATATCATAGATTTTCTTACCGCACACATGAAATAAAGCTTGTGTACATGCTACACGTGTGCTAGCATGGCATGATGCGACGTCCATTAGGTTGTTTTCTGAAAATAAAAGCTGGGCCAATCAGCACATGGCCTCATTATTGGAAGCAGGTAGATGTGCTAGAAAACTTCACCCAAGCTTTTGAGAGCCATGCATTTTGCAAACTGTGGTCCACATGACAAGTGGATCAACCTAATTCATGGGCCAATGAGTCATGGCAGTGGTTCCATTCATATAATAAAATGATCTTGTACCTATGGTGCCATGCTGCTACATGTCTATCGTGTACATAAGTTTTATTGCACACGTGTGTGGGCAGACAAAGCTCTGGGAAGAATATTGAATCCGGTAGGAAGTCTTTCATAATCGCGATGTTATAGGAGCTATGACTGTTGTTAATGTTTCAAATTTGTTAGAAATCTCATGTTGGTTGTTGGACACTTTGTGATATTCTACTTGATGTCATAGGAGTTTGATGTCATCGACAGGTCATTGATGCCATCAAAGTCTCATCAAAGGTGTCATAAAAAATAAATAAATAAATAAAATAAATAAATAAATAAATAATAATGAAAATTCATATTTTGTTGCTGGAGCATTTTGGTACTACCATCGAAGGTGCTATCGAACTACCATCGAATGTACTATCGAACTACCATTGAATGTGCCATCGAGCGTTCGGGCAGAAATGCGCAAGTGCAGAATTTGTTTTCAATTTTGATTATGATTCTAATAGATTATGATGATATATATATATATATATATATATATATATATATATATATATATAGATATATATATATATATATATATATATAATTATATATATATAGTATCAATGAACACCATGTGGACCATTGAATATGTGGGATCCACTTGTTGATACCTGAGGACCTCTCGATAATTAGAGGTGTGCTAGAGCACATCTTGCCTTTTGCATAACATTCATTGGGAATTTAGTGGTTATATGGTTTCCTTATTAATGGCTCAAACAGTGTATATGATGGTCCTTATGATGGATGGGGATGCACAAAAGAAATATCAGATTTAATTATTTCCACAATTTAGTTATTCAAGTGGTCAGGAGAGTCCATGTGCATATACAATGTAGTTAATCAAGTGTACATCCAAGCATTGCAATATTAATTAATACAATAAGTCAGGACTTTAAGCCTTTGAATCCGGATCATCTTTCAACGATCCACACTGTTTAATGAGACGAGTCTTCTTTTCAATGGCTCTTAATTAGATTTTTTTAACCTTTAGATGATTTGGATTTTTTACATTGAACATGAACGGTCACCATAATCTTTATACAATCAAAGGGTTGAAATATTCAATCTGATAGATTTATCAAGCATGCCACATCCAATGTGAACCCTGTCAAATAAACGGTTTCAGTCATTGAAAAACAAAACCAAATCCAACGGCTAGAGTCCCAGTGTATCTTATTGAAATTAATCCGGATGCATTCCAGCACTCCTCACATCCATTTTGTCGTCCACATTATATTCCACCGACGAGTGGGTAGATGGTCGTTGTATCAGCACTTAATGAAAGACACCCAACGTAGGAAACCAAAAGCACTATATAATAACCACTACAGAGATGCTAGAACTACCTCCATTTTTGTTTTCACCCCTCTCTCTCTCTCTCTCTCTCTCTCTCTCACACACACACACACACAATTTTGTTTTCAAAGCATGGGAGGTAAGCTTGATTTGGAAGTGGAAGTAAAGACTCCTGCAGACAAGTTCTGGGGAGCCATCAAGGATTCCACAGACCTCTTCCCTAAGGTCTTTCCTCAGCAGTACAAGAGCATTGAGATCCTTGAAGGAGATGGCAACAGTGTCGGTTCTGTCAGGCTCATCCATTTTGCCGAAGGTAACTATGATATGAAATACATGTGGATCCTTGCATGCATGAGTGGGCACGTGTGTATAAACATGCTCATGTGTTGTGACACACTTCAGTTGGTTCTAGTGAGGGACCAATACCATAAACCTCAATTGCTACCCGAGAGATTTTACTCTCAATCTAGCTATGACACGGTGTGACGATTGGGACCAGTCAAATAGGATGGCCGCACAATGTATAGGCCATGGTCCACAACCATTATATATATATATATATATATATATATATATATAATATATATATCTATATATATATATATATATTATATAGATCATGATCTAATGGTCGTCACTGTCCTAGCAATGTGGTTTTTGGCATCTGGCCTATACCTTGTGTAAGACCCGGTGAGTCCACGGATCCACCGGGCCTTCCCATGTACCCCAAAAATACCCGAGTCGGGATGTATTCTGGCAAATCTCTACCGCGGATTAGGGAGACCCGGCCTCGCCCAAGACGGTGCGGCCCTTACAGTGGGGCCCACCTTGATGTATGTGTTATGTATCCAGGAGGTCCATCCGTTTTTTCAGATCATTTTAGGGCATTATCACAGAAAGGAAGCAGATCCACTTATCAGATGGATCATAACATAGGAAACAGTGATGATTGGCTGTCCTACCATTAAAAACTTCTTAGAGCGCAATTTAATGTTTCCGTAGTGTTTATTTACCATCTAATCTGTGGATAAGGTCACATAAGCCTGGATGAAGGGAAAAAAAAAAAAAAAAACAAATATCAGCTTGATCCAAAACTTTTATAGCCCATTAATGGTCAATTAACATTATTTCCTATGGTATGGTCCACCCGACAATTGGATCTGTATCATTTTTCAAATTATGTAACAAAATGATCTGAAAAAAAACGGATGAACTGCTTGGATACATAATATACATACATCAAGGCGGGGGCAATGGTAACGTCAATGTAAGGGCTGCACCCTCATGGGTGAGTCAGGGGTCTCACCTAGGGCTGGACACAAACAAAGCCGGTTGGAAAACAAGGTCGCTTGGATTGGTTTGAATAACAATTCAAACAAAACAATCCTCCTACTCAAGCTTGTTTAAAAAACAAAACAAGCTTAAACCAGGACAGTAACAGCTCGACTCGGCTTGAAGCTGGACTTGATTTGGCTTGATTTGATTTAACTCGTTGATTGTATGCACACTGTTTCCTGTAGTGTGATCTACTTGACCTTTAGATATAATTCAATTTTAAAATCATGTCGTAAAATGATATGTAAACACGAATGGATGGCGTGGATAATACATATACATCACGACGTGAATGATACATGATACATATGCATTAATGCACATTGTTTCCTAAAATTTGGTCCACTTGAGCTTTGGATATGATTCAATTTTAGATCATGTCCTAAAATAATATGTAAAAATGAATAGACGGCGTGGATAATACATATACATGACGGTAGGCCCACAAAGTGTATTCAGTTTCAGTACACTTCGAATTAGCCGGTGACCTCAACACCTGCCACTGGTGTCAAAGCTTTGTGAGCCCCATGAAGATATATTGTTTATTTAATTAAAAATAAATAATAAAAAAAAGAGCCTACCCATGTTCGAACTTGGCTTGGTTCAGCTCTGATATTTAAATCAAACCAAAACAAACTCAAGCTTATATAATCTTAAGCTCAAATAATAGGGATAGGCATCAAGCTTGGCTCATGTAAAGCTGAACAAAGGGTGTCACATAAACAAGCCAAACCAAACTTGGATCAAACCCGGCTAAGCTCATGTACAACTCTCCTACTTTAGTGATCTAACACACATGCATCTCTTCCATTGCTTTTTATTTATTTATTTATTTATTTTTTAATACTTTCGCCGAGAGATATGGAGATGGTCATGATCACCGTGCAAAATCTGATCCATCTGATGTCAATGTATTGAGTCGACCTGAAGACTACTTGGTCCAGTCTTCATACTCCTCAACTTGGTATTTAAACAATGAGAAACATCATGTGATCCAATTGGTAAATGGACGATCGATTGCCAGTAGGCAGGAATCTCTAAGCACGATCCAAGTGGGATTGGGCTCCTTTTTTTTACTCTATGTAAAGTAACCTACCATGATGAATGAAAAGGAGGGAACCATTGGTAAATAATCTCATACACACCTAGATATTAGTCACACCATCATCATCTTAACCTTCTTCTAGCAATTTAAGGGTGGCATTTGAAAGGCGACCCCTAAAAGTTTGTACGATCCACTGCACCCCAAATAGATACTAAACTACAATGGACGGGTTCTAGTTTTAATTGGAACATAAACCAGCCCAGCAGTCTCACCTTCAGTTTATATTCAACAAAATATTCCTCAAAAGGATGTATATGTTCTAACTGTAATGTGTACTTCAAGCACCTTTGGAGGAATACAGTTATTTTGTGTGGGGAGGGAGTTAGAACTGTGTGAAAGCTATTTTGATAATATTGCCTTTTTCCATTAGCACCATTTCTTTTTTAAGCAAATAGCACTATGATGAGTGCCAAACAGGCCTATAGTGAAGTATAAGAGGTTTTATTTTTATACAATAGTGTCCTGATGCACCCAATCAGTACAACTGGGATCCATGGTTCTGTTCTGTGACCTGTGGTGGATGGAAGATGATCTGAAGCGCTTCCAAATTGAAAGATACAATACATACACTCTTTCGGCTCCTTTTATTACTATTGTTATATTGTTAACTAGATAGTTTGTATCATGATCTGATGATCTGAATGAGTTTTGGGTCCCATCAAACCATGCATTCAAGTAGTGCAAACTGATTTAATATTAGGACAATGCATCAGGACACTGGAATTCCTCAAAAGTATAATGTTATCTTGTTGCAATAATGCATAAAATTAGTCTGACTTTAAATGCTTTGATTTCATCTGAATTCCAGTTTCTTCATCATGGGTTTGATGAATGAATGTCTTGTACAGGAATTCCCATCATTACATCTTCCAAGGAGAAGATAGAGGCTTCAGACGAAGAAAAAAAGACGGTCTCTTACAGCGTAATAGATGGAGATCTGATCAACTTCTACAAGACATTCAAGGCCACCTTTCAGGTGACGCCAAAGGGCGATGGCAGCTTGGCGAAGTGGAGTATTGAATATGAAAAGGCAAATGAAGATGTTCCTGACCCAAATCTCTTTCAGGAATTTGCATCCAAGACCTTCACTGAGTTGGATGCTTACCTCCTCAAAGCCTAGAGAGGAGTTCATACCAGCATGGGACTTGTTGGTCTTTCAATAAAATTTGTGAAACCTCTTTCTATATATGTGGTATCATTACTAAGTGCTCTAGCAATTATAATTAGAGGGTGGTTACTCTCTCTACTTGTTTTATTTGCTTCATGAAGTTGGTTGTTTTCTTACTAGTGAAAGCTACTGATTTTGGTACTTTTTTTGAGGTTGCACTACCATTTTTATTATCTCTAGAAAATGAGTAATGGTCACCTACAAGCATTTGTAGGTTAGCTTAAGATGCAACATATCACTCATGTTGTCAATTGGGTTATGTGTGTATAATGGTGATCTAATCAGACAGACCTGCTCATGGTCTGATTCAGCATATACATGTGTGACCCACCCAATGACTGTATGAGCCTGATTTTTAGAAAATTAGTAATGATCACCTACAACCACTTGTTAGTTAGCATAAGATGAAACATATCTTGCATGTTGGAAATTGGGTTATGTGTGTATGATGATTCGGCTTATATAGGTGTGGCCCACTTGATGATTGGAAGAGCCTGATTTTTCTCACCCATCTGGTGCAATTTTCTCCTGTTTGAAACCTGCATGTCCGTTTAGCATAATGCAAATGGATATATGCTTATTGCACACTCTAATTACATGTTTATGTGCCGAATGAGATGATCATTGAGGGTTTAGGCTGTGCTAGTTGGGCCCATATGGCTTGGTGATCTACACCATTGATGTCATGGAAGCTGTGATGACCTGGAGATTCCCCCATAAATATTTCCCTAATAAAACAGTCCTAGCCTTCAATCCATGGCATAGAAATAGACATTAAAGAAGGAAATAAAGCAGTGGTCTACATTCTACCTTGTAAACAAGATGTAGGTTGGACGACTTTGATCTTCTAATCAGAGAGATTTTGGGGGAATCAACTGTCTATTTTGGTGCCTATCGGACCTCAAAAAATTTCTATATATTCACATTCAAAAGCTCTGAACAGAACAAAATCATCGATTGTAATACTTCCAACCCTGTTTTGTCTATCAAAATGCTGCCCCAAAGCTCTTCAATATTGCATTATACTTGTTTCTCCAGTAAGTAGAGGATCAATTGGGACATTTTCATTTCAAGGGTAATGAAAGATTATCTACAACACATTGCCCATCAACATGGTGAACATGTGAAATCTTAAGTGGTCCACTCCTCTCTATCTGATTTACGAATTCTTCTGCCATGCATGTCCCATAAACTCACTCGTTGGAAGGCAACGAGGTGCAGAAACCCATCTGGGAGCTTCTTTAACTTAGGACACCTAGAAATTATAAGATATTGTAGGGATTTCATACTACCTTCCTCCATTCTACACCAATCTTCCAAGTCTTCCATATCAGTTAATCCAATAACTCTTGAGCTTAGGAAATCCTTCTGGCATACATCCAATTATCTGCTTCCCCACATAAGCATTGCTTAGACCAAGGTGCACCAGATTGGGTAACTGTCTGAGGGCGGCAAGTGGGTCCTCCGTTCGAGACTAGATCCGATACTCACGAGTGTAAGTTAAGCATATCTTACAAAGAGGTTAATTATGTAATTTCATAATAAAAGTAGGTACTTAAAAGCTTTGGTCGGGGATTTTCAGCAGATACAATCACTCCTCTTTTAATCTTTTTATTACAATTATGACCGTGATTTTGGTTGGCATCTTGGATTGTGAAGGCCGGCTTTAATTAAATCCAATGATAACACCCTCGATACCTTTTCTCAAGTCCTTGGTTATGGGCAGAAAAATGAGGCTAATCTAAGTAGTAGGTGGGCCATAGGAAGTGTCAAAACTTTTTAATTTATTGACCATTAAAAGAAATCTCTCTGGTATGGTCCACTTGAACATTATATCTATCTCATTTTTATAGAATTATCACAATATAATCGGTACATTTAAATGGACAACAAGGATCATCCCGACAGGGTCCTTACTCTTACTCCGGTGGTAGACTCTCAGGAGTTTCAACACCTGGTGGAGGGTTCGAGTACCCATAGTTGGTGAAATCCCACTACGGAGTGAGTGTGTGGTGGTGGTGGTGTGTGTGTATAAAGAAAAGAAAAGAAAAAGAAGGATCATCCCGATTATAGTTGTTGAGAAGTGGAACCACATCTAGGGCCGCCCACTACCAGTCGAGGTTGCGCGGATTTCGTGTCGCAAGTCCTTTCGCAACTGGGATACAGAAAGGAGTTTCGCGGATTTCGTGCCGCAAGTTCTTTCACAACTGAGATGTGGAAAGGAGTTTTGCGGATTTCGTGTCGCAAGTCCTTTCGCAACTAAGATGCGAAAGGGAAGTTGCCAAAACTATAAATTGGGGTCCCTAGGGTTATTTTAGAGTTAAGGTGAATATTGGAAAATATTTCTAAGGTGCGGGCAAGGGATTTTCTCTGTACTTCCAAGGGAGAGGTTAGTATATTACCTTGTAATCTTCGTTTCTCTTCATAGTGGAATTTTGCATCCGTGGTTTTTTAACCTAGTTTGGGATTTTTTCCACGTATATCTTATCTTGTGGTTTGTTTGAATGCTTTTATTCCTTTCTAGTTTATATTTCTTCTTATTTATCGTTTGTGGGTGAGGCCTGAGATTGGATCTAGGCTCATTGCGTCGTTGGCGTGCTGCGCAACAACTGGTATCAAAGCTATTGGTTTTGTTCTATTGGGAGCGATGGCGGAAGATGGAAAAACTAGAATTGAGAAGTTTGATGGTTCAAACTTTGCCTTCTGGAAGATGTAGATGGAGGATTATCTGTATCAGAAGGACCTCTATGGTCCTCTAGGAGGAAAATAGAAGAAACCAGAAAAGATGACAGATGATGAATGGTTTTTATTGGATAGGAAGGCTTTAGGAACGATCCGACTCTCTTTGTCTAAGGGCGTCGTCTTCAATATATCCAATGTGAAAACTACAAAAGAATTAATGAAAACCCTAGCCACCATGTATGAAAAGCCATCAGCGTCCAACAAGGTTCATCTTATGAAACAACTATTCAACATGAAGATGTCAGATGGTGGGAGCGTGGCTAAACATCTAAACGATTTCAATACAGTCACGAGCCAGTTGGAATCCGTTGGCATTGTTTTTTAGGATGAGATCGGGGCACTATTGATCTTATCCAGTTTGCCAGACAGTTGGGATGGTTTGGTGATTACTGTGAGCAATTCTTCAGGGTCGACAAAGCTGAAATTTGATGATGTGGCCGGTCTAATTCTCAGCGAAGAATCTAGAAGGAAGGCATCAGGAGTTTCAGGGGATTCAGGGAATGCTCTAAACGTTGAAGGAAAAGGAAGATAGCTGAACAAAGGAGATAATAAACACGGGCGTTCTAAGTCGAGGAAAAAGTCCAAGGGACCGAAAGACAAAGACGGGTGTTGGCATTATGACAAGAAGGGGCACATGAAACGTGATTGCAGGGCGCTTAAGAAATAAGAATGAAACTTTCAAAGTGGGAAGGATTCAGTGAATCTATCTGAGGAGAGTGACACAAAGGCGTTGATCTTGTCTTTTAATGCGAAGAATGAGTCTTGGGTTATAGACTCAGGTGCTTCGTTTCATGCCACTTCATGCAAGGGAGTTCTGCGTAATTATATGTCAGGTGACTTTGGGAGAGTATACCTGGGTGATGATGAGCCGTGCAGTATTGTTGGAAAGGGAGATGTTCAGATAAGTCAAAAAGATGGAACAACTTTGAAATTGAAGGATGTCAGACATGTACTGAGTTTGAAACGTAACTTGATTTCAGTGGGGCAGTTGGCCGATACCGGTTATGTGACGACATTCACCAGTGATTCCTAGAAGATCACAAAAGGTTCCTTAGTGATATCTTGAGGCAAGAAGGAAGATACTTTGTACGTGACTTCAGGATAGTATTGTTCACTCGCAGTCGCATCAACTGGAGTGAATGGGCAGTTATGGCATCAGAGGTTGGGACATATGAGTGAAAATGGAATAAAAGTGCTATTGTCAAAAGGGAAGCTACCAGGGCTGAAGTCTATTGACTTGAAATTCTGCGATGACTGCGTGTATGGTAAGTAGAAGAGGGTAAGTTTCAAGAAGACAAGACATGCTCCAAAGACGCATCTGTTGGAGCTTGCACACACTGATGTGTGGGGACCGGCACAGGTATCATCTCTCGGTGGCTCACGTTATTTTGTTTCCTTTATTGATGATGCTAGTAGAAAACTGTGGGTCTATTTCTTAAAGCATAAATCTGATGTATTTGATGTATTTAAGAAGTGGAAAGTCATGGTAGAAAATGAGACAGGTAAAACAGTAAAGTGTCTCAGATCTGATAATGGGGGAGAGTATTGTGATAAGAGATTTGAGGAGTATTGTGCAACAAATGGAATCAAACATCAGAAAATGATTCCAGGGACACCACAACAGAATGGTGTGGCTGAGCGCATTAACAGGACCATCCTTGACGCGTTAGGAGCATGAGGTTACATGCAGGGTTGCCCAAGACTTTTTGGGCGGATGCTGTAAATACTGCCACATATCTCATCAATAGAAGTCTCTCAACACCATTGGATGATGGGCTACTAGAATAAACGTGGAGTGGGAAAGAAGTGAACCTAGCACATCTCAGAGTATTCGGTTGCACTTCACACGTTCACATTGATACAGAGCACAGAAACAAGCTGGATGCGAAGTCCAGGAGGTGCACGTTTATAGGCTACGGTGAGCATGATTTTGGCTACAGGTTTTGGGATGTAGAAAACAGAAAAATCATCAGAAGCAAGGACGTAGTCTTCAATGAAAAAGTGATGCATAAGGACAGTGAGCAAGAAAATAAGGCCGAGGAAAAGGAATTCGTAGAGTTGGAAGAGTTATCAAACACGGGTGTTACAACGCCACAGGATAATAATGCACAGGAGCATTATGAGGCAGAGTCACATACACCGGTTGTGAGAAGGTCTACTCGGGAGAGGAGACCCATGGTCCGATACTCACCCTCCTTAGATTATCTACTATTGACAGATAATGGTAAACCAGAGTGTTTTGAAGAGGCATTACAGACGGATACACGGGTTAGGTGGGAGCAGGCCATGGATGAGGAGATGGACTCTCTTCAGTCTAATCGTACATGGGAGTTAGTCACTCTACCTAAGGGTAAGAAAGCTCTTCATAACAAGTGGGTTTACAAACTGAAGGAGGAGCACGATAGTTCGAAACGGTACAAGGCCAGATTGGTTGTGAAAGGGTTTCAACAAAAGGTAGGTATCGATTTCATTGAAATATTTTCACCTGTGGTGAAAATGTCTATAATTCGCATGGTCTTGAGTATAGTGGCTACAAAGGACTTACATCTAGAGCAGCTAGATGTTAAGACAACTTTTTTTCATGGGAACCTTGAAGAAGAGATATATATGCATCAGCCGACAGGATACGTGGCACCAGGAAAGGAGAACAAGGTGTGCAGACTGAAGAAGAGTTTATATGGCCTGAAGCAGGCCCCGAGGCAGTGGTACAAGAAGTTTGACAGTTTCATGTTGGGAAACGGTTTTAGGAGATGTCATGCAGACCACTGTTGTTATTTGAAGAAGTTTGATACGTCGTATATCATCCTTCTTCTGTATGTTGATAATATGCTTGTGGCCGGTTCAAGCATGAAGGACATCTCAGATCTCAAAAGACAACTATTTAGAGAATTTGCCATGAAGGATTTAGGAGCTGCAAAACAAATCCTAGGCATGAGGATAAAGCGTGACAGGGAAAACAAGAAACTGGTGTTGTCACAAGCAGAGTACATAGCCAAGGTACTTGATCGATTCAATATGGGAGGTGCTAAGCTGGTTAACACTCCATTAGCCAACCACTTCAAGCTATCTAAGGAGCAAGGGGTAAAGACGCAGGAGGAACGGGATTACATGGCTAAAGTCCCATACGCGTCAGCTATAGGGAGTCTCATGTATGCTATGGTGAGCACGAGGCTAGACATTGATCAAGCAGTGGGAGTTGTTAGCAGGTTCATGAACAATCCCGGGAGGGAACATTGGGAAGCTGTGAAGTGGATTCTTAGATACCTGGTAGGTACTAAGGATGTAGGGTTATGTTATGGCGGATCAGAAATCAAGCTACAAGGCTACGTGGATTCAGATTTGGCAGGAGATATCGACAACAGAAGAAGCACTACAGGTTATGTCTTTACTCTGGGAAGTACTGCAGTCAGTTGGGTCTCTCAGTTACAGAAGATAGTATCTATCAGTACGACAGAAGCAGAATATGTTGCGGCTACAGAAGCATGCAAGGAGATGGTGTGGATGCAAGATTTTATGGAAGAGTTGGGTAAGAAGCAAGCAGATTGCAAGTTGTACAGTGACAGTCAAAGTACAATACACTTGGCTAAGAATTCAGCCTTTCATTCAAGGACCAAGTATATTGCCATCAGATATCACTTCATACGTTCGTTACTAGAAGAATATGGATCGATTGCTCTGGAGAAGATTCATACAAGTGAGAATCCTGCAGATATGCTGACCAAGGCGGTCACGAGGGAGAATCTGAAGCTCTGTTTAGCTTTGATTGGTCTTCAGTCTTGAAGACGGGGAGGTGGTGCACTCCGGATGAAGAAGACAAATGTTTATGGCAATGTGTCTCCAAGTGGGAGATTGTTGAGAAGTGGAACCACATCTAGGGCCGCCCACTACCAGTCGAGGTTGCGCAGATTTTCTGTCGCAAGTCCTTTCGCAACTGGGATACAGAAAAGAGTTTCGCGAATTTCGTGTCGCAAGTCCTTTCGCAACTGGGATGTGGAAAGGAGTTTTACGGATTTCGTGTCGCAAGTTCTTTCGCAACTGGGATGCGAAAGGGAAGTTGTCAAAACTATAAATTGGGGTCCCTAGGGTTATTCTAGGGTTAAGGTGAATATTGAGAAATATTTCTAAGGTGTGGGCAAGAGATTTTCTCTGTACTTCCAAGAGAGATGTTAGTATATTGCCTTGTAATCTTCGTTTCTCTTCATAGTGAAATTTTGCATCCGTGGTTTTTTTACCCTAGTTTGGGGTTTTTTCCACGTATATCTTGTCTTGTGGTTTGTTTGAATGTTTTTATTCCTTTCTAGTTTATATTTCTTCTTGTTTATCGTTTGTGGGTGAGGCCTGATATTGGATCTAGGCTCACTGTGTCGTTGGCGTGCTGCGCAACAATAGTGGTAGGACATACTTAGTTTTCACATGACATTACAAGTTGGTGATAGGAGCATATCATGTGTTACCCATGTAACACAATTCGTGGTGTGACACTCCTCACTTGTGGCCCATCTTGATTATTTTATATTATCTCTGTGCTGTCCAACCATTTTTTTTCAAGTCGTTTTAAAGACATAATCCCAATACTTAAGCATATCCAAATATGGGTATCAAGTGGACCACATGGCTGGAACTAGTGGATAATAACCATTAGAATCTTTTTGTATGGGTAACAATTTTTTTGGACAAAGCTGATACTCATGTGGTGTCTTCATGTTGGTCTTTGCGACCTCATCCTGTAGATTCGACCAGTTGCTAAGGTTAAGAAGACTTGGACGAAGAGAAAATATTAAAATTAACTTAGATAGGATTGTTTGAGGCGCCGGAACTTAGTTCACCCTAATCCAGCTTGTAAGGGCTGAAATGGGGTGTAGTAATCTGTCATGAAAAGTTGTTCTAATTTAACTAAAAATTGGTGTGGAGCTTACTCAAAATATGACAAACTTGCCAGAGAAATTTTGTCATGGATTGGGCCCATCTAAGGTATCGAAACAGTTGTCACCCTAATCAGGTTTGGAAGGGGTGAAGTGGGGGTGACATGGTTTGATCTGAACATAGGCTATTAGGATTTAGTTCCAAACAAGTTTGGAGCTTCCTCAAACCATATGACAGGCATGCTTGATAAATTTGAAATTTGATGGGGTCCATTTGGGCGCGAAAAATTGAGTTCACCCTACATTATCTCTAGATGAGTGACTTGGGGAGAAGTAATATGATATGAGCTTAACTTATTCTGATTCAGCTAAAAATTGGTGTGGAACTTACTTCGAATATGATAGTCTTGCTATAGAAATTTCAGCATGGATGGATTTCATTTAAGGTGCCAAAATGGAAGTCTTCCTAATATAGCTTAGGAAGAGTATAGTGGGGTGACATAGTCTAATGTAACCTTAAGTCGGAGTTGGTTTAAAACCATGACAGGAGTGTGAGACAAATTCAGCCTGACTGTGGACCATCTGGGGCGCCTAAAACGAGTTCAATGTACTTTCGATCATTATGGGTGAAGTGGTGAGAAGTGGTCTGATGTTATTACAGGCTTGTCTAACAAATAATTCATTTTGGATGAAGCTGGTTTGAGGTGCGAAAAGAAGCTGAGCAAGTTTTCCTTCAACGGTAGGCCTTTTCTTCCCCAATTTTCCTTCTCATGTGGCTTACCAGAGTTTTGGGTCCACCTCATTTTTTTTTGTGGCATGTCTTAAACTTAGCTCTTAAATAAGATGGATGGAGTGAATTTGTCACGAAAACAACACCCAGTGCTACACCTATTAATTCAAGTGATCTATACTCAAGTAGTGGATTACTTGTTACTATGGTAACAACTTAGTGTGTTATTCTTACCGTCTGGGTCCCACCTAAATTTTTAAAGAAATAGTGTGAGTTGAATGTATACCGTTGAAAACCTCTCGGAGTTTATTTTTATTTTTATTTTTTTAAAATAATAATAATAATGTATGAAGTTGACATTTGTGTTTTCCCTTCATCCGTATCTTTGTAAGCCTATAAACAAGTTTGATGACAAATAAAAATCAGTGTAGGTCCTACGAGGTTTTCAACGATGGATGTTATTATCTCCACCGTTTCCTTTAGTGTGGTCTACTTAAGCTTTGTTTATGCTTCGAATTTGGCCTGGACCATAAAAGGAAATGAAAAAAATGGATGGACAGACTGGATAAGCCACATATATTCACAGTGGGCCCAATAGTTCACTCAATACCATAAAATCTTTCTGAGTTACTCGGTACGCAATCCACTTCAAGTGTGGGTGAGATCCTGACCGTAGGGCCTACCTTGATGTGTTAATCGTATATCCAGGCTGCCCATCTATTTTTACAGGATATTTTAATATATAGTCCCAAAAATTAAGCAGACACAAATTTCAGGTGGACCACACCATCAGAAATAGTAGTCATTAAACGGTCATCATTGAATACGTCCTAGCGTCCAGAGTAATGTTTATCCAACATCTAACCTATGGTTGAATGAAAGGAATATATATATATATATATATATATATATAGATAAACTCCATTGGCCCATGAAAGGTTTGGAATGGTCAACAACTATTTTTTCTTGTGGTTACAAGGGCCCATGGCCTGCTTTTGTGGCTGAATTGGTCTGGCCATTTGGACATCTCACCCACACGATGGTGAGAGTCCATGGTGGGTCCCTCAACCCCTGTACATGTCAAAAAATGAAAAATCATACGGCCCAGCACCTACACTAAATTATTGAAAATTGGAGATGCCTTGATGCGGATTAGCCCACCAAGGCTCGTTGTTATTTCCGGGGCCCAGATTAGCCGAGCCACCTGGGTGTAGCATGTACACGACGGTGGGAACCATCAGTAGGTCCCATGACCCCTGGTTAGGCTGGAAAATCATCATCACAGTAGGTTTCAATGGTATGCATCATTCCCATTGTTTCCTTTAGTGTGGTCCATCTTAGAATCAGATCTACCTCATTTTTGGGCCAATGACCTAAAATAATCTAGTAAAGTAGATGGTCGGCATGGATTAATACATACATTATGGGTATTATGGGCTGCACGATTTGATACAGTTTTAAGGGTCAACGAATGTCCTACAATCTCTCTGTTATTATTATGTCCACTACAATCACTAAATTGACCAAAATTTCAGCCGTGGTCTTAAAGTAGGGTGACTCACATGGTGTTCTAGGTGGATTTTACACATACATCAAGGTGGGCCACCCCAAGTTTTCATGGCATTGGAAGCTTTGACCGACTTGATGCTAGCTAGGGCTGAAAGTAAGTTGGGTTGGGTTGGGTTGGGTTGGGTTGGGTTAGTGCTCAACCCTAACCTAACCCAAAGTTCCTATACCTTAACCTTAATCCAACCCAATCCAACCCAACCTCGGGTTGAGAATTCTCAACCCAAGCCCAACCCAGGCGGGCTCGGTCATGTTGGACCGGCAGATACACATGCTAATATTTTCTTTATTATATTAGTCTGTTATATTTCAATACACATCTTATTTTTCACACGTATGATTTTATTAATTATATTAATTATATACGTAATTATCTATCCTAAAGAACTTTTTTTTTTTTAAAATAAACAAGCTAAAATATAGGACAACTACTCCTTTAAAAGTCATGTTGTGTAGCACACAATCTGTTTGGGAGAGAAAAATCCAGTGTATCTTGTTAGCTTGAGTCATCAAAAATTACATGTACTAATGAGACCCAACGGCACTGGAATTTCTTGTGCCTTCAACACAAATGATCTGCACTCAATTATAATTTATAAGTAACTTATATATCAATCGGGTTCGGGGTGGGTCAGGCAACCTGAGACGTCAACTCAAGCCCGACCCAAGTTTTATGGGGTTGTGTTTGTATCCCCAAAGTCCAAGACGGAACCAATACATCCTGCCCGAGCCCAACCTGATGCCAGTCGATCAGGTTGAACCCGCCGGGCCCTAATGCTAGCTTTTAAATGCTCCTCATGCAAAGATTTGCAATTTCAATTCGCACAGATATTTTCTTTCATTCTCATCATGTTTGTTAGGCCCACTAAGAAGTATATGTTTTATCCATGCCGTCCATCCATTTTTAATCATTATTTTAGGGCATGATGAAAAAAAAAGGCCCATACAAATCTCAGGAGGACCACAATAAAGGAGAGCGGTGATTCAATGACAACCATTAAAAACGTCCTATAACTCCTCAGTTTTTATGCGGTCCATTGTCATATTTATATGAAATCTGATCCAGCAATTCAATGTACCATTAAAAATTTAAGAATAAAGAGCAAAAATCATACACACAAGTGATTCATGAGGGCCACACAAAGTGATATATTTTCAAGGGTTAACAATATTGTCTTACCATCTCTCTGCTATTGTGGTCCACTAGATTCATTGAATTCACTGAAATATCCGTCCAGGGCCGAAAGTAGGGTCACCCACATGGTGGTGTAGCTGGATTTTACACATACGTCAAAGTGGGATTTTACAAATACGTCAAAGTGGGCCACCCTCATTTTTTCACCGTACAGGACACTATGTGGTCCTGATGTTGTGCTTTTAAACTATCCTTATGCAGTGCCTTTGAATGTCATTCTGCAGAGGTATTTTTCTACATGCTTATCACGCTCTGTAGGCACATCATGAAGTATGTTTCTATCCAAGCCGTCTATCTGTTTTTTTTTTCAGCTCATTTTAATGGTTGAGCACAGAATTTAAGCACATCCAAAGCTCAAGTGGACCATACCACATGAAATAGTGAGAATAATGAATTCCACGGTTGAATGCTTTATTGGGCCCACAATGATGTTTACTTGTCATCAAACCTGTTCATAAGATGATATAGACATGGATGAAGGGAAAACACAAGTACCAACATTAAACAGTGTTCCTTAAAAGCTCATCATTAAATACTTCTTAGCGTCCACCATAATATTTAATGAACATCCAAGTTGTTGATATACTCAAAGCTAGATGGAAAAACAAATATCAGCTTCATCTAAAACTTGTTTGGCTCATAAAAGGTTTATAACAGGCAATAACTATTGTTTCATGTGGTGTGGCCCAT
This sequence comes from Magnolia officinalis, assembly GCA_021015155.1. Lineage (NCBI taxonomy): Eukaryota > Viridiplantae > Streptophyta > Magnoliopsida > Magnoliales > Magnoliaceae > Magnolia > Magnolia officinalis. Next base: position 22,292,531 of record JAJHSJ010000011.1, read on the forward strand.
AAGGGCATGTGGCTCATATTTTTGGCAAAATTGGGCGGGCCTTTTGGACATCTCACCCAATCAATGGTGTCACACCCCAAACTCGGAAAACGGGCTCACAAAATTTTCGATCGCCGAATCCAGCGCCGACAGTCTCCGTAGTGCCCCATTCTCAGCTTCCGATACCTATTTGCCAGATTCCGATCCTGGGATACTACAAAGAGGATTTCGGTATGAATTTTTTTTTTTTTTTTTAATTTTGTTTTTTGGAGCATAACCAAGTCACAAAACAACATCACCACATATCCACTATATCAAAAACTTTAAGTACAATGTGGAAAGGGAAATACGAAGTGATCAAAAGGCTCCAAAATAATCTAATGCGCACTCCTGCCTCAGCGCTGCTGCGATCCAACGACACCTGCACATAACAGTTGTGCATAAGCTTACAAAAGCTTAGAGGTGGTGTAAGTGTGTGCGCAAGGTAAGTGTCAAGTATACAATATCAGAGTAATGCGAAAATATGCGGGTAAGTCCATGAATACTATCAGCTGTACCAAAGCTATGCGATGCAAGGCATAAATACTATCGGTCATACCAAGGCCATGCGATGCGAGGCCTACGTAATCGAATGTCATATGCGAGATGCAATACAAGCATACAAGTCCTCATCAAGTAGACATATCAGTACAGTTTCTCTCTGGGATATAACCGGGGTCCAATACACTTCACACTAACTACCACCTCCCTAGCCGCACGGCCCAACAAGTGGAAGAGACCACACTATCCGCCTGACTAATAGCCTGCCAATACCTACCCGGCTCGTCGATAGCGGACTCATTTGCGATCTGGTCAAACTCAGCCTAGCTTACAACCCCCTCACTAGGGTGGATAAGGCCACACCCCCTTCTAACTGACCACGACACAGTGGGAGATTCTGCTTACTGGCATTCGGCACTCGAGCGCTCGTGTATCCACTTGGTTTAGAGTTGGAGCATCTCTTAGTATCAAGAAGGTTCTGGAACTTTCACTCAAGGACATCCTAAGTGCCCACAGTGTTAGAACCAAGTGTTTCCGGTATCCGATACGGCCATCCATGATGTGCATGTGGAGCCATGACCCTGATGTTGCTAGAGCGTACAATGATCATGACACACAAATGCGAGATGCATGAATCACACTGTCCATTCATGCAACAATCTTGCGCATACCACGCGCTCATGTGGGTAACTCTTATCAGTGAGTCCCATAAATAATCTGCCCAATGGCATATGTTATGATCAGTCACTACTCATATCAAGCATACATATGATGCGTATGACATGAGTCATGAAATTATACTAAGTATGTTATAAAGTAATGAACTATCCTTATAACGAAGATGGGCCTACACGGCCTACACACAACAAGTATAGGCCTAACAATGGGCCCTAAGGAGAGTTACAATGCGGACATTTAACCAACATTCTACTTACAATGTGAGCGTCAAACCATCATTGCTCCCAAGGCATAGCCAACCATAAACATCATTACATAAACTATGGTAGAATCACACATTGCAATAGACTTGTGTACATCCCATTGGGCCTATACTCATGGACCTCAAATACATCGAATGGGCCTCATAACATGGGCCTCATATATATCAAGGTGGGCCTCAACAACGGGTCACAAATACATCAAGATGGGCCTCCTCAAATGGGCCTTATATATATCAAGGTGGGTCTCAACGGACGGCCACAAGTACATCAATATGTATATATAATATATATATATGAATGAATCATATCAAATAACAGTGGTGATAATGATTTCCATCATTAAAAATCCTACAGGGCCTACCGTTATGTATTTTTTTTTGGATCCGACATATTCATAAGTTAACATGGAGATAGATGAAGTGAAAGCAAAAACATCAGCTTGATCGGAACTACCGTGGCCCTTAAGAAGTTTTGAACGGTGAATGTCACTGTCCCCACTAGTGCAATGGTGGGGGTCCGCTTGAACTATGGATCTAACTCATTCTTTAGCTCATGTCATAAAATGAGCTTTCAAAATGGTTGGATGGTTTGGATGCAACACATGCATCATGGTGGGTCCCATAGATGGATGACGTGGATGAAGCAGGTGGGACCCACAGAACTTGGTGACGCCACTCCAACAGCTATGTAGCTAGAGCAAGGTACACCAGTCGTCCCACTCCTATGGGGGGAAATGGTGTGGGATACAATACATATATCAGTGGGTCCCACATGGGGCCCACCATAACGTTTATCTACCATTCAAGTCGTTGATAAGGTCACACAGACCCCGTAAAGAGGAAAAACAAATTTCATAATGAACCAAACCTTCTGTGACAACCCAAAAAGGGTTCCAATGGCAGACGCTCAATCCTTACTGTTTCCTGCCGTGTGGGCCACCTGAGTTTCTCATACGGCTGATTTTTGGGTTGGCCCATAGCTAGGAGGGGGGGCCACCAAATGCACGGTGTTGATGTTCTACACACATCACGGTGGGGCCCATAGCTGGGACCCACGGTCCCTGCCTCTCACGATCCAGCGCAGGACGCTGCGGCGTCCTCTGGAAGGTCAGCAGCAGCGCCTGCTGCTACACCCCCTTTTTTTTTTAAATAGTTTTTCTACGATTTTTCCCATGTGGGGCCCACATCAAGTGGATCCACTCTACCCATTGCATTCTACAGCTCATAACAGATCCAACAAGCCCAATATTGAGCATGTTTTAGATCAGGCTTATATTTATATTTTTCACTTATCCATGTCTATGTGACCCTATATGGTGAATAAACCTTAATGTGGGCCCAGTAAAAGAATCAACTTTCGACGGTGGACAGATTAAGTCCATTGTTTCCTTTCACGTGGGCCAATTGAGCATTAGATCTACCTCAATTTTTTTTATTTTTTTTTATTTTTCGGATCATGCCCTAAAATATTATAATAAAATAGATGGACGACACGGATATATTATATACATTACGGTGGGATCATGGATGTAAGTCAACATTTTTAGACGAGTTTTCTAATTGGAAGTACTCACTCATTTTCAAACAAGTGAAAAAGTAATAATTACTTCTTTACTAGGGATTTACCAGCATCGTGAAAAATCAAACACGCCCTTATTGAATGGCTAGAATTTTCAAATATGGGATATATATCGTGCTTGGTTTAATCAACAGTAGACTCTTGGTCCCTATGGCATGAAATGTTTCGATCTATTGACATTAAATTGATGGTGAAAACGAAATGTTCGGGTCGACTCGATGTGACTCGATATGTCTGACCGAGTCGGACTCGATATCTGTTTTGATCTATCGACATTAAAGTGACCCATTAACTCGATCCGAATCGTAGCCAACTCGATAAGACTCAGTATCTCTAACCGAGTCGGACTCGGTTCGGGTAAGCCCATCCAAGATCCGGTTCGGATGGAGTCAAGCCTGACCTAGTGGCAAGTTGATTTGAAAATAATACTACCAGAATGTGACACTAGTGGCAAGTTGGCTTAAAATAATGGAAGTATGACGTGTCTTAGTGGCAAGTTGGCTTAAAATAATGGAACTATGATACGACTCTAGTGGCAAGTTGGTTTGAAAAAGTGATACTACGGTATGATGCTAGTGCAAGTTGGTTAAAAATAAAAATAAAAATGGGACCACACACCAGCAACGTAGCTGTGGGTATGATGTAGAGCGGGTCGCAGACAATTACATGGCAAAGATGGATCAAAAAAGGCCCGGTCGGCGACAGAAGTGATCTGGACCATCAGACCTTAAATCAGGCGTATCTTGCAATCTGGGATGAGTTAGCCGACGAAAAATATATGATTTTGGGGTAGAACGAGCTACTTTAGCCAGCCAACCCGGCTATGCCAGGTTGCAACGCTCGAAATTGCGAGAAACCCCTGATTTGATGGTCGTTTCCCTGTTTCAATTTCGTTTTTTACTATAAATAGTAAGTTTTAGTTTGCTTATAACTCTTCATCCGTCGGGCTTTAGGAGTTGCGCCCAACGTGAAAAGAGCTTAGAATAATTAGGAGAACGGGTTGGTGAAGCCAAATAGGACACTTACTATTTTTGGCCGAAAACCTTGCGCACTAGTAGACATCACGACCGTCTATAAATAGTAATTTTACTATTTATAGTAAGTCGCGAATTCTAAGAGTCCTAGTTGTAGTTTGATTCTGATTTCTTTCCCATTGCTTAGTACCCTTATTTAAAGGGTTGTGAACTCGTTTTTATGGATTCATTAATCTATTTCGAATTTATTTAGAATTTATTTCTATTTTCTGCTCTCTTTTCTCATGGATTTGAGAAGTCTCTGTGAGGAGTTCAGAGAAGTTCCGTGGATTCGGAATAGTTATCCTCTTGAGGAAGACGGTGCTCGACCTCACGTCCTCCCCTGCGTCAGTTTGGTATCAGAGCGAGGTTTCTCCTCGGGTCGATGGCTTCTAACGACGGGTCGGGCAACAATCCCATAGGCGATGCTCCAGGAAATTTTCCTTTAACGGCGACAACTTTCCAAGCAGCGCAGCAAGAGAATCGGCAAGCCATGCAAGGGCTGCAGGCTTCCATAAACCGCATAGCGAATCTCTTGGCAGAAACCCTAGGGCAACTCCATGTTCCTGCTGGTAATCCTCCATCACCAATTGTTGAAACCCGTAATCGCCCTGATCGCAGGATAATACCAGCAGTGCATCCAAGGGCCGTCCCTGAGGACGGGGGCTCCAGTGAAGAGGAGGTCGATGACATGATCTTTCAACACCCCAGGTAAGGCGGCGATCGAGTAGATCAAATAGATCGAGACTTCAAGATACGGGTTGATATTCCTAACTTCAATGGCCAGCTACACATTGAGGTTTTCTCGATTGGCTTTCTGAAGTTGAGCGTTTTTTTTTTATTATATGGACATCCCTGAAACAAAGAAGGTCAAGCTTGTGGCCTACAAGTTGAAAGGAGGAGCTTCAGCTTGGTGGGAACAACTGCAACTCGCACGAACCAGACAGATGAAAGCACCAATCCGTACATGGCAGCGAATGAAGCAGCTACTACGTGCCCGATTCCTCCCTAGCGATTACGATCAGGTAATATTCCAACAATACCAAAATTGTCGACAGGGTAGTCGGTCGGTGAGAGAGTACGCAGAAGAATTTTACCACCTAGCGGCGCGCAACGATTTGGTCGATACTGAATCGCAGCAAGTCGCCCGATTCAACGGTGGATTGCGTATGGCGATCTAGGATCGGGTCCAGATGCAGTCCGTCTGGACGATGAATGATGCGATCAAGTTGGCTAGTCGGGCAGAAGCGCAACTTGAACGTTCTAACACACGGGCCTATCCTACTGCGATGATCACTGCGGCAGGTCCACCCCAGGGAGCTCCACAGCCTAAGGGGAAGGAGCTCGTAGGAGCACGCACTCAACCTCATACGTCTGAGAACCGAGATCAGGGAAGCGGGCAAGCTAGACCCCAAAGGGGCGTATCGACTGCTGCTGGTCCAAGTACAATCCCGAACCCTTATGCTCGGCCAAGGCCCAACAACTGCTATCGTTGTGGCCAACCAGGCCACCTGTCAAATACTTGTCCCCAGCGAAAAGTGGCAAACCTCGCCATTAATGATGGTAGTGCTGATAACGCTTATGAAGATCCAGATATTGAAGAACAGGAGCATACCACCGAGGACGAGGTAGAAGATTCAGGTTGGGTTCAGCAAGATCACGGCGAGTCGCTCGTCGTGAGGCGACTATTATATGTGCCAAGAAAAGAAGTGCATCCACAGCGGTATAACATCTTCCGCACTAGGTGTACGGTGAATCGAAAGGTTTGTGACGTGATCATTGACAGTGGAAGCAGCGAGAACATCGTCTCCAGGGTCATGGTGGAAAAATTACAATTGAAAACGGAGCGTCATCCCTCTCCATATACAATCGGTTGGATCAAGAAGGTCAGCGAAACAAAGATAATTGAACGGTGCACCATATCTTTTTCCATTGGCAAACATTATAAGGATGAAGTAGTATGCGATGTGGTTGACATGGAAGCATGTCACATACTACTCAGTCTACCCTGACAATCTGACCGTGACGCCACTCATAAGGGGCGAGATAACATATATATCTTCGTCAAGGACGGCCGGAAGACTATATTGGCCCCTATGGATTCAGAGGGACCACCTGAAACTTCTAAAGTAGAGGGTCGTTTCCTCTTAACCATACGAGACTTCGTGGAAGAATCCAAAGAAACAGGACAGACTTATGCACTAGTTGTGAAGGAGAAGAACTCGAGCCTACCATCATCCCTGAAAAACTAAGGCCCTTGTTACAGGAATTCAAAAAAATCTGGCCCGATGATCTTCCCGATGGGTTACCCCCTATGCGAGGTATCGAACACCATATCGACTTTGTCCCTGGGTCCAGTTTACCTAATCGTCCTCATTATCGAATGAGCCCAAATGAGTGCGAGATTCTGCAGGGACAAGTGGAGGAACTGATCCGTAAGGGTCTTATTCGAGAAAGCATGAGCCCATGTGCTGTACCAGCTCTACTAACTCCAAAGAAAGATGGGAATTGGCGCATATGTGTCGACAGCCGGGCCATCAACAAGATCACCAAAAAATACAGGTTTCCTATACCACGGTTGGATGATATGTTAGATATGCTAGAGGGCGCAAAAATATTCTCTAAATTGGACTTAAGGAGTGGCTACCATCAGATTCGAATACGGCCGGGTGATGAGTGGAAAACAGCCTTTAAGACCAAGGAAGGATTGTACGAATGGATGGTCATGTCTTTCGGTCTTTCTAATGCTCCTAGCACATTCATGAGGTTGATGAACCAAGTTTTGAAACCTTTCATTGGATGGTTCGTTGTGATTTATTTTGATGATATTTTGATATACAGTCAAGACGAAACTACCCATATGAAGCACCTCAAGAAGGTCCTTCAAGTGCTCACTGAAAATAAACTGTACCTCAATTTAAAAAAGTGTAGCTTCATGACTGATAGCCTATTATTTCTGGGTTTTGTGGTTACATCTACGGGCATTCGAGTGGATGAGGAAAAGGTGAGGACAATTAGAGAATGGCTGGTTCCTAAAAATATTCACGAAGTGCGAAGTTTCCATGGACTAGCGACATTCTATCGTCGGTTCGTGAAAAATTTCAGTACCATTGTGTCACCGATCACAGATTGCATGAAGAAATGGCAGTTTCAGTGGACTGACGAAGCCGACAGGAGCTTTGTCGAAATCAAGCGTAGATTATCCACGACCCCGATTCTTGTACTTCCCAACTTCGACAAACTGTTTGAAGTCGAATGTGATGCCTCATATGTTGGGATTGGGGGAGTTTTGTCTCAAGAAGGTATGCCGGTAGCCTCCTACAGTGAGAAACTTAGTGATGTACGCAAGAAGTGGTCTACATATGAGATCGAGTTGTACGCGGTGGTCCAGACACTGCGACACTGGCGACATTATTTGATTCAAAGGGAATTCATACTTTACACGGACCATCAAGCCCTCAAGTTTATTAATAGTCAAGCTAACATTAACCGTGTGCATGCTAGATGGATCTCATTTTTGCAGGAATTTACATTCGTGCTAAAGCATAAGTCAGGACAACAAAACAAAGTAGCCGATGCGCTTAGTCGCCGTGCAACTTTGTTAGTCACTGTGAGCAATAAAGTTGTCGGGTTCGATCGCCTTAAAGACATATATGCCGACGACGACTTTAAGGACGCATGGGTTAGATGTCAGGTAGGTCACCCCGGTGACTTACATATACAAGACGGGTTCCTTTTTAAGGGAAATCGACTATGTATCCCAAAGAGTTCGTTAAGGGAACAGATAATCCAAGAGTTGGGCGAGACAAGACGCGAGCTCTTGTGGAAGAATGGTATTACTAGCCGCAATTGGTACGTGATGTGGGAAAGGCAGTCCAACACTGTTATATTTGTCAGACTTCCAAGGAGCAATCTCATAATACGGGTCTCTACACCCCGTTACCCGTGCCTGACGGCCCTTGGGAGGATTTATTTATGGACTTTGTGCTTGGTCTCCCACGAACACAACGCGGCATGGATTCGGTGTTCGTGGTAGTAGATCGTTTTTCCAAGATGGCGCACTTTATTCCATGCAAGAAGATTCTCGATGCAACACACGTAGCGAATCTATTCTTCAGAGAAATTATGCGGCTACATGGGGTTCCCAAGATTATTACTTCCGACCGTGACACGAAGTTCATAAGCCACTTTTGGCGGACTTTGTGGACTCGATTCGATACACGCCTTCAGTTCAGCAGCGCGTACCACCCACAGACTGACGGTCAAACTGAGGTTGTGAATCGCACGTTGGGAAACCTCCTTCGATGTATTTCAGGGGAAAAATCGAAGCAGTGGGATTTGGCCTTATCTCAAGTGGAGTTTGCATTCAACAACATGGTGAACCGCTCGACAGGAAAATCTCCGTTCCAGGTTATTTACGAACGAGTACCTCGCCATACACTAGAATTGGTCCCTCTGCCCAAGCTCCCAGGCATGAGCATTGTAGCAGAACATATGGCAGACAAAATCATGGGCATTCATGCGGAGGTACAGAACAAGCTACATGCCTCGAACGAAAAGTACAAGGAGCAAGCGGACAAGCATCAGCGACAGAAAGTGTTCAAGGTGGGCGACCAAGTAATGGTCCATCTGCGCAAAGAAAGATTTTCGACCGGAACGTACAACAAGTTGAAGAATAAAAAGATTGGACCGGTACCAATCATCCGAAAGATCAATGACAACACTTATGTTGTTAATCTTCCAGATGATATGACGATCTCACGAACTTTCAATGTCGCGGACCTGATTGAGTATCATGAACCAGCGCATAATGATAACTCGAGGACGAGTTCTTTTGAAGTGGAGGAGACTGATGTAGAGCGGGTCGCGGACAATTACATGGCAAAGATGAATAAAAAAAGGCCCGGTCGGCGACAGAAGTGATCTGGACCATCAGACCTTAAATCAGGCGTATCTCGCAATCCGGGATGAGTTAGCCGATGAAAAATATATGATTTTGGGGTAGAACGAGCTACTTTAGCCAACCAACCCAGCTACGCAGGGTTGTGATGCTTGGAATTGCAAGAAACCCCTGATTTGACGGTCGTTTCCCTGTTTCAATTTCATTTTTACTATAAATAGTAAGTTTTAGTTTGCTTATAACTGTTCATCCGTCAGGCTTTAGGAGTTGCGCCCAACGTGAAAAGAGCTTAGAATAATTAGGAGAACGGGTTGGTGAAGCCAAATAGGACACTTACTATTTTTGGCCGAAAACCTTGTGCACTAGTAGACATCATGACCGTCTATGAATAGTAAGTTTACTATTTATAGTAAGTCGCGAATTCTAGGAGTCCTAGTTGTAGTTTGATTCTGATTTATTTCCCATTGCTTAGTACCCTTATTTAAAGGGTTGTAAACTCGTTTTTATGGATTCATTAATCTATTTCAAATTTATTTAGAATTTATTTATATTTTCTGCTCTCTTTTCTCGTGGATTCGAGAAGTCTCTGTGAGGAGTCCAAAGAAGTTCCGTGGATTCGGAATAGTTATCCTCTTGAGGAAGACGGTGCTCGACCTCGCGTCCTCCCCTGCGTCAGGGTACGTGTCATGTGAAGACGAACACTGGTGCTCCTCGAGCTCTAGAACGGTTCAGAGGAGATCAAAGTTACATTAGCCTTAAAATGATGTATTTAGTATGTCTACACGATTTATCCATTTGGCGATACCATTTTAGATCTTCATCCAAAAAATGAGTAATTTCCAAGGTTCAAGTGGACCACGCCATAAATAGCAGTGGGGACAATGACTCTCACCTATAAAATATTTGTAAGGCCCACCCTAATCCAATCTGTTCATAAGGTCACCCGGACCTTAATGAATAGAAAAAACAAATCATAGATCCAAAATTTATGTGAACCCAGCAGGGTTTCAATGACAAACGTTCAATTCTCCACTGCTTATTACAGTGTGGTCCACTTGAATTTTGGATTTTTCTTATTTTTCAGCTCAAGGCTTTGGACGAGTTCACTAAGTGTACAGACAATTTGGATATAACTCGTGCTTCATGATGGCACCCACAGAACTTGGTGACATCAATGCACCGTTTAGGTTGCTGGGGTGTAGTACACCAGGCAATCCTCTTCTAAAAAAAAAAAATGGTACCGAACGTAACTCTAGCAGCAGGCGTGCTCCAAAAAGTAATACTTGGTTTGAAAAAGTGACACTAGCCTCTTAAGTCTCGTGTTTTGCGTGGGTCGTGGGTTAGAAAACTCGTAAAGGTTGATCTATCCGTAGGCAGTTGTAAAAGCTAAGGACGTGTTTGGCCATGCGTTGGATATGGTATTAGAGTATTAGATGGGATTACAAGGGTTATTGCGCGCCATCCCATCCCGCTGTTAGGGATTGCGGGATGTATTTCATCTGCCCCGTCCTCGTAAACACCGCTCAAGTCTGAGACGGATTTCGCCAATACCGGGATGCGAGTTTTCACCCTATGTGGGGTCCACTGAGATATCAATGAGATATCCACTCCCTCTATCATTTTCACCAGCATACATTCAGCCATGAACCTATTTTGAGGCATATATAAAATAGTGAGTGGAGCACACCACAAGAAGCAGTGGAGATGCAAACCCATCCATTTGTGACGGTCCAAACACGCTGCTGTATATCCCATGGGCTATTGCAAACCCACGGGATCAATGGACAAACACTGACACCACCATCGTTACCTTAAAATCCATTCCATCCCTCCTAATCCCATAGGATCGGTCCGGCCAAACATGCCCTAAGTGGGTAGAGCCGTCAGCTCTTTGGGGAGCACTCACGTGCATGCAAAAACTTATCTTGATACAAAACTTATGTGGTCCTAAGACTGTTACAATGGTGGCCATTCAATCTCAATTGTTTTCTCTTGTGTGGCTCACTTTAACTTTGGATACACCTCATTTTTTGTTTTATGTCTGAAATGTGCCGGCAAAATAGATGGTTGGGGTGGATTTCACACAAACTTCAGGGTCAGGAACATCCTGCAACACCCTGTCCACGCAATCAGAATCCTCCATCCAGTACGTGCGCACTTCTATGTTAGTGCCTTGAAAAAGAGCAGATCACATCCGCGATCCAGGTTGGTCACACAACAGGAAAGAGTTGGGAGTGGTCACAGAGGTTTGTATGTGGGCCACATGGTGTGTATTTTCCAGCTAACCAAACAGTAGGCATGCCTGAAAATGATAGAGGGGCACTACAAAAGTCATTTTGCTCCAAACATCATGCAGATTACACTTCATGAACTTGGATATTATACGAGTGATTTTACATTGATCTAGATGGTGTGGGTCACATGAATTTTTGGATGGAGCTGATACTTTTATTTGTATGGCGACCACGTGGAGATCAACATGATGGATTGAGAAGATGCCGCACACATTAAACTGGCAACTAATGTTTCAGCTTTTTATTTTTTAATTACATTAAATGGCCATGCTTCCAACACCTTACCGTTGGTGCATTAGTAAATGGCCGGCCCTCGGTTGTAACTATGTCGAGCTGGCTTCGGCAGAATTTTGGATAGTTTGGATATGCCTTTATAATTTTTTTAGCTTTTTATTTTTTAATTACATTAAATGGCCATGCTTCCAATACCTCACCGTTGGTGCATTAGTAAATGGCCGGCCCTCGGTTGTAACTACGTCAAGCTGACTTCGGCAGAATTTTGGACAGTTCGGATATGCCTTTATAATTTTTTTAGCTTTTTATTTTTTAATTACATTAAATGGCCATGCTTCCAACACCTCACAGTTAGTGCATTAGTAAATGGCCGGCCCTCAGTTGTAACTACGTCGAGCTGGCTTCGGCAGAATTTTGGACAGTTCGGATATGCCTTTATAATTTTTTTAGCTTTTTATTTTTTAATTACATTAAATGGCCATGCTTCCAACACCTCACCGTTGGTGCATTAGTAAATGGCCGGCCCTCGGTTGTAACTACGTCGAGCTGGCTTCGGCAGAATTTTGGACAGTTCGGATATGCCTTTATAATTTTTTTATTTTTCTGAGGTTGAGGCCTGCCCATTGACAGCCGGCACCCACTCTGCTTTATTTTATCGTAAACAGTGCTGTCGGTGAACTACTTTTGTTTACCACCGTCGTTTTTAAAAAGTAAGTGATAACTCAAATCATCTCATGTCTATTTATTTTCAACTGTTTGCAATCCATCGTGCCGAATTGAGGGAAGATGATTATATAACTAGGCCTCACCACCCTTCACTGTGGTTTCATGAACGAACTGTGTGGCGTGGCCCACTGATATTTGTGTTTTATTCACACAGCTAATCTTTTTGCCAACACATTTTAAGCCATGAAAAGCATTTCCATATTTCAAGTAGACCACATCACACGAAATAGTGGATTGAACCCCTACCAGTGAAGATTTAGATCAAGCTGATATTTGTGTTTCCTTTTCGTCAGGGTCTCTACAACCTTATGAGTTGGTTGGATGACAAATAAACGTAACTGTGGGACTTAGAAAGGTCTCAACGGTGGATTTCGTCCTCTCCATTGTTTCCTGTGGCCTGGTCGACTTTAGCTTTGGATGTGCTTCAACTTGGGATCTTAGCCTAAAATGAGCTCACAGAACAGATAAATGGTGTATATAAAATATATACATCACAGTGGCCTCCACAGAGTCTCGATGATAAGCGCAGCGAGCGCCTCATTACACAATTCCCGACCGGAATGGAGATGGACGGACATGATTCGTGAATATATCTCCCCTGCTAGACCGTGGCAACTTTCCTTAGAAAAAGTAGGGAAACGGATTGGTTATTTCCCTACCACCAGCCAATGGTTGTTAGTCGGTGCTAGGTGGGCCCCACCATGATGTATGTTTTTCATTTATGCTACCCATCTACGTTCCTAGATTATTTTTGGGTATGAGACCAAAAATGAGATAAATCCCAATCTCAAGTGGACCACATTACAGGAAACAATGTTGCATGAACGTTGACCATTAAAAGCTTTTTGGGGCTTAAGAGTTTTCGATCAAGTTGATCTTTGTTTTTTTCCCTTCATCTAGGTCTGTATGACCTAATCAACAGATTAGATGTCAAATAAACAGTACAATGGGCCTTAGGAGGATTTTAATGGTGGATATCCAATCATTATTGTTTTCCTCTGGTATGGTAAACCTGAGATTTATATCCCTCTTCTTTTTGGGATCAAGACATAAAATGATCTGTAAAAATGGATGAACGTCATGGATGAAACACATACATCATGGTGGGGCCCACATAGCACCGACCTCCACCCACCGGGCTTGTGGCAGGGGAGTAGCCAATCCGTTTCCAAAAGAGAAAATTAGGTCTGTGGACCCCACCTTTTAGCCAGCTGGTTTTATGAAAAAAGATAAACCTTCGTTTGCAACTTAGACCTCCACATGCGGTGACAGAATTTCTGGACGAAAATACCCCTCCTTTCACGTAAACGGATTGGGTACTCCCCTGCCACCATGCAATGGTGGATGTTCGGTGGTCTATGAGCCCCACCATGATGTATGCTTTTCATCCATGCCGTCCATATATTTTTCCACATCATTTTATGGTATGATACAAAAAATGAGGGTATATGCAACTCTCAAATGTATCACATTACAGGAAACAATGTTGAATGAGCATCAACCATTAAAAACTTTTTGAGGGCCCACTGTGATGTTTGTGAGAAATCCTCCCCGTCTAAGTTCATTCATAGGGTCACAAAGATTTGGATGAAGAGGAAAAACAAATTTCATAATGATCCAAAACTTCTGTAACCCCTAAAAGGGTTTCAATGGTAGACATTCAATTCCCCACTGTATTTTACAGTGTGGTCCACTTGATAGTTAGATCTATCTTATTTTTCGTCTCAAGCCTTAATATGAGCTCGCCAAATAGATGGACGGTTTGGATATAACACAGACATCATGATGGGACCCACAAAAGCAACGCAACATATATATATAAAAAAAAAAAAAAAAAAAAAACACAGACTGCATTGATATATCGACAATATGTAGATATATCAACAAAATAAAGCATCGATATATCGACATATTGTCGATATATCGACGTTACATGGAATTTTTTGGTTAAGTCGCTGGACAAATGAGGACTTAATTCGATATTATCGACCATATGTCGATATATCGACAAAATCAAGCATCGATATATTGACATATTGTCGATATATCGACAATACATAGAATTTTTTTTGCCCCGCCGATTTTCATGCTTGCCCCACCGATATATCGATATATCGACATATTGTCGATATATCGACGATACATGTAATTTTTTTGTCCCGCCGATTTTTATGCTTGCCCCGCCGATATATCGATATATCGACATACGATACATGGAATTATTTTTGCCCCACCGATTTTCATGCTTGCCCCGCCGATATATCGATATATCGACATATTGTCGATATATCGACGTTACATGGAATTTTTTTTGCCCCGCCGATTTTCATGCTTGCCCCGCCGATATATTGATATATCGACATATTGTCGATATATCGACGTTACATGGAATTTTTTTCCCGCCGTTTTCTAGTTTGCCCCGCGGTTTTTCATGCTTGCCCCGCCGATTTTCTAGTTTGCCCCTCCGTTTTTTATGCTTGCCCTGCCGATTTTCTAGTTTGCCCCGCCGTTTTTCATTCTTGTCCCGCCGATTTTCTAGTTTGCCCCGCCGTTTTTCATGCTTGCCCCGCCGTTTTTCATTCTTGCCCCGCCGATTTTCTAGTTTGCCCCGCCGTTTTTCATGCTTGCCCCGCCGATTTTCTAGTTTGCCTCGCCGTTTTTCATGCTTGCCCCGCCGTTTTTCATGCTTGCCCCGCCAATTTTCTAATTTGCCACGCCGTTTTTCATACTTGCCTCGCCGATTTTCTAGTTTGCCCCGCCGTTTTTCATGCTTGCCTCGCCGATTTTCTAGTTTGCCCCGCCGTTTTTCATACTTGCCCTGCCGTTTTTCATGCTTGCCCCGCCGATTTTCTAGTTTGCCCTGCCGTTTTCTAGTTTGCCTCGCCGATTTTATAGGCTATGGATATGGCTACGGTTATAATCCGTAGCTATAGATTTTTTTTTTTTTTTTTGTTGTTGTAATCCCACCGCCTTTTGTGGGTCCCATTATGAGGTTTGTGTCATATCCAAACCGTCCATCGATTTGGCGAGCTCATATTAAGCTTGAGACGTTAAATAAGACAGATTTAACTATCAAGTGGTGGGCCCTACAAAAATTTTAACGGTGAAAATCAGTTTTCCCACTACTTTTTGTGGTGTGGTCCATTTGATTTGGATATGATTTTTTTTTTAGATAATGCTCCGAAATGATCTCTAAATATGGATGAACGTTGTGGATATAATAAATACATAGTTGTGGGGCCATGTAACTTTGATCTCTTTTGAGCCGTTCGCACAACTCTTGGCTGGAGGAGCGTCAGCGCTCTTCTTCGAGAAAGCGAGGGGTATTTTCGTCCTCAAATTCGCTCACCGTACGTGGAGGTCAACTTGCAAAAGAAGGTTTGTATTCTTTCGTAAAACCAGCCGGCTAAAAGGTGGGGTCCACAGACCTAATTTTCTCTTTCCAAAAAGTAGACGTCCAAGCAAGTGAAAAAAGCATGAGCGAGAGAAGGGGAACCTTCATTCTGCATCAGTGAGCTTTGAACAAAGTGAGTGCATTTGCTTGTGAGAAGAAGAGAGGCTAAGATGATTACTGAGGCTGTTGTTTCGTTTGTGGTAGAAAAAATCGGTGATTTCCTTGTCCACCAAGGATCCACCCTCTTGGAAGTCCATGATCAGATCGAGTGGATCAAAGCAGAATTGGAGTGGATGCAGGACTTCTTAAAAGATGCAGACACCAAACAAAATGATGCGAGGGTGAAGAGATGGGTGGCTACTGTAAGAGACATTGCCTACAAAGCAGAGGACGTCATCGACAACTTCACTTCCTTTGTTGGCGAACCAAGTGCTCGGCAACAGTTAGGCAAGAAGATCGAAGAGATAAAGAATGAACTCATTGAGATCGGCCGGAGAAGACAGACTTATGGCATCAAAAATCTCAGCAAAGGTGGAGAAGGGAGCAATTCCATCGGCGAAAGTCTGCGGGAGCAAAGGCGAACCTCTCCTGTACTAGAAAATACAGAAATCGTCGGTTTCCAAGAAGACATAACAACGTTGGTGGCACGGTTGATCGAGGGCGAGTCGCGGCGCTGCGTGATTTCTGTCGTCGGAATGGGTGGTCTGGGCAAGACTACTCTCACCAGGAAAGTTTATAATCATGATGATGTTAAGAAGCATTTTGATTGTTGTGCATGGATCTATGTATCTCAAGAATATGATGTGACGGATCTTTTGCTTAACATTATGAGATGCTGTATGATTCCCATTGCAGAACAGATGAGCATGGTTCGGTTGAGGGAGAAGCTTTTCTTGCATTTGCAATCGAGGAGATATTTTGTGGTTGTAGATGATATCTGGAAGACTGAAGCATGGGATGCTTTAGCAGCTGCCTTTCCAGACAAGAATAACGGAAGTCGGGTCATACTGACCACTCGCAACAGAGACGTAGCTTTACATGCAGACATCCAGAGCTGTGTTCATGATCTGAAACTTCTAAAAACAGATGAGAGCTGGAAATTATTTCGTCAGAAGATATTCTTCGAGCAAGATAGCAGTTGCCCCCAAGATTTAGAGAGGCTGGGAAAGGAGATTGTGGCAAAATGTCACGGTCTACCTCTCGCAGTTGTGGTCGTTGGAGGGCTCTTATCGAGGAAAGCAAGGCACCCAAGTCAGTGGGAGAAGGTACTGAAAAGCCTTTGCTGGCCATCTGTTGAAGGCCAAGAACAAATTAGAAGGATATTAGCTTTAAGCTATGAAGATCTAGCTTATTACTTGAAGCCATGCTTTCTCTATTTAGGAGTTTATCCAGAAGACCACAAGTTCTCTGCTAAGGAGTTGATTCGGTTATGGGTTGCGGAAGGATTCGTACATTCAGAAGGGGCCAAAACATTGGAGGAAGTAGGAGAAGATTGCTTGGAGGAGCTCATCCAGAGAAGCCTAATTCAAATAGCGGAAAGAAGTTCCATCGGGGGAATTAAAAGCTGCAGTATCCACGATCTTCTTCGAGATCTCTCACTCTTAAAAGCCAGGGAAGAAAATTTTCTCAACGTCAACACTGAGGGCGGAAGATATCTCTCTCCTAAAGCACGTCGACTTGCTATGCATCATGGCGACTCTGTGAATGCTTGTTTAAGAGACTTCCCTCGGAACCTTCGCTCTATTATTTGGTTCACCCCAAATCAATATCTTTTACAAAATCAACGGAAGTTAATTTTCGGAGGCTTTCGATTGCTTAGGGTGTTACGTCTCAGTGGTGGTGACATATGGATAGAGGCAGAAAAGGTTCCAAATGAAATAGGTACACTTATCCACCTGAGATACCTTGAAATGACGGTAAAGGTGAATGGAACAGGAAGAAGCCTACCATCGTCGATGGCCAATCTATGCAACTTGCAAACACTAGTTGTACGTTCAACTATGTCCTATTATCCAGTCCACATTCCTATGGATATTTGGAACATGCGACAGCTAAGGCATGTACGTGTAGGGCATGGGACATTTACATGTGAAGGGTCTACACTAGGCGAGCAGACTGCGGATGAACTCAGTCTTCCAAGCAACCTACAAACACTAGGAACTATTCGGGCAGGCGACTGGATAGAGAATTACTTGGAAAAGCTCATTAACCTTAGGACACTAAAAATATACAAAGTAGATTCAAGTAGGCATGGAGAGGGATTGATCGACTCCATTCCCAAATTGGACCACCTCCAGTCTCTGAAGCTAAGAGGTGACTATCTAATCCCATTTCCGCCAATTTTAAATCTGCTGCATTTGTTTAAGCTGGATTTGGATGGAAGGTTAGGGAACCTACCCGAGTCTCATGAATTCTCACCAAATCTCACCGAGCTTACCTTGTACTGGTCTGAGTTAGAGCAAGACCCTATGATGATACTGGAGAAACTAGCAAACCTTCGGGTTCTCAAATTGCAGTATGCTTCATACTTGGGAAAGGAAATGGTATGCTCTCGGCAAGGGTTTCCTCGCCTCGAGTTCTTGGTGATTGGAGGCTTGCATGATTTAGAGGAATGGAGAGTTGAGGAAGGAGCGATGCCGAGTCTTTTACGGTTACGGGTCATTGAATCCCGTAAATTGAAAATGCTTCCAGAAGGATTGCAGCATGTGACTACCCTCAAGAAATTGCAGACATCTTATATGCCTGACAGTTTCACAAATAGGCTTCGAAAAGATGAGGGGGAGGATTGGTATAAGATTCAACACATACCCAATATCATTCAAGACTAAGGTAGAGGAAAAATCCTTGTACAAACAGAAGGATACAGGTCCCAGCTAATGCAAGCTCGAGCTCCTAATATCCTCAGGAGCACCTTCCACCAAAATATTCTGAAGCTATTTCTGAAGAAAAATATTGAGATGTGGAATTTCTTGTTGTTGTCACGACTGGCGATCAAAGACGGGCTTTCATTCTTTGTTGCAGATTGAATCAGCATATCCCCCTAGTAAAGCCGGTGAGATTTACTTCTTTCATCTTATTTCTCTCCTTTCCATTCAGGAGACGGATTGGCTACTCCCCCTGACACCAGCCCCGTGGCTAGTGGTTGGTGCTCTGTGGGCCCCACCGTGATGTATGTGTTTCATCCATTCCGTTCATCCATTTTTACATATCATTTCAGGGATTTATAGAAAAAACGATAGGGATATAAATATTAGGTGGATCACACCACAGGAAAACAACAATGATTGGATATCCACCATTAAAATCCCCTAAGGCCCTCTGTAATTTTTATTTGACATCTAATCTGTCTATTAGGTCATAAAGACCCAGATGAAGGGAAAAAATAAATATCAGCTTGATCCAAAACTTTTATGGCCCCAAGAACGTTTTTAATGGTCAGTGTTCATTCAACACTGTTTCCTGTAATGTGGTCTACTTGAGATTGATATATACCTCATTTTTTCTTACATACCATAAAATGATCTATAAAAATAGATGGACGGCATGGATGAAACACATTCATCGTGGTGAGGCCCACAGATCACCGACCACCAGCCAATGGCTGATGGCAGGGGGAGTAGCCAATCCGTTTCCTTCCATTCATACTTTCAACTACAATCATAGCCGTTTTAAATTCCGCGTTTCTTTATTGCTATGCTATTTATTATTATTATTATTTTTCCAGTTTGTACAAGTTGGGCCCCTTTTTCAGATTTTTGGTGCATGGACCATAATATCAGCATTTTAGGTCCTGAACAATGGCAGCACTTCTAAAAGCTGAAAACCCCAATGTGTAGTACCTCCTGAATGTCATGCATGTTAACTGTTGGATGAAATGGCTGAACAAGGAATGTTTTGAGTGTTAGAAAATTTGATTGGATACACCGAAAATATAAAAATAATAATTAAAAAAGAACAATTTCACTAGGCTGAATCACGTATAAAATACGCTGTCCTTAAAGCGTGATTCGTCCCCTTATCACTGCTGGTGGGTTACAGACGAATTGCTTCCAGGATAAGACAAGCCTTATCTGGATCCAGCGTGCAGCAATCACGATAGGTCCACTGAGGAACAGTTTTAACGCAATAGATTTCTTCTGACAGATTTAGACGGTAGAGATGATCACTATATTCTAACAATGGAGCTAAGGACTGTTTCTGATTTGATGAGAGAGATGGTGTGTTGAGATGATGAAATCGGACTGGAATGGTCCAGTTTATATAGGCCTCTGGTTTAGACCCGTTGCTGTGTGGTATTCAATGGTCCAGAACGTTTGAAAAACGTTTCTGGCCGTTGTCCATTAATCCCAGACGTTTCTGGTCGTTAGATCAAAAGATCTGACCGTTGGATCATCCTGGCCCGTCCGTTTTCGGACCGTTTGGCTTTCAAGGCAGAGAGCCGTTTTTAGAAACGGCTGGACGTTTCGGATTCTAGATCCGACCGTTCTCAGTCACCTATAAAACCCAGGCTCCTTTCGGATTTTCAGATCCACACCGCCCTAAGGCTCTGACCAGACCCATCGCACTAGACCCATCGCACCGCGATCGCACCGAGGTCGCGAGGGAGCGACTCCTCTGCGACACGATGCGGACGTGCGAAGTGCAAAGTGCGCCATCTAGCGCCACTACAGCCACTACAGCCACACTGCCTCACTGCCCACGCCCACGCCCGTGCCCGTGCCCGAGCCCGAGCCCGAGCGCGCGCGCGCGCGTGCGTGCGTGCGTGTGTTCCAGTGCTTCGCACTGGAACACGCAACCCTTATTTCATCTCCTCCAAAAAGCTCCAAGTAAGAATACCCTTCTCAACATCTCATATAAACCACAAAATTATTTCAACCATTTCCGATGTGGGATAAAGCACACACCGCACTTTTAGATTTGAAATTTTCGGAAAAAGCGTTTTGGCGGCAAAATCCCGAAATTTTGAAAATTTTGAATTTTCTTTTTATTTTTTCAAAAAACCACTAAATTTCAACATTGAGTGGATCATATTTGAGTCCCATTTTTCTTCTCTATTGATGAGTTAGCCCACGTAGCGGTATGGTTAGATGACCTACATTGAAAATTGATGCTGCAGGACATGCCTCAACAATTGAAAGCGAGGCTTCATGTAGCAGTATGGTTGGATGACCTACATTGAAAATTGACACCACTGGAAATGCCTCAACAATTGAAAGTGAGGCTTTGAGAAGAAGAGAGGGAGAGGATTGGCATAAGAGTCAACATGTACCCTTCATTAACATACATGAATTAGTTGTGACTAACAATCAAAGATGAGCTTTCCTTGTTTAGTGCACACAGTTCATGATCTCTCCAAAGCAAAGCAGGTGAGATTTACTTGCTTTTTAATGTCTCCTCTTTATTGATACTGTCAACTATAATCACAGCTGTTTTGACTTCTAGTTTTCATTATCGCTATGCTATGTTCCTTATTTTTCAGTTTGTACAATAAGGCCACCTTTTCATCTTTTTGGTGCCCTATTGATAGTGGGTAACACAATGTCAGCATTTTGGTCACTGAACAATGGGCCCACTTGTACAAAATGAAAACCGAAATAGTACTCTGTAATCCTTCGGACAGAGCATCACATAATACCTGTTATACATCATGCATGCTAACCGTTGGATGAATTACCTCAAAAAAGAACATTTTGTGTGTGGGCACGTTATGTATCTATTGATGAATCGGCCCACATGGCTGTCTGGTTGGAAGACCATACCATTGATGCCCCATTGGATAAAAGTTGCACTTGTTTAACCATTGAAACTTTTCGTTCATCATCATGTGTTTTTAGACTATATGGATTTGATGGTTGACCTTTTCTTTTTTTCTTTCTTTTCTTTTTTTTTTTTTTTTTTTTTTTCCTTCTTTTAACCGCGTTTGAGGGACACCGTTTGGATGATAAGGATGGGATTGCCAGTGTGATTTTTAGACCATCCAGCCATAAAAGGTCCCTCCAAAGGGATGGTTTGGATCATCAAAATATGCGACCATGTATGCTTGGCTTGTTCATAATTGTTTGAGCCAAGAAATGGTCGTCAACCACTAATTATCCTTATATTGAATATTTACACAGATGCATTGAGGTTGGAAAGTCTCAAGCTTGTGCAACCCAGCTCCCTTGCAAGCCAACACAGGCCTGGATGGAAGACGCGCAAAATCCAAGCTGTCCATCAGGTGGGTCCCCACTTCTTAATGCCATAGCCCAAAAATCAGGCTAGTCCACTCCATGGAAGGATCACCAAAAGGCCCCACACCCTAGGAATTCTGTGCAGCAAGACCCATTTTTGAGTCCTTCTGTTCTAAGCACATTATATATATGGCTTCACAAACTGTTGTATCTCAGACTAAAGGTAAGTGGTATCACATTTCTGTTGTATCTCAAATAAATTTAATTCAGTTCCTTGGCCTCCCATTCGATAGGACATTGAAAGAATTACACGCTTTCTGTGGAAATGTTTACTCTGAGAAAAGATCTTGGATTTTCTTCTTTTAATTTGCTTTTTCATTTCTGGTTTGTCTTATCTATTGGAATTGCAGCATCTGATGCCTTGAAGTGGACAGCAAGGACATGGATCCTACATAGTGGGCCAAGATTATCATCTAAATAGCAGCATTTATGTTGCCCGTGTCTTCTGCATTATAAGTTTTGAATATATGTTTGTTTTTGAGTGACAAAGGTAAATGAGAAGACTTGATTTGTTCATGTTTTGATTTCAAAATATTGTTACTTTGTGATTGTGGAAAGGAATTAATAACTGTATTCAAGGAGAAATCCAGTGGAAATTTGTTCTGTTTTATGGTTCTTATTCTGGCTTCCTCATTTATGAATAGCGTGAGATATTTGGATGATGTTTTCAAACTGTAGAATGAGAATGTTTGGATTTTTTTTTCGTTACCAATCTTCAGTGCTTCAATATAACAAAAGAGTTCCCATAATGTTTGACTTGAGCAACTATTTTGAGTGTAGGCTCAGGTGTCCGCAATGCTTACATGGATGCATGATCAAAGCTGCTCATCAAAGTGCAACCGCAATATGGCTTTCCTTGTGTGGAATTCAGGTCTGTCCACTCATCTGATGGCCACACATTTACATTAAATGCTGACTGATCTATGACTAACCTGATTCTTGGACCCAAAGCATAAGTTTTGGGTGAGGTTAACTTTTCAAAAAAGACAAGGAAAAAAATGAAGAAAAAAAAAAGGTTTTGGGTGAGGTTAGCAAAGACCAGATGAACCACTTGTGTGGAGCCTTACCAATCACATGCACCAAAATAGCATAAGCGTGCGAGGTAAGAGCTTTTCATCAGATGGACCAGTGTGTACAAAACAAATGGATGTCTAGAAGAAAACTGTATCAGCCAATCCATTTCTTTTGTATATTGTCTCCAACCTGAGAAGCAAAACTGCCTGATTTTTGCACAAGAACATCCAATCAATCTGGTTCATCTAATGGAATTATGGAAAGCTGGGATCTCATATACATCTTTCATATTGGCATGTGCAGCTATATGTGGATGTGCACAGCTCTACACACCTGTGGGCTTATCAAACAACTGTTTCAGATTTACTTAATTTGGTATTGATTTGGTTGGTCCTTGTATATGATATTTGCCTTTACAGCATGCGTAACTCTTTAACTGCAGTAGGGTAATTTTTGTTGTCGGCAGGGAACTTATCAAGGAGGAAGTATGTTTGGATTTGCTCGCAGTCAATCCATTCTTTGAAACCCATGTCAGACGAGAAAAGTAATCTCACATCCCAAGCTTAAATTTGGATGGTGTTAGTAATATTTCTACAATTTTACAAGTTCTCTTTTTGTTATAACCTAACCATATCTAATCGGAAGTTCCTTGCCATCCAATTTTTTGCCATCTTTTTCTTAGACAATTGATATTTATATTCTTTTCCTCTCCATATTTTGCAGGACATTGACCGGCAGATTAGAAGCTTGGTTCTTAGGGTTTTTGGCGCATCTTCCATCTATGGCAGAGCTTTATCAAATTAAAGTTTGTATCTCACAATTGCTGGCCCTACTTGTAAGTTGTAACGTGCATCACGATACTTCAACCCAATGCACTAGGAACTTATGTTTTCTATATGATTAGTTTTAGGGGTCATTTGGATGCCTGTAACTGTAAGTTTTATCAGCTGTAAAGGGTCTACAGGTGTTTGGATAAGAAATTTCACTGTCGGTTACAATATATAGCATGAGCTCACTTTTCAGGTGGAACTTGTTTGCAACTTAGAAAGTTATAGGCATCCAAACGGCCACTTGAAATAACTATATGCTTCGACTACTTCTATATATAGATTCAAGCAAGCAAATTATAGCATTTGACTTTCAGTTTTTACTTAAAATTTTGATTTAGGAAATATTGTGATGACCGCTAGACGGATGTGGAGGTGGAATGATGATTTGATGGTGATGAGATGTTTGGATGATATTTTCTAGCTTGAGGATATATGTTTCTTTTGCAACCAATCGTTCGATATGGTACAATGTGTTATATTCATTATGACACATTTTGTACTTCAAATTACAATAACAATTTATGTAATGTTTTATTTATTTCCTGTATTCATGTTTGTATGTAATGTGCTAGTTGAAAATTGAAAGTGGAAGTAATTTCTTTTACTTTTTAGGTTTCATACTCTACATCACTAATTTGCAGTGTGCTTGGATTTTCATTTTGCACAAGTGGGGCCATGGTTTAAGGATTCATATAGTTTTTATGATGGATCGTACTGTTGATGACAAATGCCTAGTTGGCCTCTTACTAGAAGATCCTAGCCATTGGTTTTGTGTGACCTTTTCTCCAGTGAATGTGGATTGTTCATGTTGAAACGTTTCATCTATTTTTTTAAAGCTTTGTTTGGTTAGAGACCTAGTAGAACTAGGATTTAGTACTGTCAATGGGTTGGGTTCGGGTTGGGTCCTATAGCACCCATACCCAGTCTAACCAGGTTCAGATCCTTTCCGGTCTGGGTCTTGAAGACCTGGACTCAGATCCAATCAGTTCCAGGTACCCACCGGGTCTTTGGCTTGAGGTTTTGAGTCGGGTTTGGGACAAATTAGAGCATTTAAATGGTTGGGCCCACCCAATGGATGGATTAGATCTCACTTTGAGACACTCATGGTGTGTTACCCGCAGGTCCATGTACTCATTGACAGCCTTATTGGATTGAGCTTAATTCTGATTTTGGTAGGCACCCAACTCTCTAGTCGATTTGTGTCAGTAAGCTGTTCTTTCTGACACTTAATATCAAATGTTGGCGTTTACTCATTCATAACTTATAAAACTGTGATTATATGGAAGAAAGATATGCTTTAGGGACAAGAATCTGATACGGAGGGTGTCAACCCACAGGTCAAATAGCCCTACCTGCTTTTGAGGGGTTGGCTAGGAATGGGACACTTGAAGTGAATAGATCAGGCTTGGGTTAACCCTACCCGACCTGCCTGCCCATATATATATTATTATATATAATATATATATATAATATATATATAGATATATATATATATATATATATATATATATATATATATATATTCCCACTGTCTGGGCTAGGTTTTTCATAGCCTTAATATTGCATTCCATTCTTATACTTGAGATGAGTCATGGTGGGTTAGGTTGGGCCACTCTTAAGTTTAATGGGTTCGGTCAGGTTGGGCCATGTATGGTCAGTTTGGGGTCGTGCTTGATGGATTTTTAAGTGGGTTGGGTCAGGTCAGAGGGTAAAGGGTCTTCATGGGTGGGTCATGGTTGTGCAAGAATTCTTGGCCCATTTAGTAAAATGGATCGGGTTTGGGCTGATCCGGAACCAATCTGAACCCAACGCATTACCATTGCTAAATAGAATAGTCTTAGAATTGAAATTGCATTCGTATGCTAAATTTTGGTGGAAATGAGAAAGTTCTAAAAATTGGTTTGCATTAGTAGTAACATCTCTACAAGTTTACAGCTTGTATTGGGTCCCAAACGTCCAATTATATATCTAAACCAAACGTCTATTGCGAAGGCAAAATCAGATATGGTTTGCAAATAGATAGCTAAGACAAAACATGCCTTATCTTCTCCTCAACCATCCAATCCCAAGGCGGCCGTTCAACAGTTAGGATCGAATGATTGGTGCGATTTATGGCAACATAGCCCACTGGATTTTGGCTTTCCTAGGGGGTCAAAACTGGCCATCAACAACAATAGACATCATATGGTCGAGTCTGCTGCAAGTGTAGATCCACTGCAAAGCTTTGTACCCTGGGCTTAACAGAACACTATTTGTGGGGCCCACTAGAATGTGTGCATGACATCCAATTCTTCCATAATGTGTGCTTGTTCTTATGTTCTGCTTGGAACCCAAAAATCGGGCCAATTTAAAAACTTACGTGGGCCACCATTTAAAAGTCAAGCCAAAAACCTTTAAAATCACATGCTACTGCCCACCTGAGCTTTGGAATGATTTACCTTTTGGGACGTCCATTTATCCTGTTGGTGTTCCTGTATGAAGGAATTGGATGGATGGCATATAAAAGACATGGTGGGCCAATAAAAATCTGAAAGTTAAACTGTTCCCTGGAGTGTGGCCCACCTGAGTTTTGGATCAACCTGACACAAGGTACACAATGGCACTTGTACACAATAACCACGACCATTGATTGGATGGTTTATGTCATGTTGATAGGCCAAGTGATCCAACGATGGAGTCCATCTGACCATTGGCTCCAAAATCAGCAGGGGAACATTCATTGGAAAGAAAAAACTCACAATCAATCTTGTGAAGAGGTGACCTCACTGTTGGGTATCTTCAATCAGTCTGCCACCACTTGAGCCATGGATTAGGGTGTTGCTTGTAGCAACCCAAGTATTGAGATGACCCATCATTCAAAAACAGTACTAATATGCCCATCCTAAAAACAGGACTACATAGCTGGTATAGGTACGTGTCGTGCGAAGACGAGCACTGACGCTCCTCGAGCTCCTAGTTGTACGAACGGTTCAAAGGAGATCAAAGTTACATGGCCCCACAATGATGTATTTATTATATCCACATCATTCATCCATTTTTCGATATTATTTTAGAATACTAGCCAAAAAACGAATCATATCCAAAGATCAAATGGACCACACCACAAATAGCAGCGGAGATAATG
Organism: Magnolia officinalis; assembly: GCA_021015155.1. NCBI lineage: Eukaryota > Viridiplantae > Streptophyta > Magnoliopsida > Magnoliales > Magnoliaceae > Magnolia > Magnolia officinalis. Next base: position 22,319,328 of record JAJHSJ010000011.1, read on the forward strand.
ATTTTCACCATTAAAAATTTCTTAAGGCCCAGCATAACGTTTATTTTCCATCCAATCTGTTCATAAGGTCACAAATACCTGGATGAAGAGAAAAACAAATTTCGTATTGATACAAAAACTTCTGTGAACCCCAAAAGGGTTTCAATGGCAGAATCTCAATACTTTACTACTTTTTGCAGTGTGGTCCACTTGATTGTTAGATCTGTCTTATTTTTCGTCTCAAGCCTTATGACGAGCTCTCAGAATGGGTGGACGGTTTGGATATAAAACATACTTCATGATGGGATCCGCAGAACTTGTTGACGTCAATACACCAGCTGCTGGTTGGTGTGTGGTCTAGCAGCCAATCCGCTTCCATCCTAACCATCCATTCTTGCCTTTCCCATTAATAGGAACCATTTAACTCTTTGTCCTCTTACTATGAATCTGAAGGTTACGAGTCAAAGGTTTGAAAACCTTGGTTTCTACTGAAGTTTAAACAATGGACCATCCGCTGTCATATCAATTATTTTCAGTAATTTTCTTTTTCCTGATAAGACAAAGTCACCCAAAACAATAAATTTTAGAAGTCAATACCCACGTTCTTGAACTTAACCTTAATTTTACCACCTTTTCATCAACTTTCAGTCACACACATCACTATTTTCTGAAAATGATGAAACTACCTGTAATGGTTTGTATGCCACAATAACCGGCCCACCTTAATGGTGGACAAGAGACAAGATATGAAGGATCTTATCAGGTTGGCCGTTTGATTGATGGCTCAGATTGTCAAAACTATCCATGAGTTTTCTTTTTCGTTTTTTCGGTACCCCATCAAAGGAGAAACCTATCAAATAAACAGTTTAAATCATCTAAAAAGCCCCAAATCCAACGGTTACAATAATCCTCAATTGGATTATTGAAGCATGTCAGGACGAATTGTGGCAAACTTCCCGACGGGAATCCTTTTAGGTTACAATACCTGAGTCCTTGCAAGTTACAGCACCTGATTTATATCTTCAAAAACAGAGTTTTTCTTGCCCCAGCATGTTGAATATGTAAAATCCACTCTACCCATCAGGTTCTATCCTCGATTATAGGATCTGATGCAAAGAATCAAATAGATCCACAGCTCAGGTGGGCCACACCATAGGGAACAATGGAGATGGGATACAAACCATAAGTTTTGTGTGTTGGGCTGCCATGGTGTTTATCTTTCATTAAACCCATTAATCAAGTGTAACTCACTAGGATGAAGTGAAAAATACAAAAATCAACCTAATACAAATACCCAGTAGGCACATCACGTGAAGTTAGAGGTTTTAGGAGCAGTTTTACGTTGCTGGCATTGTCGTGGTGCATCAGAGCTTTATCAGGAAGATCTTTTGGTATACAGGATTGAAATAATATTGATTCTCACCTGTGGACAAAGTGCGTTTACATATAAAACATACTGGCCCACAGAGTTCCCGTCTCTCTCTGATGTAGAGTGGGTCGCGGATAGTTACATGGGAAAGATGGATCAGAAAAGGCTCGGCCGACGATAGAAGTGATTCAGACCGTCAGACCTTAAATCGGGCGTATCTCGCAATCTGGAACGAGTTATCTGACGTAAAATATATGATTTTGGGGTAGAACGAGCTACTTTATACAACCAACCCTGCTTGCGCAACCCGGATTTGCGAAATACCCCTGGATCGATGGTCGTTTCCCTGTTTTAATTTCGTTTTTACTATAAATAGTAAGTTTTAGTTTGATTATAACTCTTCATCCGTCGGGACATGAAAAGAGCTTAGAATAATTAGGAGAACGGTTTGGTGAAGCCAAATAGGACACTTACTATTTGGTTGAAAACCTTGCGCACTAGTAGACATCACGACTGTTAGTTGTAGTTTGATTCTGATTTCTTTCCCATTGCTTGGTACCCCTATTTAAAGGGTTGTGAACTCGTTTTTATTCATTCATTAAGTAGAATTTCGAATTTATTAGAATTTATTTCTATTTCCTGCTGATTTTTTCCCATTGCTTGGTACCCCTATTTAAGGGTTGTGAACTCGTTTTTATTCATTCATTAATCAGTTTCGAATTTATTAGAATTTATTTCTATTTCCTGCTTTCTTTCCTCGTGGATTCGAGAAGTCTCTATGAGGAGTCCGGAGAAGTTCTGTGGATTCAGAATGGTTATCCTCTTGAGGAAGACGGTGCTCAACCTCATGTCCTCCCCTGCGTCAGTTTGGTATCAAAGTGAGATTTCTCATTGGATCGATGACTTCTAATAACGGGTCGGGCAACAATCCTATAGGCGGTGCTCTAGGGAATTTACTTTTAATGGCGGCAACTTTTGAAGCAGTGCAAAGAGAGAATCAGCAAGCCATGCAAGGGCTGCAGGCTTCCATCGACCGGATAGCGGATCTCTTGGCAGAAAACCTAGGGTAACTCCATGTTCCTGGTGGTAATCCTCCACCGCCAATTGTCGAAACTCGTAATCGCCCTAATCGCAGGATAGTATCGGTAGTGCATCCAAGGGTCATTCTTGAGGAAGGGGGATCCAGTGGAGAGGAGATCGACGACATAATCTTCCAACGCCTCAGACAAGGCGATCGAGTAGATCGAACAGATCGAGAATTCAAGATGTGGGTTGATATTCCTAACTTCAATGGCCAACTACACATTGAGGATTTTCTCGATTGGCTTTCTGAAGTTGAGTGATTTTTCGATTATATGGACATCCCTGAAGCAAAGAAGGTCAATCTCGTGGCCTACAAGTTGAAAGACAGAGCTTTAGCTTGGTGGGAACAACTGCAACTCGCATGAACCAAGCAGATGAAAGCACCAATCCACATATGGTAGCGGATGAAGCAGCTACTACGTGCCCGATTCCTCCCTAGCGATTATGATCAAATATTATTCCAACAGTACCAAAATTGTTGACAGGGTAATCAGTCGGAGAGAATACGCAGAAGAATTTTACTGCCTGGCGGTACGTAACGATTTGGTCGAGACTGAATCACAGCAAGTCGCTTAATTCAACAATGGATTGCGTATGACTATTCAGGATCGGGAACAGATGTAGTCCATCTGGACGATGAATGATGCGATCAAGTTGGCTACTCGGGTGGAAGAACAACTTGAACGTTCTAACACACAGACCTATCCTACTATAAGGATCCTTATGGCAGGTCCGCCCTAGGGAGCTCCACAGCCCAAGGGGAAGGAGCTCGTAGGAACACGCACTTAACCTCTTACGTCTGAAAACTGAGATCAGGGAAGCGGGCAACCTAGACCCCAAAGGGGCGTATCGACTGCTGCTAGTCCAAGTAGAATCCGAACCCCTATACTTGGCCAAGGGTCGATAACTACTATCATTGTGGCCAATCGGACCACCTATCAAATACTTGTCCCAACGAAAAGTGGCAAACATCGCCATCAATGATGGTAGTGCTGATAATGCTTATGAAGATTCAAATATTGAAGAACAAGAGCATACCACCGAGGATTAGGTAGATGATTCAAGTTGGGTTCAACAAGATTATGGCAAGTCGCTCGTCGTAAGGCAACTATTATATGCGCTAAGAAAAGAAGTGCATCCACAACGGCATAACATCTTCCGCACTAGGTGTATAGTGAATAGAAAGGTTTGTGACGTGATCATTGATAGTGAAAGCAGCGAGAACATCGTCTTTAAGGTCATGGTGGAAAAACTACAATTGAAAATAGAGCGTCATCCCTCTCCATATACAATCAGTTGGATAAAAAAGGTCAGCGAAACAAAGGTAACTGAACAGTGTACCATATCCTTTTCAATTGGCAAGCATTATAAGGATAAAGTAGTATGCGATGTTGTTGACATAGAAGCATGTCACATACTACTCGATCGACCTTGACAATCTGACCGTGATGCCATTCATAAAGGGTGTGAGATAACATATATACTTTCATCAAGAACGGCCGGAAGACCATATTGGCCCCCTGGATCCAGAAAGACCACCTGAAACTTCTAAAGTGGAGGGCCATTTTCTCTTAACCATATGGGACTTCGTGGAAGAATCCAAAGAAACAGGACAGGTTTATGCATTAATTGTAAAAGAGGAAGAACTTGAGCCTACCATCATCCCTTAAAGACTAAAGCCCTTGCTACATGAATCAAAGAAATCTGGCCCGATGACCTTCCCAATGGGTTACCCCCATGCGGGATATCCAACACCATATCGACTTTGTCCGTGAGTCCGATTGAGTGCGAATGAGTGTGAATAAGTGCGAGATTCTGCAGGGACAAGTAGAGGAGTTGATCTGTAAGGTCTTATTCGAGAAAGCATGATCCCATGTGTCGTACCAGTTCTATTAACTCCAAAGAAATATGAGAGTTGGCGTATCTGTGTCGACAGCCGGGCCATCAACAAAATCACCATAAAATATAGGTTTCATATACCATGGTTGGACGATACGTTGGACATACTAGAGGGCACAAAAATATTCTCTAAATTGGACCTAAGGAGCGGCTGCCATCAAATTCGAATACGTTGGGTGATGAGTGGAAAATAACCTTTAAGACAAAGAAGGATTGTACGAATGGATGGTCATGCCCTTCGGTCTTTCAAATGCGCCTAGCACATTTATGAGATTGATGAACTAAGTTCTGAAACCTTTCATTAGGCGGTTCGTTGTGGTTTATTTCGATGATATTTTGATATATAGTCAAGACGAAACCACCCATATGGAACACCTCAAGAAGGTCCTTCAAATGCTCACTAAAAATATACTGTATCTCAATTTTAAAAAGTGCAGCTTCATGACTGATAACCTATTGTTTCTGAGTATTGTCGTCACATCCATGGGCATTCGGGTGGATGAGGAAAAGGTGAAGGCAATTAGAGAATGACAGGTTCCCACAAATATTCACGAAGTGTGAAGTTTTCATGGACTGACAACATTCTATTGTCAGTTCGTGAAAAATTTAGTACCATTGTGTCACTAATCACAGATTGCATAAAGAAATGACAGTTTTAGTGGACTGATGAAGCCGAGAGGAGCTTTACCGAAATCAAGCGCAAATTATCCACGACCCTGATTCTTGTACTTTCCAACTTTGACAACTATTTGAAATCGAATGTAATGCCTCATATGTCGGAATTGGGGGAGTTTTGTTTCAAGAAGGTAGGCCGATAGCCTTCTATAGTGAGAAACTTAGCGATGCACGCAAGAAGTGGTCTACGTATGAGATCGAGTTATACGTGGTGGTCTAGGCACTGCGACACTGTCGACATTATTTGATTTAAAGGGAATTCATAGTTTACACAGACCATCAAGCTCTCAAATTCATTAATAGTCAAGCTAACATTAACCGTGTGCATGCTAGATGGATCTCTTTTTTGTAAGAATTCATGTTCGTACTCAAACATAAGTCAGGACAACAGAACAAAGTAGTTGATGTGTTGAGTCATCGTGCAACTTTATTAGTCACTATGAGCAATGAGGTTGTCGGGTTCGAGCGTCTCAAAGACATATATGCCGATGACAACGACTTTAAGGACGCATGGGTTAGATGCCAAGAAGGTCAACTCGACGACTTACATATGCAAGACGGGTCCTTTTCAAGGGAAATAGACTGTGCATCCTGAAAGTTCGCTAAGGGAACAGATAATCCAAAGCTACATGGAGGTGGCCTTAGTGGACACCTTGGGCGAGACAAGACGCGAGAGCTCTTGAAAAAGAACAATATTACTAGCCGCAATTGGTTATGTGATGTGGGAAAGGCAGTCTGATGTTGGTATATTTGTCAGACCTCCAAGGGGCACTCTCATAATACAGGCCTCTATACCCCATTACCGTTCCTGATGGCCCTTGGGAGGATTTATCTATGGACTTCGTGCTTGGTCTCCTACGAAGATCGTTTCTCCAAGATGACGCACTTTATTCCATGCAAGAAGACTCTTGATGCAATACACGTGACGAATCTATTCTTCAGAGAAATTGTGCAGCTACATGGGGTTCCCAAGACTATTACTTTTGACCGTGACATGAAGTTCATAAGCCACTTTTGGCGGACTTTGTAGACTCGATTTGATACACGACTTCAGTTCAACAACGCCTACCACCCACAATGCTGGTCAAATGAGGTTGTGAATCGCACGTTGGAAAACCTCCTTCGATGTATTTCAAGAGAAAAACCGAAGTAGTGGGATTTGACTTTGTCTCAAGAAGAGTTTGCATTCAATAACATGGTGAAACCGCTCGACAGGAAAATTCCCATTTCAGGTTATTTACGGACAAGTACCTCTCCACACACTAGACTTGGTCCCTCTGCCCAAGCTCCCAGGCATTAGCATTGCAGCAAACATATGGCAGACAAGATCATGGGCATTCATGCGGAGGTACAGACCAAGTTACATGCCTCGAACGAAAAGAACAAGGAGCAAGCGGACAAGCATCGGGGACAAAAAGGTGTTCAAGGTGGGCAACCAAGTAATGGTCCATCTACTTAAAGAAAGATTTTCGACTGGAAAGTACAACAAGTTGAAGAATAAATAGATTGGACCAGTACCAATCATCCGAAAGATCAATGACAACGCTTATGTTATTGATCTTCCAAATGACATGACGATCTCACGGACTTTTAATGTTGCGGACTGACCGAGTATCATGAACCAGAGCATGACGAGAACTCGAGGATGAGTTCTTTTGAAGTGGAGGAGACTGATGTAGAGCGGGTTGTGGACAGTTACTTGGCAAAGATGGATCAGAAAAGGCCCGGTCGATGACAGAAGTGATCCAGACCATCGGACCTTAAATCGGGCGTATCTCCCAATTCGCAATGAGTTATCTGACGTAAAATATATGATTTTGGGGTAAAACGAGCTACTTTAGCCAACCAATCTTGCTTAGCTGGGTTGCACAACCCGAATTTGCGAAATACCCCTTGATCGACGGTCGTTTCTGTTGAGGGTCAAATATTGCATATTAGACCCCAGTTATTGTCTGGATTTACGAACATGGTACTGTTTAATGGGTCAATTTAATCGTGTTTGTGATGCAAGGTGTATTGACGAGCTTTGACTGAAACATGGTGCTTCAAGCATGGATTTAACGTTCTGATGACACCAAAGACAAGGGACAGACCCATGGGACCAAGATCAACGAATTTACACACCAGAGATCCGAAAAAAATCGAGAAACTGAAGCTCAAGTGGCCCGAAAGACACCCAGAATGCAAGATCATAGGGTTCCCACCATCTCATAGGGTTCAACTCAAAACTTCATACATGGCCTGAGGACCATAAATTAACCGTACACGTCGAATTTCATCCGTTCAATCCCTGTGTAAGGGGCCCAACGGATAGATCAGCCCATGAAAACCTGATTTGGGGCCCACTTGATATCTGGATATGCTTCAATTTTTGTCCTAACTGTTAGAATAATCTGAGAAAAGGGATGGACGGAACGGATTTGTCATGAACATTACAGAGGACCCTACATGTATATTGCATGTACATAGGGTACATGTGCACAAGAGATGCACCAGACGGAGAATCCGGTCAAACAGAGGGCTGACCGAGCCTTCCTTTAAAAACAAAAATTTCCATTTTCGGCAGCGTTCTCGCGGATGATTCCAGTGGCCCACTATCATCATCAATTTCAACGATCCAAACCGTCCAATTGCTCCGTGGAATGGCTAAGACCCTTGCTAAGCTCGCCTTTCAGCCCCAAGCATGTGTACGCACTTAGAATGTTGTAAAATACAGAATGGATGGCCGAATCTTTACAGCAATATAAATCAAATGGGTCACACCAAACCCAATACAAAACCATACATATCTGAATGGTTTTTCGTGCAACATCCAATGGACAGATTGGATTTCTCAGAAAATCCAGATCATGGGCCCCATTGTCAACACAGCGTAAGAGCGCGGGCTCTGTTGCGCACGTCTGAAGACCCGGAACGATCTAGGTCATTTTATGATCATGGCAGGGATCGGTCCGGACATCTGGATCGTCAAAAACCTTCCCAAGGGATCACCGACCAAGCTCAATGAGCCTGAATGGCTCGGATCTTGCGTATGAAACGGCCAGGGTCGACAATGTTGGAAAACTCAAGTCGGTTGCCTCTGTTGGGTTGATTGCCTCTGTTGCTGTGTATCTCCTTGCGGAAATTGTCTCCACCGACTCCAGCAAGGTCGGTTCTCCAGACCGTCCTCTCCACCGTCCTTGGCAACTATAAAACAGAGAGAGAGAGAGAGAGAGAGAGAGAGAGAGAGAGAGAGAGAGAGAGAGAGAGAGAGAGAGAGAGGAGAGATGAGAGAATGAATCTCGGCAGGACGTGAAGCGCAGAACGAGGGAGAGAGAGTAGAGTTATTTTTTTCTTTTTCTTTTAATTTTTCTTTTGTTTATTTTATTTTTGTTTAAGGGATTTAACCTAATCATGTTGTTAGGCTAAACCTCTTAGCTAGGGCTAAGAGGTGAAGCTTGTAGCAAAATTGGGGTGTTAGTTTTACTTTGATTCATGGTTATCGAACTCTTATGGATTCTAGTTTGATTATTAAGGAATACTTTTAGTTTTTAATGGTTTATTGTGACTCAAATTACAGTAGATCTGCAATAGCTTTGAGTATGTTCTTTTCATTATGAGATTGTGAACTTAGGAGGCCTTGTTGTTCGCCATCGTCTCATGGGCATGGTTGGGTGATAGAACCCTACCTAACTTTCACAATTCTCTCATGATTGGCTGTGAGATTGTTAAATTGTTGTTGTTTGCCAATAGTCCCCTGGACATGGTTAGGTGACAGAATCACTTCCAAATCTTCACCAATCTTATCTGTTGATGATTAGATTCATGAGAAGTTCAGAGATCTGACAAATCTCTTCTTTTCAACTGGATAAGATAGGACTTTGATTTCAGTTGTGTCCCTTAATCAGTGCAACGTAACTTCCTAATTGCTACAAGTGGATCCTTGGCACCCTAGTTTCCTACCTCTGAATTCTTTAAGTTTTAGATTAATATTTCACCATTATTCTTTAAATTCTATTCGATTTAGATTTCATCTTATTCTAGTTCTAGTTCTATTTAGTTTCAGATTACGTACAGGTTTCAGTCCCTTGGGATTCGACCTCGGGCTCACCGAATTTATTACTACATCACAACCCTATACTTGGGGAGTGAACAAGTTTTTGGCGCCGTTGCCGGGGATTGACGGTTACGTTTTTTAAAATTAATTGGTTTTAGAGTTAGTTTAAGATTAGGATTTTTACTAATTTTAGGTTTGGAATTTTTTTTCTCTATTTAATTTCTAGAAACTAACCTATTTTTCTTGTTTTGTAGGATCATGACATAAGCTTCTAATTTGGTAATTCCTTTCCAATTTCTCTACTTTTTCTATTTTTAGAATTAAGGTTTTAGTCTTAAAATTTTTCTAATTCTAGGCTTTTTTTTTCTCTAATTTAAAAAATATAGATTCTTCCTTTAAGTAACTTTCTATTTTCTAGTATTCTTTTAATTTTAGAAACTAACTTAGCTTATAGGTTTAGGAAACTTTCCTTTTTAGAAATTTCTAATTTAGATCATCTTCAGAATTCTTTCTCTTTTAGAAAATAGTTTGCTTTCTACTCTTAGACTTCCTATTTCTTCGAAACTAACTTCTTTTATATTGTTTTCTAGGATCTTAACATAGGAACTTCTAATCTGGTTACATCTTTCTAACTTTTCTTCTCACTTTTTATATTGCCGTAGGGCTTTTCTTTTATTTTCTTCTAAGATTAGAATCAGAATTAAGGTTCACCATGGAAGCTTGGGTACGTGTCTATGCTGAGATGGATAAACAGTTTTGGGGAATGCTTGAGGGTTTTGGAATTCAATGTATACCTGAAGATTTTTCTCCATCGAGAACTGACATTGAGAACCGACTAGAACGTTATGCTCCATCAACTAATAGGTCTGTATACGATCATAATTATGGAATGAGGATTATTATCAACCATCATATTCTTCCATGTATGATCAGTATGACTATAACCAGTGGAACCATCAAAACTGGGAAGATGAACCAATAACATGTTGTAATGATTATTCTCTTGGATACCCTACCTTTGAGAACCAACCAGAAATGATCCAAGAGAATTCATTTCAGTATAACATGGAATGTCTTGCGGAAATTAGAAAAGCAATGAAAGCACTCAATTCACGCCTCGATAGGATAGAGGAAGCTCGCTCATCCCGACTACAATCCAATCCAAAAATACAATGCGAGGAAAGTGATCTTCACTCGCTTTTGAAGAAATCTGGAATTTGGAATGAGGAGTTGGATTTCATTAATAAGCATACGGTTCAATTCTCCGATGAGTCGATCTCAATGACTGTTCAAAAGAATGGTGGAGATACATGGGTGTCTTTCAAATATAATGATGATGTATACTTCACTCATAGGATACACTGGATTTCAATGATGAGGGACATGTTAGTTTATGTGAACCTCAACCTAATCTGGGAATAGAATGTGAGGAAAGTGATCCCATTCCAAATGTGCACTGCACTGAACTAAAATATGATGAGTATTGGGATGACGATCATGAATGTGCAGCCCCAGTTCCCCTGGAATTAATCTCAAGTTTGGTCCAGGTCAATGATCGAGAAGTGCATGAAGTGAGCGGTTATAATGAGCTACTCCACTCACCTAATATATCTGATTTAAAAGTGGATGAGTTCATTACAACTAACCCTTCTATCTCTTGTGAGACATGTTTGGACCACTCCCCTGAATTATATGATGATATGATTCGGGAGATGGACGAGTTATTTGATACGACTCTGGAATTTGAAACCACCCAGTTGAGGCCACCATCTGAACTATTGAATTTTGACGATTCACTGCCTCTTCTGAGTAGTATCAATGAATAGAGTCCACACATTAATACTTCGTCTACTGACCCTCTATCTGTCTGTGAAGGGTTGGAGCAAGAGAGCATACCTCCATTTACTTTCAGAGACAATGGAATCATTAGACAGATCATCACAAACTTTGATGTGGAAAATGAGTCATTCTCAGATGAATTACCCAACTCTTTGGACGATTGCTTGACACATTTTTCAGATTCAAACGATCCTATAATTAAAGAAATAGTGGATGCCTCGCAAGAGAATATCTCGGTAGTTGTTACTAATCGAGAGAACCCTTATTCTGAAACCTCTTCTTCCCCAGATCTTAAATGTCTACCATTAAAGGAGGAGGAGCTAACAATGGAACCGAAGTCTGGAACTTCAGAATATGTTGAGACTACATCACTTCTTGAGAAGTTTTCTGAACTCTATTTACTTGTAGTCTCTGATTCACCATGGGATACTCACGTTAAAACTTCTTCTGTCACAGGTGAATCATATATACTCTGGATACCATAAGCAATTCAACGAAAAATATTTTATGAGGTACATAAGTTTCTCTGGAAAGTCATGCTCAAGGGCGTCCATGCCTATTGCAAAAAGGGCTTTTGGATGATCTTGTTGAGAAACTTACTGAGAAACTTATCAAGATATTGGCCGGAAGAGGAACCTTGCGGCATGGTCGAGTAGTTTTCCCTGCTTTCATAGGACTAGGGTAGTTTGCTTTATGCTGTTATAGGATAGACGGTTTTATGTCATTAAGTTACTTTGCTTCCTGCATTATTTTAGGATAGTTTGCTTTTGTGTCTTCACTCTCGTGTTGACCGACTTTCATGCTGTGATCTTTATGAAAAAGTCTCTCTCAATTCGTTATCTAGGTACTATCTTCCCATCACTTCTCATTTACTTTCGATGTCCCATGTGCATTGCATGCTCATATCTTTTACATTGAGGACAATGTAGATTTCAGGTTGGGGGTGGGTGATTAGGTTACCTAATTAGTGTTTTCTTGGTCTTGTGCAAAAAAAATTGTGAAAATTTTTAAAATTTTCTTGGATTTCTTATGAATTCAAAGTGATTTTGATGGATATCCTTGATTTAGAATTTCAAGATACGTGATGTTGGTAATTTATGACTCTTAGATTCAATATCTGTTAGATTTCACAGTTAAGTTTGAATTGTTAATCCATGATTAGAAGTTTTAAATATTGATTGAGTCATGATTTCGTATGCCACATCTCGCTTACATATTAAGGTTTCAGTTTGATATTAAAGGGTTAACTTGGTAATCACTAAGCACAAACGGAACCAACCTGCGAAGTTATACCATCATGTTTATAAAGAAGAATTGAAAGGGCTGGGTGAATGGTCTTCACCATAGGTTTGCTCCCTATAGGTGAAGGTTGATTCTCCAAGAATGATAGTCAGAAAGGCTAGGCAAATGGTCTTTACCATAGGTTTACTCCCTATAGGTGAGGATTTAATTCCCCTACTTGACATTACTTTTAATATATATATTATAAAATAAATAAAATAAATAAAAAGTGGGAACTTATGAGGCAGGTTTTGGTTGTCATGAATCCTCTTATTGACTACCAATGATAGAAAAGTAAATCTTAAAGTTGTTAAGCCGAGATTACATTGTACACTCATGGATCTTAATGTTTAGAAATTTTCTAATTGGTGGATTAATATTTTGATCTTGACTATGAAGTCTATCGTGCGCTTGAGTATAAGAGAATACAATGCCCAACATTCATGAATCTTAGACTTCTAATATCTGGATTGTTTTTAAACAAAAAAGAAAAAGAAAAAAAAAAAGTAAAATCACTCGAGTTCATAGAAATTGTCTTATAATTCTTAACTTATTTTTTGCATACTTTGCTCGGGACTAGCAAGATGCTGGTTGGGGGTTGTGTTGACAAAATTGCATATTAGACCCCAGTTATTGTCTGGATTTACGAACATGGTACTGTTTAATGGTTCAATTTAATCGTGTTTGTGATGCAAGGTGTATTGACGAGCTTGGACTGAAACATGGTGCTTAAAGCATGGATTTAACGCTCTGATGACACCAAAGGCAAGGGACAGACCCCAAGGGACCAAGATTGACGAATTTACACGCCAGAGATCTAAGAAAATCGAGAAATTGAAGCTCAAGTGGCCTGAAAGACGTCCAGAATGCAAGATCATAGGGTTCCCACCATGCGTTCAGTTTGAAACTTCATACATGGCCTGAGGACCATAAATTAACCGTACATGTCAAATTTTATCTATTCAATACCTGTGTAAGGGGCCCAACGGATAGATCATCCCATGAAAAACTGATTTGAGGCCCACTTGATTTCTGGATATGCTTCAATTTTGGTTCTAACTGTTAGAATAATCTGAGAAAAGGGATGGACGAACGGATTTGTCATGAACATTACAGAGGACCCTATATGTATATTGCATGTACATAGGGTACATGTGCACAAGAGATGCACCAGACGGAGAATCCGGTCAAACAGAGGGCTGACCAGCCTTCCTTTAAAAACGGAATTTTTCATTTTCGGCAGCGTTCGCACGGATGATTCTAGTGGGCTACTATTATCATCAATTTCAACGATCCGAACCGTCCAATTGCTCCGTGGAATGGCCAAGACCCTTTCCAAGCTCGCCTTTCGGCTCCAAGCACGTGTACACACTTGGAATGTTGTAAAACACAGAATGGATGGCCGAATCTTTACCGTAAGATAAATTAAATGGGCCACACCAAACCCAATCCAAAACCATACATATCTGAATGGTTTTCGTGCAACATCTAATGGACGGATTGGATTTCTCAGAAAATCCCGATCATGGGCCCCACCGTCAACACAGCGTAAGAGCGCGGGTTCTGTTGCGCGCGTTTGAAGACCCGGAACGATCTGGGTCATTTTATGATCGTGGTAGGGATCGGTCTGGACATCTGGACCGTCAAAAACCTTCCCAAGGGAACACCGACCAAGGTCAAGGAGCCTGAATGGCTCGGATCTTGCGTGTGAAACGGCCATGGGCCGACAATGTTGGAAGATGCAAGTCGGTTGCCTCTGTTGCGTTGATTGTCTCTGTTGTTGCGTATCTCCTTGCGGTAATTGTCTCCACCGACTCCAGTAAAGTCGATTCTCCAGACCATCCTCTCCACCGTCCTTGGTAACTATAAAACAGAGAGAGAGAGAGAGAGAGAGAGAGAGAGAGAGAGAGAGAGAGAGAGAGAGAGAGAACGGGGGGGATCTGGGCAGGATGTGAAGCACAGAACGAGGGAGAGAGAGTAGAGTTGTTTTTTTCTTTTCTTTTGTTTATTTTATTTTTGTTTAAGGGATTTAACCTAATCATGTTACTAGGCTAAACCTCTTAGCTAGGGCTAAGAGGTGAAGCTTGTAGCATAATTGGGGTGTTAGTTTTGCTTCGATTCATGGTTATCGAACTCTTATGGATTCTAGTTTGATTATTAAGGAATACTTTTAGTTTTTAATGGTTTATTGTGACTCAAATTACAGTAGATCTGCAATAGCTTTGAGTATGTTCTTTTCATTATGAGATTGTGAACTTAGGAGGCCTTGTTGTTCGCCATCGTCTCATGGGCATGGTTGGGTGATGGAACCCTACCTAACTTTCACAATTCTCTCATGATTGGCTGTGAGATTGGTAAATTGCTCTTGTTTGCCAATAGTCTCCTGGACATGATTAGGTGATGGAATCACTTCCAAATCTTCACCAATCTTATCTGTTGATGATTAGATTCATGAGAAGTTCAGAGATCTGACAAATCTCTTCTTACCAACTGGATAAGATAGGACTCTGATTTCAGTTGTGTCCCTTAATCAGTGCAACGTAACTTACCAATTGCTACAAGTGAATCCTTGGCACCCTAGTTTCCTACCTCTGAATTCTTTAAGTTTTAGATTAATATTTCACCGTTATTCCTTAAATTCTATTCGATTCAGATTTCATCTTATTCTAGTTCTAGTTCTATTTAGTTTCAGATTACGTACAGGTTTCAGTCCCTTGGGATTCGACCTCGGTCTCACTGAGTTTATTACTACATCACAACCCTATATAGTTGGGGAGTGAATAGTTTCCCTATTTTAATTTCATTTTTACTATAAATAGTAAGTTTTAGTTTGATTATAACTCTTCATCCGTTGGGCTTTAGGAGTTGCGCCCAACGTAAAAAGAGCTTAGAATAATTAAGAGAACGGTTTGGTGAAGCCAAATAGGACACTTACTATTTTTGGCTGAAAACCTTGCGCACTAGTAAACATCATGACTGTCTATAAATAGTAAGTCGCTAATTCTAGGAGTTTTAGTTGTAGTTTGATTCTGATTTTTTTCCCATTGCTTGGTACCCCAATTTAAAGGGTTGTGAACTCATTTTTATTCATTCATTAATCAATTTTAAATTTATTATAATTTATTTCTATTTCCTGCTTTCTTTCCTCGTGGATTCGAGAAGTCTCTGTGAGGAGTCCAAAGAAGTTCCGTGGGTTCGGAATAGTTATCCTCTTGGGGAAGACGGTGCTCGACCTCACATCCTCCTCTGCGTCACTCTCTCTCACCCACACCACATACTAGAGCCAAACTACATGTAATATGGACGCTGTGCTTGCAACAATCTTAGCACCACATGGAGGACCATGTGCATCAGATGATCCAAATCCACCCATCCATCAAGTGCACGTCCACATTTCACCATGGATCCTAAATATCAGTAAAATCCAAGATATTGATGGGCCACAATATAGGGGATTTTGTAAAATTGTGCCTAAAACTCTAAATTCATGTGGTGTAGCCACATATGTAATAGAATGTCTTGATTTTCAAGAATCCATTCATCCTGGTACGTCACATCAGATAAGTGGATTGGATGGAATATACACACACAAGGTTAAGTTTCATCATTTTTAGAAAATAGGTAAGGGACTAGCAAAAATTAATGGAAAGTTATAAAATAAAGGTATTGATGTAGAAATCTGGTTAACCTTCCCTAGACCTTCGTGTACCTGCACAAGGAATGGACAAAGTAGACCCTAACTAGTGCAGGGGACTCTCCAATGCTAAAGTCAAGTAGGGGATTTGGGTCTAGTCGAGTAAATGAGTTTTTAAGCTAGTAATTGTGCGCACTTTTCACCATAGGACGAGGCGCTCCTATTTATAGGTGAAGAGATGCGGTGGCCCGCGTGGAGGAAATATCCCCATTTAGTAGGAGTGAGTTATAACATGACTTGGACTTCGTATGTGGTGGGAGAATCTCCCTGGATTTTCGGTTAGAATCCCGAGTGGATCTTTGTGGTAGATATTCTCTAGATTTTTTGCTAAGATCTCGCATAGATACTGCTGAGATCAAGTCGGATCTGGTAGAAGGAGAATCCTACCGACCTGGGATCATGCCAATATGGGATGTGGGAGTAGTGTCCCCCTCTCGGTGACGGGTGAGTCATCAGATTTTCTGACCTGCTGTCGATGGACCGAGCTCGACCTCATATCATTGTCGATTAAGGGTCAAAGGGCCAGCCTTTAGTTGTGCTTGTCATTGTATAAAGTTCCGACCTGACCTCTTCTCCTTGGTCGGTACAAATTCTCAACAACAAAAGTTAAATCCGAAAATGTAGTTGGTAACTTTTAAAGTTTATTGTTTTTGGATGGTTTTGTCTTCGGCAAAAAAGGGGATAGCTTTTCGTAAAAATTTAAAAATAAAATTACCTCAAAAGATGAGAGTTGGCAAGCCATAGAAGACCACAATCATGGTCATGGGCTGAAGTGTGACTGGCTGCATTGTTAGGGTTAGCAATGGGTTGGGTTGGCAGGGAATCAATTGGCCCAACCAAGGTGGGCTCAGGCCGAACTAAATGGGCAGAACAGGTTGGGCCCAAGCTAGAGTGTGAGCCATTTATGTAAACGGGCTGGGGTTTAGTTGAACTGTACCTGACCCAACCCGCTGATAGAGGCTATCAATGGGAGAGCCCAAAGCCTGAATCAAAATAAGTATAGATGCATTTGTTACATATGTATCCACCAACCAGTGATGCTTATTGGACAGAATGTTGGGCAATTAACTAACAACATATTTATAAGATGTGTCACCGAAGTGAGGATATTGAGACGGATGAGCAGCCGAACGATTAAGATTAGACATGACTGCATTCAGGGGACTTCTGAGTAGCATTAATAGGTATTAAGATAAGGGAAGGGTCATAGGTTATGTGCAAGGGAGTCGAAGAAATGCAGTAACTAGGAGTAAGTATAACTTGAAGGCTCTAAAAGGGAAAAGGAAAGGTCAACAGGACGTGAATAGAGGTAGTTGGAAAAGACCTAATGACATATGTTCTAATTGAAGTAATGACCCTTGAAGAGTGAAATGGCTGATCAGGATTCATGTAAATGACCCCAATACATTGGGACAAGGCTTAGATAATGATAAATGATGATGTATCCTCCTCTCAATGGGTTAGATAGTGCATGGCCTTAGCCTTATATTCCATTCTTAAACCTATGACATGCTTCAATGGGATGGGTTAGGTCAATTGAGCCCAACCCATTTACAATTAAATGGGTCAGGTCAAGTCTTGTCAATCTTAATGAATTACATGTGGATCATCAGGTTTTACAGGAGGTTTGTGCAAGAATTCTTAGCCATTTATTAAATGGGTTGAGCTCCGGCTCACCCCAATTGGGTTGGACCCATTACCACCCCAATGCAGTGTTACATGGTCTCTAACAAATGTGAATCCATGTTAATGATAAACATTCAATACTTGGCCAGAACTTTATGAGTCAAGTCCTGCCCTTCATTAATCTACACAATTCATCCCTTGATTCATATATGGGCTATATACATAAAAAAAAAATCCTGGGAAGATGCACGTGGGTTGTTTAGTTGAAAGTTTTGGACCGTTGGATCATGACAACACAATGATCGAACCGTTAATCGTGGGCCATTGTCATCATCAGACATAATCAGACATTACATACTTTAGGATTTCATTTTTTTAAAAAAGCTTAAATTAGGTGTGTGGTACACTTGTTTTAAGTTTTGAGAGGTTTGAGACATATATGGAAAAAAAAAAAAACAAAAGAACTGAGAGGGCAAAATTGTAATTTGGCAGCCTAAAAGCCTATTTAAGGCTTGGACTTCCGGTCTGTAGAGTTTTTTTTTTTTTTTTTTTTTTTTTTTTTTTTTTTTTTTTGATGATATACTTTGTGAAAAGAAGAGAGTTTTTTTCTCTTTTCCATGAAAAATCTCTTAAGAATAGAGATCTCTTGGTGTGATTCCAAAGTGGTGTGAAGTCACGAGTTATCTTTTTATCTATTTTCTTCAACAACAAGGTATTTATCATCTTCTCTTTTCTTCTCTTAGTTTTTTCTTCTTCTTCTTATCTCATCCCATACCCAACCCATCAACACTAACCCTAACATATCTCACAACCCTAACTCTCTCCAATCCAAACCCAACTTAGCCTTAATTATACAGACAATCTAGATCGTACGGACCAATCTGTACATTTGTACAGCCGACCGTATGGCCATATCTCCTAATCCCTTTTATGATTCTTCCTACCCCTTCTCCCCTCATCTAATCCTTCTTGTGGAAATTATAAGTGCTATTATGTTTAAAGCACATTTTACACCTAGTCTGTCAAATTTCGACTTGTCAAAACAACTTAGCAAGTGATCTTCAAGTCAAGCTCATATTGAAGTTCAAGACAAGCTCATGTTGAAGTTCATGTTCAAGCTCAAGTTTAAGTTCAAGCACAAATTCAAGCTCAAAGCTTAAGATGAAGACCAAGATCGATCTACTAAAAGTTCTAGTAAAAGATAAAACTCTTTTGAGAAGTTCAAGTTTCTAATCCTATGAAATTCAGTTCATACAGGTATGATAAACCCTAAAAAGACCTTAGGTTTAGGTGCTTTCAAAACATACATAAAATTGAGTTTTTATATTTAAAATTGACTGAGTTTTGACTAGCCTGAGTTTTACCTTAACCAGTTTAAGAATTTCTCGACTAGTCCAAGTACCAACCGAAGTGTAACAGAAATTTGTACGTTCAATAGGGGCGGAAACATTGGAGAAGCTGCAGAAGATTGCCTCATGGAGCTAATCCAAAGATGCCTGATTCAAATGTTGAAAAGAAGTTCCATTGGGACAGTTAAATGTTGTCGCATCCATGATCTTCTTCAAGATCTCTCCATCTCAAAAGCTAAGGAAGAAAATTTTCTCTATGTCACAGATTCTCAGTCTCCCTGTACAGCACGTCGACTTGCCATTCATTATAGCAACCGCGCGTAAGTACACTTCTTTAGACCACTCCACTCCACACCTTCGTTCTATTATTTGGTTCAGCCCAAAGTTAACATTCCTCAAACAAAATCACCAGAAGTTGCTTTTTGTAGGCTTTCAATTTCTTAGAGTGTTACATCTACATGGCATAGGGACAGACGAGATTCCAAATGAAATAGGTACACTTATCCACTTGAGATGCCTTGGTGTGATGGGATACTCAAAACCCTTGCCACTGTCAATAGCCAATCTATGCAAGTAGCAAACGCTACACATAGGTAGACTAGGTATGGACACTTCGATCGATTGTGTAATTCCTCGTGTGTGTCATGCATACTAACTGTTGGATGAAATGGCTCAACAATGATTTTTTTTTTTTTTTTTTTGGATCGAGTTTGATTCCCTTTTTTTCTCCATCGATGAGTTGGCCCATGTGGCGGTATGGTTGGATGACCTACACTAAAAAATATTGCTGTTGCAGGACATGCTTCAACAATTGAAAGCAAGGCTTCAAGAAGGGGTAGAAGATTGGCATAAGATTCAACATGTACCCTCCATTAAATGCATGGATATGGTGTTTGTTGTGATTAGCAATCAAAGATGAGCTTTCCTGTTTTCGTGCACACAGATTCATGATCTCTCCAAAGCAGTGCTGGTGAGATTTACTTCTCATTTTCTTTCTCTCCTCTTTATCGATGCTGTCAACAATAATCATGGCCATTTTCACTTCTAGTTTTCATTATTGCTATGTTATTGTCCTTATTCTTTGGTTTTCACAAGTAGGGCTGCCTTTTTATATTTTTGGTGCATCATTCATAGTGGGGCCCACTTGTACAAATTGAAAACCAAAAATAATACTTTGTAATCCTTCAGATACCTTCAGATAGAGTATTGCACGATACCAATTGTACGTCATGCATGCCAATTGACAATAGAAACTTTTCTTTCATCGTTGTGTGTTTTTACACCATATAGATTTGATAATCTTTAACCATTTTTGCATTTAGCTCTGTTTGAGGGACACCATTTGGATGGTAAGGATGCAATTGCCAAAGCGATTTTAGACTAACCATCCACAAAAGGACCCTCCATAGGGATGGTTCAATTCATCAAAATACGCAACCATGTCTGCTTGGCTCATGCATAGTTGTTTGAGCCAAGAAATGGACATCAACCACTACTTATCCTTATATCAAATGCCTATGCAGATGCAATGAGGTTGGAAAGTCTCAAGCTTGTGCAACCCGACTCCCTTAGAAAACACAAGTATGGATGGAAGACATGCAAGATATAAGCTGGCCATCAGGTGGGTCCGCACTTGTTGATGTCACGACCCAAAAATCAGGTGAGTCCACTCTATGGAAGGATCACCAAAAGCAAGGGCCCCATAACCTAGGAATTTTGTGCAGCGAGACCCATTTCGAAGTTCTTCTGTTCTAAGCACATCATATGGCTTCACAAGCTGAGCAAATGCTTCTATCAGACAAGTGGTACCACGTTTTTGTTGTATATCAAACACATTTACTTCAGTTCCTTGGCCTCCCATTTGATAGGAAATTGAAAAAATTACACACTTTCTGTGTAGAATTTCTCCGAGAAAAGCTCTTTTCTTCTTTTCATTTTCTTTTTCATTTCCAATGTATCTTCTACAGTTTTTTTAGTAGTGCTCGTAGCCTACGAAGCATATGCAGGTAGCATAACTCCCTGGTAGCAGATGCTATATGGCATGCAGTGTAAGCTATAGAGCATGTAGCATAGCATGTAAACGTAGTGTAGCCTGTAGCACAGGTAGCATATGCTACCTGAAATCTCTCTCTCTCTCTCTCTCAAGTTTTTCTTCTAATGCTAGTTCAACACGTATTTTAAAATGGTGGTGACTCGCCCCATCACACATGGCACTACATTAGATCAATTCAGACCATCCAAATTGTGGTCCATGTCTTGGATATATAGAGCACTTAGATTAATTCAGATCATCCAAATTGTGGTGCATATTGTGAATTTGTGATGTTTCAATAAATAAAAAAGTGGTCACACTTAGAGATTTCTGAAGGCAAAGAGACAGACAGATTTTGCATGAAAATATGTAGTTGATGATTCAAGTTCGCAATTGAGAACACAGGAATTATGCAATTTGTAAATTTTAACATAAATTTTTATTATTTTAATTAAATATATTAGGTATCGTGTAGCTTACACTACACGCTATAGAGGGCCATATGCCATGCTATACGCTACATGCTATTTAAAACACTAGTCTTATCTATTGGTATTGCAGTATATGATGCCTAATATATGAAGTGCACAACAAGGACTGGATCCTACATTAGTGGGCTTAGATTTTCATCTAAATATTGATGGTTAAATTGCATGTGCCTGCAACATTATAAGTTTTAATTATATCTTTGTTTTTTAGTGACGAAGGTAAATGATAATACTTGTTTTGTTCATTTTTATTTTTCTAAACAACATTATTGTGTGATTGTGGAGAGGGAATTAATAACTATATTCGAGTAGAAATCTATTGAAAGTCTGTTCCCTTTTATGATTCCTATTCTAGTTTCCTCATTTATGAATAGTGTGAGATATTTGGATGATGTTTCAAACTATATGGCTTTCCTTGTGAAAAATTCAGGTCGGTTTACTCATCCAATGGTCAAACATGTACGTTAAATGGTAACTGTCCATTTCTTTTGCGTATGTTTGGCTCCCCAGATTTGTGATTGACCTGATTCTTGGACCTAAGGCGTAAGTCACTACGCCAAAATTGCTGATTTGCGATGGACTAAATCCATCATAAAACCAAATAAATGACGGACTTAGTCCGTCGCGAGGTCCTTCGCTGTTTAGTGGGTCGTTTTTGGTTTTACGATGGATTTTATCTGTCATTTAATCTGCGACGGATAAGGTCCGTCGCACAATAGCGACGGATAAAATCCGTCGTAAAAAATAAAAAATCCGTCGGTGAAATTTAAAAAATTAGTCGTCACTAAAAACATTAGCGATGGATAAGGTCCGTCGCTAATATTAGTAAGCGACGGACCTCAAATCCGTCGTTAATTTTAACGGTCAGAAATTAGCGACGGATGAGGTCTGTCGCCAATATGAGTAAGCGACGAACCTCAATTCGTCGTTATTTTCAATGTCAGAGCATAGCGACGGATTTGGTCCGTCGCCAAAATATCTGTAAAAATATATATATATATACCAATAAATTATTATTAATTTTTTTTTAAAATCTTGCACCTGATAGTTATTCAAAAAATAATTCACACTATTGTTTGATAAGGATCCTATTCACAAAATTGGTAACAACTCAATTCAATAAAAGAGGAAATGACCCAAGTGGCACACTGCAACAAAAATTCACTTCAACCCTCCTAACTAAACACTTCCCCCTACTAAACTAGGACCCATACAAAAGAAATTACCTGAAACTTCCAACTATTGGCTATGCATTGTTTTGTATTGGCTACTTGGTATCTGCTCCTGTTCAACCTTCTTTTGAGCCCTTCCTACATATATTACAAGCAACTAAATTCAATCCAAGAAAAGACTAGTTTAGTCAACCTTTCATATATTTCAAATAACCAGCTCAAATCCATGGAAAGTGAATAGTTTAATCAACTGAAACTAATTAACAAAATAAAATATTAGAATTCATCCTACCAATTAGATGTTAAGGTAAGAGCATTTCAATTGGTATGTTTCTTTGTAAGGCCTGTTACAACCGTCGATTAGAAAATCCTAGTGGGAAAAGAGAGCATTTTCAGATACAAATTTTCTCATCTTCCAGATGCACTGGATTGCCACATTCAGCAACAATACGCTAACATATGTACAAACTTCATAATATATAAATGCCAACAAAAGATTTAAAAAAAAACTTGAGAAAAATAAATACCACAATTACTAATAAAACTATTAAAGCTCTATTTTCTTCAGGGTAGCTTTCCCCTGTTGTTTTTTCTTTTTTTGTTTGATGTTTAGCTTTCCCCAACGTGACACATGATCATATTAGAATATCCAATCAGTAATATTCTTCAGAGCTGGTTCATCTATGGTTGGGCCTAACAGAGATATTCTAGATCACTGATGACAATGAGTATTGTCTTCATTTTTTTTTTTTTTGGTCGTGATTGTAGAGTGAACATCTCACTTTCCTATATATACTTGTCTACTTAGATGTGTTGGCCCCACCACAAAGATCACTTTATTTAAAAATTAGTCATATTCACTCATCCAGAACAATCTTTTTAAGAATTTTGAATCTGTTGTAGTTTTAGCACAATAAGTATCCAAAATCATTTTCACAGCTAACTTAGAGTTAAGGAGGATTGACATCAGGTGGACAACCAATCACCACAGGTAGAACTGCAGTAGTCCCTGTCAAGGTAAGTTAGGATTTAGAAAAGGAACCCTATGGCTAAAACAAAGTTAAAATAATGATGGCAATGGTGATGACAGCGACATGCGACCTATCTTCAAGACGGCAACCTCCAAACGTTTTTTACATAAATAATAAAATACAAATGCGTTACAATCATTCTCAGATCTCGTTCTTTGCATGTTCTATTGTTCCTCAATGGTTGCTCTGAGGTTTGTTTGGTTACACTAAATATCATGATATTTCAAATGTAAGATAGGTTTCTTTTGACATTTTTAGCAAGAGGGTATAGTCGTTGTGCTGGTAAATAACAAAATAAAGTGGGGTATGCCAGATGATTTTTACACAAGGTGATCCTTATGGTGGGGATAACCTAATGGATGGGTTGGATGGTCCATGTTCTATAGAAAATAATGTATAAAATACTAATAAATAACAAATACAAGTGTGGTCCACTTGATGATTTGGATGGGGACTGATTTTTATGCAAGACTATCTTCATGGTGAACCAAATTTTTGGATTGGTTGGATGTCAACCACATATGACGTATTGGAAGTTTTCCATTGCATGGATGGATGATAATTTATTGTTGGAATGCGCTGGATAGGAGTATCTCTCTATTTTTAACCTTTTTTTAAAGCCATTCTTTTGTGGGCACAAATCAATGGGGAGAGATTCTTGGTGTGACTACATTGGTGTCCCTTGCTAACATGGTTTTAAGACTTGAAAAGGTTGGATTTAATTGGTTGGTAACACAAACCAATGCAGCTTGGCTAGCTCACTCCGTTTAACCTGATTTAGTTTGGCTTGGTTCAGCTGAATGATCTCTTCAGGCGAATCCAGCCAGAAATCCTAGCTCATTTCAAAATTGGCCCAAGCTTGAGCTGTATGCTAGCTCAATTTGGTTCAGCTCGAACCTCGGTTCAATTCGGCTCGGTCGAGTATAAATATAGTATATATACATATTCCTAACTTGAATGTTTGAATAGGATATTGTCTTAACTTTTGTTTAATTTATTATAGATTTCAATGTATGAGCTTTGGATTTTATTGTTCAATTATTCTCAACTTCATTTCTTTTGTCTACAATTACAAAACCAAACCGATCAAACGAGCGAAACTTGTTTCGGCACAAAAAATAGAACTTGAAGCAACTCAGAAATTGGCTAGAACTCGAATCAGTTCGAACCTAACTTGAATTAAAGGAAGAGACAGATCAGTTATTTAACTTGTGTGAATGGTTCGATGTACATTTTATAGTGATAGCTGATAGGTTTTCATTGTCTCGAAGCATGGAGGAATTGAAGAGTCGTTATTATGTAAGTAATGCTTATGTTGCATTATCTTGGATTGATGCGCACTATGTTTCCTTATACTTCTATCATCTAATGCACAAGCTACACATGCTAGTGTGACAGACAAACAGGTGTAATATCCAAGACATCCATCATGAGGATATAACTCTATAGATGCTACTACTCTAAAATAAAGGTAATAGACTAAGTAGGTGTGCCATCATATTAAAAATAAGTAAATCTCACTGAGTCTAGTTGACTTAGCTGAGTTTTGAGTCGAGTCGGTGAGTTTTAGATCTATGGTCTAATCCCAATATGTATTTTTCTTAAGGCTACAAAGAAAGGAGAAATTGTACATAGGTCACTAGTATTTTTTTTTATTTTTATTTTTCTGTTCTTCCTTTCTTTTTTGTTATTGTTATTAATTTTGGAATCTGTTTAGATCTTTTTTTCTTCTCTCTCTCTCTCTCTCTTTCTCTCTCTCTCTGTTATGGGCTTATGCTGGTCAGGGCTTCCAAGATTTGGGGATCCCTGGGGTTGGATTGAAGCGATGCAAGGGTATAGTGGTAATAATCGCTTGATGAGCAATAACAACATTGAGCTTGAGAGCGGATTAGAGCCGATGTTGTGACTAATCCAGAGGTTATGTTCGGACAGCGTTCAGGAGCGAGGAAGGGCTATAAATAGCCTCTTTAGGGAAATCATTTTGGAAACATAGGAGAGAGAAAGCAAGCGCCGTCTCCTTCCTTCTTGCAGTCGGCACGCTGTCATGCCATGTTTCGCAGTGACTCGCTGGCTTCGAGTTTGCTGGTAAGACAGAGAAGAAATGAGAGGTAGAGAGAAAGAGGAGAAAGATTAGAGGAGAAGAGAGAAGCAGAAGAAGAAGAAGAAGAAAGGAGGAAGAGAAAATGAGAGGGAGGTTGAGGACGCTGTCCTCCTTGCTGTTCACTGCCGCACCGAGTTGCGGCTCAGCCTGTCCAGGTCCAGGTTCGGGTAGGCCCTCTGGAACGTTGAAATAAGAAGGGAAGAAAGAAAACAAAGAGAAAAGGAGGGAGAAGAAGGCAGGGGGAACGGAAGGAAGCTTGGTGGGTCGGGGTTGCTGTTGAGTGAAACGAACTCATCTGCCGATTATGAAGCCGAGTCTAGGCTCGGGTCTTGTAACAGCCCAGATTTTTTGCCAACCTGGGATTAGACGACCTTAGGCAATGGGTCGATCCTAACACCTTATCAACTTGTCAAAACTCAGTCCCAAAGGCTAAAATTGCTTGTGAACCCATTTCTTTCACAAATCCCATCCTTCACCACCTTGCTCTTCAATCTTTCTAAGTACTTTCATCCTAGACACTAACTTAAACTAGCTAAGTAGTATAACTTGGATCACTTTATATACAAACTACAAAGGCCCAGGTACCACCTCAGACCGAAATCACCCAGGACTAAATCCTTTAGAAATTAGGCGAGAATTAGCTAGTGTGAAATTAGAGTACTCGTGAAATTAGTACCAATCACTTTAAATACGATCTGCAAGACCGAAAACTTGTAAAATCATTGACGCTAGGTTACCCTAAAATCTAGGATCAATCTCATTACCCGGCTGCTCTCGGGAGCATCTCGAAACTCCGTATCAGTTCTAGACCGCACATCGGGAGTCCGAATAATATGAGGTTAAGGACTTAGGACCGCCTCGTTGGGCTTGACAACCATCTCGGAAATCAAATCCAGCTAGTGTCCCACGGCTGTTCGCTTGAGTCCGGAGCGAGGGAGTGTGAAAACACTTGTTTCTTTACAAAAATAAATATCTTGAATAGTGATCTGAGACTTATCGCTTGTGGGTCAGTATTAAGCAACCTGACCGTCAGAATCAGACCAAATTACACCCTCGGATCAGGAAAAATTTCATACACGTGTCAGTGTACTTGGAATCTCTGATCGAGACCCACTGACCGTTGAACTAAAACTGGTCCACCACGTGTGATCTAGGAACCCGATTGGACTGAAAACGTAACTCCACCTGGATCCAATGTCTGTGAGCTTAAGTCTGACCTTTGGCTCAAGGGGGGCTCCAGAAATGCTCCGTTGAGTTGAAATAGATGCCCTTTGGACAAAACCCAAGTATACCTTGACCATAAGTCTATTTTGGAGACTTTTTAGACTATATAAGGACCTTAGAACTCTTTCTCTCACAGCCATACGAATTTGAGAGAGAGAGAAAAAAAAAAGAGAGAGAAAGTGTGGGAGATGTGGGAGAATCTCCGTGCCATGTTTTTCCTGCCGTTATGCAAGCATAACCACCCTATTCTAATCGCTTTCCCGACGATTCCAGCTTCATTTCTAGGTAAGAAACCCTAACCCTAAACTGATTTGGAGTTTTGATAGTTGTAGGTTATGAAGTAGCTAACCTATTCCGTTCTATAGGTTACCAAACTCCCGTATACGAAAGCTTAGCAAACCTATCATTTCCGTTATGATTCTACGACAAAAGGTGCGGACTTTAGGTGTATAGGTTATGGTTTTCAACGCTTTCAATGTCAGATAATGATAGATTCATGATCTGCATGCAATTGCACATGTACAAAGTGCTGTCTGTTTTCTGTTTCGATTGAAGATGAAGAATATGGAATTTTACATATTCTAGGTATTCGTAGAAAATACCGTATACGTATATATTTTGCAAATGTGTTTTCCATGATTATTTGTTGTATGAACATATGATGTATGGAAAAAATACTTGTTTGGCGAAAGGATTCGCCCTAATACATGTTTTGCTAATATACACTATGTATGTAGAAATAGTGTATTGTAGAAAATACCGTATATGTACATATTTTGGAGATGTGTTTGCCATGACTATTTGCCGTATGAACATATTATATATGTGTAAAATACTTGCTTGGCAAAAGGATTCGCCCTAGTACATGTTTTACTAATACACTATGTATGTTGTAATAGTGTATTCTAAGTGTTTGTGAAAATGCTTGTGAGGTCATGTGTTTGGAGGATGGTGCCTTAGGTAGGTGTTGAGATGGGATTCTCAACTACCTTAGAGATGTGTATGATTTCCTCCATACGGTTGTTTACTTTAACTACTTATGAAATATATGTGTTTGTATTCTTGTTTATATAGTGCTTTATAACATGCTTTGTAACATGCTCAACTGATTGTATGATTTTATTTATATAATGCGTATGTTTAAATTCATGTTTATGTTGTATGGTCCGTCATGGGTGATGGGGGAGCGGTGTAACGATTCCGTGCAACAGCCCTGACAGCCCTAAACGGATAATACCCGACCTTGATTGTATGAGTTGAATCTTTATCCACTACTACTCTATCTATATGCAATTGATTGTGTTTGGGGCTATGATTATAGTCCAGACAATCGGTACCAGAATTGAATTCGTGGCTGTGATTCATTTGCCGCGTGAGATGTGTTCGACGAACTCGAGTCGTACTTCGGTTGGCAATAGTGGTTGGCCACGCGAAGTGCTTATGCACTTCATGTCGTTCAACTTGTTGTGCGCTCGAGCTAGCCGAGCTCGTCAAGTAACCCAAACTGTCTAATGTATGTTCACCATGTTTGTACGCTACTGCTTGAACCTAGGGTACCAAACTTACCAGTGAAATCCCTTTTAACCATGGTACCCCAATCCGCTAAGACTCATGATCAGGGCATGGTGGTATGGGACACCGTGGTCGAGCTGTCGGCCTACGCTGGGGCCACGTGCCTCCCCGTAGTGACCAGTGAGAACCCAGACTCGTGAGCCGATTATGGTGGTATGGGACACTATATTCGTGCTGTCGGCCTACATTGATAAGGTGATGGGGGAGTGGCGCAACGATTCTGTGTAACAGCCCTGACAGCCCTTTGTAGTGACCTTGAGCATACTCTGAATTTGCGGTGAGGCGACGAGCTTAGCTGCAGTGTATAGAGTATGAGCTAGGCTTGTATCTGTATAGTGATGAATCGTTAAAGAGGTGATGGGGGAGTGGTGTAACGATTCTGTGTAACAGCCCTGACAGCCTCTGTAGTGACCTAGAAACATTTTTCATATGAGATTAACTAGGATTGACGACCCTAGATGGATCATGTTCAGGAATGATACAAGGGAGGTACCTTAGTTTCCCAATACTGCTGGTTGAAATGGACTAATAACTACTCGGTAATCATGCTCATCATCGCACCGCATGTGCCTAGTAGATGTGGAGCACTGAGGGAGGTATGCATCCGCGAACGTAAGATGATGTCGCATGAGGGTGGTTTGGCAAGGGCATTCATCATGTCATTTCATACTTGCATTTAATAAGAGTAGTTAAGATTGTTTGATTTTACTGCTTTATCATTACTGCTTGACTGAATTGATAACATGTTAACCTATGCTTTACTGTTCCACTGAGTTGATCACTCACTCCCACGTTACAGGACGATGTTGTACACACCAACCAGATTGTTGAGTCACAGGTGATGGCGATGATTATGAAGTAGAGACGGACCACTACTATGTTGACGAGGAGGAGTTCTCCTATCTGTGACTCTCTGGCAGGTCTATGAAGACCTGATATTGTATTGATGGGGCTATGGTACTTGGGATAAGAGACATTACACTTCCTCACATTTGGTATATTTTAGAACTGTACTTGTAATTATTTAACCTGGTAACTTTATCACACTCTAGAGACTCACCACTGTTTTATATTTTATATATCTATCTTAGTCTTCCGTTTGCAATTTAACTGTCTCTAGAGTATGATATGCTGTTTTGACTTAATCTCACTCATGTTCAATACACTAATGCAGACAACATTTAATCATCATTATCTATGTTGCATAAGTGATGTTCTGGAACTCGGGTGTTGAGTTTATGCTCAACCCCCGATTTTTTGGGATATTACAGATGGTATCAGAGCCTGATTTTGATTAAACCGGGCCTGGGTTATGGTCACACGACGCACTCTGACGCACTCTAACTTAGGAGGGAGCGATGGAATGTAGAAACAGACTTAGGTTCTCCAATTTCACCAAATAGTACATTTGGATGAGATCAACCGTAGAGATTGGACCCGTAGGCCTCAATGATTGCATGAAATGATCCCGGAACACTTCTAGACCGTCAGACGACGGGTCTAGATCACAATCCACCTCATCCCAACCGTTGAAAATCGGTATAATACAGGATAAACGTGATGAGGATAACTACTCCGAATCCTCGGAGCTTCTCTGGACTCCTCACAGAGACTTCTCGAATTCATGAGGAAGGAAAGTAGAAAATAGAAATAAATTCTAATAAATTTGAAATTGATTAATGAATGACTACAAATGAGTTCACAACTCTTTAAATAAGGATACCAATTAATGGGGAAGAAATCAGAAACAAACTACAACTAAAACTCCTAGTATTCGAGACTTACTATAAGGTCGTGATGTCTACTAGTGCACAAGGTTTTCGGCCAAAAAAAAAATAGTAAGTGTCCTATTTGGCTTCACCAAACCATTCTCCTAATTATTCTAAGCTCTTTTCGCATTGGACGCAACTCCTACAGCCCAACTGATGAAGAGAAATCAAACTAAAACTACTATTTTTAGTAAAACGAAATTGAAACAGGGAAATGACCATCGATCGGGGGTTTTTTCACAATTCTGAGCTGCGCAACCCAGCATAGTAGGGTTGGTTGGCTTCATTAGCTTGTTCTACCCCAAAATCATATATTATACGTCAAATAACTCTTTCTGGATTGCAAGATACGTCCGATTTGACCCGAAACTACTCGAAACAGAGTCGGAGGGCTACACACGTCAATCTGGGGGGAACCAAGTAGACCCAGGGTGCATTTGGCACCTTGGGAGGTTGGAGAACACCACCCAGCCAAGGCGGT